>CM073135.1:44146482-44738982 GCA_037039145.1 Fundulus diaphanus
TCTTAAATAGATGAGTTTTGAGTTGTGATTTGAAATGGAGAAGTGAATCCGTGTTTCTCAGTAGGGGTGGTAGAGAGTTCCAGAGGCGGGGGGCAGAGCGGCTGAATGCTCTGCTCCCCATGGTGGTGAGACGGGCAGAAGGGACAGACGGGTGTAAAGCAGATGAGGATCTAAGAGCATGGGAGGGGGTGGGAATATGCAGGAGGCCTGACAGATATAGGGGGCAAGGTGGTGAGGGGTCTTGAATGTCATCATGAGAATTTTGTATTGAATGCTGAACTGCACGGGGAGCAAGTGGAGTTGTCGGAGGTCCGGGGTGATGTGGTGGATAGAGGGAGTTCTTGTTATAATGCGAGCAGCTGAGTTCTGGACCAGTTGTAGTTTATGGAGTGATTTTTGAGGAAGGCCAAAGAGGAGAGAGTTGCAGTAATCCAGTCGGGAGGTGACAAGGCTGTGGACAAGTATGGCAGCAGTGTGTGGGGTAAGGGAGGGACGGAGGTGGTTGATGTTTCTTAAGTGGACGTAGGCAAACCGGGTAATGTTATTGATATGGGATTGAAAAGATAGGGTGCTATCGAGGATGACACCCAGACTCTTAACCTGGGGGGAGGGGGAGATGGAGGAGCTGTCAATAATAAGTGGGAAACTGTTGGTTTTGGAAAGAGTTGATTTAGTGCCAATGAGGAGAACCTCAGTTTTACTACTGTTTAATTGAAGGAAGTTTTTGGTGAACCAGGCTTTTATTTCAGAGATGCAATCTGTGAGGGAGGTGGGAGGAAGAGAGGACGATGGTTGCGTGGTGAGGTAGAGCTGGGTGTCATCGGCATAGCAGTGGAAGTGGATGTTAAATTTGTGGAAGATATTGCCAAGGGGAAGGAGGTAGATGATGAAGAGGAGGGGCCCCAGGACAGAGCCCTGGGGCACACCTGAGGTCCCGGGGGAGGGGGTGGATTTGATGGTCTTCAGTTGAATGAATTGAGTGCGGCCAAAAAGTAGGAAATAAACCAGTCCAACAGAGAAATGAAGGGTAAATTGGAGATAGGACGGAGGTTGTTGAAGTTGATTGGGTTGGCACCAGGTTTTTTTTTACATATTGAAATCACCCAGCAGAATTAAGTTTGGTGAAAGAGAGGATAGGTGGGTGAGAAAATCAGCAAACTGAGTTAAAAAGGCACTATTCGGTTTAATAAACAACAACATTGCTGCCATCTGCTGGGCATTTCTGTAATACTGAGGAAATTAAAAGGGGGACAGACTCTTTAAAGTTTGATACAGCATTATCTGATAAAGATCTACTACAATGAAACCTTCTTTTGGGGGTGGAGAACCAAGTTAAATTGAACTCAAAGGTTATTAAAAATGGTCAGATAGGACATGGTTGTGAGGATATACTGTTAATTCTTCACAATCATACCACATGTCACCACAAGGTCCAAAGTATGAAGGCAAGAGTGTGTTGGTTTAACCACATTTTGAACAAAACCAATTGAATCTAGGATAGTTTTAAAGGCTACATTAAGGTTATCACATTCAGTATAAACTAAGGGTTAAATGTTCACAAAAATTGTAGATATTAATTGGGCTGGGACTAATTAATAAATCAGAGTGAAAGATGGTTGCTACTCCTCCTCCTCTTCCCATAGTTCTGGGAATGTAGAAATTTAAATAATTAGAGGGTGTTGGCTAATTTATACTAATGTAGTCCTCTTGCAGCCAGGTTTCTGTGAAACAAAATTAATCTGATCATTAGAAATCAGTTCATTAACTAACAAAGTCTTTGTAGGGAGAGACCTTATATTTAAAAAAAACATTTATTTATTTAATTTTTTGGTTCAAGTTGAGTTGTATTGATTTTTATGAGATTTTTATGATTTGCCCCTTTTAGATCAGTTTTTAATCTGTTTAGGTTTAGCCATGGGAAAGACACTGTCTGAATGGGGTAGTGGGTAGGGAACAGTTCAGAAGCTGCAGAGAGGTGTGTTAAACTACGACTCATTTTCCTGGTCTGGACCCTGGGTTGTCAGCATTTTGGACAACTAATAAATCCAACCAGATTCCTTGAAAGAAGAGCTGCACCATCCAAAGTAGGATGCATGCCGTTTCTCCAGATCAGATGATGTTTTCCCCAGAAAGTTCACCAGTTATCAGTGTAGCCCACGTCATTTTCAGGACACCACCTAGACAACCAGCAGTTGAATGATGACATTCAGCTAAACATGTCATCACTGGTCAGATCAGGCAGGGGACTAGTGAAAATGAAAGAGTCCGAAATTTTTTTAACAAACTTACACACCAAAGCAACACTAACTTTAGTGACCTCTGATTAGCGTAACCGGGATGTCATTACTGCCAGCGTAAATAACAATCTTACTGTGTTTCTACTTATTCTTAGCCAGCAGTTTCAGGTAGGATTTGATGTCGCCCGTTCTGGCCCCTGGAAGGCATTTGATTAAGGTCCTTGGTGTCTCTAGTGCCAGGTTTCTGACTATGGAGCTGCCATTTACTAGAGTCGGCTTCTCAGCGGGTGTGTTGCTGAGTGGAGAAAATCTGTTAGAAATGCCGATGGGTTGGTGGTGACCTTGGGGCTGGGATCTAGAGCTATGCTTCCTGCGTATTGTCACCCAGCTGGCCCGGCTGCTCGGGTACTGCTGGGGGACCGCTATGTGAAGCTAATCTCTGTGGCTCCGCGCTTGATATGGGGCCTTGGCTATCTGTTGGTATTTCAAACGCACGGAGCTGGGCCTTCAATTCTGACACCTTCACCTTCAAAGCTATAAAAACCCTACATTTATAACACGTACCATTATCATTAAAGGAGGCAGAGGAGTAACTAAACATCAGACACATAGAGCAGCAGATAGGGGAGACTTAGACTGAGATGGACAAGCTGGTTCCCAGGGTCAAAATTAATAGAAAAAAACACAAATAAAAGGTATGGCACACCATGCCAGGTTCAACCCATTTTTGAGACTTTTGCTCCCCGACTATCTGTTTCATTCTGTTGATGATTTGTAACAAACTGTGATGAACTGACAAATAGTTGAGGATTTAACGGTCCTCTTCCTGTTCAGTGACTGCAAGGATACAGTCCAATGATTCTGAAAATGATCGTTTTGATATAGAAGATGGATAGCTGGTTATGAATGTCTCATTTGGACATTGTAATAATGAGACAATATGTTTGTTTTTTTCAATGAACACTATGCTATGTGTATTCATTATAATGCTGCAATATGCTAATGGATATGTCAATGTGAGTGTTGTTGAGTCACACAAAATCAAGCTTGTCTTAATAATTTTCTTTTATACTTTATTATTAAAAAGTCTTTGTTGGAAATATATATACAGTCAAATGACAGTTACTGACCAATCAGCATGTACAGCACATTTAATGTCTAACTTTGTACAGGAACGATAAAAATTAATACTACGACTAGGATGATGAACATTTCCTAGTAAAAAATACATAAGGTTTCTCTTTGGAAAGGAAAACACAGATACTAATGCTAAGCACAGTGATTGATTTATAAATAAAAATTAAATATTAAATAGGTTTATAAATATTAGAATTCATTTGAAGCTGATACACAGTGCGAAATAACAATAATAAATATAAATAAATAATGACAAAGTCTTGTCATAAAATGACATTTTCAAGTCCTACATTCAGTAAAAAATAGCAGCTGTAATGACTACTGTGAGCAAAAGGAAACTTGCTTTCTCACTCACAGCTGAAGAGGCTGTTGTTGTGGACACAGTAGTTGTTGTAGATGTGGTTGTTGTCGGGGCTGCAGTGTTTGTTGTTGGGGCAGCAGTGGCTGTTACTGTATTTTTTATGGTTGTAGAAGTGATTTGGGTTGCAGAAGAAGTTGATGCTGTTGGAGCAGTACTAACTGTTACTGCTGTGGTTATAGACGATGCAGGAGTTGCTGCTACTGCATTTGATGTGGTTGGCGAAGAATTTATTTGGGTTGACTCAGCAGTTGAACCTGTTGCACTGGTTGATGAAACTGTGGTTGTCGTTGGGGTGGTTGTGGATGCAGCAGCAGGGGTTGAGGTTGAGGAGGCAGTTGTTACAGCACTGGTTGTAGTTGAAGTAGCGGGTGTTGCTGTTGGAACAGCTGTGGTTGTGGTTGAAGCAGATGTGGTTGTTGGTTGAGCAGCTGTAGTTGTGGTTACAGCAGCATTGATTGTTGTTGGAGCTGTGGTTGTGGTTGGAGCAGATGTGATTGCTGTTGGAGCAGCTGTGATTGTAGTTTGAGCAGCGGCCGTTGTGGTTGGAGAGGTTGTTGTTGTTGGAACATCTGTGGTTGTAGTTGGAGCAGCTGTTGTTGTTGGAGCAGAAGTGGTTGTTGCCGGAACAGATGTAGTAGTGGTTTCAGCTCTGGTTGTGGTGTCCGCAGCTGTTGTTGTGGTTGCAGCAGCAGTGGTTGTGGTTACAGCAGGAATGATTGTTGTGGGAGCAGGAGTAGTTGTTGTTGGAGCAGCTGTTGTGGTTGGAAAAACTGTTGTTGTTGGAACAGAAGTGGTTGTTGTCAGAGCAGCTGTGGTAGTGGTTAGAGGAGTGGTAGTTGTAGTTGGAGCAGCTGTTGTAGATGCAGCTGTGGTTGAGGTTACTGCAGCTGTGGTTGTGGTTGCTGCAGCTGTGGATGTGGTTGCAGCAGCTGTGGTTGTGATCACAGCAGCTGTTGTTGTTTCAGCAGCTGTTGTTGTTGGAGCAGACGTGGCTGTTGTTTCAAAGGCTGTGGTTGTCGTTGGAGAAGCCGTAGTTGTAGTTGGAGCACCGGTCGTTGTGGGTGGAGCAGCTGTGGTTGTTATTGCACTAGCTGTGGTTGTTATTGGAGCAGCGGTAGTAGTTAATGGAGTAGCTGTCGTTGTGGTTGGAGCAGCTGTGGTTGTAGTTGCAGCAGCTGTGGTTGTGGTCACAGCAGCTGTGGTTGTTGTTTCAGCAGCTGTTGTTGTTGGAGCAGTAGTGGTTATGGTTGCAGCTGCTGTGGTTGTGGTTGGAACAGCTGTGGTTGTGGTTGCACCAGCTGTGGTTGTGGTCACAGCAGGTGTGGTTGTTGTTTCAGCAGCTGTTGTTGTTGGAGCAGTAGTGGTTGTGGTTGCAGCAGCTGTGGTTGTAGTTGGAGCACCTGTGGTTGTTGTTGGAGCAGTGGTAGTAGTCATTGTAGTAGCCGTCGTTGTGATTGGAGTAGCTGTGGTTGTTGTGGGAGCAGCTGTGGTTGTAGTTGGAGCAGATGTGGGTGTTTGAGCAGCTGTGGTTGTTATTGGAGCAGCTGTGGTTGTAGTTGGAGCAGCTGTGGTCGTGGTTGTAATGGCTGTGGTTGTCGTTGGAGTAGCTGTAGTTGTAGTAGGAGCACTGGTCGTTGTGGTTGGAGCAGATGGAGTTGTGGTTGCAGCGGCTGTTGTCATTGGAGCAGCGGTCGTTGTAGTTGGAGCAGCTGTGGTTGTGGTTGCACCAGCTGTGGTTGTAGTTGGAGCAGCTGTGGTTGTTGTTGGAGCAGCGGTAGTAGTCATTGGAGTAGCTGTTGTTGTTGTTGGAACAGCTGTGGTTGTTGTGGGAGCAGCAGTGGTTGTAGTTGGAGCAGATGTGGTTGTTGGAGCAGATGTGGTTGTTTGAGCAGCTGTGGTTGTTGTTGCAGCAGCTGTTGTTGTTGTAGCAGTAGTGGTTGTGGTTGTAATGGCTGTGGTCGTTGTTGGAGTAGTTGTAGTTGGAGCAGATGTGGTTGTTATTGTAGCAGCTGTGGTTGTAGTGGGAGCAGCTGTGGTTGTGGTTGCAGAAGCCGTGGTTGTGGTCACAGCAGCTGTGGTTGTTGTTTCAGCAGCTGTGGTTGTAGTTGGAGCAGCTGTGGTTTTTGTGGGAGCAGCTGTGGTTGTTGTTAGAGGAGCGGTAGTTGTAGTTGGAGCAGCTGTTGTTGATGCAGCTGTGGTTGAGGTTGCTGCAGCTGTGGTTGTGGGTGCAGGAGCTGTGGTTGTGATCATAGCAGCTGTTGTTGTTTCAGCAGCTGTTGTTGTGGGAGCAGTAGTGGTTGTGGTTGTAATGGCTGTGGTCGTTGTTGGAGTAACTCTAGTTGTAGTTGGAGCAGATGTGGTTGTTATTGTAGCAGCTGTGGTTGTAGTGGGAGCAGCTGTGGTTGTGGTTGCAGGAGCTGTGGTTGTAGTTGGAGCAGCTGTGGTTGTTGTGGGAGCAGCTGTGGTTGTTGTTAGAGGAGCGGTAGTTGTAGTTGGAGAAGCTGCTGTTGATGAAGCTGTGGTTGAGGTTGCTGCAGCTGTGGTTGTGGGTGCAGGAGCTGTGGTTGTGATCATAGCAGCTGTTGTTGTTTCAGCAGCTGTTGTTGTTGGAGCAGAAGTGGTTGCGGTTTCAATGGCTGTGGTTGTCGTTGGAGTAGCTGTAGTTGTAGTTGGAGCAGCCGTTGTTGTAGTTGGAGCAGCTGTGGTTGTGGTTGTAATGGCTGTGGTTGTCGTTGGAGTAGCTGTAGTTGTAGTTGGAGCACCTGTCGTTGTGGTTGCAGCAGATGTGGTTGTTGTTTCAGCAGCTGTTGTTGTTGGAGCAGAAGTGGTTGTGGTTGCAGCGGCTGTGGTTGTGGTTGTAATGGCTGTGGTTGTCGTTGGAGTAGCTGTAGTTGTAGTTGGAGCACCGGTCGTTGTAGTTGGATTAGATGTGGTTGTTATTGTAGCAGCTGTGGTTGTAGTGGGAGCCGCTGTGGTTGTGGTTGCAGAAGCTGTGGTTGTGGTCACGGCAGCCGTGGTTGTTGTTTCAGCAGCTGTGGTTGTACTTGGAGCAGCTGTTGTTGTTGATGCAGCTGTGGTTGAGGTTGCTGCAGCTGTGGTTGTGGTTGCAGGAGCTGTGGTTGTGATCATAGCAGCTGTTGTTTTTTCAGCAGCTGTTGTTGTTGGAGCAGAAGTTGTTGTGGTTTCAACGGCTGTGGTTGTCGTTGGAGAAGCTGTAGTTGTAGTTGGAGCAGCCGTTGTTGTAGTTGGAGCAGCTGTGGTTGTGGTTGCAGCAGCTGTTGTTGTTGTTGGAGCAGTAGTGGTTGTGGTTGTAATAGCTGTGGTCGTTGTTGGAGTAGCTGTAGTTGTAGGTGGAGCAGATGTGGTTGTTATTGTAGCAGCTGTGGTTGTAGTTGGAGCACCTGTCGTTGTGGTTGGAGCAGATGTGGTTGTTGTTTCAGCAGCTGTTGTTGTTGGAGCAGAAGTGGTTGTGGTTACAGTGGTTGTGGTTGGAACAGCTGTGGTTGTGGTTTCACCAGCTATGGTTGTTGTTTGAGCAGTAGTGGTTGTGGTTGTAATGGCTGTGGTTGTCGTTGGAGTAGCTGTACTTGTAGTTGGAGCACCGGTCGTTGTGGTTGGAGCAGATGTAGTTGTGGTTGCAGCGGCTGTTGTCGTTGGAGCAGCGGTTGTTGTAGTTGGAGCAGCTGTGGTTGTGGTTGCACCAGCTGTGGTTGTAGTTGGAGCAGCTGTGGCTGTTGTTGGAGCAGCGGTAGTAGTCATTGGAGTAGCTGTTGTTGTGGTTAGAGCAGCTGTGGTTGTTGTGGGAGCAGCAGTGGTTGTAGTTGGAGCAGCTGTGGTTGTTTGAGCAGCTGTGGTTGTTTGAGCAGCTGTGGTTGTTTGAGCAGCTGCGGTTGTTTGAGCAGCTGCGGTTGTTTTAGCAGCTGCGGTTGTTGTTTCAGCAGCTGTTGTTGTTGGAGCAGTAGTGGTTGTGGTTGTAATGGCTGTGGTCGTTGTTGGAGTAGCTGTAGATGTAGTTGGAGCAGATGTGGTTGTTATTGTAGCAGCTGTGGTTGTAGTGGTAGCCGCTGTGGTTGTGGTTGCAGAAGCTGTGGTTGTGGTCACAGCAGCTGTGGTTGTTGTTTCAGCAGCTGTGGTTGTTGTGGGAGCAGCTGTGGTTGTTGTGGGAGCAGCTGTGGTTGTAGTGGGAGCCGCTCTGGTTGTGGTTGGAGCAGCTGTGGTTGTGGTTGGAGCAGCTGTGGCTGTTGTTGGAGCAGCGGTAGTAGTCATTGGAGTAGCTGTTGTTGTGGTTAGAGCAGCAGTGGTTGTTGTGGGAGCAGCAGTGGTTGTAGTTGGAGCAGCTGTGGTTGTTTGAGCAGCTGTGGTTGTTTGAGCAGCTGCGGTTGTTTGAGCAGCTGCGGTTGTTGTTTCAGCAGCTGTTGTTGTTGGAGCAGTAGTGGTTGTGGTTGTAATGGCTGTGGTCGTTGTTGGAGTAGCTGTAGATGTAGTTGGAGCAGATGTGGTTGTTATTGTAGCAGCTGTGGTTGTAGTGGGAGCCGCTGTGGTTGTGGTTGCAGAAGCTGTGGTTGTGGTCACAGCAGCTGTGGTTGTTGTTTCAGCAGCTGTGGTTGTAGTCGGAGCAGCTGTGGTTGTTGTGGGAGCAGCTGTGGTTGTAGTGGGAGCCGCTCTGGTTGTGGTTGGAGCAGCTGTGGTTGTGGTTGCACCAGTTGTGGTTGTAGTTGGAGCAGCTGTGGCTGTTGTTGGAGCAGCGGTAGTAGTCATTGGAGTAGCTGTTGTTGTGGTTAGAGCAGCTGTGGTTGTTGTGGGAGCAGCAGTGGTTGTAGTTGGAGCAGATGTGGTTGTTTGAGCAGCTGTGGTTGTTTGAGCAGCTGTGGTTGTTTGAGCAGCTGTGGTTGTTTGAGCAGCTGCGGTTGTTGTTTCAGCAGCTGTTGTTGTTGGAGCAGTAGTGGTTGTGGTTGTAATGGCTGTGGTCGTTGTTGGAGTAGCTGTAGATGTAGTTGGAGCAGATGTGGTTGTTATTGTAGCAGCTGTGGTTGTAGTGGGAGCCGCTGTGGTTGTGGTTGCAGAAGCTGTGGTTGTGGTCACAGCAGCTGTGGTTGTTGTTTCAGCAGCTGTGGTTGTAGTCGGAGCAGCTGTGGTTGTTGTGGGAGCAGCTGTGGTTGTAGTGGGAGCCGCTGTGGTTGTGGTTGCACCAGCTGTGGTTGTAGTTGGTGCAGCTGTGGTTGCACCAGCTGTGGTTGTAGTTGGAGCAGCGGTAGTAGTCATTGGAGTAGCTGTTGTTGTGGTTAGAGCAGCTGTGGTTGTTGTGGGAGCAGCAGTGGTTGTAGTGGGAGCAGATGTGGTTGTTTGAGCAGCTGTGGTTGTTTGAGCAGCTGTTGTTGTTGGAGCAGTAGTGGTTGTGGTTGTAATGGTTGTGGTCGTTGTTGGAGTAGCTGTAGATGTAGTTGGAGCAGATGTGGTTGTTATTGTAGCAGCTGTGGTTGTAGTGGGAGCCGCTGTGGTTGTGGTTGCAGAAGCTGTGGTTGTGGTTGCACCAGCTGTGGTTGTAGTTGGAGCAGCTGTGGCTGTTGTTGGAGCAGCGGTAGTAGTCATTGGAGTAGCTGTTGTTGTGGTTAGAGCAGCTGTGGTTGTTGTGGGAACAGCAGTGGTTGTAGTTGGAGCAGATGTGGTTGTTTGAGCAGCTGTGGTTGTTTGAGCAGCTGCGGTTGTTGTTTCAGCAGCTGTGGTTGTTGTGGGAGCAGCTGTGGTTGTTGTGGGAGCAGCTGTGGTTGTAGTGGGAGCCGCTGTGGTTGTGGTTGCAGAAGCTGTGGTTGTGGTTGCACCAGCTGTGGTTGTAGTTGGAGCAGCTGTGGCTGTTGTTGGAGTAGCGGTAGTAGTCATTGGAGTAGCTGTTGTTGTGGTTAGAGCAGCTGTGGTTGTTGTGGAAGCAGCAGTGGTTGTAGTTGGAGCAGATGTGGTTGTTTGAGCAGCTGTGGTTGTTTGAGCAGCTGCGGTTGTTGTTTCAGCAGTTGTTGTTGTTGGAGCAGTAGTGGTTGTGGTGGTAATGGCTGTGGTCGTTGTTGGAGTAGCTGTAGATGTAGTTGGAGCAGATGTGGTTGTTATTGTAGCAGCTGTGGTTGTAGTGGGAGCTGCTGTGGTTGTGGTTGCAGAAGCTGTGGTTGTGGTCACAGCAGCTGTGGTTGTTGTTTCAGCAGCTGTGGTTGTAGTTGGAGCAGCTGTGGTTGTTGTGGGAGCAGCTGTGGTTGTTGTTAGAGGAGTGGTAGTTGTAGTTGGAGCAGCTGTTGTTGTTGATGCAGCTGTGGTTGAGGTTGCTGCAGCTGTGGTTGTGGTTTCAGGAGCTGTGGTTGTGATCATAGCAGCTGTTGTTGTTGGAGCAGAAGTGGTTGTGGTTTCAACGGCTGTGGTTGTTGTTGGAGAAGCTGTAGTTGTAGTTGGAGCAGCCGTTGTTGTAGTTGGAGCAGCTGTGGTTGTGGTTGTAATGGCTGTGGTTGTCGTTGGAGTAGCTGTAGTTGTAGTTGGAGCACCTGTCGTTGTGGTTGGAGCAGATGTGGTTGTTGTTTCAGCAGCTGTTGTTGTTGGAGCAGAAGTGGTTGTGGTTACAGCGGCTGTGGTTGTGGTTGGAACAGCTGTGGTTGTGGTTTCACCAGCTGTGGTTGTTGTTGGAGCAGTAGTGGTTGTGGTTGTAATGGCTGTGGTTGTTGTTGGAGTAGCTGTACTTGTAGTTGGAGCACCGGTCGTTGTGGTTGGAGCAGATGTAGTTGTGGTTGCAGCGGCTGTTGTCGTTGGAGCAGCGGTCGTTGTAGTCGGAGCAACGGTCGTTGTAGTTGGAGCAGCTGTGGTTGTGGTTGCACCAGCTGTAGTTGTAGTTTCACCAGCTGTCGTTGTGGTTGGAGCAGCTGTGGTTGTGGTTTCTGCAGCTGTGGTTGTGGTTGCTGCAGCTGTGGTTGTGGTTACAGCAGCTGTTGTTGGACCAGATGTGGTTGTTGTTGGAGCAGCTGTTGTTGTAGTTGGGGCAGATGTGGTTTTTGGCCCAGATGTGGTTGTTGTTGGAGCAGCTGTGGTTGTAGTTAGAGCAGATGTGGTTATTGGAGCAGCTGTGGTTGTGCTTGTAGAAGCTGGGATTGTTGTTGGACCAGATGTGGTTGTTGTGGGAGCAGATGTGGTTGTTGTTGGAGGAGCTGTGGTTGAAGTTGGAGCAGCTGTGGTTGTGGTTGCAGAAGCTGGGATTGTTGTTTGAGCAGCTGTGGTTGTTATTGGAGCAGCTGTGGTTGTTGTGGGAGCAGCTGTGGTTGTAGTTTCAGCAGCTGTGGTTGTGGTCACATCAGCTGTGGTTGTTGTTTCAGCAGCTGTTGTTGTTTGAGCAGAAGTGGTTGTGGTTGCAGCGGCTGTGGCTGTTGTTGCAGCAGCTGTCATTGAGCTTGCAGCAGCTGTGGTTGTGGTTGGAGCAGCTGTCGTTGTAGTTGGAGCAGCTGTCGTTGTCGTTGGAGCAGCTGTCGTTGTTGGAACATCTGTAGTGGTTGTTGGAGCAGCTGTAGTAGTTGGAGCAGCAGTAGCTGTTCTTGTGGCTAAGCCTAAATTAAATTGAACAGCAATTGTCATTAAATTGTTCACATTACAACGACTCTTTTACAGCACTTTTTGGTATCCTAATTTGTTCACTTACCAGCAACAACGAACAGTACCCATAAAATCTTCATCATTCTCGTCTGGTTTTTTTTCTGTTTAAAAAAATTATATGTTTGTTAGCTGTTATATGTCTTAAGGAGTTTTTTGCAAACACGTAACACACAGACAGAACAAGACATAATGGTCAACGGTTTAAAGCACCTACAACACTTCCTGAGAAGTTAAAATACTGCAAATAGTCATTAACTGATAAAATGTAAACGTTGGAGTCAAAAAGACAGATAGAACTCACTTTGGAAAACAATGTAAATAACTCGATTGCAATAATAAAGATTTAGTCCTTGTCACACTTTTTCAGTTTTTCTGTTAGTATCACACTTTGTAACTTTTTCCCCTAAACGTATCTTCTCATTTTCTGAATAAAAAGAGAATTGAACAACTATGTTAATCAACTGTGAACTATATTGAACAAATACTTGTTCAATATAGTTAGTTTCATCCATCGTGCAGCTATGGAAATTGGCATATGGCCATTTCCCAACAAATGTCATCATAGAGAATTTTACAATACAATATATACACACAAAAAATTACAATATCATTTCCCACAATAGATGAAAAGTGCTTTTTGAAAATAACAATGAAGATAACAACCATGTTAAATATAGTTTTTCTGTATTTAAAATTCTTATTTTTATCCATCTGCTTTAATATCCTAAATTGGAGAGATTATAATTTTATTATTAGAAGTTTACTACTTACAGGCTTTGTCCAATGGGTTCCCTTCACTCCAGTGACAGAAGTTGTGATGCTCTCTGTTCCTTTCTGTTTGCTGGTTAACTGGTAATGTGTACCAGTTGAAAGCAGAAGCTTTATATCTACCCAGAGCCGGTACTGTGACATCAGGTGCACGCAAAAATGGAAATTAGTCACTAATTACGTGAACAGTGTTTTATTTTAGGTGTGACTACCTGTTTGGAACCTTTCTTTGTCTTCCATTTTTTGTTTGAGCTGCTTACGGTAAGCTGGTTGAGCAGCATTTGTTTTCCTGTTAGACATGACGTTAAATTATGAATTGTGTTGTTGCTATTCTAAAGGTCTTTTACATATATGCACATTTGAAATAAGGACTAGAATGACAGAATATAGAAAAATAATCTGTTTTTAAATATATTTTAAATATTAGCAAAAAATGTTTGTTTGTCCATCCATCCATCCATCCATTTTCTTGTTCGCTTTATGCCTCATGGGGTCATGAGGGGTGCTGATGCCTATCTCCATAGTGTTATTTTTTAATTATTTGTTAAATTTTTCCTGTGTTTTTATGCTCGGAATACTGATGCTATACACGTCACCGTTATAGATTGTGAAATATGTGACGCAAAGCACCAAACTCTGACATCAGAACACGTCCACTCAGTCATGAGTCATGTCTGTTATGTAAATTATGACTCTATCAGATGTTACTTTCAACTATTATTTTAAGCATTCAGAACAAGAACCTTCTAAAACTCTAAATTTCTCATTTATATTTATCCTAATAATTAATGCTATACAGATTACATAACTAATTTAACTTTGGTTAGTACAAGATTTGTTTGCTTCCAAGTTAATCCTTTGTATTTTAATAGTGTTTTTCTTTTATTCTTTTTGGTTAGCTCAGCCTTGCTTTGGTTTTATACAAATACCAATTGAGAAGCCAGTTATTCAGGCATATCTTTTGATTAGATGATTTTGTGCTATTTACATGGTGTTTGTGTTTGTGTCTTTAATAATTGGGCTTTGTTGTTGCAGGAAATGTGTCTATTTAAAAGAGATGAAGTCAGTATAGCTTACTGACCTTTGTGTTCTTGTTTTACATGTATTAACTGGTATTGTACTTTTAAAATATTTTTTATTTTCTTTAAAGGACAATGTATATTATCCTCTTCTAAACCAATGACTGAAACTCAGATTTAATGTGACAGTGCTGATATAACTTTCTTACAAATTAAAAAAAACATTCTACAATGTTATTAGTACTTTTACAATATTATGTTCTCTGACACAGACATTTTTTCTTGATGAATCTAATAATAAAACAGATGTATCCTAAAATATTATATAATTGGATGACAATGTTTTTTTTTTTAAAGGACATCACTTGCAATGTTTCTTTATATGACTCAGTCAGAACAGGAATGTTTTCTTAACTCACACCCTTGTTGTCACACCTGCAGTATGCAGGCTGTGTGTCCAAATTTTAATTAGACTTCCATCACTTGACCTGTGTTCACGTCAGAGATAATAAAACTATGCCAGGCATGTTGTTTTTTTGTGTTGTTTATTTATCTAATCTGCATATAGGTGCACCTTTAAATACATTCCTTTTGGATTCAAATACAAAGTTTTTTTCTTCTGCTAGTTAAATATTTTAATGTTTAGACTAGATAAAATTTATAGTTTGACTTTACCTTGATTCCCCATTTTAAAGATTTAAATTCCACGTGGAGCAAAGTGACAGAATAAAATCTCACATTTATATCACAGACCCATTCATACTCAACAAGAATATTGTTAAAGAAATGTGAATGTAATCATTTTCTTTTTATCAAGGACTGTTCTACTGTTTTAACTTCACACAGGAGAAACAGATGTTTCTCCTAGACAAGGAGTCTCTTGCTATATATGTTAATCTTATACCTCTTTGTGTACCAACCCCATGTTGTAAAACTTTTCTTTTGTTTCTTTACACCCATGTTGTGAATTCCTGACTCCTCCTGCCCTTTCTTTGATGTCTGATAATAAAGGCAAAGAGACAGAGGTAACCAGCGCAGATGGAGCCGAGACTGTGATGAAGACGGCCTCACGTTTTCTGGCCCTTCTGCCCTCTCTCTTTGAGAAGAGTAAAAACTTGTTTGTGTTGGCTTTCTTTCCAGAATAAAGGGGTTATCAAACTTAACTCTATCAAATATTGAACATGTTATGTGAATCTACTTGGGAGCGGTGCTTTACCAGTGCTGTACTGCCCATCCTGAACCCGATCTCTCCAGTATACATCTTGTTGCCTATGTTGATATAAAAAGAACATTGCCCGCAAAACCCGCAAACTTGTATGCTTCCGTGCATACAAGTGGATGTAGGTGTTTTGGATGAGAGAGGAAAACCGGAGGAAGATGGTCATGGATGTGATGTTGACCTGGCTCCAAAAAGGGCTCAAAGAGGACATGAACTTGAGATGGGTTGAGTGACAACAGCAGCACTCTAAATAGTCTTTCACAAGAAAACGGAGGTCGGACTCTGCAAGAAAGTACTAGTGCATCCAACGGGGAATTCAAAGATTCTTTATTGTCACAGCGTGTTACCGTTGTGATATTTCTTTTTGAGTACACATAAAAAAGACAAACAAACAAACGAGCAGTCCCTCATGAGTCACAGATAACATATAATGAGACGCTATTGTGGAATGATGATTTGAAGCTTCATTTACAGACATGTGCATTTAGATATTTCGAGATAATAGTGTTGAGTTGAATTCATGCCCCGCCCTTCTCTTACTGAGGGTGTCTCCCAACCTGGAGATGGCAGACTCCAGGTGAAGATAATTAAGGGATTAGTTGGGAGATGTTCATTCACTGGGCAGCAAAGAGCACTGTGAGGGTGGCTGGCTGGGTGAAGACACTGCAGGAAAGTTTGTTCCGAAGAGAAGGAGCCGGTTTTTCACCTACTACTACTACTACTAGTACTATTACCACTACTAATGTTGACTCAACTTTCAAATAAAAGAGAAAAAAGGAAAGAATCAACATTGGTGTTCTGAGTGAAATCCTGTGAAATTTCTGGAAGCAAGCTACCTTTTCAAGTGGGGGAAACCTGCAGTTTAAATCCCAAACAAAAAAGTGGGAACCACTTGACAGTGAAAAACCGCTCAGAGGATTGGCACAGTCAGAAACCCTGGTGAAACTCAAAATGGCTGACTCAAAGTCTTTAGAGCAGCTGAAGAGAAATAGGACATCTGCTAAACGGCTATTTTCCCGGCTGGCCAACAACATTGTTCGAATGCATGCCATAATGTCAGAAGAGGAGCTCAAAGACAGTTTCAAGGAACTCATAATTGAGTCTAATAAAGTTATGGAAGCAAATGAAGATGTGGAAGCTCAGTATCTTGTAGAGGCAAACTTGCAAGAAGACTCTGAAGAAGATCCACGGTTAAGTGAGTTGCAAAGCGCTGACATTGATAAAACTGCAAGTGAATGTGAAATGAAACTGAAGGAGCTTAAAGATCTGGTCCAGAAGACGCTTTGGGCTAACTTTGGAGAAGAGGAACTGACAATGGCAGTTAAAGCTGCAGAGGGAAAAGTAGAGAGTGTAATTTCTTTTGACTCTGGTGGAAATAAAGAGGCTTTTGACTTTATGTTTGACTGCATGGAAAGATTGGTGAAGAAGTCAAAGGAGTTGTACACACAGTGGAAGTGCTGGGCCCCTCCAGCTGAACGAAAAGACTTTCACCTGCGTGTAAGAGAGCTTGAACAGAGAGTTCCAAAGTTGATGTCCAGAAAGGCAGATTTTATTGAAGCCAAGGCTAAAGAAAATGCTGGAAAAATTGAAAGTACTTCTTCCATCAGCTACCCAACATCAGTTATCAAATTGAAGCCAACCTCGCTCCCCAGATTTACCGGCATCAGGCGAGATTTTCATCGCTGGAGAAAAGACTGGGAGGCTCTTCAGAGTCAAGGAGAACCCACGGGGTCAAAAGAAGTAAAAAAGTTTCAGCTCATTGACAGTTTAGATGAAAAAATAATAAGAGAGCTTCGACTGGTAACCTACAAATCGGCAGGTGACATTTTCCGTGTACTAGAAAACAGGTTTGGATGCCAATCAGCTATCGCTATTGAAATAATTGAAGAGCTTCAGAGACTTCCTCCTGTTAAAAGTCACCAGCCTAAGAAAATTGTTGAGCTGATCCAAACTATTGAAAGAGCCCTTGATGACCTTAATGACCTTGGTGACAGTGGCGCTTTAAAAAATCCTCTTGTGACAAAGTCAATTGAGAGCAAACTTCCTGATGCGTTGAAGAAAGAATGGCTTCTCTATGCTGCAGGAAGAAGTACTAAATCAGAGAAGCGCTTTGAAGATCTGCTGGACTTCCTCAAGAGTCAGGAAAGCATCTATGAACAGCTTGACCAACTAAAGAATGAGGATCCAGTGAGGAAGGAAACTCGACCAGAGCAGAGGCAAGCAAGGACTAGAATCTCAAACCAAGCAAGTAGCCCTCCCTCAGGGTGTGTTGTCTGTGGGGATTTCAAGCACAGGAAAAAGCTCTATTTCTGTAAGAAATTCTGTGCGCTTGATCTTACAGAGAAGAAGGATGCAGTACGGAAGTTGGGAGCATGTTGGAGATGTCTGGACGTCCATAATGCAGATGATCATTGCAAAACTTTTTTCTTGTGCAAAAATTCTGTGTGTGAGAAAAGGAGGGACACAGACCATCATTTTCATCTGTGTCCAAATGCTGAAACATCTAGAGGCAGCACAACTCAAAGGAGAAGCAGAAGTGGAACAGTGGGAGGTAGAAATACGAGAAATTACACTGAAGCCCAAGAAGAATTTGTGAAAAAACTCTCACCGGAACTAGCCCAACAATGTCAAAATGTATTTTGTAACACAGCATCAAGGGTGTCCCATGCTGCGAAAAGTCACTCAAGTCTTCTAGCAGAGAATGGGCTAACAGAGTGGCCTGTGTTAATGATGATTCTGGAAGTCACAGCTAATGATGGACAAAAAATTGGGACCCTGATTGATCTAGCTTCCGACACAAATTATATCACTCATGAGGCAGCAGGTCGACTAAATCTCAGGAGTGAAGACATCACGCTTGTGGTTCATGGTGTAGGAGGCATGAAAGTCTTCGTCAAAACAAAGCGATACCTCCTGAAAATCCGTGTCCACAGCTCAAGAGGCACTTTCAAGTCCCATCAGCTTGTTTGTTATGGCCTAGACAGTATTGCGGACATCCACAAACATGTGTCTCCAAAGAAGCTGCAAAAGTTCTTTCCGGACATTCCACTCAGTGAACTGGTAAGGCCAAAAGAGATCCATCTCCTTGTAAGCCACAAAGAGGGTCAGCTAGCTCCACAGAAAATATGCACCATTGGAGATCTTGTGCTGTGGGATGGACCAATGGGAAAAACAGTTGCTGGCACCCATCCTGAGCTGTTTGAAGAGGTCACTATGACAGCTCACACATCACGAACACACTTCGCCAGATCTATGAGAGCTGCTGCTGTAAGGTCTGAAGAACATGTTCGTGTAGCCCCAAGTATACAGAGCCAACAGCCTTTGACTGCCATCCAACCTCACAAATCAAATTGTGTAGCTTCTACTTCCAGGTTTCTAGAGTGGTGGAAATGGGACAGCATTGGTGCTGGTTGCATCCCAAAATGTGGAAGTTGCCGCTGTGGAAACTGCCAGCCAGGTGGCAAAGAGATGACCCTCTCTGAAGAAAGGGAACTGGAAGTGGTAAAAAGTGGACTAACATATGTCCTTTCTGATGACCATAGTGGGAAGCCTCATTGGCATGCCAGCTATCCCTGGGTAGAAGATCCAGCCACATTACCTTGTAACAGGAGTGCCGTTGAAGCTACATTCATGAGGACTGAGAGGCAACTAGCCAAGGACCCAGAGTGGAAGGCCGCATATGCAGCTCAGATTCATGAGATGGTTAAGCGGCGAGCTGCAATGAAGTTGTCTAAAGACATCTTGAATACATGGACTGGTCCAGTATGGTACATCAGTCATCTCATTGCACCAAACCCACACTCTGTCACAACTCCAGTCAGGTTGGTCTGGAACAGTAGTCAAAAGTGTAAAGGGGTGAGTTTGAATGATCTTCTGCTGAAGGGCCCAGATGTGCTAAATTCAATCCGAGCTGTGCTTCTTAGGTTCCGAAGTGGAAGATTTGCTGCCCTGGGGGACATACGAAAGATGTATAATTCAGTGTGGCTTGAAGACCGAGAGGTACATCTGCATAGGTTCCTGTGGCGTGACTCTGAAGAGGAGGAGCTGGGTGAATTTGCAATCACTAGAGTCAACATTGGTGATAAGCCAGCAGGATGTATTGCTCAACTTGCTTTAAGAGAGACAGCTAATCTCCCCCAGTTCAGCCATTTGGTGGAGGAGCGGAGAGTAATCGAAGAGCATAGTTATGTTGATGACCTTTTGACCTCTCATAACAACTTGAACCAGCTCAAAATTATCACAGGAAATGTGGAGCAGATTCTGAATGCAGGTGGGTTCGAGTTAAAACCATGGATCTTCTCTGGTCAAAGTGGAAACCAGCCTATTGAGAAACAGGAACAGGAGGCTACTACAAAGATTATGATTCTGCCAAATCAACTCAAAGAGGAGGACAACAAAGCTCTTGGTCTTGGCTATACAGTGGAAGATGACAGGCTCCATGTCATGGTTGGAATAAACTTCTCAAAGAGAGAGAGGAAAATGAGACTAGGGAGAAATCTTCAATTGGAAGAGGTGAGAGCCCAGACGCCAAACCCACTAACACGACGACAATTACTCAGCCAAGTTTCTGCATTATATGATCCGATTGGTCTGACAACACCTGTTAAGCAGAACGGGGCCATTCTTGTCCGCAGAGCATTTCAGGAAGCTAAGCTTAGAACTATCAAAGACACTTGGGATCTTGCACTCTCAGAAAAACTTAGAGCAGATGCCATCGATCTCTTTGAAGAATATGCCAAGCTGAACCAGGTTAAGTTTCCAAGAGCTTTGACACCAGTGGGTGCATCTGCTGAGCCTGATGCAATTACCTTTTCTGATGGCAGTGAGCAGGCTTATGGTGCTGTTCTTTACCTGCGTTGGGCATGTGATCAAGGTCCTGTTGTAAGGCTGGTAGAATCTAAGGCTAAACTAACGCCCTTAGACCACAAGGGGGAAGCAGTCAAGGCTGAGCTGTGTGGAGCAGTATTTGCTGCCTGCTTGAAGATGTACTTTGTGCAACATTGTAAAATTCAAGTAAAACAATGGTACCACTTTGTTGACAGCCAAACTGTCCTTTGTGCGATTCAACGTGAAAGTTATGGTTTCCAGTCCTTTTTTGCTAATAGGATTGGAGAAATCCAAAATAGTACACAACTTCAGGATTGGTGGTGGGTCCCTGGTCCCCTGAACATTGCTGATATCATCACTCGTGGGTCTGGTTCAAAGGATTTGGAGGAAAATTCTGCATGGCAGCAAGGCCCAAACTTTCTGAGTCTACCAACTGGTAAGTGGCCAATCAAATCTCCAAAGGATGTTTCATTAACTGTAAGAGAAACCGTTGGGAAGATGCAGAAAAAATCGTTTGCTGCTGTACTTACAAGAGCACAGGTAAAGAGAGAACCACCAGATCCAGAGCCTCGGAGGCCACCTACCAACACTGCAGTCAAGAACTTGGTGGATGTACAACGTTTTAGCAATTTGGGTTTGCTCATCAGAGTAATTGCCCAGGTCTGGCGGGCTGCAAAACGCTTTCTAGGTCAAAAGAGGATCATGAGAACCTCAAAGTGGGAGGCAGTGCCATTAACTGGGGTCATTACTGTCATGGAGCGCCAAGATGCTTTAAGAGATCTTTTTCTTGCTGCACAGGAGGGTGTCACCTTTCCAGCCACTACAATAGACCGTTTGGTGGTCTATAAAGAGGAAGAATCTGGGCTTCTGGTTTGTGGTGGGAGAATCCAGGCTTTTAAAGAAGACAGGGTTGGTGTTCCCCTGTTACCATACAACGCCTGGGTCTCAATGCTGTTGGTTTGTGAAGCTCACAACAGAGGTCATGAGGGAGTCGCTGCAACTCTTTTGAAGGTGAGGGTGAAAGCATGGATCATCAAGGGACGAAGAATTGCTCAAAAAGTCATTAACAGTTGTGTGATCTGCAAGAAAACCAGAGCCAAATTATGTCAGCAAGTAATGAGTGATTTACCTCAAGAAAGAACTCGGCCTGCCGCCCCATTTGAATTTACAACAGTTGACCTGTTTGGACCATATCACGTTAAAGATGATGTGAAGAGGAGAGTCAAGATGAAGGTTTGGGGGTTGGCATTCTGCTGCATGGCCAGCAGAGCAATTCACACAGAGGTTGCTAGTACTATGTCAACTGAAAGTTTTCTAATGGCTTATCAAAGATTTACAGCTATTCGAGGTCATCCTAAAAAGATCTGGTCTGATCCAGGGACCAATTTCATTGGTGCTAAACCTGTTCTGGAGGAGTTGTATCAATTTCTAGATGCGATGAACAGGTCTGCTGTGGAAGAAACTTCAGCTCAGAATGGAACTGAATGGCAGTGGAAAATCCAGCCAGCGGATTCCCCTCATCGCAATGGCTCTGCTGAAGCTGCCGTCCGGATTGTGAAACGGGCATTCCAGAGCCTGGGAAGAGAGTCGGGACTAAGCTTCAGTGAGTTTCAAACAACACTTCAGATTGCTGCCAACCTTGCAAATGAACGTCCCATTGATGCCAGGGTACAAAGCCTAGAAGACACTGTGCAGTATGTCACACCAAATTCACTTCTGCTGGGACGTGCATCATCAAGTGGTGACTGGAAAACTTTTGATTTCACAAGTTATCCCTATAAGAGACTTCAAGAAATGCAGCACCAGGTTAATAAGTTCTGGAGGTCATGGAGCCAGCTTGCTGGACCTAATCTTTTTGTCAGAAGTAAATGGCACACTATGCAAAGAAATGTTGCAGTCGGAGACATTGTTTGGCTGTGTGACCAGAATGCATTGAGGGGTCATTTTAAGCTTGGGAGGGTCATCAGCGTTAATCCAGACTCCAGAGGCATTGTACGGGATGTGAATGTTAGAGTTGTAACAAGTTTGTGCGTTTCAGAGGTGCGGCCCGCATCCAAGCATCCTGCATCCAAGCATCCTGCATCCAAGCTTCCTGCATCCAGCATTCTGAGGGACACTCAGTTTACAATCCTTCACAGAGATGTCAGACGACTGGTTGTTCTGTTGACAGCAGAGGAGCAAGCAGGAAACCCACAAGGGAGTCTAACTGTAAATTGATTGATATATGCGATCTTTCCAGCAGTTTCTGTGGGAAGATCGAGTGGGAGGTGTTGAGTTGAATTCATGCCCCGCCCTTCTCTTACTGAGGGTGTCTCCCAACCTGGAGATGGCAGACTCCAGGTGAAGATAATTAAGGGATTAGTTGGGAGATGTTCATTCACTGGGCAGCAAAGAGCACTGTGAGGGTGGCTGGCTGGGTGAAGACACTGCAGGAAAGTTTGTTCCGAAGAGAAGGAGCCGGTTTTTCTCCTACTACTACTACTACTAGTACTATTACCACTACTAATGTTGACTCAACTTTCAAATAAAAGAGAAAAAAGGAAAGAATCAACATTGGTGTTCTGAGTGAAATCCTGTGAAATTTCTGGAAGCAAGCTACCTTTTCAAGTGGGGGAAACCTGCAGTTTAAATCCCAAACAAAAAAGTGGGAACCACTTGACAGGTAGGCAATAATATTAAAGGGATTGTAACGTATGAAGGGCTAGTAACAGTGGGGTGATTTTAAAGTGTTGGACTGCAGTCTCTCATCAGGGGGCGATTGCCCTCACAGCTCTTGGGAAGAAGTTGTTTCTAAGTTTATTTATTGTGCATTTGAGGCTTCTAAAGCGTTTACTTAATGGGAGAGGGGAAAACAGCGTATTGCCTGGGTGGGTGGGATCAGTGGAAATGCTTCTGGCCCTTCTTTGGACTCGTTTTGCACAAGTTGATTCCAGATCCTGCAGACCACATCCCTCAATCCCCTGCATTGTTCTCACCACCCGTGCTAAATCCTTCCTCTCCTGAACTGTGCAGCTCCCATACCATACAATTATACTGATATATAAAACACTCTCTATGGTAGCTCTATAGAAGTTCTTTAGCAGCTTAGTGGAATGACCAGTCCTTTTCCTCAGTTTCTTGAGGAAGAAGAGCCATTGTTGGGCCTTCTTCACCTGGTGGGAGGAGTTTGCAGTCCAGTAGAGGTCGGAGGAGATGTGAGTGCCCAGGAATCTAATGCTATCCACACGCTCCACCACCTCTCCTTGTATGTATAAAGGAACGTGTTCTGTCGTCCTGGACCTCCTGTAGTCTATTATTACCTCATTATTACCTTGTTCCTGGAGCACCACTTTTTAGGATTGCTGACCTCAACCCTGTAGTGGGACACATCATTGTTAGAGATGAGACCCACTACAGAGGTGTTGTCCGCAGACATCACCACTGTGTTTGTGGGGTGGATAGCAGAACAGCCCTGGGTGTCATGTTCCATGTTTACCTGTAGTGTTTTGCCTCACCTCCTCCTTCCTCAGGGTGTGACAGGCAGGTTGGATCCTCAGCTGTGCCTCATCAGGTAATTGGTGAGGGTTTAAAAGAAGAGCCGGAGCCTGAAGCAGACGCCAGATGGTCTAATCACATCCTGTGGTAACCAGGCCCCAGAAGTACTCTCCAAGCTTAGATTGAGCTTCAACCCTCTTTAAGGACTAACCCTTTGACTTTTTCCTCTCACAGTTCCTCCTCGTGGATTGCTCCCCTTGTGAGTGGTTTATCCGAACCGCATCTGGGCCGCACGCTGGAACCAGCGGATCGCCCCTCCTTCTCTTCTTCGTCTGCTCCGCTCGCTGATGCTATTCTGAAGGCTCCTCTGACCCGTCACCTGTCTGTCCATCCTCCAACGTTTTTCTCACTACTGGAACAAGTAAGCGGACCCACCTGTACCACCTACCATCTAATCCAGCCATGCACTAACAACTCTTCCCTCTCCTAGTGTGGAACTGGACTTCCTTCCCCTGTGATTGCCCGCTCATTATTGTTTTTTCAATAAACCCTTTTTGAACTCACTACTGGTCTGTAATTGCTGCCTGAAACTGAGTCTCAGCAATCATCATGACAGAACCATCTGGCCAACCTGACTCAGTGGCGCAATTACGGACCGCACTGTCCGAACAGGGAATCCTCCTAGGTCGTCATGACTCCTCCCTGCAGGCCATGTCACAGCAGCAGGCTGCCTTAGTTGACAGCGTCAACCAGTTGGCCCAAAGTCTTCAGAATCTAAGTTCACAATTACTAAACCCTGTTGTTAACCCTTCTCCTCCTGTTTTCGCTGCAGCCGCCCCGCCGAGCGTCTCGGTCCCTGCCTACCGGGAGTTTACCTCGCCCACCCCGCAACCCTTTACGGGGGAACTAGGTAAATGCAAAGGATTTCTCTTGCAATGCACCTTAGTGTTTAATGGGTCGCCCCGTTCCTTCCCTGATGACACCAGTAAGATATCATATATCATTGGTTTACTTAGAGACAAGGCCCTTAGGTGGGCAGAGAACATAATTGATGAGAGCACACTGCCAGCTTACCATTATAGTAATTTCATTGAACTTTTTAAACAAACCTTTAGTCCCCAAATTAGTGATGAGGAGTCAGCTAATAAAATGTGGGGATTAAAGCAAGGAAACCGCTCTGTGGCTGAATTGGCTATTGAGTTCCGCACTTTGGCCGCTCAATCCGGCTGGAATGAAAAAGCTCTTAAGGGGGCATTTCTTCATTCCTTAAATGAGAGAATTAAGGATGAACTGGGGTTGCACAAGGCGCCAGAAACTGTTAACGAGCTAGTCAATTTGGCTATCCAGGTGGACAATCGCATGAGAGAGAGGGTAAGGGTTAGAAATCCTTTCGCCTCTGGTTCCCCTAGAACTAGTCACTATGGCCTGGTAACTTCTAGCGCTCAAACTCCTTCCTGCCCTCCTGAGCCCATGCAAATAGGCAGAACCTGTTTGTCTGCTGAGGAGCGTCAACACAGAATTTCAACTGGCAGTTGTCTTTATTGTGGCTCCCCCCAGCATTTCATTTCCTCCTGTCCAGTTCGCCCAAAAGACCAGGCCCGTCAGTAACTCTGGGGGTCCTGGCGGGTGACACTAATTATGATCTTTTGAAAAACCCTCGGCTCTCAGTTCAATCTTCCCTTAAGATAAGAAATCAGTTATTCCCTGTCCTTGCACTCATTGATTCAGGTTCAGAACAAAATTTAATAAGTCCCGATCTTATTGAGCAATACAACATAGCAGTCATTGATCTGCCATCTCCGGTCCGTGTTACGGCCCTGGATGGTCACTCCCTTGCTAGCATAACTCAAAGGACTGAGTTAATCCCATTTCAGGTTTCAGGAAATCATCTTGAAAAACTTAGCCTTTTTGTTTTTCCCACTAAAGATTTCCCAGTAGTTTTGGGCTATCCTTGGTTGCAAAAACACAATCCCCAAATCAATTGGTCGAACTTACGGATAGAGTCCTGGAGCTCATCCTGTCTGAAGCAGTGTTTACAATCAGCTGCCTCCTCCCAGCCTCCCTGCTCTACCCAGTCTGTTTCAGTCCCCGACCTTTCCAACGTTCCCTGCCAATATCATGATCTTCAACAGGTATTTAGTAAGGAACGAGCTTGTTCTCTTCCTCCTCACCGCCCCTACGATTGTGCCATCAATCTTCTTCCTGGTGCTCCCCTACCCTCAGGGCGTTTGTTCAACCTCTCCAGACTGGAGCGAGAGGCCATGGAAAAATATATTAATGACTCTCTCCAAGCCGGAATCATCCGACCTTCCTCTTCACCTCTGGGGGCAGGATTCTTCTTTGTAGCTAAGAAAGATAAAACCCTTCGTCCCTGTATTGATTACAGAGGTTTAAACCAGATAACTGTCAAAAATAAATACTCTCTCCCTCTCATCTCCTCCGCTATTGAACCTGTTCAACAAGCTACCATATTTTCAAGACTGGATTTACGCAACGCCTATCACCTCGTCCGCATTCGCAAGGGAGACGAATGGAAGACGGCCTTTAAAACTCACATCGGCCACTTTGAGTATCTGGTTATGCCCTTCGGTTTGACTAACGCCCCGGCAGTCTTTCAGAACCTGGTCAATGATGTTCTGAGGGATTTTCTCAATGTATTTGTTTTTGTATATCTGGATGACATTTTAATTTTTTCAAACAGCTTGGAGGAACACCACAATCACGTCCGTAAAGTGCTTCAGAGACTGCTGGAGAACAGGCTGTATGTCAAAGCGGAAAAATGTGAATTTCATGTCCAGTCCACAGTTTTTTTGGGTTTTGTGTTTGAGGGTGGACAGATGAAGACAGACCCAGGAAAGATTCAGGCCATTGAAGATTGGCCCACTCCTGACTCCCGTAAGAAGCTCCAGCGCTTCCTCGGCTTTGCTAACTTTTATCGCTGTTTTGTCAGGAACTTCAGCCTCCTTGCTGCTCCCCTCTCTGCCCTCACGTCGACAAATAGACCCTTCATCTGGACTCCTGAGGCTGAAAGGGCCTTCTCAGAACTCAAGAAAAGGTTTGTGAACGCACCCATCCTCATCCATCCCAATCCCCAAGCCCAGTTCACTTTGGAGGTTGATGCATCTGATACAGGCGTTGGAGCTGTCCTGTCACAACGGGCTGAATCTGACAACAGATTGCATCCCTGTGCGTTCTTTTCAAAGAGATTCACTCCTACTGAAAGGAATTACAACATCGGTGACCGGGAACTGCTTGCCATTAAACTTGCCCTGGAACAATGGAGACATTGGCTAGAGGGCACAGAACTCCCGGTTGTCATTTGGACAGACCACAAAAACCTGACCTACCTCCAGAGCGCCAAACGGCTCAACCCTAGACAATATCGGTGGTCCTTATTTTTCTCTCGTTTTAATTTAGCTATTACTTATCGGCCAGGTTCTAAGAATATTAAACCTGATGCCCTCTCCCGACAATATGCCTCTGATGACTTAGTTGAGGCCCCTGAGCCCATTCTTCCCATTTCCTGCGCTATAGGAGCACTCTCCTGGGACCTAGAAGGAGCTGTTCATAGAGCCCTGCTCAGCGAGCCAGATCCTGGGGGGGGACCCCCGAACCGTCTTTACGTTCCCTCTTCCACTCGGTCTGCAGCCATTCATTGGGCGCATTCCTCAAAGTTCTCCTGCCACCCAGGGGTCAGTCGTTCTATTGGGCTTTTACGACGTTACTTCTGGTGGCCGTCTCTGAACAAAGATGTGGCAGAGTACGTAGCAGCTTGCCCGACATGTGTTCGCAGTAAGAACAGTCACAAGCCTCCCTCTGGACTCCTTCAACCCCTCTCTGTTCCTAGCCGACCTTGGTCCCATATAGCCTTGGATTTTGTTACAGGCCTCCCATCTTCCAAGAGTAAAACAACTATTCTCACTATCATTGACCGATTCTCCAAGGCCTGTCATCTGGTTGCCCTCTCCAAGCTTCCCTCTGCTGCTGAAACGGCGAAGCTTATGTTCCATCATGTCTTCAGACTTCACGGCATCCCGTCAGAAATAATCTCGGACAGGGGTCCACAATTCATTTCCCGGGTCTGGAGAGACTTTTGTTCAGCTCTCGGAGCTAAATCCCGCCTGTCTTCCGGCTTCCACCCCCAAACTAATGGTCAGTGTGAGCGCTTGAATCAGGAGTTAGCTAACGCCCTCCGCTGTGTTTGTGCCTCAAACCCCACTTCCTGGAGCGTACACCTTCCGTGGATCGAATATGCGCATAACTGCCATATCTCTGCAGCATCTGGTTTTTCCCCCTTTGAAGCATCGCTGGGGTACCAGCCCACACTCCTACCATCGTCTTTCCCCGATCCAGTCTTTCCTTCTGTCAAGTCTCACCTCCGCTCCTGCCATAGAATCTGGAACCAAACTAAAGAAGCACTCCAACGCACTTGGTTTCAAAACAAGAGACTTGCTGATCGCAAACGGACTCCAGCTCCCACTTATGTACCTGGGCAAAGGGTTTGGCTGTCATCCAGAAACTTTCCTCTCAAGGACTTCTCTAGAAAGCTTTCCCCCAGGTTCTTAGGTCCTTACATTGTTGACTCTGTCATTAGTACTTCCTCTGTGCGCCTTAGGCTGCCTTCCCATATAAGAGTCCACCCAGTCTTTCACGTTTCTCAAATAAGGCCTGTCCAGGCCAGCCCTTTGTGCCCTCCGACCAAACCCCCCCCACCCGCCCGAACCATTGACGGACATCCGGCATTCACAGTGCGTCGTATTGTGAGTGTTCGTCCTCGTGGGCGTGGCCATCAGTACCTGGTTGACTGGGAAGGGTATGGTCCTGAAGACCGTTCCTGGGTTCCCCGGTCCTTCATTCTTGACTCTTCCCTCATCACAGATTTTGAGCAGGCTAATGCCTCTTCTGCTCGTCCGCCAGGAGGCGTCCATTAAGGGGGGGGGGGGGGGGGGTACTGTCATGTTCCATGTTTACCTGTAGTGTTTTGCCTCACCTCCTCCTTCCTCAGGGTGTGACAGGCAGGTTGGATCCTCAGCTGTGCCTCATCAGGTAATTGGTGAGGGTTTAAAAGAAGAGCCGGAGCCTGAAGCAGACGCCAGATGGTCTAATCACATCCTGTGGTAACCAGGCCCCAGAAGTACTCTCCAAGCTTAGATTGAGCTTCAACCCTCTTTAAGGACTAACCCTTTGACTTTTTCCTCTCACAGTTCCTCCTCGTGGATTGCTCCCCTTGTGAGTGGTTTATCCGAACCGCATCTGGGCCGCACGCTGGAACCAGCGGATCGCCCCTCCTTCTCTTCTTCGTCTGCTCCGCTCGCTGATGCTATTCTGAAGGCTCCTCTGACCCGTCACCTGTCTGTCCATCCTCCAACATTTTTCTCACTACTGGAACAAGTAAGCGGACCCACCTGTACCACCTACCATCTAATCCAGCCATGCACTAACAACTCTTCCCTCTCCTAGTGTGGAACTGGACTTCCTTCCCCTGTGATTGCCCGCTCATTATTGTTTTTTCAATAAACCCTTTTTGAACTCACTACTGGTCTGTAATTGCTGCCTGAAACTGAGTCTCAGCAATCATCATGACACTGGGCGAAAAGGGTCAAGATAGATAGGGACTTTTTTGTGTCAGTAGGTAACTTTACATCAGAGATGACAAAAATGACATGTGAGGTTCTCCAAGGGTCCATCTTGGGTCCCCTCCTATTCAATATCTACATGCTCCCTCAAGCTCAGATCATAAAAAAACATCAGCTACCATAACTATGCAGACGACACAGCTCTACATCACCATGTCACCAGGTGACTATGAACCCATTCAAGCACTGAGTAAATGCTTAGAAGAAATCAATATCGGGTTTTCTTCAGTTGAATAAAAACAAAACTGAAGTAATAATTTTCGGAACAATAGAGGAGAGATCAAAAGTTAGTACACAGCTTCAGTCGATTTAGCTAGAAACCACTGATCAGGCCCAAAATCTGGGTGTAGTGATGGACTAGGACCTGAACCTCCAAAAGCATCTAAAGACATTTACAAGGTCGGCCTTCTATCAGCTGAAGAACATTTCTAGGATTAAAGGACTAATGTCTCAGCAGGATGTGGAAAAACTAATCCATGCGTTTATTTTTAGTCGAATTGATTACTGCAACGGTGTTTTTACAGGTCTGCCTAAAAAGTGGATCAGACAGCTGCAGATGATCCACAACGCTGCTGCCCGCGTCCTCACGAAGACTAAGAAAGTAGAGCACATCACCCCAGTTCTAAAGTCCTTACACTGGCTCCCTGTATCTCAGAGAATAGACTTTAAAATACTTCTGTTAGTCTATAAATCCCTGAATGGCTTAGCACCTAAATACATCACAGACTTGTTATCAGTGTATCAACCATCCAGACCATTAAGGTCTTCTGGCTCCAGCCTACTCTGCATACCTAGAACCAGAAATGGAGCTAAATGCGGAAATTCAGACTGAAGAAACTCATTGCTTACCTCCATCAATCAGGGACTCATTCGCCTCCGACGCATTGGCGGTGGCAACAGGCTTGTAGTAGCATTACTGCCACCTACTGGTTGGAGTATGGTTCGTGATGGACTCCATATATCTTCTCTTATTTCATAATTGTATCATTCTAAGTTAACTCATTGTTCATATTTTCTACCGTAATTTCTTGCCCATGATATGCTTTGATTTTAAGTGTAAATTAAGTTTGGTAGGCTTAAATCTTAACCTTGTTATCACTCTCCTCTTTTCTATTTAATTTCCCATTCCGTGTTCTCTTACTACCTTTTGATATGGTAACGTCTTCACGTCTCCCCTTTATCATCAACCTGTTGTCAGAATGCAGTACAGAATCTGAGTTAAAGTATTAAAATCAATTCAAACACCATGGGATGAGCTAAATAAGCTTAATCGATTCATGACAGCATTTAGTATGTGTTCGGCATTCTACGCATTCATGAGTTAAGCAAATATTATTTGATAATTATGTCTTAAAAAGTGTTGCCCGTCTTCATCCATTTATCTTATGTAGTAGTAGTAACTTTTATTTGTCCCAATATGGGCAAATTTTGTGCAGTAGTAATAATAAACATTCACACTTCACACTAGTGATGGGTCGATGAGGCGTCATGAAACGTTTCGACACATTGCCACTCTGTGCCGATACTGTGCCGATACTGTGTCACTGAATACTGACACCTGCTGGACCTTAAAAATCCCTACAGGCAACCTGGTTGACAGAGTTAACTGACACTGATTTGATGACCAAGTATACACAATACAATTTAAATCATTGTATGTTGAATTGTATTATTTTATATTTTCATTTGAATTAAACATATATTTGATTTTTTTTAGATACAGTCAATAAATAATGTGAAGGAGGATGCTTGTGGACTGGCTTTTTTATTTTTTACAAATGGTTGATCGGGCGCTGTGTTTAGTTACCTGACTCTGATATCATCTTTTCTGAAATCGGACGTGCTGAGAATGACAAAGGGAGGAAGAACTACTCAGAGTAGCAGCTTTCTACTAAGGGTAGATCAGCCGTTTTTTCTGAAACGACGCTCAGAACAAAGACGCACAGCGCAACCCGCCCAACCATAAATGTTCAGCCCATCCATCAGTGGTGCGCTCCGATCAGCACCTTGCGCTCACAGAGCGAGACTGTGGTACACCATCACACCAGAGTTGCAAAATGGTTAAAAATTAACCATTATTAACCGTTATTTTGTTTACAGTTCAGCTTGGATTTTATTTACTGCGCAGCATAGCTTTGCTGTGCGCGCTGCTGTGCGCGAGTGCACACGCGTGCAGCTTGGAGGGAACAGAAACAGTTTGGCGCGTCAGTCAGTTCGAAACAGGTGCTGTATTGGTCACGTGACCGAAACAGTTGCTGTATCGGTCACGTGACTTTTCCGTAGCAATACACACATCGACACGGGTTTCGCTCTATGAGACCGACACATGCGCTGACGCATCGGTGTTGCCGGACCCATCACTACTTCACACATAAAATATAAAGTAAGGTGAATAATATGTGCAGCGCAGAGAATGAATAAAGCGAAGGCCTGTATACGTATGCAACGTGTGACTATCTGCTTTTCCTGGTAGTGTTTAGCAACTGGACAGCAGAGGGAAGAAAAGAATGTTTGTATCTATTTGTCCGGGCTGGTGGATATTTAAAACGGGAACCAGAGAGTAGAAACTGAATGGTCACTTTCCTCTCATAGATTTTCTTTCGCTATTCCCAGTTGTCCTTTCTCAAATTAAACCTGTCAACCTGCAAATTGAGTTCTAGGTATGGATCTCAACTTAGTTTCATCATGGCTTCCTGCCTGCATTTAAGCTCTCGAATTCGCATGATATTAGTCTCATTCCATATCAGTGTTTCCGTTAGCTGCCCTCTTTGCTCGTTCAGCTCAGTCTCGCAGATGCATCATCGCCAGAGGCACGCTTTATTTCCAGGCAGCTCAAGTTGACTAATTTTGTTTCTTTCCTGCTTGAACAAAATACTCTGGTTGAGAGCTGCGTTCTGAACTTCTAGTCTGGTCTGCTTCTCGCCTGGATCGGAAATATATATTTCTATAACGTGTTCTGTCGTAGATATGTTTTAAGATTTTACGGATGCTGTCATCCGTAGGTTTTGGGGGAGTTCTATATAATTGTTGGTTCTCAGATTCCTGATCACTCCAACAAATGGGCATGGTCACCATCATGCCTCGCATATCATTCTGGGCATCCATTCATTTTAACTGCTCAATGCCCTCTAAATTTTAAGTAATTCAACTACAAATACTGGTGGTGGTTCAAAACTCATTCATATTATTTGTAGACCTGTGTTCTTTCTATCATGCATTCTGTCACGTACCCTTTCATGCATTCTTTTCGTATTTGTAATACATTCTGTCATGCATTTCTTGTGCGTCTGGTCGTGTCTGGTCTTGCGTCATGTCATGCGTCCTTTCATGCATTCTGTCATGCATCATGTTATGCATCCCCTTGCATCGTGTCATGTGTCCTGTCATTTGTCTTGCATCTCGTCATGATCACTCGGGGTCGCGTCTGGTCTTGCGTTTGTTGCGTCCTTTCATGCATACCGATATGCTCGCTGTTATGCATCCCGTTGCATCCTGTCCTGTGTCCTGTCTTTTGTCTTGCACCTCGTCATGATCACTCGGTGTCGCGTCTGGTCCTGCGTCTTGTCATGTGTTCTCTTATGCATACCGTCATGCATTCTGTTATGCATACCGTTGCATCCTGTCATGTGTCCCGTGACCTGTCTTGCATCTCGTCATGATCACTCGTCTTGTCGCGTCTGGTCCTGCGTCTTGTCATACGTCCCTTCATGCATTCCGTTATGCATTCTCCTATGCATCCTGTCACGCATCTATGATGTGTCCTGTCACCTGTCTTGCATCTCGTCATGATCACTCGTTTATTTATGTGCATCATCTGCAAGTTACGCATCTGCAAGTTACGCATCTGCAAGTTACGCATCTGCAAGTTACGCATCTGCAAGTTACGCATCAGCAAGTTACGCATCATAAACATTCCATTCATCACACATAACTTTGGTAAGCCTAGTGGCAACGGCCCGTTTTGGTAAGTCTTTGTGGCAAAGGCCCTGTTTTGTTATCAATTCAAGTTCTCTGCTTTCTGGGCATACATGGGTCATTTCATGCTCAATGCTCTATCAGCTTTAAGGTATTCAACTTCAAATACTGATGGCTCAAAACTCACTCATATTATTTGCAGACCTGTTCTTCCTATCATGCACCCTGTCTTGTACCTTTCATGCATACCGACAAGCATCATGTTATGCATTTCGTTGCATCCTGTCATGTGTCCTGTCACCTCTCTCATCTCGTCTTGATCACTCATTTATCTATGTGCATCATCCGCAAGAAACGCATCAGCAAGAAACGCATCAGCAAGAAACGCATCATAAACATTCCATTCATCTCACAGAACTTTGAAAGCATCTGCAAGAAACGCATCAGCAAGAAACGCATCAGCAAGAAACGCATCAGCAAGAAACGCATCAGCAAGAAAGCATCATAAACATTCCATTCATCTCACAGAACTTTGAAAGCATCCGCAAGAAAGCATCCGCAAGAAAGCATCCGCAAGAAAGCATCATAAACATTCCATTCATCTCACAGAACTTTGGTAAGTCTTCGTGGCAACGGCCCTGTTTTGTTATCAATTCAAGTTCTCTGCTTTCTGGGCACACATTGGTCCTTTCATGCTCAATGCTCTATCAGCTTTAAGGTAATTCAACTTCAAATACTGGTGTTGGTTCAAAACTCACTAATATTATTTGCAGTTTTGTGTTCTTCCTATCATGCACCCTGTCACATACCTTTCATGCATACCGACAGGCATCCGTTATGCATTTCGTTGCATCCTGTCATGTGTCCTTTCACCTGTCTCGGATCTCTGCATGATCACTCATTTATCTATGTGCATCATCCGCAAGAAATCATTCAAGCATCCCTGATAAATTCATCTTTACCTTATCGTTCACCTAATCATCATCTCCCATTCATCTCGCTGTACTTGGGTAAGCCTTCACTGCAACGGCCTGCTCGCAGGCCTTCATAACCACGGCCTGACTTGGTAAGCTGTTTGCAAACCTTCTTGGCAGTTCAATTATTCATCCTATTATCCTTCGCTATAGTCACCCGGCTTATGAGCATACAGATGCTCAGACCTCGGAATTTTTGGGGGACCATTCCTATTCTCATACACCTGCTTATGCATATTGAAGTATAATTCAGCGTGAATGTTCCTGCCGAGGTCTGAGCGCCAAAGTCTTAAAATATTGTATCAATAAATTCTTCTAATTGTCTCTTCTTTCTGTGTGAGTTTTTCAGATTGAACTAAACATGGAGAAGCAGTATTTAGTTCCTATGCTCCACTTATCTGGAACAAACTTCCAGAAAATTGTAAAGGTGCAGAAAGCCTGAGTTCCTTTAAATCAAGATTAAAAACACATTTGTTTAGGAATGCCTTCAACTGTTCTAGTTAACTGAATCACCACTTTTTTGTTCTAATTTCTATCTACATTTTATTCCTACTTGCTTTTATTCTGTTTTATTTTGCTATATTTTAATCATGTAAAGCACTTTGCATTGTCTTTGTACTGAATTGTGCTATATAAATAAATTTGCCTTGCCTTGCCTTGCCTAGTCGGAGCAGCTGTAGTTGTAGTGGGAGCATCTGTGGTTGTAGTTGCAGCAGATGTGATTGTTGGAGCAGCTGTAGTGGTTGCTGCAGCTGTGGTTGTGGTTACAGCAGCTGTTGTTGGACCAGATGTGGTTGTTGTTGGAGCAGCTGTTGTTGTAGTTGAGGCAGATGTGGTTGTTGGCCCAGATGTGGTTGTTGTCGGAGCAGCTGTGATTGTTGTGGGAGAAGCTGTGGTTATAGTTGGAGCAGATGTGGTTGTTGGAGCAGCTGTGGTTGTACTTGGAACAGCTGTTGTTGGACCAGCTGTGGTTGTGGTTGCTGCAGCTGTGTTTGTGGTTACAGAAGCTGTGGTTGTCATTGGAGTAGCTGTAGTGGTAGTTGGAGCAGCGGTCGTTGTGGTTGAAGAAGCTGTGGTTGTCGTTGGAGCAGATTTAGTTGTGGTTGCAGCGGCTGTTGTTGTTGGAGCAGCTGTGGTTGTAGTTGGAGAAGTGGCCATTGTGGTTGGAGCAGCTGTGGTTGTGGTTAGTGCAGCTGTGGTTGTAGGCCCAGATGTGGTTGTTGTTGGAGCAGCTGTGATTGTTGTGGGAGAAGCTGTGGTTATAGTTGCAGCAGATGTGGTTGTTGGAGCAGCTGTGGTTGTACTTGGAGCAGCTGTTGTTGATGCAGCTGTGGTTGTGGTTGCTGCAGCTGTGTTTGTGGTTACAGAAGCTGTGGTTGTCATTGGAGTACCTGTAGTTGTAGTTGGAGCAACGGTCATTGTGGTTGAAGAAGCTGTGGTTGTCGTTGGAGCAGATGTAGTTGTGGTTGCAGCGGCTGTTGTTGTTGGAGCAGCTGTAGTTGTAGTTGGAGAAGTGGCCATTGTTGTTGGAGCAGCTGTGGTTGTGGTGTCACCAGCTGTGGTTGTAGCTGTAGCAGTTGTGGTTTTTGGCCCAGATGTGATTGTTGTGGGAGCAGCTGTGGTTGTAGTTGGAGCAGCTGTGGTTGTTTTAGCAGCTGTGGTTGTAGTTGCAGCAGCTGTTGTTGATAGTAATAGTAATATCATCTTTATTGTCATTGAAGCATACATTGAAACATACATTACAACGAAATTTGTTCTCTGCTTTTAACCCATCACCCTAGGGGAGCAGTGGGCTGCCATGTGCAGCGCCCGGGGAGCAGTCTGGGGTTAAGGGTCTTGCTCAGGGACCCAGAGTGCAGGCGCTGGGGATCGAACCGGGTACTTGCATCCTTTTCTGAGTGCAAGCGCGCTGCTCTGACCAATAGGCCAACACTCCCCTATGATGCAGCTGTGGTTGTCGTTGCAGCAGCTGTGGTTGTAGTCGGAGCAGCTGTAGTTGTAGTGGGAGCAGCTGTGGTTGTAGTTGGAGCAGATGTGATTGTTGGAGCAGCTGTGGTTGTTGTTGGAACATCTGTGGTTGTTGTTGGAGCAGCTGTGGTTGTAGGTGGAGCAGATGTGGTTGTTGGAGCAGCTGTGATTGTTGTGGGAGCAGCTGTTGTTGTAGTTGGAGCAGATGTGGTTGTTGGAGGAGCTGTGGTTGTTGTTGGAACATCTGTGGTGGTTGTTGGAGCAGCTGTAGTAGTTGGAGTAGCAGTGGCTGTTTTTACAATTGCTGTTCAATTTAATTTAGGCCTATGCCTAAATTAAATTGAACAGCAATTGTCATTAAATTGTTCACATTGCAATGATTCTCTTTCTCTGGTATTTATCAACAGCACTTTTTGTTGTCTTTATTATTTCACTTACCAGCAACAATGAACAGTACCCATAAAATCTTCATCATCCTCGTCTGTTTTTTTTTCTGTTTAAAAAAATTATATGTTTGTTAGCTGTTATATGTCTTAAGGAGTTTATTGCAAACACGTAACACACAGACAGAACAAGATATAATGGTCAACAGTTTAAAAGTTTTACTTTTGTTTTTAAGATTTTTTTTCTCCTGAACAGCTAATTTTCTGTCATTACTTTTGGTCTAAAAGAAAGAGCAAACTTAAATAACAAGTAGAGCAACAGCTGGACTGGAGATGCAATATTACATTTTAGGGTGTAGAAAAAAGATTTTATCAAATCTTATCTTTTAATGTCACTGGTATTTAAGCCACAGTGTTATTTTTAAATTACTTTAAAAATTAATTATATCAAGAAGACGGCTATTTTTATTTTCCATTTTTTTCTGTTTTATACGCGGGATACTGATGCTGTACACGTCATTGTAGTAGATTGTAAAATATGTGACACAAAGCACCAAACTCTGAACACATCCACTCAATGATGAGTCATGTCTGTCTATATAAATTATGACTTGATTACATGTTATTTTTATCTATCAATCTAAACATTCAGAACAAAAACCTTTTAAAACTCTAAATTTCTCATTTATGTTCATTTTAACAGTTAATGCTGCACAGATCACATAACTAATTTAACTTTGGTCAGTACAAGATTTGTTTGCTTCCATTATTCTTTCTGGTTAGCTGAGTCTTGCTTTGGTTTTATACAAATCCCAATTTAGCAGCCAGTTATTCAGCCATATCTTTTGATTAGATGATTTTGTGCTATATACACAGTGTTTGTGTCTTTAGTAATTGGGAGGTGTTGCAGGAATTGTGTCTATGTAAAAGAGATGAAGTCAGACTAGCTTACTGGCCTTTGTGTTCTTGTTTTACATGTATTAACTGGTATTGTACTTTTCATTTTATTTATTTTTATTTAAAGGGCAATGTATATTATCCTCTTCTCAACCAATGACTGAAACCTAGATTTAATGTGACAGTGTTGATATAACTTTCTTACAAAAACAAATTACAACAAACATTCTCCAATGTTATTTGCAGTTTTAAAATGCTATGTTCTCTGACGCAGAAATTATTTCTTCATGAATCTAATAATAACCCAGATGTATCTTACAATAACATATAATTGGATGACAACGTTTTGTTTTTAAATGACAGCACTTGCAATGTTTCTTTATATGACTCACACAGAACAGGAAGGTTTCCCTGTTTAATTAATATTAATATTATGACTTTACTTATATCCCCAATTTTAAAAGATTTAAATTCCACGTGGAGCAAACGGACAGAATGAAAAAGTTTTCCATTTTAAACCATGATGAATTACATGAACATTGCCTCAAACAAACCCTTTTTTTTGTTTTGTTTTTTTTTGTTTTTTGTACCGCAAAACGCTTGCCGCGTATTCAAGTGGATGTAGGTGTTTTCGATGAGAGAGCAGACCTTGAGCAGAGTTGAGTGATAAGAGCAGCACTCTAAATTGTCCTTTACAAGAAAACGGGGGTTGGACTCTGCAAGCAAAAGATTAGATCAGGGTGGTGCTAGCCAATTGGGGGGCCTAACAGGGTTGCCAACTTGCTATAGAGTACAGGACAATGGCTGGCGGCTTCTTTGCCTGCTTCGATGTGACATTCCTATGTAGGTCTAGGAAGGTGAGGTGTGGAGAGCCATCTAGTGTTCGTATATGCAAATTGTAGGCTGCATTCAAAATAGGGGAAAATGAGTCAAACACGGGACACCTACCTTTGGCTCAAGAAAACGGAAAGTCCCGGCTAATTCTGGGCAGTTGGTGACTCTAGGCCCTAAGCACAAATGTTTTGTGGTGCTCCCCACCTGGAAATGAACAATAATAACGTTTTTGCTAGTGCTTTTCTCTTTATTCACAAAATAATTTCTCAATATTTTGAAAACAGTTGCAATATTTAAGAGGAGAAATTTAAACGTTGATAAAACACTAAACACATTTTTATCAACAACGGTGCCCATACTTCCTCACAAGATAATTGTGTTTTACCGATGATGGAGGACTAACAAACTAACAAAGAAAACAGATTTTAAGTGGGAATAAAACAAGAAAACGCAATTAACGAAATGGACAATTAATGAAATGCAACAATAGGGCATGTAATACGGAACTAGGGCTCATCCTATAAAGTGTTGTTAGAATAACAGTTTTTGTGCTGTGTTCACATGTACTTGTTTGATGCAAACCAAAAAACATCAAAAGGTCTGACTTTACAGAGGAAACTGATCCATATGAGCATGGCAAGTTGTGTTTTCTTGAGGAAGATTAATTAGAAAGAGCTCATTAAAACCAGAAAAAATCTTTAAACTATTAAAAGAATTTAACACTGCTGTTAAGAATAAATCATTTTTATATTGTCTTGCTTTGTATTGCATTGCTGGGCTGAGCCCCAGTGCTGCACTAAATCTATTTAAAAATACCAACCATTTTTCTGTCCCATATTTGTGTGATATTAAGAGGACTATTTTATTCCACTTAAAGCACTGCTTCGGAGTATAGTTATAAATTTTGTAAAAAAATTAACTTTTTAATCACAGAATTTTGCTTCCCTACCTTTCCCTTAATTATCTCTTCTACATTTTGTGTTGCCAAAATGACCGGCAGAATTATTCTTTTTTATTGGCCCGTGCTAAAATTCCAGTTGTGTCTGGAAAAAGCATTCAGAGAAGCTTCCAGTGAATTAATTTATATTTGTGCTGCAGAGCAGCTGCAAACGACCCTGAGAAAAGAACATTTAAAATCACTGGGTGTGCCGTTTCTTTAAAAGTGTTTGTCCTACCCTTCATAAATGCCAGTAACTCTTTTGTTGGGCAAGGTTATTAAAAATGTTTCCTTCCGTTTATAAAAAAGGGAGTAGCTTTCTAATTACAAAAACTTGGTGAGACATTATGGTTAGACGTTATGAAAACCTCAGACAATTTACAGAATAGCCCTACCAATATAATTATTTAGTTGTTATTGAAATTTAAGTGTATACTAAAATAGATAAACATTATTGGAAGGATTACTACAATTGCATTTCAATGAATTAGAATATTATCTCAGTTAATTTATTTCAGTTGTTCAGTTCAGAAAGTAAAACTCATCTAGAGACTCATTACCTACAGACAGATTCATTTTTTCTGTTGTTTTTTATAGTTTTCTTACAGCCAAGAGCACCAGAAGTTCACTTTCTTAGAATATCTAGCTCTAACTATTTTGTAACACATATAGAAATTTGTTAGAGAAATCTTGGGTCATTGAGAAGGATGTCAATGTGCTGTATTGGGGAGAATGATGTCCTAGTGGTTAGAGTAGAGTACTGAGAAGGCTGCAAGTACCAGTACCAGAACCTAGCAGACTACCACTATGGTTCCCTGAGCAAGACCCTTAGCCCCAGATTGCTCCCCGATCGCTGTACTGCTCCCTAAGGGTGATCGATTAAATCCAGTAGACAAGTTTTGTTAAAATGTACAGTTGCAATAACAAATATTTTTCTTAATCTGGTCAGTTTATGCATTTAATAATAGGTTGGGTCTTGCATGAACCACGGCATCACTACAGTGTGATATTGTTCCAGTCAGCCTTTGCTGTAGCGTTAAAGAAGCCTGGATGGCTTTAATAACAGGCTCCAGCTCACCGACATTGTTGGCTCTGGTGTCCCTGATTTCCTTCTTGAAAATACTCCATAGACTGCATGAAATTTATGTTGGTTTCCCAACAGATTCCAACATGGATCTAATTTCTATCCCCAGGCCAACAGAAAACTGTTTTAGGGTCAGAGAGGGATGAAGACAATGTAATACTTAAGTTTTTAAAACTCTTTGTATAAACATGTGTTTTTTCTCTATACATAAATAGATTATTAAACCTAAAATAGAAAACATAAATTACTATTTATTTTACCCTGAATTTTATTTGCTTTCCTTTCTGACCAGGAAGAATTGATGTTTAGATTGTATAATTGTACAGATGAGATGAGAGCATAGATCTAATTCTATTGTTCATCCAAACCTCTCAAAGTGGCGTGCCTTTTCTTTGAATGTGTTTTTCCAAATCTCCTGACAAACAAATGTGTCGTGAGACAAGGTAATTTAAATGTTTTCCTTTTATTCAACAAAGAAACACCCTTCTCATTTCAGTGGTCTAACATGACATCATGATGACAGTCACTGACACAAAGACATAACTCTATGACTAACAGCCTTTCAAGATCTCTGATCATTTTGTGACTGACTTGTTGCCCTAAACAAGAGCACCATCTATAGCCAAATTTAGGGATTTTTTTATACCTAAATGCAGGTGCTGCACATGACCTGCTGTAGAATCTCCCAAATTCTGGCATTTTGTATGCCCAGAGTACAATATTAATATTGACAATAATAACATGAATACTGAAAGCAATTGAGTTTCATGAAAGAATGGAGAGAAGTTTCATGACTCCTCCAGCTTGTAAACTGATCTAATTTATGAAAGAACAAACACATTTTAAATATATAAAGCAACTCAATATTATACATTTAAATGTAAATGAAACTTAGAAACACCATACCAAGTACATTGTTTTCCTTAGATTACTCTACTTTGGTTACCTGTAGCAGTGTGACAAACAGCAAATACCCACTGTTACTGAACAAGTTTTATTGTATTTTAAAGAGCCCATCATTTTTTATAGCCTAAACAGGCAACTGTGCTCTCAAAGTACTGAAATTATTCTTTAATTGTGATTTCTGACATAAGAAGGCACAAAGCTTTAGGTGTTCATGCTCCTTTCTTGTACAACCAGCTCCCAGTTTTCATGAAAGCAGCAGAGATTTATACGTTTGATATTATGTTTGAAATGCTCCTTTTTGAATTACATAGATATAGTTGTCTCAAATTAGCCATGCCTTTAATTTTGCTATTATTCTTGGTTGCTTGACAACCAGATTCAATTGGCTGGAATTTTGTTGCATTCCCTTTATCTCTTCATGTAAACATTTATCATTCTTATTACTAGTTTTATGTATATTTTTTTTATTGGCAAATATTTAAAACCAAAGGACTCAACAGTTGTCTCTGTCACCCTCGAGCCAGCCAAGGAAGAGGGACATCTCCCCAAAGCTGGTTCTAAAGGAAATGTCTTCCTGTTATATAAGTTGCTCCGCTCGTGTGTCTCTCTGTTAGTTTAGGATAGCAAATTGTATAAAACTTCAGAGAATCCTGCCAGATTTGCTAGGTTGGATTATTTCTTCATTTTACTTTATTGTGATTGTTTGGAAATGTATTATAGCTCAATGAAAATGACCATGTTATTGAAATTAATTTGAATATGAAAATTTTTATTTAGTTCAAACAGTATTACGTAGCTTTTGACTGGACTTTGTACTTACTTTTTAATTTGGATATATGTGTCCATTCAAAACAAAGCTGCTGTACAAATAGGGTGTATTTAGAATGCATGTGCTGTGAGCTAATATAGTTTTTAATTAGCTCTTCAGTGGCAGTCCAGAAGCATGTTGCACCATGATAATTGATTAAAGGAGATAGCTACAAGTTTAACTCCTATCGTTGTCAAGCTTTAATGCAGGTGAACCTGATTTTCAGCACGACACAGAGTTACGTTTCAAAGGGTTTATTGAAGGGGTGAATAATGGCAGATGAAGTAGGCAAACAGTCACAGTCTTGGCAGAGAATCCTGGTAGAAAGGGCTGGTTTACCGAGATGAGCAGAGAGCCAGGAGATGTAGGCGGTGACAGAACCAGCAGGCTGTGTGGACCGGAGAACCAGTGTTGCCAACTCAGCGACTTTGTCGCTATATTTAGCGACTTTTCAGACCCCTCCAGCGACTATTTTTCAAAAAAGCGACTAGCGACAAATCTAGCGACTTTTCTGGTGTCACTGGCTACGGAAGCGTATTGCTGCCACTGGACAAAATATTTTTTTTGTTGCTTATCTTGTATAAACATGATAATTATCTTGTATAAACGTGATCTTATCTTGTATAAACATGATAATTATCTTGTAAAAACGTGATAATTATCTTGTATAAACATGATAATTATTTTGTATAAACGTGATAATTATCTTGTAAAAACGTGATAATTATCTTGTATAAACGTGAAAATTATCTTGTATAAACGTGATAAATATCTTGTATAAACATGATAATTATCTTCTTGTATAAATTTGAAAATTATCTTGTAAAAACGTGATAACTTATCCAGATGGTGGCGCTAGTATGCTTTTAGTCTGACTCATTTAAGACGAAGAAGAAGCATGTGCGTCCTCTACTCGAGAACTAAAATGGCAAATTTATGGGAATGGATCAAGTTTTACTTTATGCTCACTAGTATCACCTTATTTTCAACGGAAATACGGAGACAGTGAGTGGCGGTTTTCCGTGCGAGACGTCCGATACGTCACTTCCTGTTACTGGCGAGTCAGCTGTATGGTATGCCAGAGGAGTACACATGCATTGTTCTTCTCTTCTCCTAGGTGTGATCCTTCGGTGCCTGTAGTATCAGCATCTTTCTGCATAGGTGACTGATTACGGAGCGGTCCAGTCAGCCTCTGCATCACAGCGGCAGTCATCTGTCAAAAACAAGACCCCACAAGACCACAATCAGTTTAGCAAACAGCATAAAACATATCAATACTACTTAAAACTATGTTAACACCAAGCTAATAGAGCAGCACCTGCATCATTACTCATACTCATTCAGATATTCATATCACACATTCCTTCTAGTTTTTACAAACAGTCTATGCTAGTACCTGGGATACTATTGGTAAGGTTACACAGTCAAGATATAACAGCAATAGTTTGGGTTCTATAAGAGGAAAAAATGGGTTTTATACATTTTATAAATGTCACCGTTCCAAACTAAATATTTAATTACACAGCTAAATGTTTAGATTGTAAACTATATATTAAGATGCAAACCAAGCATTTAGTTTTCAAATGAAATATTGAACTCCAAATTAAATGTTTATCTTACAAACTAGACGTTTATTTTGGAGCTAAATATTAAGCTTGTTATTTAAATATTAAACTGGGAACTGGGACTTATTTATAGATTTATGAATAACAAAAATATGAATAATGAACCCTGCCTTTTATGTCATATGACAGGCTAAATATTTTGCTGTAAATCTCTCATTGTATAACTTTACAAACGGAACCCCAAAAACCTACCAGCAGAGATGAAAAATATTCAGATAATAATTGACAGACAGAACAAAGCTAAAACACGGCTGTCTTAATATGAAAGCATATGTTTTATCAAGAGTGACACAAACGTAAACACTGTACACTTCCCAAGCTTACCTGTCTGCTGCCCTCTTGACGTCTCCACGGAGATTTTAATGGAACTTCGTAGCCCGGCCACTTTTCTGGCATCGTGTGGTCTTCTATCGGTCTTTTGTCCACGAAATTAAAAGAACAAACATACCATTGTTTCGGTGGTTTCTTCAAATTTACAACTTTTAGCCACAGGCGGAGGGATATCTCATTCTTCGGCTGGGGGTGAAGAAAGTAGGGGGCCTGGTATCTACAGCTCTTGTACGCGGTCGATGATTAAAACACTCCTGCTCCACATAAACCTTTCGTTTACACCCGTTATCATGACAGCCTCTAACCGGACAAACGATCCCGGCCTTCCATGAAATCATAAAGACGAGTAATTTGGTACGAATTAACTGCGCGAGTCGCTGTCCAGCTGACTCGCCAGTAACAGGAAGTGACGTATCGGACGTCTCGCACGGAAAACCGCCACTCACTGTCTCCGTATTTCCGTTGAAAATAAGGGCCGTTTCTCAATATGCGTTCTTGAGCATTCTTGTGTGCTCGTGTGCTCGTGACACGTCATCAGCCTCAGCCCGAGCACTGTTCCAATACAGAGAACGCCAAATCGAGAACGCGCCGAATTCCCCGGATGTTGTTCTCGCCCCGCCCTCTTTATCGAGCATGCATCAGAACAGACTTGTGCGTTCTTCAGACTGACCGCTTTCCCAGAATGCACCGCGGCAAGATAATTTTTAGAAATTAAAAATGTTGTTTTAAAAAAAATTGTCAATAAGATTTATTGTGGTGTAGTATATAAATACTTTTGAATGTTAAAGAAATGCTAAAGAACTGTGCGTCTCATGACGTCACAAGTACGTTTCTGTTCCAATACACCATACGTGCTGCGTGCTCGCGTTCTTGTCAAGTCCGATCTTCCTGTGTTCTCGCCAAGACCGGTCTTGACGAGAACGCGAGTCCGTACTCGCGTTCTCGTGAATTGAGAAACGGCCAAGGTGATACTCACAGACATAGGCCGTTTCTCAATTCAATTTAGCTATGGTCTTATTTCGGATTTCCAGAGGACTTCACCGCTGACATTCCCAAGAGCTATTGCTGAAGCAACAATGCCCACGTGCATGGCCATCGGATGTTCCAACACAACTGGTAAAAGAGGAAAAAACATTGCTTATTTCAACACAGTCACTTCAGCGATCTCTCCTCCGCTGTGTGTGTGTGTGTGTGTGTGTGTGTGTGTGTGTGTGTGTGTGTGTGTGTGTGTGTGTGTGTGTGTGTGTGTGTGTGTGCGCGTGCGCGCGCGCTCAGCTGCAGCGCCGGTGCAAAGCCGTGCTCAGCCCAGCATGTGCTGAAATGCTCTTATATTTTAATACTTATACTATAATAATCAGCTAACTTAAGTCACTTCAGCGATCTCTCCTCCGCTGTGTGTGTGTGTGTGTGTGTGCGCGCGCTCTGCTGCAGCGCCGGCAAAGCCGTGCTGCGCGGAGCGCGCACACACACACACACACACACACACACACGCGTGTATAGATATATACTGTAGGACCCGACTGAGTTTGATCTTGGAAAATAGTGCGCCGTGACAAACAGAGCGTTGAAACTTGCTCAACAGCGGGTCCGCCGAGTGACGTCAAAAAATGGGAGGTGACAGTACTATTCTTGACCAAGATGGATTCCTCCACATAAACATGATTAAATGAGAATTATTATTAATTAAAAAAACTTGCACAGTATGTAGTAGTTTTATATTTAAAGTACTTTCAGCAGTTTGAATTCTGATTTTGACCGGACTTCTCCTTTAAGATCCAATAGTGTAAAATGCAAATTCTTGCAATTTTTTGACTGGTCTTAAGATTTTGATCAGGAGTGTACTACACCACAATAAATCTTATTGAAAATTTTTTTAAAACAACATTTTTAATTTCTAAAAAGCCTAAAAATTATCTTGCCACGGTGCATTGTGGGCAAGCGGTCAGTCTGAAGAACGCACAAGTCTGCTCTGATGCATGCTCAATAAAGAGGGCGGGCGAGAACAACATCCGGGGAATTCGGCGCGTTCTCGATTTGGCGTTCTCGGTATTGGAACACATAGACATCATATACGTAGACGCCCCATTGTACGCTGCCGGCCGCTAGGCTGACGTGCCTACAGGGCGGCCATCTTGGGTCAGACCACAGATCAGACGGCTGCTGTCAAAATGAATAGGAGGCAGCTCAGATCTAATTTTAATCGTATGTTCACAATGATCGTGACCTTTCAGACAGATTACACATATTTATTTAGAACCAAAACTATTTAAACTGAAGTCAAACTGGATGAAAAATGTACACGCACTTACATATTTTGCAGTTACATATTAATCTAATATACACACAAATTATACGCACATAAATCTCTCTCTCTTTCTTCCAATATATATATATATATATATATATATATATATATATATATATATATATATATATATATATATATATATATATAGTATATAGTATATATAGGCTATATACACAGACACTGATCTACAGACAACAGCACTTATCTACATAGGAGCAAAACTAAGACAAGTGAGAGCAAAGGTGCCAATAACAGCATTTAAAAATTATATAATACAAACCGCAATCTGGGGGGAAAAATCAACAAAAAACCCAATAACGCATCTTAGAATCAAATACATTACAAAATCATAGCAAAAACTGTATAATATTTAAACCACCCCCCCCCCCCCCCAATCATGTCTATCCAGTAATTTAGGACCATTTTGTTTGTTTTTGGTGTTTAATGTACTTTTCTCTACTTCCATCCCTGCTACCCATTAGCACATATTGTGTTTATGCCGGAAAAACTGTAACCGTAAAGCATGAGGATGATCTATCATAAAATCTTACTTATGGAAGGTAATTCCCCAGGATCTGGTTCCTAGTGTCCTTTTATTTGCGCACCCATAAGCGGAGTAAAAGTCGGGCTTCCTGGGACGTAGCTCTGGAAGTTTGCTTACTTTAAATACAAAATCGAAATTATTTATTAAGTTAGACAATAATTTAATTCAATCAATTGGTCCCATGTAGCCCCTAAAGGGGTGACGTTTTCAGTCAGTTGATTTATCTGGAAATCGGGTGAGAATTCACCGGATTCAGAGTGTCTGAAAACATAAAGTACATTTTCCTGAATTGACTTGTATTCTGTCTGACTGCAGCTTGGTCTGACCTAAGATGGCCGCTCTGTTGGCACGCCTCTCAACCGAGAACGCGGCGTCTACGTATTCATGTCTGTGTTGGAACAGCGCTCGGGCTGAGGCTGATGACGTGTCACGAGCACACGAGAACGCTCAAGAACGCATATTGAGAAACGGCCATAGACATAATATAAGAGTAGACCCCGCATTGACTGTCGCTGCGCAGGAATTACGGCCGCCATGTTGGGGCGGTCGACTTGCTACCCTAACCTGCTGATTCAAGCTGAACACACTAATGATGCCTCAGCATGGTGCGGCTCATTTTTGTTTAAATCGAGCGAATATTTACGTCAGGGCTCGAGGAATAACTTTTCACAAGTAAGATGAACAGATATCGTTTATATTTTTGATTAGAATGTGATTTTTCTAGAGATACAGGTCTACACGTCCAAGTCTTTGTGACTTAGTCTCTCCAAAACCGCATCTGCTCCGTGAAGGCATCAGAGCTTTGTTAGACATTAGTGAATAAACATGTGTATATATATATATATATATATATATATATATATATATATATATATATATAGAGAGAGAGAGAGAGAGAGAGAGAGAGAGAGAGAGAGAGAGAGAGAGAGAGAGAGAGAGAGTTAATTTGCAAAAACAGATAACTCCGTTTTTATAAATTAAAAAAACATACTTTTTATTATTTAGTTAAGGTGATACCAGTCAAACTAACCTACCTGATGAATTTGATCAGGTAAGAGCGACATAACAAAATAATGGCATCTCAAAAATACACCTTCATTAAAAGGACCCCCCCCCCCTACACACACACACACACACTTACATTTTAGTTTTTTTGGCTAAAGACGGACTTATCTGTTTTTGCAAATGAACTCTTCATATATACAGTGAACCCTCGCTAGATCGCGGTTCCCCTTTCACGGTCTCGCTGCTTCATGGATTTGCATTGATGAGCCGTTCATTACAGTTCTCAAACATAATCGATGGTGGCATGTCGGTTTATTCCAAAAATGAGAATCTTCACCAGCATGTCAGTTTATAAGATTCTTTTTGCCCAGAAGAACAACAACTACCGATAACTATGTTTTTCTCCCTAAAACACACACCTGCACCGCGGGCTTTAGAAGAAAAAAACGCTACAGAGCGGAGTCGGGATGCAGCGGCTCAGTGAGAAGAGCAGTGAAATACATGTGAGTCACTATTTGTCCTACTGTACTTTGTATTTTTTTCATATATGTATGTATTTAAATATATATGTATGTGTATATATATATATATATATATATATATATATATGTATTTAAATAAATATATATATATATATATATATATATATATATATATGTATATGTATAGATAGAGAGAGAGAGAGAGATGTGTGTATAATTTCTGTTTATTATTTTAATATGTAACTGAAAATATATAACTGTGAGTATATATATCATCCCGTTAGACTTCAGTTTAAATTGTTTTTGTTCTGAATAAATATGTGTAATACGTATATGATGTCTATGGTGATACTAGCGAGCATAAAGTAAAACTTGATCCATTCCCATAAATTTGCCATTTTAGTTCTCGAGTAGATGACACACATGCTTCTTCTTCGTCTTAAATGAGTCAGACTAAAAGCATACTAGCGCCACCATCTGGATAAGTTATCACGTTTTTACAAGATAATTTTCAAATTTATACAAGAAGATAATTATCATGTTTATACAAGCTATTTATCACGTTTATACAAGATAATTTTCACGTTTATACAAGATAATTATCATGTTTATACAAGATATTTATCAAGTTTATACAAGATAATTATCACGTTTATACAAGATAATTATCACGTTTTTACAAGATAATTATCACGTTTATACAAAATAATTATCATGTTTATACAAGATAATTATCACGTTTTTACAAGATAATTATCATGTTTATACAAGATAAGATCACGTTTATACAAGATAATTATCATGTTTATACAAGATAAGCAACAAAAAAAATATTTTGTCCAGTGGCAGCAATACGCTTCCATAAACTGGCGAATTTTGGAGACTCTTACGTGAAAGCACGTATCGTTCCTACTCTTGTCCTCCAGCGGCAGGTGCTGCCGTGGGGCGCCTCCCCCGTCCCAACCCCGTTCTCGCGCTACCTCAGGAGTCCCTCTCAGCGCTGCAGTCAGAGACACAGCATGTTTACCCTCGGCGTCCAGACTGCAAATGAAGCGCGCATGCACCGGGATTGACGGCGCAGGTTGATCATAAATAACTGAATTTGAAATATTTTATCCTAAATAACTAACGGCATTTGATTCACACAGCCACATGTTCGTGTTTTACCGTGATTTGTAGGCTCCTTGGTGGACCACAAGGGAAAAAAGAAAACGTTAAAAAAAGTTGGAAAAGAAAATTGTGTAACTCCGCCATAGTGTCTCTTTATGGTTCATTTTGCCGGTCTCAAACCCGGGTAAAGGAGGAGGGTTATTATTGTAATAAAATAAACATTAATAAAAAATAAAAATTAAATAAATAAATAAATAATAATAATAATAATAAATAAATAAACATTAATGGACAGAAAAAAGTAGCTCTATATATATTCTGAGTGTTTTTACTCTTCACTTTTTGTCTCTCTAACAACGTTATTTCTCCCACAGCGTCAATAACATGCACAGACCTCTCAACTTTTATCAAAAGTTAAGAGTGAGATTATGCTAATGTTGGGGCGGGGCTTGTTTGGGGGCGGGGCTAACCGGACCCTGGAAGAGCCGGTGGAGTCAACTCCATCTCATTTTTATCCCACCAGACATTGAAGTAGACATGTATTACTTTTGGTAAAAAGAGAAAGAGACGTATTAATACTTTATTGTTCAGTTAATGGATTAAAACATAAAAAATACACAATTGTTCAAATAATACTGAATAAAATTAAGTAGTTTTAAGTTATTCACCGAATTATTACACTGTTACACATTAATCTATGGGTTTGTTTATCATTGTAGATCTATAACCTGATTGGTGAATCAGGCTGAGTTTCATCAAGCCTTTATGGTCAACAATTTCCCCTCAGCAGCAACACTAAAGCACACAGAGGTTCCCGCTGCGTCTTTACGCACGATCCAGCTGCTGATGTCTCCCTCTTTTCAGCTCAATGCACTTCTAGACTGTTACAGTTTATAACCATTATCACCTTTCACAGCGACAGGTTTCTCAGTCTGATCAGACGAATCTCTATTGCTCTTGTCAGTGCGCTCTGGGCGCACTGACGCCCAGAAAGCACCTGCTCCGAGGGAAAGGAGCAAGCGCGGAGGTACAGAAATACGGTGCATGTAGTTAAAAAATGCAGAATTAATAAAAATGAAACTTATAAACAGACCAAGTGGCGTTTTAAACTGCATCTGGTTAGCAGAACTGTTTTATGATCCAGCGTGCAGCCATGACTGGTTCTGAATGAACCGTCATCTGGCAGCAGCTCCCCCCGCCCCCTCCCCTCCTGTGTACGCAGTACAGGACCTTACCGGCTTACTTTCACCACTGTTAAGACTAAAATTATTCATAACTCTGATCACTCTTCCTGCTGCTCTATTAACATGAACTGCAGCAGGAATTACTGATGGCCACAAGCTGTGAAAGAAGCCGAAACAGCTCAGCAGAAGGCGGAGTTTTTTCGTCCGCAGCCCAGATGGGCTTTGTGATTTTTATGCGTGAGAAATTCCATGTTTGCGTGTAAAATGTCATGTGTTGCGTGTGAGCGTGTGAAGTTAGTGAAATGCGTGTGTCACACGGCCAATGCGTGAGAGTTGAGAGCTATGAACATGCACATCACATCATGTGGCAGATTATGCAAATTAGGCGATGACGTCATTCAACGACTTCTAGCGACTTTTAGCACAGCCAATAGCTACTTTCCTTACTGAGGAGTTGGCAACACTGCGGAGAACCACCTGAACGGATAAGCAAGCAGCTGAGACTCACGGAGGAACAGGTAGCATAGCAGCATGGAGACTCAGGCAATCTCAACTAGGAGAGTTCAGCTGGTGGGGGAAACAGGATCCGATCAAGCAGGAAACAGGCTGAATTGCAGTATGCAGACACCGGTGATTAGTGATTTTACGTGATGTGTAGTGATGTTACGTCATGTGCCGAGGCTTCGATGCGTGTGTCGAGTAATGGAGGAGAAGTTTCCGTAATGCGCGTATCGAAGCTTGCTTCATTTAGGAGAGGAGCCGAAAATGATGACGTCGGAAGCCTCGCTGCCCGGCTGTACCACGTGACTGCTTCGGGAAGTGGCTCAGATTTCGGTGCTGGGTTTGACAGCTTTAGAAACCCCACAGGCTCCATTCAAAATGTGGGTTGTTGTAGGCGAGTTGCGGTTAGTTGAGAGATTGGATAGAGTTTTGATAGTTTCAGTGTTTCCCACAGCACTATGTTGACGAGGCGGCCGCCTCGCCAACATTCCAAAAAAAAAAAAAAAACTAACTAGATATGCTTGCATGTTTATTTGACGTTAACATGCGTTTTTTTGTCGTTGCTTTCTCGCGTGCATATAGTGAATGGCAGGGAAAAAAAAGGCAAAAATACATGTATACTTTGAAGCGAAAAGCGACTTCACCGACGGCGTCGATGCAGACGCCCCCCCCCCCCCCCCCCCCCTCCGCACAAAACTTGTTCCGGCCGCCTCGCCTAAGCAAATTCCTGCGGGAAACACTGAGTTTGGATAACAGAGTTTGGATAGTGGTTATTTAGTTTGAGACAGTTAGTTTGGTGTTTGGAGAGTTTAGGAGAGAGATAGATAGGAGATTTAGGAGTGCGAGGACAGGATAGGAGTAGGATGGAGCCGGCGAGAAAGAGGAGGATTTCCCCTATGGAGAAATTGTTGTTTTTTAATAAAAATGCATGAAATCATCCAAGTTACACAAGCATTAGCCTATTCACTACCCCCTCCCTAGTTCCACAAGCACTTTCACTGTCCTCTGCCTGATTAAGCCCATGCCATTTTTCTAGAGTCACAGAAAAACATTATTACACAACATGCCATATCACATGACACTACTATTTTGGGAATAATTACACACAGAGAATACATTCAAACAATATTTTATTATACACATATGTGTATACATAATTTATGTAGACAAATGATTTCGTCCTGCACCTTTTGTGAAGTCATTCCCAAGAGCCATAATAGACAAAAAATCAATGCATCACACGTGTTAAGATACAGCTGGCTGTTATTATACACCTGGCCAGTAGGTGGTTTCGTGTGCACATGAAGCTTCAAGAAATGAACCCTTTCTCGAACCAGTTGGCTCAAGTGGTTCAATGCCTCATGAGGCTTCATCTCACCATCACTACCCCTGACCTTAGCAGGAGAGTCCAGCTGGCAGAGCACACATGAGCAGGTGAAGCAAAGGCAAATCTCACAGGAAGAGCAACGAGTAGTGTGAGCGATGAGGCGCAGGAAGAAGTGAGTGAGACGTTCTGGCAGAGATGAGTAGGCAGAGGCAGGTATAAGTAGGCTGGTGAACAGGTGAGCTGAGTGACTAATTAGTGGGGACAGGTGGAGATAATCTAGAGTCGAGTGGTGGCTGGAGACAGACTGAGCTGGAAGGATAACTGCTGGTGGCTGAATAGTGAACGAATGAACAGAAAAAGGACTCATAAGTGTAAAGACAAACTAAACAGAACCAGAACTAGGACAACCGGTTAGTAGACGGAGCACCTGTGCTCGCCCGCTCTCATTCCAACCTTCAGTTGTACTGTTTGCTAGCTGGTTGCCAGGTCTGTTAGATTTAAATGCCATGTTAGCATTGGCAAACATTTAACTTACCTGTCGAGAAGGAAAACAGCCACCTCCGCCCAGCTTATTAGCCTCTTTGCTTCCCTAAGTCAGCCCCAACGCTCAAAAGCTTCAGCGTGTTGACGTTAGCATCATAACCAGAAGTAAATTTTTACAAATTTTGGACACTTCTAAATTTATAAAACTAAATATTTATGTACAATTTATTTATTTTTGAGTAAATTAATACTTTAATTCTGCACCAGTCTTAGACGTTCTGCGGATGTACTACTTTTAAAACTGTTACCATTTGATGAAGAAGTTGTAGCTATAACCTTTAATTATTATATAACCACACAAAGCAAAAAAACAAACATCTAGAGTAAATCAGGCTGAGCTTTTTAATCATTAATAGATAAATTACATATGATAAATTGTAGGAACATTTATGTGAAAGGGAAAGAAAAGATAACATATGTGCCACGTGATCAATAAGTTATATTATGCTCCCACTGAAAGAATAAATATTAAATTAGAAATGGTAGCATTTTAAAAAAGATATCATAAAATACTTAAGACATTCAATTACTGCATGTTTAAAATACATTAGAGCCAAAAACATATACAATTAATTTAAGGATACATTGTATAACCATTGTATTACATTTGAAGATTAGATTCAATGTACTAAAAGACCCAATAAAACCTCATAAAAATATACATGATCAATATAAATACATAAAGAGAAAAAAGTTGAATCTCTGGATTATTTTTAGAATGTGAAGAAAGGAAGCATCAAGCTTTTAATTTAATAGGAAAATTGAAAAAAGGGGTAAAATAAGCAGGACACTTGATTTGTAATTGACTGCAGAGGAAGTTGTTTGTGAAACTGTAGTTGCTGTTGTCTTAGTAGCTGTAGGAGTGGCTGTGGTTCTTGTTGTAGACGCTTTGGTAGTTGTTGGAACAGCAGTTGTTGTCGTTGGTTCAGCAGTGGTTGTTGTTGTGGCAGCTGTGGTAGTTGTTGGAGTGGCGGTGGTTGTTTTCTGAGCAGCTGTGGTTGTAGTTGGGGCAGCTGTGGTTGTGGTTGGAGCAGCTGTGACTGTTGTAGAAGCAACTGTGGTAGTTGTGGGAGTAGCAGTGGGTGTGGTTGGAGAAGCTGTGGTTGTCGTTGGAGCAGCTTTGGTTGTTGTTGTAGATGCTTTGGTAGTTGTTGGAACAGCTGTGATTGTTGTAGAAGCTCTTGTACTTGTTGGAGTAGCTTTGGTAGTTGTTGGAGTAGCTGTGGTAGTTATTGGAGCAGCTGTGGTAGTTGTTGGAGCAGCTGTGGTTGGAGTGTAAATGGTTGTTGTTTGAGCAGCTGTGGTTGTGGTTGGGGCAGCAGTGGTAGTTGTTGAAGCAGCTGTGATTGTGGTTACAGCAGCTGTGATTGTTGTAGAAGCTGTGGTACTTGTTGAAGTAGATTTGGTAGTTGTTGACGTAGCTGTGGCAGTTGTTGTAGAAGCTGTGGTAGTTGTTGGAGCATTTGTGGTTGTGGTCGGGGAAGCACTGGTAGTTGTTGGAGAGGCTGTGGTAGTTGATGGAGCGGATGTGGTAGTTGTTGCAGCTTTTGTCGTGGTTGGAGCAGCTGTGTAAGTTGTTGGTGCAGCTGTGCTTGTTGGTGGAACAGCTGTGGTTATTATAGGAGCTGTGGTAGTTGTAGAAGGAGATGTGCTTGTTATTGGTCCAACTGTGGTTGTTGTTGGAGCAGCTGTGGTTGTGGTCACAGCAGAAGTGGTTGTTGTTTCAGCAGCTGTTGTTAGAGCAGAAGTGGTTGTGGTTGCAAAGGCTGTGGTAGTCGTTGGAGTAGCTGTAGTTTTATTTGGAGCACCAGTTGTTTTGATTTGAGCAGATGTGTTTAAGGTTGCACCGGCTGTGGTTGTTGTTGGAGCAGCGGAAGAAGTCATTGGAGCAGCTGTTGTTGTCGTTGGAGCAGCTGTGGTGGTTGTGGGAGCAGATGTGGTAGTTGTTGGAGCAGCTGTGGTTGTGGTTGGAGCAGCTGTGATTGTTGTAGCAGCCGTGGTAGTCGTTGGTGCGACTGTGGTAGTTATTGGAGCAGCTGTTGTTGTCGTTGGAGCAGCTGTTGTTGTCGTTGTAGAAGCAGTGGTGGTTGTGGGAGCAGATGTGGTTGTAGTTGGAGCAGCTGTGGTAGTTGTCGGAGAAGCTGTGGTAGTTGTTGGAGCAGCAGTGGTAGTTGTCGGAGTAGCTGTGGTAGTTGTTGGAGCAGCAGTGGTAGTTGTTGGAGCAGCTGTGGTAGTTGTTGGTGCAGCTGTGGTAGTTGTTGGAGCAGCTGTTGTCGTTGGAGCAGCCGTTGTTGTCGTTGGAGCAGCTGTGGTTGTTGTGGGAGCAGATGTGGTAATTGTTGGAGAAGCTTTGGTTGTGGTTGGAGCAGCTGTTGTAGTCGTTGGAGCAGCTGTGGTAGTGGTGGGAGCAGATGTGGTAGTTGTTGGAGCAGCTGTGGTTGTGATTGGAGCAGCTTTTGTTGTCATTGGAGCAGCTCTGGTGGTTGTGGGAGCAGATGTGGTAGTTATTGGAACAGCTGTGGTTGCGGCTGGAGCAGCTGTTGTTGTCGTTGGAGCAGCTGTTGTGGTTGTGGGAGCAGATGTGGTAGTTGGTGGAGCAGCTGTGGTTGTGGTTGGAGCAGCTGTTGTGGTTGATGGAGCAGCTGTGGTGGTTGTGGGAGCAGATGTGGCAGTTATTGGAGAAGCTGTGGTTGTTATAGAAGCTGTGGTAGTTGGAGCAGTTGTTGTTGTCATTGGAGCAGCTGTTGTCGTTGTAAAAGCTGTGGTTGTAGTGGGAGCAGCGGTTGTTGTCATTGGAGCAGCTGTGGTGGTTGTGGGAGCAGATGTGGTAGTTGTTGGAGCAGCTGTGGTTGTGGTTGGAGAAGCTGTTGTCGTTGGAGCAGCTGTGGTGGTTGTGGGAGCAGATGTGGTAGTTGTTGGAGTAGCTGTGGTTGTCGTTGGAGCAGCTGTTGTTGTCGTTGGAGCAGCTGTGGTGGTTGTGGGAGCAAATGTGGTAGTTGTTGGAGCAGTTGTGGTTGTGGTTGGAGCAGCTGTTGTTGTCATTGGAGCAGCTGTGGTGGTTGTGGAAGCAAATGTGGTAGTGGTTGGAGCAGCTGTGGTTGTGGCTGGAGCAGCTATTGTCGTTGGAGCAGCTGTTGTGGTTGTGGGAGCAGATGTGGTAGTTGGTGGAGCAGCTGTGGTTGTGATTGGAGCAGCTGTTGTTGTTGTTGGAGCAGCTTTGGTGGTTGTGGGAACAGACGTGGCAGTTATTGGAGAAGCTGTGGTTATGATTGGAGCAGCTGTTGTCATTGGATCAGCTGTGGTGGTTGTGGGAGCAGATGTGGTAGTTGTTGGAGCAGCTGCGGTTGTGGCTGGAGCAGCTGTTGTCGTTGGAGCAGCCGTTGTTGTCGTTGGTGCAACTGTGGTGGTTGTGGGAGCAGATGTGGTAGTTGTTGGAGCAGCTGTGGTGATTGTGGGAGCAGATGTGGTAGTTGTTGGAGCAGCTGTGGTGGTTGTTGGAGCAGATGTGGTAGTTTGAGCAGCTGTGGTTGTGGTTGGAGAGGTTGTTGATGTCGTTGGAGCAGCGTTGGTGGTTGTGGGAGCAGATGTGGTAGTTGTTGGAGCAGCTGTTGTTGTCGTTGGAGCAGCTGTGGTGGTTGTGGGAGCAGATGTGGTAGTTGTTGGAGCAGCTGTGGTAGTTGTCGGAGTAGCTGTGGTAGTTGTTGGAGCAGCTGTGGTAGTTGTCGGAGTAGCTGTTGTTGTCAATGGAGCACCTGTGGTGGTTGTCGGAGCAGATGTGGTAGTTGTTGGAGCAGCTGTGGTGGTTGATGGAGCAGATGTGGTAGTTGTTTGAGCAGCTGTGGTAGTTGTCGGAGTAGCTGTTGTTGACGATGGAGCACCTGTGGTGGTTGTTGGAGCAGCTGTTGTTGTCGTTGGAGCAGCTGTGGTGGTTGTTGGATCAGCTGTTGTTGTCGTTGGAGCAGCTGTGGTGGTTGTGGGAGCAGATGTGGTAGTTGTTGGAGCAGCTGTGGTGGTTGTTGGAGCAGATGTGGTAGTTGTTTGAGCAGCTGTGGTTGTGGTTGGAGAGGTTGTTGTCGTTGGAGCAGCATTGGTGGTTGTGGGAGCAGATGTGGTAGTTGTTGGAGCAGCTGTGGTTGTTGTTGGAGCAGCTGTTGTTGTCGTTGGAGCAGTTGTGGTGGTTGTGGGAGCAGATGTGGTAGTTGTTGGAGCAGCTGTGGTAGTTGTCGGAGTAGCTGTGGTAGTTGTTGGTGCAGCTGTGGTAGTTGTTGGACTAGCTGTGGTAGTTGTTGGTGCAGCTGTGATAGTTGTTTGAGCAGCTTTGGTAGTTGTTTGTGCAGCTGTGGTAGTTGTTGGAGCAGCTGTGATAGTTGTTTGAGCTGCTGTGGTAGTTGTTTGTGCAACTGTGGTAGTTTTTGGAGCAGCTGTGGTGGTTGTGGGAGCAGATGTGGTAGTTGTTGGAGCAGCTGTTGTTGTCATTGGAGCAGCTGTGGTGGTTGTGGGAGCAGATGTGGTAGTTGTTGGAGCAGCTGTGGTAGTTGTCGGAGTAGCTGTGGTAGTTGTTGGAGCAGCTGTGGTAGTTGTCGGAGTAGCTGGGGTAGTTGTTGGTGCAGCTGTGGTAGTTGTTGGACTAGCGGTGGTAGTTGTTGGTGCAGCTGTGATAGTTGTTTGAGCAGCTGTGGTAGTTGTTTGTGCAGCTGTGGTAGTTGTTGGAGCAGCTGTTATAGTTGTTTGAGCAGCTGTTGTAGTTGTTTGTGCAGCTGTGGTAGTTGTTGGAGCAGCTGTGGTGGTCGTGGGAGCAGATGTGGTAGTTGTTGGAGCAGCTGTGGTTGTGGTTGGAGCAGCTGTTGTTGTCGATGGAGCACCTGTGGTGGTTGTGGGAGCAGATGTGGTAGTTTTTGGAGCGGCTGTGGTTGTGGTTGGAGCAGCTGTTGTTGTCGTTGGAGCAGCTGTGGTGGTTGTAGGAGCAGATGTGGTAGTTGTTGAAGCAGCTGTGGTAGTTGTCGGAGTAGCTGTGGTAGTTGTTGGTTCAGCTGTGGTAGTTGTTGGTTCAGCTGTGGTAGTTGTTGGAGCAGCTGTGGTAGTTGTTGGAGCAGCTGTAGTAGTTGTTGGTGCAGCTGTGGTAGTTGTTGGAGCAGCTGTGGTTGTGGTTGGAGCAGCTGTGGTAGTTGTTGGTGCAGCTGTGGTGGTTGTGGGAGCAGATGTGGTAGTTGTTGGTGCAGCTGTGGTAGTTGTTGGAGCAGCTGTGGTTGTGGTTGGAGCAGCTGTTGTTGTCGTTGGAGCAGCTGTGGTGGTTGTGGGAGCAGATGTGGTAGTTGTTGGAGCAGCTGTGGTGGTTGTGGGAGCAGATGTGGTAGTTGTTGGAGCAGCTGTGGTTGTTGTTGGAGTGGCTGTTGTCATTGGAGCAGCTGTGGTAGTTAATGGTGCAGCTGTGGTAGTTGTTGGAGCAGCTGTGGTTGTGGTTGGAGCAGCTGTTGTGGTCGTTGGAGCAGCTGTGGTGGTTGTGGGAGTAGATGTGGTAGTTGTTGGAGCAGCTGTGGTTGTGGTTGGAGCAGCTGTTGTTGTCGTTGGAGCAGCTGTGGTGGTTGTGGGAGCAGATGTGGTAGTTGTTGAAGCAGCTGTGGTAGTTGTTGAAGCAGCTGTGGTAGTTGTTGGTGCAGCTGTGGTGGTTGTGGGAGCAGATGTGGTAGTTATTGGAGCAGCTGTGATAGTTGTTTGAGCAGCTGTGGTAGTTGTTTGTGCAGCTGTGGTAGTTGTTGGAGCAGCTGTGGTGGTTGTGGGAGCAGATGTAGTAGTTGTTGGAGCAGCTGTGGATGTGGTTCGAGCAGCTGTTGTTGTCGATGGAGCACCTGTGGTGGTTGTGGGAGCAGATGTGGTAGTTGTTGGAGCAGCTGTTGTTGTCATTGGAGCAGCTGTGGTGGTTGTGGGAGCAGATGTGGTAGTTGTTGGAGCAGCTGTAGTAGTTGTCGGAGTAGCTGTGGTAGTTGTTGGTGCAGCTGTGGTAGTTGTTGGTGCAGCTGTGGTAGTTGTTGGAGCAGCTGTGGTGGTTGTGGGAGCAGATGTGGTAGTTGTTGGAGCAGCTGTGGTTGTTGTTGGAGTGGCTGTTGTCGTTGGAGCAGCTGTGGTGGTTGTGGGAGCAGATGTGGTAGTTGTTGGAGCAGCTGTGGTTGTGGTTGGAGCAGCTGTTGTTGTCGTTGGAGCAGCTGTGGTGGTTGTGGGAGCAGATGTGGTAGTTGTTGGAGCAGCTGTGTTAGTTGTCGGAGTAGCTGTGGTAGTTGTTGGTGCAGCTGTGGTAGTTGTTGGTGCAGCTGTGGTAGTTGTTGGAGCAGCTGTGGTAGTTGTTGGTGCAGCTGTGGTAGTTGTTGGAGCAGCTGTGGTTGTGGTTGGAGCAGCTGTTGTTGTCGTTGGAGCAGCTGTGGTGGTTGTGGGAGCAGATGTGGTAGTTGTTGGAGCAGCTGTGGTTGTGGTTGGAGCTGCTGTTGTCGTTGGAGCTGCTGTGGGTGTTGTGGAAGCAGCTGTGGTAGTTGTTGGAGCAGCTGTGGTAGTTGTGGGAGCAGATGTGGTAGTTGTTGGAGCAGCTGTGGTTGTTGTTGGAGTGGCTGTTGTCGTTGGAGCAGCTGTGGTAGTTGTTGGTGCAGCTGTGGTAGTTGTTGGAGCAGCTGTGGTTGTGGTTGGAGCAGCTGTTGTTGTCGCTGGTGCAGCTGTGGTGGTTGTGGGAGCAGATGTGGTAGTTGTTGGAGCAGCTGTGGTAGTTGTTGGTGCAGCTGTGGTGGTTGTGGGAGCAGATGTGGTAGTTGTTGGAGCAGCTGTGGTTGTGGGTGGAGCAGCTGTGGTGGTTGTGGGAGCAGATGTGGTAGTTATTGGAGCAGCTGTTATAGTTGTTGGTGCAGCTGTGGTAGTTGTTGGAGAAGCTGTGGTGGTTGTGGGAGCAGATGTGGTAGTTATTGGAGCAGCTGTTATAGTTGTTGGTGCAGCTGTGGTAGTTGTTGGAGCAGCTGTTGTTGTCGTTGGAGCAGCTGTTGTTGTCGTTGGAGCAGCTGTGGTGGTTTTGGGAGCAGATGTGGTAGTTGTTGGAGCAGCTGTGGTTGTTGTTGGAGTGGCTGTTGTCGTTGGAGCAGCTGTGGTGGTTGTGGGAGCAGATGTGGTAGTTGTTGGAGCAGCTGTGGTTGTGGTTGGAGCAGCTGTTGTTGTCGTTGGAGCAGCTGTGGTGGTTGTGGGAGCAGATGTGGTAGTTGTTGGAGCAGCTGTGGTAGTTGTTGGAGTAGCTGTGGTAGTTGTTGGTGCAGCTGTGGTAGTTGTTGGTGCAGCTGTGGTAGTTGTTGGAGCAGCTGTTGTTGTCGTTGGAGCAGATGTGGTAGTTGTTGGAGCAGATGTGGTAGTTGTTGGAGCAGCTGTGGTTGTTGTTTGAGTGGCTGTTGTCGTTGGAGCAGCTGTGGTGGTTGTGGGAGCAGATGTGGTAGTTGTTGGAGCAGCTGTGGTTGTGGTTGGAGCAGCTGTTGTTGTCGATGGAGCACCTGTGGTGGTTGTGGGAGCAGATGTGGTAGTTGTTGGAGCAGCTGTGGTTGTGGTTGGAGCAGCTGTTGTTGTCGTTGGAGCAGCTGTGGTGGTTGTGGGAGCAGATGTGGTAGTTGTTGGAGCAGCTGTGGTGGTTGTGGGAGCAGACGTGGTAGTTGTTGGAGCAGCTGTGGTTGTTGTTGGAGTGGCTGTTGTTGTCGTTGGAGCAGCTGTGGTGGTTGTGGGAGCAGATGTGGTTGTGGTTGGAGCAGCTGTTGTTGTCGTTGGAGCAGCTGTGGTGGTTGTGGGAGCAGATGTGGTAGTTGTTGGAGAAGCTGTGGTTGTGGTTGGAGCAGCTGTTGTTGTCGTTGGAGCTGCTGTGGTGGTTGTGGGAGCAGCTGTGGTAGTTGTTGGAGCAGCTGTGGTGGTTGTGGGAGCAGACGTGGTAGTTGTTGGAGCAGCTGTGGTTGTTGTTGGAGTGGCTGTTGTCGTTGGAGCAGCTGTGGTAGTTGTTGGTGCAGCTGTGGTAGTTGTTGGAGCAGCTGTGGTTGTGGTTGGAGCAGCTGTTGTTGTCGTTGGAGCAGCTGTGGTGGTTGTGGGAGCAGATGTGGTAGTTGTTGGAGCAGCTGTGGTTGTGGTTGGAGCAGCTGTGGTTGTGGTTGGAGCAGCTGTTGTTGTCGCTGGTGCAGCTGTGGTGGTTGTGGGAGCAGATGTGGTAGTTGTTGGAGCAGCTGTGGTAGTTGTGGGAGCAGATGTGGTAGTTGTTGGAGCAGCTGTGGTTGTGGTTGGAGCAGCTGTTGTTGTCGTTGGAGCTGCTGTGGTGGTTGTGGGAGCAGCTGTGGTAGTTGTTGAAGCAGCTGTGGTGGTTGTGGGAGCAGACGTGGTAGTTGTTGGAGCAGCTGTGGTTGTTGTTGGAGTGGCTGTTGTCGTTGGAGCAGCTGTGGTAGTTGTTGGTGCAGCTGTGGTAGTTGTTGGAGCAGCTGTGGTTGTGGTTGGAGCAGCTGTTGTTGTCGTTGGAGCAGCTGTGGTGGTTGTGGGAGCAGATGTGGTAGTTGTTGGAGCAGCTGTGGTGGTTGTGGGAGCAGACGTGGTAGTTGTTGGAGCAGCTGTGGTTGTTGTTGGAGTGGCTGTTGTCGTTGGAGCAGCTGTGGTAGTTGTTGGTGCAGCTGTGGTAGTTGTTGGAGCAGCTGTGGTTGTGGTTGGAGCAGCTGTTGTTGTCGTTGGAGCAGCTGTGGTGGTTGTGGGAGCAGATGTGGTAGTTGTTGGAGCAGCTGTGGTTGTGGTTGGAGCAGCTGTGGTTGTGGTTGGAGCAGCTGTTGTTGTCGCTGGTGCAGCTGTGGTGGTTGTGGGAGCAGATGTGGTAGTTGTTGGAGCAGCTGTGGTAGTTGTTGGTGCAGCTGTGGTGGTTGTGGGAGCAGATGTGGTAGTTGTTGGAGCAGCTGTGGTTGTGGGTGGAGCAGCTGTGGTGGTTGTGGGAGCAGATGTGGTAGTTATTGGAGCAGCTGTTATAGTTGTTGGTGCAGCTGTGGTAGTTGTTGGAGAAGCTGTGGTGGTTGTGGGAGCAGATGTGGTAGTTATTGGAGCAGCTGTTATAGTTGTTGGTGCAGCTGTGGTAGTTGTTGGAGCAGCTGCTGTTGTCGTTGGAGCAGCTGTTGTTGTCGTTGGAGCAGCTGTGGTGGTTTTGGGAGCAGATGTGGTAGTTGTTGGAGCAGCTGTGGTTGTTGTTGGAGTGGCTGTTGTCGTTGGAGCAGCTGTGGTGGTTGTGGGAGCAGATGTGGTAGTTGTTGGAGCAGCTGTGGTTGTGGTTGGAGCAGCTGTTGTTGTCGTTGGAGCAGCTGTGGTGGTTGTGGGAGCAGATGTGGTAGTTGTTGGAGCAGCTGTGGTAGTTGTTGGAGTAGCTGTGGTAGTTGTTGGTGCAGCTGTGGTAGTTGTTGGTGCAGCTGTGGTAGTTGTTGGAGCAGCTGTTGTTGTCGTTGGAGCAGATGTGGTAGTTGTTGGAGCAGATGTGGTAGTTGTTGGAGCAGCTGTGGTTGTTGTTTGAGTGGCTGTTGTCGTTGGAGCAGCTGTGGTGGTTGTGGGAGCAGATGTGGTAGTTGTTGGAGCAGCTGTGGTTGTGGTTGGAGCGGCTGTTGTTGTCGATGGAGCACCTGTGGTGGTTGTGGGAGCAGATGTGGTAGTTGTTGGAGCAGCTGTGGTTGTGGTTGGAGCAGCTGTTATAGTTGTTGGAGCAGCTGTGGTAGTTGTTGGTGCAGCTGTGGTAGTTGTTGGAGCAGCTGTGGTAGTTGTTGGTGCAGCTGTGGTAGTTGTTGGAGCAGCTGTTGTTGTCGTTGGAGCAGCTGTGGTGGTTGTGGGAGCAGATGTGGTAGTTGTTGGAGCAGCTGTGGTTGTTGTTGGAGCAGATGTGGTAGTTGTTGGAGCAGCTGTGGTGGTTGTTGGAGCAGATGTGGTAGTTGTTTGAGCAGCTGTGGTTGTGGTTGGAGAGGTTGTTGTTGTCGTTGGAGCAGCGTTGGGGGTTGTGGGAGCAGATGTGGTAGTTGTTGGAGCAGCTGTGGTAGTTGTCGGAGTAGCTGTGGTAGTTGTTTGAGCAGCTGTGGTAGTTGTCGGAGTAGCTGTTGTTGTCGATGGAGCAGCTGTGGTGGTTGGGGGAGCAGATGTGGTAGTTGTTGGAGCAGCTGTGGTTGTTGTTGGAGTGGCTGTTGTCGTTGGAGCAGCTGTGGTGGTTGTGGGAGCAGATGTGGTAGTTGTTGGAGCAGCTGTGGTTGTGGTTGGAGCAGCTGTTGTTGTCGATGGAGCACCTGTGGTGGTTGTGGGAGCAGATGTGGTAGTTGTTGGAGCAGCTGTGGTTGTGGTTGGAGCAGCTGTTGTTGTCGTTGGAGCAGCTGTGGTGGTTGTGGGAGCAGATGTGGTAGTTGTTGGAGCAGCTGTGGTAGTTGTTGGAGTAGCTGTGGTAGTTGTTGGTGCAGCTGTGGTAGTTGTTGGTGCAGCTGTGGTAGTTGTTGGAGCAGCTGTGGTAGTTGTTGGTGCAACTGTGGTAGTTGTTGGAGCAGCTGTGGTTGTGGTTGGAGCAGCTTTTGTTGTCGTTGGAGCAGCTGTGGTGGTTGTGGGATCAGATGTGGTAGTTGTTGGAGCAGATGTGGTTGTGGTTGGAGCAGCTGTTGTTGTCGTTGGAGCTGCTGTGGTGGTTGTGGGAGCAGCTGTGGTAGTTGTTGGAGCAGCTTCGGTGGTTGTGGGAGCAGACGTGGTAGTTGTTGGAGCATCTGTGGTTGTTGTTGGAGTGGCTGTTGTCGTTGGAGCAGCTGTGGTAGTTGTTGGTGCAGCTGTGGTAGTTGTTGGAGCAGCTGTGGTTGTGGTTGGAGCAGCTGTTGTTGTCGTTGGAGCAGCTGTGGTGGTTGTGGGAGCAGATGTGGTAGTTGTTGGAGCAGCTGTGGTTGTGGTTGGAGCAGCTGTTGTTGTCGTTGGAGCTGCTGTGGTGGTTGTGGGAGCAGCTGTGGTAGTTGTTGGAGCAGCTGTGGTGGTTGTGGGAGCAGATGTGGTAGTTTTTGGAGCAGCTGTGGTTGTTGTTGGAGTGGCTGTTGTCGTTGGAGCAGCTGTGGTAGTTGTTGGTGCAGCTGTGGTAGTTGTTGGAGCAGATTTGGTTGTGGTATGAGCAGCTGTTGTTGTCGTTGGAGCAGCTGTGGTGGTTGTGGGAGCAGATGTGGTAGTTGTTGGAGCAGCTGTGGTTGTGGTTGGAGCAGATGTGGTAGTTGTTGGAGTAGCTGTGGTTGTTGTTGGAGTGGCTGTTGTCGTTGGAGCAGCTGTGGTGGTTGTGGGAGCAGATGTGGTAGTTGTTGGAGCAGCTGTGGTTGTGGTTGGAGCAGCTGTTGTTGTCGATGGAGCACCTGTGGTGGTTGTGGGAGCAGATGTGGTAGTTGTTGGAGCAGCTGTGGTTGTGGTTGGAGCAGCTGTTGTTGTCGTTGGAGCAGCTGTGGTGGTTGTGGGAGCAGATGTGGTAGTTGTTGGAGCAGCTGTGGTAGTTGTTGGAGTAGCTGTGGTAGTTGTTGGTGCAGCTGTGGTAGTTGTTGGTGCAGCTGTGATAGTTGTTGGAGCAGCTGTGGTTGTGGTTGGAGCAGCTGTTGTTGTCGTTGGAGCAGCTGTGGTGGTTGTGGGAGCAGATGTGGTAGTTGTTGGAGCAGCTGTGGTTGTGGTTGGAGCAGCTGTTGTTGTCGTTGGAGCTGCTGTGGTGGTTGTGGGAGCAGCTGTGGTAGTTGTTGGAGCAGCTGTGGTGGTTGTGGGAGCAGACGTGGTAGTTGTTGGAGCAGCTGTGGTTGTTGTTGGAGTGGCTGTTGTCGTTGGAGCAGCTGTGGTAGTTGTTGGTGCAGCTGTGGTAGTTGTTGGAGCAGCTGTGGTTGTGGTTGGAGCAGCTGTTGTTGTCGTTGGAGCAGCTGTGGTGGTTGTGGGAGCAGATGTGGTAGTTGTTGGAGCAGCTGTGGTTGTGGTTGGAGCAGCTGTTGTTGTCGTTGGAGCTGCTGTGGTGGTTGTGGGAGCAGCTGTGGTAGTTGTTGGAGCAGCTGTGGTGGTTGTGGGAGCAGATGTGGTAGTTTTTGGAGCAGCTGTGGTTGTTGTTGGAGTGGCTGTTTTCGTTGGAGCAGCTGTGGTAGTTGTTGGTGCAGCTGTGGTAGTTGTTGGAGCAGCTGTGGTTGTGGTTGGAGCAGCTGTGGTGGTTGTGGGAGCAGATGTGGTAGTTGTTGGAGCAGCTGTGGTTGTGGTTGGAGCAGCTGTTGTTGTCGTTGGAGCAGCTGTGGTGGTTGTGGGAGCAGATGTGGTAGTTGTTGGAGCAGCTGTGGTAGTTGTTGGTGCAACTGTGGTGGTTGTGAGAGCAGATGTGGTAGTTGTTGGAGCAGCTGTGGATGTGGTTGGAGCAGCTGTTGTTGTCGTTGGAGCAGCTGTGGTGGATGTGGGAGCAGATGTGGTAGTTATTGGAGCAGCTGTTATAGTTGTTGGTGCAGCTGTGGTAGTTGTTGGAGCAGCTGTGGTTGTGGTTGGAGCAGCTGTTGTTGTCGATGGAGCACCTGTGGTGGTTGTGGGAGCAGATGTGGTAGTTGTTGGAGCAGCTGTGGTTGTGGTTGGAGCAGCTGTTGTTGTCGTTGGAGCAGCTGTGGTGGTTGTGGGAGCAGATGTGGTAGTTGTTGGAGCAGCTGTGGTAGTTGTTGGAGTAGCTGTGGTAGTTGTTGGAGCAGCTGTGGTAGTTGTTGGTGCAGCTGTGGTAGTTGTTGGAGCAGCTGTGGTTGTGGTTGGAGCAGCTGTTGTTGTCGTTGGAGCAGCTGTGGTGGTTGTGGGAGCAGATGTGGTAGTTGTTGGAGCAGCTGTGGTTGTGGTTGCAGCAGCTGTTGTTGTCGTTGGAGCTGCTGTGGTGGTTGTGGGAGCAGCTGTGGTAGTTGTTGGAGCAGCTGTGGTGGTTGTGGGAGCAGACGTGGTAGTTGTTGGAGCAGCTGTGGTTGTTGTTGGAGTGGCTGTTGTTGTCGTTGGAGCAGCTGTGGTGGTTGTGGGAGCAGATGTGGTTGTGGTTGGAGCAGCTGTTGTTGTCGTTGGAGCAGCTGTGGTGGTTGTGGGAGCAGATGTGGTAGTTGTTGGAGAAGCTGTGGTTGTGGTTGGAGCAGCTGTTGTTGTCGTTGGAGCTGCTGTGGTGGTTGTGGGAGCAGCTGTGGTAGTTGTTGGAGCAGCTGTGGTGGTTGTGGGAGCAGCTGTGGTAGTTGTTGGTGCAGCTGTGGTGGTTGTGGGAGCAGCTGTGGTAGTTGTTGGTGCAACTGTGGTGGTTGTGAGAGCAGATGTGGTAGTTGTTGGAGCAGCTGTGGATGTGGTTGGAGCAGCTGTTGTTGTCGTTGGAGCAGCTGTGGTGGTTGTGGGAGCAGATGTGGTAGTTATTGGAGCAGCTGTTATAGTTGTTGGTGCAGCTGTGGTAGTTGTTGGAGCAGCTGTTGTTGTCGTTGGAGCAGCTGTTGTTGTTGTTGGAGCAGCTGTGGTGGTTGTGGGAGCAGATGTGGTAGTTGTTGGAGCAGCTGTGGTTGTTGTTGGAGTGGCTGTTGTCGTTGGAGCAGCTGTGGTGGTTGTGGGAGCAGATGTGGTAGTTGTTGGAGCAGCTGTGGTTGTGGTTGGAGCAGCTGTTGTTGTCGTTGGAGCAGCTGTGGTGGTTGTGGGAGCAGATGTGGTAGTTGTTGGAGCAGCTGTGGTAGTTGTCGGAGTAGCTGTGGTAGTTGTTGGTGCAGCTGTGGTAGTTGTTGGTGCAGCTGTGGTAGTTGTTGGTGCAGCTGTGGTAGTTGTTGGAGCAGCTGTGGTGGTTGTGGGAGCAGATGTGGTAGTTGTTGGAGCAGCTGTGGTTGTTGTTTGAGTGGCTGTTGTCGTTGGAGCAGCTGTGTTGGTTGTGGGAGCAGATGTGGTAGTTGTTGGAGCAGCTGTGGTTGTGGTTGGAGCGGCTGTTGTTGTCGATGGAGCACCTGTGGTGGTTGTGGGAGCAGATGTGGTAGTTGTTGGAGCAGCTGTGGTTGTGGTTGGAGCAGCTGTTATAGTTGTTGGAGCAGCTGTGGTAGTTGTTGGTGCAGCTGTGGTAGTTGTTGGAGCAGCTGTGGTAGTTGTTGGTGCAGCTGTGGTAGTTGTTGGAGCAGCTGTTGTCGTTGGAGCAGCTGTGGTGGTTGTGGGAGCAGATGTGGTAGTTGTTGGAGCAGCTGTGGTTGTTGTTGGAGCAGATGTGGTAGTTGTTGGAGCAGCTGTGGTGGTTGTTGGAGCAGATGTGGTAGTTGTTTGAGCAGCTGTGGTTGTGGTTGGAGAGGTTGTTGTTGTCGTTGGAGCAGCGTTGGGGGTTGTGGGAGCAGATGTGGTAGTTGTTGGAGCAGCTGTGGTAGTTGTCGGAGTAGCTGTGGTAGTTGTTGGAGAAGCTGTGGTGGTTGTGGGAGCAGATGTGGTAGTTATTGGAGCAGCTGTTATAGTTGTTGGTGCAGCTGTGGTAGTTGTTGGAGCAGCTGTTGTTGTCGTTGGAGCAGCTGTTGTTGTCGTTGGAGCAGCTGTGGTGGTTTTGGGAGCAGATGTGGTAGTTGTTGGAGCAGCTGTGGTTGTTGTTGGAGTGGCTGTTGTCGTTGGAGCAGCTGTGGTGGTTGTGGGAGCAGATGTGGTAGTTGTTGGAGCAGCTGTGGTTGTGGTTGGAGCAGCTGTTGTTGTCGTTGGAGCAGCTGTGGTGGTTGTGGGAGCAGATGTGGTAGTTGTTGGAGCAGCTGTGGTAGTTGTTGGAGTAGCTGTGGTAGTTGTTGGTGCAGCTGTGGTAGTTGTTGGTGCAGCTGTGGTAGTTGTTGGAGCAGCTGTTGTTGTCGTTGGAGCAGATGTGGTAGTTGTTGGAGCAGATGTGGTAGTTGTTGGAGCAGCTGTGGTTGTTGTTTGAGTGGCTGTTGTCGTTGGAGCAGCTGTGGTGGTTGTGGGAGCAGATGTGGTAGTTGTTGGAGCAGCTGTGGTTGTGGTTGGAGCGGCTGTTGTTGTCGATGGAGCACCTGTGGTGGTTGTGGGAGCAGATGTGGTAGTTGTTGGAGCAGCTGTGGTTGTGGTTGGAGCAGCTGTTATAGTTGTTGGAGCAGCTGTGGTAGTTGTTGGTGCAGCTGTGGTAGTTGTTGGAGCAGCTGTGGTAGTTGTTGGTGCAGCTGTGGTAGTTGTTGGAGCAGCTGTGGTAGTTGTTGGTGCAGCTGTGGTAGTTGTTGGAGCAGCTGTTGTTGTCGTTGGAGCAGCTGTGGTGGTTGTGGGAGCAGATGTGGTAGTTGTTGGAGCAGCTGTGGTTGTTGTTGGAGCAGATGTGGTAGTTGTTGGAGCAGCTGTGGTGGTTGTTGGAGCAGATGTGGTAGTTGTTTGAGCAGCTGTGGTTGTGGTTGGAGAGGTTGTTTTTGTCGTTGGAGCAGCGTTGGGGGTTGTGGGAGCAGATGTGGTAGTTGTTGGAGCAGCTGTGGTAGTTGTCGGAGTAGCTGTGGTAGTTGTTTGAGCAGCTGTGGTAGTTGTCGGAGTAGCTGTTGTTGTCGATGGAGCAGCTGTGGTGGTTGGGGGAGCAGATGTGGTAGTTGTTGGAGCAGCTGTGGTTGTTGTTGGAGTGGCTGTTGTCGTTGGAGCAGCTGTGGTGGTTGTGGGAGCAGATGTGGTAGTTGTTGGAGCAGCTGTGGTTGTGGTTGGAGCAGCTGTTGTTGTCGATGGAGCACCTGTGGTGGTTGTGGGAGCAGATGTGGTAGTTGTTGGAGCAGCTGTGGTTGTGGTTGGAGCAGCTGTTGTTGTCGTTGGAGCAGCTGTGGTGGTTGTGGGAGCAGATGTGGTAGTTGTTGGAGCAGCTGTGGTAGTTGTTGGAGTAGCTGTGGTAGTTGTTGGTGCAGCTGTGGTAGTTGTTGGTGCAGCTGTGGTAGTTGTTGGAGCAGCTGTGGTAGTTGTTGGTGCAACTGTGGTAGTTGTTGGAGCAGCTGTGGTTGTGGTTGGAGCAGCTGTTGTTGTCGTTGGAGCAGCTGTGGTGGTTGTGGGATCAGATGTGGTAGTTGTTGGAGCAGATGTGGTTGTGGTTGGAGCAGCTGTTGTTGTCGTTGGAGCTGCTGTGGTGGTTGTGGGAGCAGCTGTGGTAGTTGTTGGAGCAGCTTCGGTGGTTGTGGGAGCAGACGTGGTAGTTGTTGGAGCAGCTGTGGTTGTTGTTGGAGTGGCTGTTGTCGTTGGAGCAGCTGTGGTAGTTGTTGGTGCAGCTGTGGTAGTTGTTGGAGCAGCTGTGGTTGTGGTTGGAGCAGCTGTTGTTGTCGTTGGAGCAGCTGTGGTGGTTGTGGGAGCAGATGTGGTAGTTGTTGGAGCAGCTGTGGTTGTGGTTGGAGCAGCTGTTGTTGTCGTTGGAGCTGCTGTGGTGGTTGTGGGAGCAGCTGTGGTAGTTGTTGGAGCAGCTGTGGTGGTTGTGGGAGCAGATGTGGTAGTTTTTGGAGCAGCTGTGGTTGTTGTTGGAGTGGCTGTTGTCGTTGGAGCAGCTGTGGTAGTTGTTGGTGCAGCTGTGGTAGTTGTTGGAGCAGCTTTGGTTGTGGTATGAGCAGCTGTTGTTGTCGTTGGAGCAGCTGTGGTGGTTGTGGGAGCAGATGTGGTAGTTGTTGGAGCAGCTGTGGTTGTGGTTGGAGCAGATGTGGTAGTTGTTGGAGTAGCTGTGGTTGTTGTTGGAGTGGCTGTTGTCGATGGAGCAGCTGTGGTGGTTGTGGGAGCAGATGTGGTAGTTGTTGGAGCAGCTGTGGTTGTGGTTGGAGCAGCTGTTGTTGTCGATGGAGCACCTGTGGTGGTTGTGGGAGCAGATGTGGTAGTTGTTGGAGCAGCTGTGGTTGTGGTTGGAGCAGCTGTTGTTGTCGTTGGAGCAGCTGTGGTGGTTGTGGGAGCAGATGTGGTAGTTGTTGGAGCAGCTGTGGTAGTTGTTGGAGTAGCTGTGGTAGTTGTTGGTGCAGCTGTGGTAGTTGTTGGTGCAGCTGTGGTAGTTGTTGGAGCAGCTGTGGTTGTGGTTGGAGCAGCTGTTGTTGTCGTTGGAGCAGCTGTGGTGGTTGTGGGAGCAGATGTGGTAGTTGTTGGAGCAGCTGTGGTTGTGGTTGGAGCAGCTGTTGTTGTCGTTGGAGCTGCTGTGGTGGTTGTGGGAGCAGCTGTGGTAGTTGTTGGAGCAGCTGTGGTGGTTGTGGGAGCAGACGTGGTAGTTGTTGGAGCAGCTGTGGTTGTTGTTGGAGTGGCTGTTGTCGTTGGAGCAGCTGTGGTAGTTGTTGGTGCAGCTGTGGTAGTTGTTGGAGCAGCTGTGGTTGTGGTTGGAGCAGCTGTTGTTGTCGTTGGAGCAGCTGTGGTGGTTGTGGGAGCAGATGTGGTAGTTGTTGGAGCAGCTGTGGTTGTGGTTGGAGCAGCTGTTGTTGTCGTTGGAGCTGCTGTGGTGGTTGTGGGAGCAGCTGTGGTAGTTGTTGGAGCAGCTGTGGTGGTTGTGGGAGCAGATGTGGTAGTTTTTGGAGCAGCTGTGGTTGTTGTTGGAGTGGCTGTTTTCGTTGGAGCAGCTGTGGTAGTTGTTGGTGCAGCTGTGGTAGTTGTTGGAGCAGCTGTGGTTGTGGTTAGAGCAGCTGTGGTGGTTGTGGGAGCAGATGTGGTAGTTGTTGGAGCAGCTGTGGTTGTGGTTGGAGCAGCTGTTGTTGTCGTTGGAGCAGCTGTGGTGGTTGTGGGAGCAGATGTGGTAGTTGTTGGAGCAGCTGTGGTAGTTGTTGGTGCAACTGTGGTGGTTGTGAGAGCAGATGAGGTAGTTGTTGGAGCAGCTGTGGATGTGGTTGGAGCAGCTGTTGTTGTCGTTGGAGCAGCTGTGGTGGATGTGGGAGCAGATGTGGTAGTTATTGGAGCAGCTGTTATAGTTGTTGGTGCAGCTGTGGTAGTTGTTGGAGCAGCTGTGGTTGTGGTTGGAGCAGCTGTTGTTGTCGATGGAGCACCTGTGGTGGTTGTGGGAGCAGATGTGGTAGTTGTTGGAGCAGCTGTGGTTGTGGTTGGAGCAGCTGTTGTTGTCGTTGGAGCAGCTGTGGTGGTTGTGGGAGCAGATGTGGTAGTTGTTGGAGCAGCTGTGGTAGTTGTTGGAGTAGCTGTGGTAGTTGTTGGTGCAGCTGTGGTAGTTGTTGGTGCAGCTGTGGTAGTTGTTGGAGCAGCTGTGGTAGTTGTTGGTGCAGCTGTGGTAGTTGTTGGAGCAGCTGTGGTTGTGGTTGGAGCAGCTGTTGTTGTCGTTGGAGCAGCTGTGGTGGTTGTGGGAGCAGATGTGGTAGTTGTTGGAGCAGCTGTGGTTGTGGTTGCAGCAGCTGTTGTTGTCGTTGGAGCTGCTGTGGTGGTTGTGGGAGCAGCTGTGGTAGTTGTTGGAGCAGCTGTGGTGGTTGTGGGAGCAGACGTGGTAGTTGTTGGAGCAGCTGTGGTTGTTGTTGGAGTGGCTGTTGTTGTCGTTGGAGCAGCTGTGGTGGTTGTGGGAGCAGATGTGGTTGTGGTTGGAGCAGCTGTTGTTGTCGTTGGAGCAGCTGTGGTGGTTGTGGGAGCAGATGTGGTAGTTGTTGGAGAAGCTGTGGTTGTGGTTGGAGCAGCTGTTGTTGTCGTTGGAGCTGCTGTGGTGGTTGTGGGAGCAGCTGTGGTAGTTGTTGGAGCAGCTGTGGTGGTTGTGGGAGCAGCTGTGGTAGTTGTTGGTGCAACTGTGGTGGTTGTGAGAGCAGATGTGGTAGTTGTTGGAGCAGCTGTGGATGTGGTTGGAGCAGCTGTTGTTGTCGTTGGAGCAGCTGTGGTGGTTGTGGGAGCAGATGTGGTAGTTATTGGAGCAGCTGTTATAGTTGTTGGTGCAGCTGTGGTAGTTGTTGGAGCAGCTGTTGTTGTCGTTGGAGCAGCTGTGGTGGTTCTGGGAGCAGATGTGGTAGTTGTTGGAGCAGCTGTGGTTGTGGTTGGAGCAGCTGTTGTTGTCGTTGGAGCAGCTGTGGTGGTTGTGGGAGCAGATGTGGTGGTTGTGGGAGCAGATGTGGTAGTTGTTGGAGCAGCTGTGGTAGTTGTCGGAGTAGCTGTGGTAGTTGTTGGTGCAGCTGTGGTAGTTGTTGGTGCAGCTGTGGTAGTTGTTGGTGCAGCTGTGGTAGTTGTTGGAGCAGCTGTGGTGGTTGTGGGAGCAGATGTGGTAGTTGTTGGAGCAGCTGTGGTTGTTGTTTGAGTGGCTGTTGTCGTTGGAGCAGCTGTGGTGGTTGTGGGAGCAGATGTGGTAGTTGTTGGAGCAGCTGTGGTTGTGGTTGGAGCGGCTGTTGTTGTCGATGGAGCACCTGTGGTGGTTGTGGGAGCAGATGTGGTAGTTGTTGGAGCAGCTGTGGTTGTGGTTGGAGCAGCTGTTATAGTTGTTGGAGCAGCTGTGGTAGTTGTTGGTGCAGCTGTGGTAGTTGTTGGAGCAGCTGTGGTAGTTGTTGGTGCAGCTGTGGTAGTTGTTGGAGCAGCTGTTGTCGTTGGAGCAGCTGTGGTGGTTGTGGGAGCAGATGTGGTAGTTGTTGGAGCAGCTGTGGTTGTTGTTGGAGCAGATGTGGTAGTTGTTGGAGCAGCTGTGGTGGTTGTTGGAGCAGATGTGGTAGTTGTTTGAGCAGCTGTGGTTGTGGTTGGAGAGGTTGTTGTTGTCGTTGGAGCAGCGTTGGGGGTTGTGGGAGCAGATGTGGTAGTTGTTGGAGCAGCTGTGGTAGTTGTCGGAGTAGCTGTGGTAGTTGTTGGAGCAGCTGTGGTAGTTGTCGGAGTAGCTGTTGTTGTCGATGGAGCAGCTGTGGTGGTTGTGGGAGCAGATGTGGTAGTTGTTGGAGCAGCTGTGGTTGTTGTTGGAGTGGCTGTTGTCGTTGGAGCAGCTGTGGTGGTTGTGGGAGCAGATGTGGTAGTTGTTGGAGCAGCTGTGGTTGTGGTTGGAGCAGCTGTTGTTGTCGATGGAGCACCTGTGGTGGTTGTGGGAGCAGATGTGGTAGTTGTTGGAGCAGCTGTGGTTGTGGTTGGAGCAGCTGTTGTTGTCGTTGGAGCAGCTGTGGTGGTTGTGGGAGCAGATGTGGTAGTTGTTGGAGCAGCTGTGGTAGTTGTTGGAGTAGCTGTGGTAGTTGTTGGTGCAGCTGTGGTAGTTGTTGGTGCAGCTGTGGTAGTTGTTGGAGCAGCTGTGGTAGTTGTTGGTGCAGCTGTGGTAGTTGTTGGAGCAGCTGTGGTTGTGGTTGGAGCAGCTGTTGTTGTCGTTGGAGCAGCTGTGGTGGTTGTGGGAGCAGATGTTGTAGTAGTTGGAGCAGCTGTGGTTGTGGTTGGAGCAGCTGTTGTTGTCGTTGGAGCTGCTGTGGTGGTTGTGGGAGCAGCTGTGGTAGTTGTTGGAGCAGCTGTGGTGGTTGTGGGAGCAGACGTGGTAGTTGTTGGAGCAGCTGTGGTTGTGGTTGGAGCAGCTGTTGTTGTCGTTGGAGCAGCTGTGGTGGTTGTGGGAGCAGATGTGGTAGTTGTTGGAGCAGCTGTGGTTGTGGTTGGAGCAGCTGTTGTTGTCGTTGGAGCAGCTGTGGTGGTTGTGGGAGCAGATGTGGTAGTTGTTGGAGCAGCTGTGGTTGTGGTTGGAGCAGCTGTTGTTGTCGTTGGAGCTGCTGTGGTGGTTGTGGGAGCAGCTGTGGTAGTTGTTGGAGCAGCTGTGGTGGTTGTGGGAGCAGATGTGGTAGTTTTTGGAGCAGCTGTGGTTGTTGTTGGAGTGGCTGTTGTCGTTGGAGCAGCTGTGGTAGTTGTTGGTGCAGCTGTGGTAGTTGTTGGAGCAGCTGTGGTTGTGGTTGGAGCAGCTGTTGTAGTTGTTGGTGCAGCTGTGGTGGTTGTGGGAGCAGATGTGGTAGTTGTTGGTGCAGCTGTGGTTGTTGTTGGAGTGGCTGTTGTCGTTAGAGCAGCTGTGGTAGTTGTTGGTGCAGCTGTGGTAGTTGTTGGAGCAGCTGTGGTTGTGGTTGGAGCAGCTGTTGTTGTCGTTGGAGCAGCTGTGGTGGTTGTGGTAGCAGATGTGGTAGTTGTTGGAGCAGCTGTGGTTGTGGTTGGAGCAGCTGTTGTTGTCGTTGGAGCTGCTGTGGTGGTTGTGGGAGCAGCTGTGGTAGTTGTTGGAGCAGCTGTGGTGGTTGTGGGAGCAGATGTGGTAGTTATTGGAGCAGCTGTTATAGTTGTTGGTGCAGCTGTGGTAGTTGTTGGAGCAGCTGTTGTTGTCGTTGGAGCAGCTGTTGTTGTCGTTGGAGCAGCTGTGGTGGTTGTGGGAGCAGATGTGGTAGTTGTTGGAGCAGCTGTGGTTGTTGTTGGAGTGGCTGTTGTCGTTGGAGCAGCTGTGGTGGTTGTGGGAGCAGATGTGGTAGTTGTTGGAGCAGCTGTGGTAGTTGTCGGAGTAGCTGTGGTAGTTGTTGGTGCAGCTGTGGTAGTTGTTGGTGCAGCTGTGGTAGTTGTTGGAGCAGCTGTGGTGGTTGTGGGAGCAGATGTGGTAGTTGTTGGAGCAGCTGTGGTTGTTGGAGTGGCTGTTGTCGTTGGAGCAGCTGTGGTGGTTGTGGGAGCAGATGTGGTAGTTGTTGGAGCAGCTGTGGTTGTGGTTGGAGCGGCTGTTGTTGTCGATGGAGCACCTGTGGTGGTTGCGGGAGCAGATGTGGTAGTTGTTGGAGCAGCTGTGGTTGTGGTTGAAGCAGCTGTTATAGTTGTTGGAGCAGCTGTGGTAGTTGTTGGAGCAGCTGTTGTTGTCGTTGGAGCAGCTGTGGTGGTTGTGGGAGCAGATGTGGTAGTTGTTTGAGCAGCTGTGGTTGTGGTTGGAGAGGTTGTTGTTGTCGTTGGAGCAGCGTTGGGGGTTGTGGGAGCAGATGTGGTAGTTGTTGGAGCAGCTGTGGTAGTTGTCGGAGTAGCTGTGGTAGTTCTTGGAGCAGCTGTGGTAGTTGTCGGAGTAGCTGTTGTTGTTGATGGAGCAGCTGTGGTGGTTGTGGGAGCAGATGTGGTAGTTGTTGGAGCTGCTGTGGTTGTTGTTGGAGTGGCTGTTGTCGTTGGAGCAGCTGTGGTGGTTGTGGGAGCAGATGTGGTAGTTGTTGGAGCAGCTGTGGTTGTGGTTGGAGCAGCTGTTGTTGTCGATGGAGCACCTGTGGTGGTTGTGGGAGCAGATGTGGTAGTTGTTGGAGCAGCTGTGGTTGTGGTTGGAGCAGCTGTTGTTGTCGTTGGAGCAGCTGTGGTGGTTGTGGGAGCAGATGTGGTAGTTGTTGGAGCAGCTGTGGTAGTTGTTGGAGTAGCTGTGGTAGTTGTTGGTGCAGCTGTGGTAGTTGTTGGTGCAGCTGTGGTAGTTGTTGGAGCAGCTGTGGTAGTTGTTGGTGCAGCTGTGGTAGTTGTTGGAGCAGCTGTGGTTGTGGTTGGAGCAGCTGTTGTTGTCGTTGGAGCAGCTGTGGTGGTTGTGGGAGCAGATGTGGTAGTTGTTGGAGCAGCTGTGGTTGTGGTTGGAGCAGCTGTTGTTGTCGTTGGAGCTGCTGTGGTGGTTGTGGGAGCAGCTGTGGTAGTTGTTGGAGCAGCTGTGGTGGTTGTGGGAGCAGACGTGGTAGTTGTTGGAGCAGCTGTGGTTGATGTTGGAGTGGCTGTTGTCGTTGGAGCAGCTGTGGTAGTTGTTGGTGCAGCTGTGGTAGTTGTTGGAGCAGCTGTGGTTGTGGTTGGAGCAGCTGTTGTTGTCGTTGGAGCAGCTGTGGTGGTTGTGGGAGCAGATGTGGTAGTTGTTGGAGCAGCTGTGGTTGTGGTTGGAGAAGCTGTTGTTGTCGTTGGAGCTGCTGTGGTGGTTGTGGGAGCAGCTGTGGTTGTGGTTGAAGCAGCTGTTGTTGTCGTTGGAGCTGCTGTGGTGGTTGTGGGAGCAGATGTGGTAGTTGTTGGAGCAGCTGTGGTTGTGGTTGGAGCGGCTGTTGTTGTCGATGGAGCACCTGTGGTGGTTGCGGGAGCAGATGTGGTAGTTGTTGGAGCAGCTGTGGTTGTGGTTGCAGCAGCTGTTATAGTTGTTGGAGCAGCTGTGGTAGTTGTTGGTCCAGCTGTGGTAGTTTTTGGAGCAGCTGTGGTAGTTGTTGGTGCAGCTGTGGTAGTTGTTGGAGCAGCTGTGGTAGTTGTTGGTGCAGCTGTGGTAGTTGTTGGAGCAGCTGTTGTTGTCGTTGGAGCAGCTGTGGTAGTTGTTTGAGCAGCTGTGGTTGTGGTTGGAGAGGTTGTTGTTGTCGTTGGAGCAGCGTTGGGGGTTGTGGGAGCAGATGTGGTAGTTGTTGGAGCAGCTGTGGTAGTTGTCGGAGTAGCTGTGGTAGTTGTTGGAGCAGCTGTGGTAGTTGTCGGAGTAGCTGTTGTTGTCGATGGAGCAGCTGTGGTGGTTGTGGGAGCAGATGTGGTAGTTGTTGGAGCAGCTGTGGTTGTTGTTGGAGTGGCTGTTGTCGTTGGAGCAGCTGTGGTGGTTGTGGGAGCAGATGTGGTAGTTGTTGGAGCAGCTGTGGTTGTGGTTGGAGCAGCTGTTGTTGTCGATGGAGCACCTGTGGTGGTTGTGGGAGCAGATGTGGTAGTTGTTGGAGCAGCTGTGGTTGTGGTTGGAGCAGCTGTTGTTGTCGTTGGAGCAGCTGTGGTGGTTGTGGGAGCAGATGTGGTAGTTGTTGGAGCAGCTGTGGTAGTTGTTGGAGTAGCTGTGGTAGTTGTTGGTGCAGCTGTGGTAGTTGTTGGTGCAGCTGTGGTAGTTGTTGGAGCAGCTGTGGTAGTTGTTGGTGCAGCTGTGGTAGTTGTTGGAGCAGCTGTGGTTGTGGTTGGAGCAGCTGTTGTTGTCGTTGGAGCAGCTGTGGTGGTTGTGGGAGCAGATGTTGTAGTAGTTGGAGCAGCTGTGGTTGTGGTTGGAGCAGCTGTTGTTGTCGTTGGAGCTGCTGTGGTGGTTGTGGGAGCAGCTGTGGTAGTTGTTGGAGCAGCTGTGGTGGTTGTGGGAGCAGACGTGGTAGTTGTTGGAGCAGCTGTGGTTGTGGTTGGAGCAGCTGTTGTTGTCGTTGGAGCAGCTGTGGTGGTTGTGGGAGCAGATGTGGTAGTTGTTGGAGCAGCTGTGGTTGTGGTTGGAGCAGCTGTTGTTGTCGTTGGAGCAGCTGTGGTGGTTGTGGGAGCAGATGTGGTAGTTGTTGGAGCAGCTGTGGTTGTGGTTGGAACAGCTGTTGTTGTCGTTGGAGCTGCTGTGGTGGTTGTGGGAGCAGCTGTGGTAGTTGTTGGAGCAGCTGTGGTGGTTGTGGGAGCAGATGTGGTAGTTTTTGGAGCAGCTGTGGTTGTTGTTGGAGTGGCTGTTGTCGTTGGAGCAGCTGTGGTAGTTGTTGGTGCAGCTGTGGTAGTTGTTGGAGCAGCTGTGGTTGTGGTTGGAGCAGCTGTTGTAGTTGTTGGTGCAGCTGTGGTGGTTGTGGGAGCAGATGTGGTAGTTGTTGGTGCAGCTGTGGTTGTTGTTGGAGTGGCTGTTGTCGTTAGAGCAGCTGTGGTAGTTGTTGGTGCAGCTGTGGTAGTTGTTGGAGCAGCTGTGGTTGTGGTTGGAGCAGCTGTTGTTGTCGTTGGAGCAGCTGTGGTGGTTGTGGTAGCAGATGTGGTAGTTGTTGGAGCAGCTGTGGTTGTGGTTGGAGCAGCTGTTGTTGTCGTTGGAGCTGCTGTGGTGGTTGTGGGAGCAGCTGTGGTAGTTGTTGGAGCAGCTGTGGTGGTTGTGGGAGCAGATGTGGTAGTTATTGGAGCAGCTGTTATAGTTGTTGGTGCAGCTGTGGTAGTTGTTGGAGCAGCTGTTGTTGTCGTTGGAGCAGCTGTTGTTGTCGTTGGAGCAGCTGTGGTGGTTGTGGGAGCAGATGTGGTAGTTGTTGGAGCAGCTGTGGTTGTTGTTGGAGTGGCTGTTGTCGTTGGAGCAGCTGTGGTGGTTGTGGGAGCAGATGTGGTAGTTGTTGGAGCAGCTGTGGTAGTTGTCGGAGTAGCTGTGGTAGTTGTTGGTGCAGCTGTGGTAGTTGTTGGTGCAGCTGTGGTAGTTGTTGGAGCAGCTGTGGTGGTTGTGGGAGCAGATGTGGTAGTTGTTGGAGCAGCTGTGGTTGTTGGAGTGGCTGTTGTCGTTGGAGCAGCTGTGGTGGTTGTGGGAGCAGATGTGGTAGTTGTTGGAGCAGCTGTGGTTGTGGTTGGAGCGGCTGTTGTTGTCGATGGAGCACCTGTGGTGGTTGCGGGAGCAGATGTGGTAGTTGTTGGAGCAGCTGTGGTTGTGGTTGGAGCAGCTGTTATAGTTGTTGGAGCAGCTGTGGTAGTTGTTGGAGCAGCTGTTGTTGTCGTTGGAGCAGCTGTGGTGGTTGTGGGAGCAGATGTGGTAGTTGTTTGAGCAGCTGTGGTTGTGGTTGGAGAGGTTGTTGTTGTCGTTGGAGCAGCGTTGGGGGTTGTGGGAGCAGATGTGGTAGTTGTTGGAGCAGCTGTGGTAGTTGTCGGAGTAGCTGTGGTAGTTCTTGGAGCAGCTGTGGTAGTTGTCGGAGTAGCTGTTGTTGTTGATGGAGCAGCTGTGGTGGTTGTGGGAGCAGATGTGGTAGTTGTTGGAGCTGCTGTGGTTGTTGTTGGAGTGGCTGTTGTCGTTGGAGCAGCTGTGGTGGTTGTGGGAGCAGATGTGGTAGTTGTTGGAGCAGCTGTGGTTGTGGTTGGAGCAGCTGTTGTTGTCGATGGAGCACCTGTGGTGGTTGTGGGAGCAGATGTGGTAGTTGTTGGAGCAGCTGTGGTTGTGGTTGGAGCAGCTGTTGTTGTCGTTGGAGCAGCTGTGGTGGTTGTGGGAGCAGATGTGGTAGTTGTTGGAGCAGCTGTGGTAGTTGTTGGAGTAGCTGTGGTAGTTGTTGGTGCAGCTGTGGTAGTTGTTGGTGCAGCTGTGGTAGTTGTTGGAGCAGCTGTGGTAGTTGTTGGTGCAGCTGTGGTAGTTGTTGGAGCAGCTGTGGTTGTGGTTGGAGCAGCTGTTGTTGTCGTTGGAGCAGCTGTGGTGGTTGTGGGAGCAGATGTGGTAGTTGTTGGAGCAGCTGTGGTTGTGGTTGGAGCAGCTGTTGTTGTCGTTGGAGCTGCTGTGGTGGTTGTGGGAGCAGCTGTGGTAGTTGTTGGAGCAGCTGTGGTGGTTGTGGGAGCAGACGTGGTAGTTGTTGGAGCAGCTGTGGTTGATGTTGGAGTGGCTGTTGTCGTTGGAGCAGCTGTGGTAGTTGTTGGTGCAGCTGTGGTAGTTGTTGGAGCAGCTGTGGTTGTGGTTGGAGCAGCTGTTGTTGTCGTTGGAGCAGCTGTGGTGGTTGTGGGAGCAGATGTGGTAGTTGTTGGAGCAGCTGTGGTTGTGGTTGGAGAAGCTGTTGTTGTCGTTGGAGCTGCTGTGGTGGTTGTGGGAGCAGCTGTGGTTGTGGTTGAAGCAGCTGTTGTTGTCGTTGGAGCTGCTGTGGTGGTTGTGGGAGCAGATGTGGTAGTTGTTGGAGCAGCTGTGGTTGTGGTTGGAGCGGCTGTTGTTGTCGATGGAGCACCTGTGGTGGTTGCGGGAGCAGATGTGGTAGTTGTTGGAGCAGCTGTGGTTGTGGTTGCAGCAGCTGTTATAGTTGTTGGAGCAGCTGTGGTAGTTGTTGGTCCAGCTGTGGTAGTTGTTGGAGCAGCTGTGGTAGTTGTTGGTGCAGCTGTGGTAGTTGTTGGAGCAGCTGTGGTAGTTGTTGGTGCAGCTGTGGTAGTTGTTGGAGCAGCTGTTGTTGTCGTTGGAGCAGCTGTGGTGGTTGTGGGAGCAGATGTGGTAGTTGTTGGAGCAGCTGTGGTTGTTGTTGGAGCAGATGTGGTAGTTGTTGGAGCAGCTGTGGTGGTTATTGGAGCAGATGTGGTAGTTGTTTGAGCAGCTGTGGTTGTGGTTGGAGAGGTTGTTGTTGTCGTTGGAGCAGCGTTGGGGGTTGTGGGAGCAGATGTGGTAGTTGTTGGAGCAGCTGTGGTAGTTGTCGGAGTAGCTGTGGTAGTTGTTGGAGCAGCTGTGGTAGTTGTCGGAGTAGCTGTTGTTGTCGATGGAGCAGCTGTGGTGGTTGTCGGAGCAGATGTGGTAGTTGTTGGAGCAGCTGTGGTTGTTGTTGGAGTGGCTGTTGTCGTTGGAGCAGCTGTGGTGGTTGTGGGAGCAGATGTGGTAGTTGTTGGAGCAGCTGTGGTTGTGGTTGGAGCAGCTGTTGTTGTCGATGGAGCACCTGTGGTGGTTGTGGGAGCAGATGTGGTAGTTGTTGGAGCAGCTGTGGTTGTGGTTGGAGCAGCTGTTGTTGTCGTTGGAGCAGCTGTGGTGGTTGTGGGAGCAGATGTGGTAGTTGTTGGAGCAGCTGTGGTAGTTGTTGGAGTAGCTGTGGTAGTTGTTGGTGCAGCTGTGGTAGTTGTTGGTGCAGCTGTGGTAGTTGTTGGAGCAGCTGTGGTAGTTGTTGGTGCAGCTGTGGTAGTTGTTGGAGCAGCTGTGGTTGTGGTTGGAGCAGCTGTTGTTGTCGTTGGAGCAGCTGTGGTGGTTGTGGGAGCAGATGTGGTAGTTGTTGGAGCAGCTGTGGTTGTGGTTGGAGCAGCTGTTGTTGTCGTTGGAGCTGCTGTGGTGGTTGTGGGAGCAGCTGTGGTAGTTGTTGGAGCAGCTGTGGTGGTTGTGGGAGCAGACGTGGTAGTTGTTGGAGCAGCTGTGGTTGTTGTTGGAGTGGCTGTTGTCGTTGGAGCAGCTGTGGTAGTTGTTGGTGCAGCTGTGGTAGTTGTTGGAGCAGCTGTGGTTGTGGTTGGAGCAGCTGTTGTTGTCGTTGGAGCAGCTGTGGTGGTTGTGGGAGCAGATGTGGTAGTTGTTGGAGCAGCTGTGGTAGTTGTTGGAGCAGCTGTGGTTGTGGTTGGAGCAGCTGTTGTTGTCGTTGGAGCAGCTGTGGTGGTTGTGGGAGCAGATGTGGTAGTTGTTGGAGCAGCTGTGGTAGTTGTTGGTGCAACTGTGGTGGTTGTGAGAGCAGATGTGGTAGTTGTTGGAGCAGCTGTGGATGTGGTTGGAGCAGCTGTTGTTGTCGTTGGAGCAGCTGTGGTGGATGTGGGAGCAGATGTGGTAGTTATTGGAGCAGCTGTTATAGTTGTTGGTGCAGCTGTGGTAGTTGTTGGAGCAGCTGTTGTTGTGGTTGGAGCAGCTGTTGTTGTCGATGGAGCACCTGTGGTGGTTGTGGGAGCAGATGTGGTAGTTGTTGGAGCAGCTGTGGTTGTGGTTAGAGCAGCTGTTTTTGTCGTTGGAGCAGCTGTGGTGGTTGTGGGAGCAGATGTGGTAGTTGTTGGAGCAGCTGTGGTAGTTGTTGGAGTAGCTGTGGTAGTTGTTGGTGCAGCTGTGGTAGTTGTTGGTGCAGCTGTGGTAGTTGTTGGAGCAGCTGTGGTAGTTGTTGGTGCAGCTGTGGTAGTTGTTGGAGCAGCTGTGGTAGTTGTTGGTGCAGCTGTGGTTGTTGTTGGAGTGGCTGTTGTAGTTGGAGCAGCTGTGGTAGTTGTTGGTGCAGCTGTGGTAGTTGTTGGAGCAGCTGTGGTTGTGGTTGGAGCAGCTGTTGTTGTCGTTGGAGCAGCTGTGGTGGTTGTGGGAGCAGATGTGGTAGTTGTTGGAGCAGCTGTGGTTGTGGTTGGAGCAGCTGTTGTTGTCGTTGGAGCTGCTGTGGTGGTTGTGGGAGCAGCTGTGGTAGTTGTTGGAGCAGCTGTGGTGGTTGTGGGAGCAGATGTGGTAGTTATTGGAGCAGCTGTTATAGTTGTTGGTGCAGCTGTGGTAGTTGTTGGAGCAGCTGTTGTTGTCGTTGGAGCAGCTGTTGTTGTCGTTGGAGCAGCTGTGGTGGTTGTGGGAGCAGATGTGGTAGTTGTTGGAGCAGCTGTGGTTGTTGTTGGAGTGGCTGTTGTCGTTGGAGCAGCTGTGGTGGTTGTGGGAGCAGATGTGGTAGTTGTTGGAGCAGCTGTGGTAGTTGTCGGAGTAGCTGTGGTAGTTGTTGGTGCAGCTGTGGTAGTTGTTGGTGCAGCTGTGGTAGTTGTTGGTGCAGCTGTGGTAGTTGTTGGAGCAGCTGTGGTGGTTGTGGGAGCAGATGTGGTAGTTGTTGGAGCAGCTGTGGTTGTTGGAGTGGCTGTTGTCGTTGGAGCAGCTGTGGTGGTTGTGGGAGCAGATGTGGTAGTTGTTGGAGCAGCTGTGGTTGTGGTTGGAGCGGCTGTTGTTGTCGATGGAGCACCTGTGGTGGTTGCGGGAGCAGATGTGGTAGTTGTTGGAGCAGCTGTGGTTGTGGTTGGAGCAGCTGTTATAGTTGTTGGAGCAGCTGTGGTAGTTGTTGGAGCAGCTGTTGTTGTCGTTGGAGCAGCTGTGGTGGTTGTGGGAGCAGATGTGGTAGTTGTTGGAGCAGCTGTGGTTGTGGTTGCAGCAGCTGTTGTTGTCGTTGGAGCTGCTGTGGTGGTTGTGGGAGCAGACGTGGTAGTTGTTGGAGCAGCTGTGGTGGTTGTGGGAGCAGACGTGGTAGTTGTTGGAGCAGCTGTGGTTGTTGTTGGAGTGGCTGTTGTCGTTGGAGCAGCTGTGGTAGTTGTTGGTGCAGCTGTGGTAGTTGTTGGAGCAGCTGTGGTTGTGGTTGGAGCAGCTGTTGTTGTCGTTGGAGCAGCTGTGGTGGTTGTGGGAGCAGATGTGGTAGTTGTTGGAGCAGCTGTGGTTGTGGTTGGAGCAGCTGTTGTTGTCGTTGGAGCAGCTGTGGTGGTTGTGGGAGCAGATGTGGTAGTTGTTGGAGCAGCTGTGGTAGTTGTTGGTGCAACTGTGGTGGTTGTGAGAGCAGATGTGGTAGTTGTTGGATCAGCTGTGGATGTGGTTGGAGCAGCTGTTGTTGTCGTTGGAGCAGCTGTGGTGGATGTGGGAGCAGATGTGGTAGTTATTGGAGCAGCTGTTATAGTTGTTGGTGCAGCTGTGGTAGTTGTTGGAGCAGCTGTTGTTGTGGTTGGAGCAGCTGTTGTTGTCGATGGAGCACCTGTGGTGGTTGTGGGAGCAGATGTGGTAGTTGTTGGAGCAGCTGTGGTTGTGGTTGGAGCAGCTGTTGTTGTCGTTGGAGCAGCTGTGGTGGTTGTGGGAGCAGATGTGGTAGTTGTTGGAGCAGCTGTGGTAGTTGTTGGAGTAGTTGTGGTAGTTGTTGGTGCAGCTGTGGTAGTTGTTGGTGCAGCTGTGGTAGTTGTTGGAGCAGCTGTGGTAGTTGTTGGTGCAGCTGTGGTTGTTGTTGGAGTGGCTGTTGTCGTTGGAGCAGCTGTGGTAGTTGTTGGTGCAGCTGTGGTAGTTGTTGGAGCAGCTGTGGTTGTGGTTGGAGCAGCTGTTGTTGTCGTTGGAGCAGCTGTGGTGGTTGTGGGAGCAGATGTGGTAGTTGTTGGAGCAGCTGTGGTTGTGGTTGGAGCAGCTGTTGTTGTCGTTGGAGCTGCTGTGGTGGTTGTGGGAGCAGCTGTGGTAGTTGTTGGAGCAGCTGTGGTGGTTGTGGGAGCAGATGTGGTAGTTATTGGAGCAGCTGTTATAGTTGTTGGTGCAGCTGTGGTAGTTGTTGGAGCAGCTGTTGTTGTCGTTGGAGCAGCTGTTGTTGTCGTTGGAGCAGCTGTGGTGGTTGTGGGAGCAGATGTGGTAGTTGTTGGAGCAGCTGTGGTTGTTGTTAGAGTGGCTGTTGTCGTTGGAGCAGCTGTGGTGGTTGTGGGAGCAGATGTGGTAGTTGTTGGAGCAGCTGTGGTAGTTGTCGGAGTAGCTGTGGTAGTTGTTGGTGCAGCTGTGGTAGTTGTTGGTGCAGCTGTGGTAGTTGTTGGAGCAGCTGTGGTGGTTGTGGGAGCAGATGTGGTAGTTGTTGGAGCAGCTGTGGTTGTTGGAGTGGCTGTTGTCGTTGGAGCAGCTGTGGTGGTTGTGGGAGCAGATGTGGTAGTTGTTGGAGCAGCTGTGGTTGTGGTTGGAGCGGCTGTTGTTGTCGATGGAGCACCTGTGGTGGTTGCGGGAGCAGATGTGGTAGTTGTTGGAGCAGCTGTGGTTGTGGTTGGAGCAGCTGTTATAGTTGTTGGAGCAGCTGTGGTAGTTGTTGGAGCAGCTGTTGTTGTCGTTGGAGCAGCTGTGGTGGTTGTGGGAGCAGATGTGGTAGTTGTTTGAGCAGCTGTGGTTGTGGTTGGAGAGGTTGTTGTTGTCGTTGGAGCAGCGTTGGGGGTTGTGGGAGCAGATGTGGTAGTTGTTGGAGCAGCTGTGGTAGTTGTCGGAGTAGCTGTGGTAGTTCTTGGAGCAGCTGTGGTAGTTGTCGGAGTAGCTGTTGTTGTTGATGGAGCAGCTGTGGTGGTTGTGGGAGCAGATGTGGTAGTTGTTGGAGCTGCTGTGGTTGTTGTTGGAGTGGCTGTTGTCGTTGGAGCAGCTGTGGTGGTTGTGGGAGCAGATGTGGTAGTTGTTGGAGCAGCTGTGGTTGTGGTTGGAGCAGCTGTTGTTGTCGATGGAGCACCTGTGGTGGTTGTGGGAGCAGATGTGGTAGTTGTTGGAGCAGCTGTGGTTGTGGTTGGAGCAGCTGTTGTTGTCGTTGGAGCAGCTGTGGTGGTTGTGGGAGCAGATGTGGTAGTTGTTGGAGCAGCTGTGGTAGTTGTTGGAGTAGCTGTGGTAGTTGTTGGTGCAGCTGTGGTAGTTGTTGGTGCAGCTGTGGTAGTTGTTGGAGCAGCTGTGGTGGTTGTGGGAGCAGATGTGGTAGTTATTGGAGCAGCTGTTATAGTTGTTGGTGCAGCTGTGGTAGTTGTTGGAGCAGCTGTTGTTGTCGTTGGAGCAGCTGTTGTTGTCGTTGGAGCAGCTGTGGTGGTTGTGGGAGCAGATGTGGTAGTTGTTGGAGCAGCTGTGGTTGTTGTTGGAGTGGCTGTTGTCGTTGGAGCAGCTGTGGTGGTTGTGGGAGCAGATGTGGTAGTTGTTGGAGCAGCTGTGGTAGTTGTCGGAGTAGCTGTGGTAGTTGTTGGTGCAGCTGTGGTAGTTGTTGGTGCAGCTGTGGTAGTTGTTGGTGCAGCTGTGGTAGTTGTTGGAGCAGCTGTGGTGGTTGTGGGAGCAGATGTGGTAGTTGTTGGAGCAGCTGTGGTTGTTGGAGTGGCTGTTGTCGTTGGAGCAGCTGTGGTGGTTGTGGGAGCAGATGTGGTAGTTGTTGGAGCAGCTGTGGTTGTGGTTGGAGCGGCTGTTGTTGTCGATGGAGCACCTGTGGTGGTTGCGGGAGCAGATGTGGTAGTTGTTGGAGCAGCTGTGGTTGTGGTTGGAGCAGCTGTTATAGTTGTTGGAGCAGCTGTGGTAGTTGTTGGAGCAGCTGTTGTTGTCGTTGGAGCAGCTGTGGTGGTTGTGGGAGCAGATGTGGTAGTTGTTGGAGCAGCTGTGGTTGTGGTTGCAGCAGCTGTTGTTGTCGTTGGAGCTGCTGTGGTGGTTGTGGGAGCAGACGTGGTAGTTGTTGGAGCAGCTGTGGTGGTTGTGGGAGCAGACGTGGTAGTTGTTGGAGCAGCTGTGGTTGTTGTTGGAGTGGCTGTTGTCGTTGGAGCAGCTGTGGTAGTTGTTGGTGCAGCTGTGGTAGTTGTTGGAGCAGCTGTGGTTGTGGTTGGAGCAGCTGTTGTTGTCGTTGGAGCAGCTGTGGTGGTTGTGGGAGCAGATGTGGTAGTTGTTGGAGCAGCTGTGGTTGTGGTTGGAGCAGCTGTTGTTGTCGTTGGAGCAGCTGTGGTGGTTGTGGGAGCAGATGTGGTAGTTGTTGGAGCAGCTGTGGTAGTTGTTGGTGCAACTGTGGTGGTTGTGAGAGCAGATGTGGTAGTTGTTGGATCAGCTGTGGATGTGGTTGGAGCAGCTGTTGTTGTCGTTGGAGCAGCTGTGGTGGATGTGGGAGCAGATGTGGTAGTTATTGGAGCAGCTGTTATAGTTGTTGGTGCAGCTGTGGTAGTTGTTGGAGCAGCTGTTGTTGTGGTTGGAGCAGCTGTTGTTGTCGATGGAGCACCTGTGGTGGTTGTGGGAGCAGATGTGGTAGTTGTTGGAGCAGCTGTGGTTGTGGTTGGAGCAGCTGTTGTTGTCGTTGGAGCAGCTGTGGTGGTTGTGGGAGCAGATGTGGTAGTTGTTGGAGCAGCTGTGGTAGTTGTTGGAGTAGTTGTGGTAGTTGTTGGTGCAGCTGTGGTAGTTGTTGGTGCAGCTGTGGTAGTTGTTGGAGCAGCTGTGGTAGTTGTTGGTGCAGCTGTGGTTGTTGTTGGAGTGGCTGTTGTCGTTGGAGCAGCTGTGGTAGTTGTTGGTGCAGCTGTGGTAGTTGTTGGAGCAGCTGTGGTTGTGGTTGGAGCAGCTGTTGTTGTCGTTGGAGCAGCTGTGGTGGTTGTGGGAGCAGATGTGGTAGTTGTTGGAGCAGCTGTGGTTGTGGTTGGAGCAGCTGTTGTTGTCGTTGGAGCTGCTGTGGTGGTTGTGGGAGCAGCTGTGGTAGTTGTTGGAGCAGCTGTGGTGGTTGTGGGAGCAGATGTGGTAGTTATTGGAGCAGCTGTTATAGTTGTTGGTGCAGCTGTGGTAGTTGTTGGAGCAGCTGTTGTTGTCGTTGGAGCAGCTGTTGTTGTCGTTGGAGCAGCTGTGGTGGTTGTGGGAGCAGATGTGGTAGTTGTTGGAGCAGCTGTGGTTGTTGTTAGAGTGGCTGTTGTCGTTGGAGCAGCTGTGGTGGTTGTGGGAGCAGATGTGGTAGTTGTTGGAGCAGCTGTGGTAGTTGTCGGAGTAGCTGTGGTAGTTGTTGGTGCAGCTGTGGTAGTTGTTGGTGCAGCTGTGGTAGTTGTTGGAGCAGCTGTGGTGGTTGTGGGAGCAGATGTGGTAGTTGTTGGAGCAGCTGTGGTTGTTGGAGTGGCTGTTGTCGTTGGAGCAGCTGTGGTGGTTGTGGGAGCAGATGTGGTAGTTGTTGGAGCAGCTGTGGTTGTGGTTGGAGCGGCTGTTGTTGTCGATGGAGCACCTGTGGTGGTTGCGGGAGCAGATGTGGTAGTTGTTGGAGCAGCTGTGGTTGTGGTTGGAGCAGCTGTTATAGTTGTTGGAGCAGCTGTGGTAGTTGTTGGAGCAGCTGTTGTTGTCGTTGGAGCAGCTGTGGTGGTTGTGGGAGCAGATGTGGTAGTTGTTTGAGCAGCTGTGGTTGTGGTTGGAGAGGTTGTTGTTGTCGTTGGAGCAGCGTTGGGGGTTGTGGGAGCAGATGTGGTAGTTGTTGGAGCAGCTGTGGTAGTTGTCGGAGTAGCTGTGGTAGTTCTTGGAGCAGCTGTGGTAGTTGTCGGAGTAGCTGTTGTTGTTGATGGAGCAGCTGTGGTGGTTGTGGGAGCAGATGTGGTAGTTGTTGGAGCTGCTGTGGTTGTTGTTGGAGTGGCTGTTGTCGTTGGAGCAGCTGTGGTGGTTGTGGGAGCAGATGTGGTAGTTGTTGGAGCAGCTGTGGTTGTGGTTGGAGCAGCTGTTGTTGTCGATGGAGCACCTGTGGTGGTTGTGGGAGCAGATGTGGTAGTTGTTGGAGCAGCTGTGGTTGTGGTTGGAGCAGCTGTTGTTGTCGTTGGAGCAGCTGTGGTGGTTGTGGGAGCAGATGTGGTAGTTGTTGGAGCAGCTGTGGTAGTTGTTGGAGTAGCTGTGGTAGTTGTTGGTGCAGCTGTGGTAGTTGTTGGTGCAGCTGTGGTAGTTGTTGGAGCAGCTGTGGTAGTTGTTGGTGCAGCTGTGGTAGTTGTTGGAGCAGCTGTGGTTGTGGTTGGAGCAGCTGTTGTTGTCGTTGGAGCAGCTGTGGTGGTTGTGGGAGCAGATGTGGTAGTTGTTGGAGCAGCTGTGGTTGTGGTTGGAGCAGCTGTTGTTGTCGTTGGAGCTGCTGTGGTGGTTGTGGGAGCAGCTGTGGTAGTTGTTGGAGCAGCTGTGGTGGTTGTGGGAGCAGACGTGGTAGTTGTTGGAGCAGCTGTGGTTGATGTTGGAGTGGCTGTTGTCGTTGGAGCAGCTGTGGTAGTTGTTGGTGCAGCTGTGGTAGTTGTTGGAGCAGCTGTGGTTGTGGTTTGAGCAGCTGTTGTTGTCGTTGGAGCAGCTGTGGTGGTTGTGGGAGCAGATGTGGTAGTTGTTGGAGCAGCTGTGGTTGTGGTTGGAGCAGCTGTTGTTGTCGTTGGAGCTGCTGTGGTGGTTGTGGGAGCAGCTGTGGTTGTGGTTGAAGCAGCTGTTGTTGTCGTTGGAGCTGCTGTGGTGGTTGTGGGAGCAGATGTGGTAGTTGTTGGAGCAGCTGTGGTTGTGGTTGGAGCGGCTGTTGTTGTCGATGGAGCACCTGTGGTGGTTGCGGGAGCAGATGTGGTAGTTGTTGGAGCAGCTGTGGTTGTGGTTGCAGCAGCTGTTATAGTTGTTGGAGCAGCTGTGGTAGTTGTTGGTCCAGCTGTGGTAGTTGTTGGAGCAGCTGTGGTAGTTGTTGGTGCAGCTGTGGTAGTTGTTGGAGCAGCTGTGGTAGTTGTTGGTGCAGCTGTGGTAGTTGTTGGAGCAGCTGTTGTTGTCGTTGGAGCAGCTGTGGTGGTTGTGGGAGCAGATGTGGTAGTTGTTGGAGCAGCTGTGGTTGTTGTTGGAGCAGATGTGGTAGTTGTTGGAGCAGCTGTGGTGGTTGTTGGAGCAGATGTGGTAGTTGTTTGAGCAGCTGTGGTTGTGGTTGGAGAGGTTGTTGTTGTCGTTGGAGCAGCGTTGGGGGTTGTGGGAGCAGATGTGGTAGTTGTTGGAGAAGCTGTGGTAGTTGTCGGAGTAGCTGTGGTAGTTGTTGGAGCAGCTGTGGTAGTTGTCGGAGTAGCTGTTGTTGTCGATGGAGCAGCTGTGGTGGTTGTCGGAGCAGATGTGGTAGTTGTTGGAGCAGCTGTGGTTGTTGTTGGAGTGGCTGTTGTCGTTGGAGCAGCTGTGGTGGTTGTGGGAGCAGATGTGGTAGTTGTTGGAGCAGCTGTGGTTGTGGTTGGAGCAGCTGTTGTTGTCGATGGAGCACCTGTGGTGGTTGTGGGAGCAGATGTGGTAGTTGTTGGAGCAGCTGTGGTTGTGGTTGGAGCAGCTGTTGTTGTCGTTGGAGCAGCTGTGGTGGTTGTGGGAGCAGATGTGGTAGTTGTTGGAGCAGCTGTGGTAGTTGTTGGAGTAGCTGTGGTAGTTGTTGGTGCAGCTGTGGTAGTTGTTGGTGCAGCTGTGGTAGTTGTTGGAGCAGCTGTGGTAGTTGTTGGTGCAGCTGTGGTAGTTGTTGGAGCAGCTGTGGTTGTGGTTGGAGCAGCTGTTGTTGTGGTTGGAGCAGCTGTGGTGGTTGTGGGAGCAGATGTGGTAGTTGTTGGAGCAGCTGTGGTTGTGGTTGGAGCAGCTGTTGTTGTCGTTGGAGCTGCTGTGGTGGTTGTGGGAGCAGCTGTGGTAGTTGTTGGAGCAGCTGTGGTGGTTGTGGGAGCAGACGTGGTAGTTGTTGGAGCAGCTGTGGTTGTTGTTGGAGTGGCTGTTGTCGTTGGAGCAGCTGTGGTAGTTGTTGGTGCAGCTGTGGTAGTTGTTGGAGCAGCTGTGGTTGTGGTTGGAGCAGCTGTTGTTGTCGTTGGAGCAGCTGTGGTGGTTGTGGGAGCAGATGTGGTAGTTGTTGGAGCAGCTATGGTTGTTGTTGGAGTGGCTGTTGTCGTTGGAGCAGCTGTGGTGGTTGTGGGAGCAGATGTGGTAGTTGTTGGAGCAGCTGTGGTTGTTGGAGTGGCTGTTGTCGTTGGAGCAGCTGTGGTGGTTGTTGGTGCAGCTGTAGTAGTTGTTGGAGCAGCTGTGGTTGTGGTTGGAGCAGCTGTTGTTGTCGTTGGAGCAGCTGTGGTGGTTGTGGGAGCAGATGTGGTAGTTGTTGGAGCAGCTGTGGTTGTGGTTGGAGCAGATGTGGTAGTTGTTGGAGCAGCTGTGGTTGTTGTTGGAGTGGCTGTTGTCGTTGGAGCAGCTGTGGTGGTTGTGGGAGCAGATGTGGTAGTTGTTGGAGCAGCTGTGGTTGTGGTTGGAGCAGCTGTTGTTGTCGATGGAGCACCTGTGGTGGTTGTGGGAGCAGATGTGGTAGTTGTTGGAGCAGCTGTGGTTGTGGTTGGAGCAGCTGTTGTTGTCGTTGGAGCAGCTGTGGTGGTTGTGGGAGCAGATGTGGTAGTTGTTGGAGCAGCTGTGGTAGTTGTTGGAGTAGCTGTGGTAGTTGTTGGTGCAGCTGTGGTAGTTGTTGGTGCAGCTGTGGTAGTTGTTGGAGCAGCTGTGGTTGTGGTTGGAGCAGCTGTTGTTGTCGTTGGAGCAGCTGTGGTGGTTGTGGGAGCAGATGTGGTAGTTGTTGGAGCAGCTGTGGTTGTGGTTGGAGCAGCTGTTGTTGTCGTTGGAGCTGTTTTGGTGGTTGTGGGAGCAGCTGTGGTAGTTGTTGGAGCAGCTGTGGTGGTTGTGGGAGTGGCTGTTGTCGTTGGAGCAGCTGTGGTAGTTGTTGGTGCAGCTGTGGTTGTGGTTGGAGCAGCTGTTGTTGTCGTTAGAACAGCTGTGGTGGTTGTGGGAGCAGATGTGGTAGTTGTTGGAGCAGCTGTGGTAGTTGTTGGTGCAGCTGTGGTAGTTGTTGGAGCAGCTGTGGTAGTTGTCGGTGCAGCTGTGGTAGTTGTTGGAGCAGCTGTGGTTGTGGTTGGAGCAGCTGTTGTCGTCGTTGGAGCAGCTGTGGTGGTTGTGGGAGCAGATGTGGTAGTTGTTGGAGCAGCTGTGGTTGTGGTTGGAGCAGCTGTTGTTGTCGTTGGAGCTGCTGTGGCGGTTGTGGAAGCAGCTGTTGTAGTTGTTGGAGCAGCTGTGGTTGTTGTTGGAGTGGCTGTTGTCGTTGGAGCAGCTGTGGTAGTTGTTGGAGCAGCTGTGGTTGTGGTTGGAGCAGCTGTTGTTGTCGTTGGAGCAGCTGTGGTGGTTGTGGGAGCAGATGTGGTAGTTGTTGGAGCAGCTGTGGTTGTTGTTGGTGCAGCTGTGGTGGTTGTGGTAGCAGATGTGGTAGTTGTTGGAGCAGCTGTGGTTGTGGTTGGAGCAGCTGTTGTTGTCGTTGGAGCAGTTGTGGTGGTTGTGTGAGCAGATGTGGTAGTTGTTGGAGCAGCTGTGGTTGTTGTTGGAGCAGATGTGGTAGTTGTTGGAGCAGCTGTGGTGGTTGTTGGAGCAGATGTGGTAGTTGTTTGAGCAGCTGTGGTTGTGGTTGGAGAGGTTGTTGTTGTCGTTGGAGCAGCGTTGGGGGTTGTGGGAGCAGATGTGGTAGTTGTTGGAGCAGCTGTGGTAGTTGTCGGAGTAGCTGTGGTAGTTGTTGGAGCAGCTGTGGTAGTTGTCGGAGTAGCTGTTGTTGTCGATGGAGCAGCTGTGGTGGTTGTGGGAGCAGATGTGGTAGTTGTTGGAGCAGCTGTGGTTGTGGTTGGAGCAGCTGTTGTTGTCGATGGAGCACCTGTGGTGGTTGTGGGAGCAGATGTGGTAGTTGTTGGAGCAGCTGTGGTTGTGGTTGGAGCAGCTGTTGTTGTCGTTGGAGCAGCTGTGGTGGTTGTGGGAGCAGATGTGGTAGTTGTTGGAGCAGCTGTGGTAGTTGTTGGAGTAGCTGTGGTAGTTGTTGGAGTAGCTGTGGTAGTTGTTGGTGCAGCTGTGGTAGTTGTTGGTGCAGCTGTGGTAGTTGTTGGAGCAGCTGTGGTAGTTGTTGGTGCAGCTGTGGTAGTTGTTGGAGCAGCTGTGGTTGTGGTTGGAGCAGCTGTTGTTGTCGTTGGAGCAGCTGTGGTGGTTGTGGGAGCAGATGTGGTAGTTGTTGGAGCAGCTGTGGTTGTGGTTGGAGCAGCTGTTGTTGTCGTTGGAGCTGCTGTGGTGGTTGTGGGAGCAGCTGTGGTAGTTGTTGGAGCAGCTGTGGTGGTGGTGGGAGCAGACGTGGTAGTTGTTGGAGCAGCTGTGGTTGATGTTGGAGTGGCTGTTGTCGTTGGAGCAGCTGTGGTAGTTGTTGGTGCAGCTGTGGTAGTTGTTGGAGCAGCTGTGGTTGTGGTTGGAGCAGCTGTTGTTGTCGTTGGAGCAGCTGTGGTGGTTGTGGGAGCAGATGTGGTAGTTGTTGGAGCAGCTGTGGTTGTGGTTGGAGCAGCTGTTGTTGTCGTTGGAGCTGCTGTGGTGGTTGTGGGAGCAGCTGTGGTTGTGGTTGAAGCAGCTGTTGTTGTCGTTGGAGCTGCTGTGGTGGTTGTGGGAGCAGATGTGGTAGTTGTTGGAGCAGCTGTGGTTGTGGTTGGAGCGGCTGTTGTTGTCGATGGAGCACCTGTGGTGGTTGCGGGAGCAGATGTGGTAGTTGTTGGAGCAGCTGTGGTTGTGGTTGCAGCAGCTGTTATAGTTGTTGGAGCAGCTGTGGTAGTTGTTGGTCCAGCTGTGGTAGTTGTTGGAGCAGCTGTGGTAGTTGTTGGTGCAGCTGTGGTAGTTGTTGGAGCAGCTGTTGTTGTCGTTGGAGCAGCTGTGGTGGTTGTGGGAGCAGATGTGGTAGTTGTTGGAGCAGCTGTGGTTGTTGTTGGAGCAGATGTGGTAGTTGTTGGAGCAGCTGTGGTGGTTGTTGGAGCAGATGTGGTAGTTGTTTGAGCAGCTGTGGTTGTGGTTGGAGAGGTTGTTGTTGTCGTTGGAGCAGCGTTGGGGGTTGTGGGAGCAGATGTGGTAGTTGTTGGAGCAGCTGTGGTAGTTGTCGGAGTAGCTGTGGTAGTTGTTGGAGCAGCTGTGGTAGTTGTCGGAGTAGCTGTTGTTGTCGATGGAGCAGCTGTGGTGGTTGTCGGAGCAGATGTGGTAGTTGTTGGAGCAGCTGTGGTTGTTGTTGGAGTGGCTGTTGTCGTTGGAGCAGCTGTGGTGGTTGTGGGAGCAGATGTGGTAGTTGTTGGAGCAGCTGTGGTTGTGGTTGGAGCAGCTGTTGTTGTCGATGGAGCACCTGTGGTGGTTGTGGGAGCAGATGTGGTAGTTGTTGGAGCAGCTGTGGTTGTGGTTGGAGCAGCTGTTGTTGTCGTTGGAGCAGCTGTGGTGGTTGTGGGAGCAGATGTGGTAGTTGTTGGAGCAGCTGTGGTAGTTGTTGGAGTAGCTGTGGTAGTTGTTGGTGCAGCTGTGGTAGTTGTTGGAGCAGCTGTGGTTGTGGTTGGAGCAGCTGTTGTTGTCGTTGGAGCAGCTGTGGTGGTTGTGGGAGCAGATGTGGTAGTTGTTGGAGCAGCTGTGGTTGTGGTTGGAGCAGATGTGGTAGTTGTTGGAGCAGCTGTGGTTGTTGGAGTGGCTGTTGTCGTTGGAGCAGCTGTGGTGGTTGTTGGTGCAGCTGTGGTAGTTGTTGGAGCAGCTGTGGTTGTGGTTGGAGCAGCTGTTGTTGTCGTTGGAGCAGCTGTGGTGGTTGTGGGAGCAGATGTGGTAGTTGTTGGAGCAGCTGTGGTTGTGGTTGGAGCAGATGTGGTAGTTGTTGGAGCAGCTGTGGTTGTTGTTGGAGTGGCTGTTGTCGTTGGAGCAGCTGTGGTGGTTGTGGGAGCAGATGTGGTAGTTGTTGGAGCAGCTGTGGTTGTGGTTGGAGCAGCTGTTGTTGTCGATGGAGCACCTGTGGTGGTTGTGGGAGCAGATGTGGTAGTTGTTGGAGCAGCTGTGGTTGTGGTTGGAGCAGCTGTTGTTGTCGTTGGAGCAGCTGTGGTGGTTGTGGGAGCAGATGTGGTAGTTGTTGGAGCAGCTGTGGTAGTTGTTGGAGTAGCTGTGGTAGTTGTTGGTGCAGCTGTGGTAGTTGTTGGTGCAGCTGTGGTAGTTGTTGGAGCAGCTGTGGTTGTGGTTGGAGCAGCTGTTGTTGTCGTTGGAGCAGCTGTGGTGGTTGTGGGAGCAGATGTGGTAGTTGTTGGAGCAGCTGTGGTTGTGGTTGGAGCAGCTGTTTTTGTCGTTGGAGCTGTTGTGGTGGTTGTGGGAGAAGCTGTGGTAGTTGTTGGAGCAGCTGTGGTGGTTGTGGGAGTGGCTGTTGTCGTTGGAGCAGCTGTGGTAGTTGTTGGTGCAGCTGTGGTTGTGGTTGGAGCAGCTGTTGTTGTCGTTAGAACAGCTGTGGTGGTTGTGGGAGCAGATGTGGTAGTTGTTGGAGCAGCTGTGGTAGTTGTTGGTGCAGCTGTGGTAGTTGTTGGAGCAGCTGTGGTAGTTGTCGGTGCAGCTGTGGTAGTTGTTGGAGCAGCTGTGGTTGTGGTTGGAGCAGCTGTTGTCGTCGTTGGAGCAGCTGTGGTGGTTGTGGGAGCAGATGTGGTAGTTGTTGGAGCAGCTGTGGTTGTGGTTGGAGCAGCTGTTGTTGTCGTTGGAGCTGCTGTGGCGGTTGTGGAAGCAGCTGTTGTAGTTGTTGGAGCAGCTGTGGTTGTTGTTGGAGTGGCTGTTGTCGTTGGAGCAGCTGTGGTAGTTGTTGGAGCAGCTGTGGTTGTGGTTGGAGCAGCTGTTGTTGTCGTTGGAGCAGCTGTGGTGGTTGTGGGAGCAGATGTGGTAGTTGTTGGAGCAGCTGTGGTTGTTGTTGGTGCAGCTGTGGTGGTTGTGGTAGCAGATGTGGTAGTTGTTGGAGCAGCTGTGGTTGTGGTTGGAGCAGCTGTTGTTGTCGTTGGAGCAGTTGTGGTGGTTGTGTGAGCAGATGTGGTAGTTGTTGGAGCAGCTGTGGTTGTTGTTGGAGCAGATGTGGTAGTTGTTGGAGCAGCTGTGGTGGTTGTTGGAGCAGATGTGGTAGTTGTTTGAGCAGCTGTGGTTGTGGTTGGAGAGGTTGTTGTTGTCGTTGGAGCAGCGTTGGGGGTTGTGGGAGCAGATGTGGTAGTTGTTGGAGCAGCTGTGGTAGTTGTCGGAGTAGCTGTGGTAGTTGTTGGAGCAGCTGTGGTAGTTGTCGGAGTAGCTGTTGTTGTCGATGGAGCAGCTGTGGTGGTTGTGGGAGCAGATGTGGTAGTTGTTGGAGCAGCTGTGGTTGTGGTTGGAGCAGCTGTTGTTGTCGATGGAGCACCTGTGGTGGTTGTGGGAGCAGATGTGGTAGTTGTTGGAGCAGCTGTGGTTGTGGTTGGAGCAGCTGTTGTTGTCGTTGGAGCAGCTGTGGTGGTTGTGGGAGCAGATGTGGTAGTTGTTGGAGCAGCTGTGGTAGTTGTTGGAGTAGCTGTGGTAGTTGTTGGAGTAGCTGTGGTAGTTGTTGGTGCAGCTGTGGTAGTTGTTGGTGCAGCTGTGGTAGTTGTTGGAGCAGCTGTGGTAGTTGTTGGTGCAGCTGTGGTAGTTGTTGGAGCAGCTGTGGTTGTGGTTGGAGCAGCTGTTGTTGTCGTTGGAGCAGCTGTGGTGGTTGTGGGAGCAGATGTGGTAGTTGTTGGAGCAGCTGTGGTTGTGGTTGGAGCAGCTGTTGTTGTCGTTGGAGCTGCTGTGGTGGTTGTGGGAGCAGCTGTGGTAGTTGTTGGAGCAGCTGTGGTGGTGGTGGGAGCAGACGTGGTAGTTGTTGGAGCAGCTGTGGTTGATGTTGGAGTGGCTGTTGTCGTTGGAGCAGCTGTGGTAGTTGTTGGTGCAGCTGTGGTAGTTGTTGGAGCAGCTGTGGTTGTGGTTGGAGCAGCTGTTGTTGTCGTTGGAGCAGCTGTGGTGGTTGTGGGAGCAGATGTGGTAGTTGTTGGAGCAGCTGTGGTTGTGGTTGGAGCAGCTGTTGTTGTCGTTGGAGCTGCTGTGGTGGTTGTGGGAGCAGCTGTGGTTGTGGTTGAAGCAGCTGTTGTTGTCGTTGGAGCTGCTGTGGTGGTTGTGGGAGCAGATGTGGTAGTTGTTGGAGCAGCTGTGGTTGTGGTTGGAGCGGCTGTTGTTGTCGATGGAGCACCTGTGGTGGTTGCGGGAGCAGATGTGGTAGTTGTTGGAGCAGCTGTGGTTGTGGTTGCAGCAGCTGTTATAGTTGTTGGAGCAGCTGTGGTAGTTGTTGGTCCAGCTGTGGTAGTTGTCGGAGTAGCTGTTGTTGTCGATGGAGCAGCTGTGGTGGTTGTGGGAGCAGATGTGGTAGTTGTTGGAGCAGCTGTGGTTGTGGTTGGAGCAGCTGTTGTTGTCGATGGAGCAGCTGTGGTTGTTGTTGGAGCAGATGTGGTAGTTGTTGGAGCAGCTGTGGTGGTTGTTGGAGCAGATGTGGTAGTTGTTTGAGCAGCTGTGGTTGTGGTTGGAGAGGTTGTTGTTGTCGTTGGAGCAGCGTTGGGGGTTGTGGGAGCAGATGTGGTAGTTGTTGGAGCAGCTGTGGTAGTTGTCGGAGTAGCTGTGGTAGTTGTTGGAGCAGCTGTGGTAGTTGTCGGAGTAGCTGTTGTTGTCGATGGAGCAGCTGTGGTGGTTGTCGGAGCAGATGTGGTAGTTGTTGGAGCAGCTGTGGTTGTTGTTGGAGTGGCTGTTGTCGTTGGAGCAGCTGTGGTGGTTGTGGGAGCAGATGTGGTAGTTGTTGGAGCAGCTGTGGTTGTGGTTGGAGCAGCTGTTGTTGTCGATGGAGCACCTGTGGTGGTTGTGGGAGCAGATGTGGTAGTTGTTGGAGCAGCTGTGGTTGTGGTTGGAGCAGCTGTTGTTGTCGTTGGAGCAGCTGTGGTGGTTGTGGGAGCAGATGTGGTAGTTGTTGGAGCAGCTGTGGTAGTTGTTGGAGTAGCTGTGGTAGTTGTTGGTGCAGCTGTGGTAGTTGTTGGTGCAGCTGTGGTAGTTGTTGGAGCAGCTGTGGTAGTTGTTGGTGCAGCTGTGGTAGTTGTTGGAGCAGCTGTGGTTGTGGTTGGAGCAGCTGTTGTTGTCGTTGGAGCAGCTGTGGTGGTTGTGGGAGCAGATGTGGTAGTTGTTGGAGCAGCTGTGGTTGTGGTTGGAGCAGCTGTTGTTGTCGTTGGAGCTGCTGTGGTGGTTGTGGGAGCAGCTGTGGTAGTTGTTGGAGCAGCTGTGGTGGTTGTGGGAGCAGACGTGGTAGTTGTTGGAGCAGCTGTGGTTGTTGTTGGAGTGGCTGTTGTCGTTGGAGCAGCTGTGGTAGTTGTTGGTGCAGCTGTGGTAGTTGTTGGAGCAGCTATGGTTGTGGTTGGAGCAGCTGTTGTTGTCGTTGGAGCTGCTGTGGTGGTTGTGGGAGCAGCTGTGGTAGTTGTTGGAGCAGCTGTGGTGGTTGTGGGAGCAGATGTGGTAGTTTTTGGAGCAGCTGTGGTTGTTGTTGGAGTGGCTGTTGTCGTTGGAGCAGCTGTGGTAGTTGTTGGTGCAGCTGTGGTTGTGGTTGGAGCAGCTGTTGTTGTCGTTAGAGCAGCTGTGGTGGTTGTGGGAGCAGATGTGGTAGTTGTTGGAGCAGCTGTGGTAGTTGTTGGTGCAGCTGTGGTAGTTGTTGGAGCAGCTGTGGTAGTTGTCGGTGCAGCTGTGGTAGTTGTTGGAGCAGCTGTGGTTGTGGTTGGAGCAGCTGTTGTCGTCGTTGGAGCAGCTGTGGTGGTTGTGGGAGCAGATGTGGTAGTTGTTGGAGCAGCTGTGGTTGTGGTTGGAGCAGCTGTTGTTGTCGTTGGAGCTGCTGTGGCGGTTGTGGAAGCAGCTGTGGTAGTTGTTGGAGCAGCTGTGGTTGTTGTTGGAGTGGCTGTTGTCGTTGGAGCAGCTGTGGTAGTTGTTGGAGCAGCTGTGGTTGTGGTTGGAGCAGCTGTTGTTGTCGTTGGAGCAGCTGTGGTGGTTGTGGGAGCAGATGTGGTAGTTGTTGGAGCAGCTGTGGTTGTTGTTGGTGCAGCTGTGGTGGTTGTGGTAGCAGATGTGGTAGTTGTTGGAGCAGCTGTGGTTGTGGTTGGAGCAGCTGTTGTTGTCGTTGGAGCAGTTGTGGTGGTTGTGTGAGCAGATGTGGTAGTTGTTGGAGCAGCTGTGGTTGTGGTTGGAGCAGCTGTTGTCGTTGGAGCAGCTGTGGTGGTTGTGGGAGCAGATGTGGTAGTTGTTGGAGCATCTGTGGTTGTTGTTGGAGCAGCTGTTGTTGTCGTTGGAGCAGCTGTGGTGGTTGTGGGAGCAGATGTGGTAGTTGTTGGAGCAGCTGTGGTGGTTGTGGGAGAAGATGTGGTAGTTGTTGGAGCAGCTGTGGTTGTGGTTGGAGAGGCTGTTGTTGTCGTTGGAGCAGCGTTGGTGGTTGTGGGAGCAGATGTGGTAGTTGTTGGAGCAGCTGTGGTTGTGGTTGGAGCAGCTGTTGTTGTCGTTGGAGCAGCTGTGGTGGTTGTGGGAGCAGATGTGGTAGTTGTTGGAGCAGCTGTGGTAGTTGTCGGAGTAGCTGTGGTAGTTGTTGTAGCAGCTGTGGTAGTTGTCGGAGTAGCTGTGGTAGTTGTTGGTGCAGCAGTGGTAGTTGTTGGACTAGCTGTGGTAGTTGTTGGTGCAGCTGTGGTAGTTGTTGGAGCAGCTGTGGTAGTTGTTGGAGCAGCTGTTGTAGTTGTTGGTGCAGCTGTTGTAGTTGTTGGAGAGGCCGTGGTTTGTGTTGGAGCAGCCGTTGTTGTCGTTGGAGCAGCTGTGGTGGTTGTGGGACTAGATGTGGTAGTTGTTGGAGCAGCTGTGGTAGTTGTCGGAGTAGCTGTGGTAGTTGTTGGTGCAGCTGTCGTAGTTGTTGGTTCAGCTGTGGTAGTTGTTGGAGCAGCTGTGGTTGTGGTTGGAGTAGCTGTTGTTGTCGTTGGAGCAGCTGTGTTGGTTGTGGGATCAGATATGGTAGTTGTTGGAGCAGCTGGGGATGTGGTTGGAGTAGCTGTTGCTGTCGTTGGAGCAGCTGTTGTTGTCGTTGTAAAAGCTGTGGAGGTTGTGGGAGCAGATGTGGTAGTTGTTGGAGCAGCTGTGGTAGTTGTTGGAGTAGCTGTGGTAATTGTTGGAGCAGCTGTTGTTGTGGTTGGATCAGCTGTTGTTGTGGTTGGATCAGCTGTGGTTGGGCTTACAGTAGTGGTTGGTCCTGGAGCCATTGTGGGTGCTGCTCTATTTTCCTGTATTGCTATAGCTGGTTTAGAAAAGTTAACATTTTTCTTTAAATTTAGACATCTTCTTTATTTAACTACACACTAGTATATTTCTTTACACATGTTAGTACTTACCAGCAAACCAAATCAAGATCATCGAAATCTTCTTCGTCATTGTTCTACTCTTTTCTAGAGGAAATACAGAAAAACATTTTTTCATCTTTTTAAAATCAAAAAATGCTGATTTAATTTGCTTTCAACTTTTCATCATATAAGAAGTTTTTCCTCTATTCAGGTGATTTTAATTCATATTGTTAACTATCATTATTCTTGCTTTTTAGTTTTAGGTAGAATCCTTGTTTTTGTTCACCTCTTTAAATCACTTTTTCATGTACCATATATAGTCATCCATTTTTCATATATATTTTTATAAATGTCAGTCCTTCAGTATGCTTCTGATACACTTTCCAAACTGCTTTACAAATGAAAAGCAAAAATTCCTGTCTTTTAGGAAAATGCGTAAAAAAGCAAAAGGCTTTTTAAAAGCCAAATGCATACTGGCAAGACTGGCGTTCACTACAGAAATTCTAAATTATGATTGGGCATAAATTGAGGATCCAATAAGGCTTATGAGATACTTTTGTCCAAATGGCTACAACTTTACAACAACCTTTGTCCTTTAAAAATACTCTGTCAAAGACATGTAAGTAGAGTGAAGTCATAGGTGGCCTGCAAAAAGCATGTCAGAGGAAAAGAATACTTTATGTGGATAATCTAAAAACAGATACAAAAATTAAACAACAGGAAAGCAATGACAAGGTCTCTAAGAATAAATTGATTCAAATTTCAAGATTACAAAGGTTGTACTAAAACTGATATAGATTCCAAGTAATTTTATAAAAAGCACAGAAAATTTAGAATCTATAGTTGTAGAATTAGATAGATATTTTGCAGAATATATAATAATATTTTATTATATGATGAATGATAAAAAATCTTGTCGAAATCAATGTGAAGATAAATACGAAATCTATGGTTCTGGTTGTTGTTGAAAGAGGTGTTATTTAGATGTTAGATCATTTAACAAACAAACAGTCCACTGGTATAAATCTTATAGATATGACTTCTTAAAAAAAGTTATTAAACCTGTCTGTAGCTCATATAATTAAGGTTTTGCGATATGGACTACTTCCCCTTTTAGATGAAAATTGTAAAGATTATCCATATATCCATAAAGGGTGATAAACACACTATGGAATTATAGACTAATTTATCTTCTTCGAAAATGTTCAAAAATGTTGGAAACCTTTTGTTAAACAGTTGGGTCAATATTTGGAAAATAAACAAATTACTGGGTGAACAACAAAATCTTTTTGGGATACGTAGATCCACCACATATGTAGTAATGCACATGTTAAAGATAAAGATGAATTATAAATAGACATACATATTGATTTAAATAAGTTTTTTTGCTCTATTCATCATAGACAGTTACTGGTAAAATTTGAAAAAGTATGAGATGAGATAAATTTGTAAAATCGACAACAGTGAGTCCAACTAAACTAATCTGGATTGAAGACATGTGGAATACCACAAGGCTGTATTAATTCATCTGTAAACATTTATAGATGAATCAACAATAGTTTTCTCAGGTAAAAAAATTTATATATTTTTGTACCAAGCAATTAAATTTGCTTAAAACATGGTTTTGATGCACCCTGACTCTCACCTATTTACCACTGGAGATATTCTCATCTCAGCCCACTTTTGAATAAAGAATTTACCTAGCCTTTTGAACATTTTGAGGAAATTGGAGCATCTGGAAACAGATTCTATATAAGAAAATGCTAACTCCACACAGAAAGACCTGATGTTCTTTCTCTGAGGTAACAGACTAAACAGTATAACATTGTGCTACCGGTAATATAAGACAAAAAATGTCTTATCACTACAGATGAAAAGAAAATAATCAGACCTTACAGAGACCACAATAGGTCAGATATGAAATACTTACAAATTACGTCTGGTGATTAAAAAAATTCTGTGCAAAAGATGTGATTCTCTCTGATTATTTCCGTTTGCTGTCTGTGGTTGTGACTGTTCTTAACTCTCACAAAAAAGCTTTTATATCCACGCAGAACAGGTACTGTGACATCAGGACTAAACAACACTACTATACCTGAGTAATATGTGAGAAATGCAGTATTTAGGTGTGGCCCCTTTGATTTTTGTTGTGCGTTTTATTATTTGTATGAGCTAAACTGGTTGAGCCGCATTTCTTAGCCATGTGGTATAATGATATGACTTTGGACTTTTGTTTTAGTAATTTATTTAGTTTTTTTGTTCTTTTTCTTTTTATAAACTGGTACATAGTTAATGTGAGAAGCCTAATTCAATTCAATTCAATTCAATTATATTTTATTTATATAGCGCCAATTCACGAAACATGTCATCTCAAGGCACTTTACAAAATCAAATTCAATCAGATTATACAGATTGGGTCAGATTGGTCAAAAATTTCCTATATAAGGGAACCCAGTGTATTGCATCAAAGTCCCAACAAGCAGCATTCACTCCTGGAGAACCGTAAAGCCACAGGGAGAGTCGTCTGCATTGTCTATGGCTTTGCAGGAATCCCTCATACTGAGCAAGCATGAAGCGACAGCGGAAAAAAAAACTCCCCATTAACAGGAAGGAAAACCTCCAGCAGAACCAGGCTCAGTATGAACGGTCATCTGCCTCGACTGACTGGGGGTTAGAGAAGACAGAGCAGAGATAAATGGTAAATGGTAAATGGCTTGTACTTGTATAGCGCTTTAACTAGTCTTGACGACCTCCAAAGCGCTTTACACTACAGTCAGTCATTCACCCATTCACACACACATTCACACCCTGACGGTGGTGAGCTATGTTAGTAGCTACAGCTGCCCTGGGGCAGGCTGACAGAGGCGATACAAGAGATACAAGAGAGACAAAAAAAAAACACAGAAGCACACATTGATCCAGTAATCTGTTCTACATTAGATGGTAATAGCAGGTGATCTGACTTCCCTGGATGATGTCACAGCTAACAGAACGCCAGACCAGGCCTACTATGAAGAAAAAAAGGACAGAACAATAAGATAAAAGCTGAAATGACGACAAGCAATGGATAACAGTAAAACTCAGTAGAGTGAGGAAAATAGGCCCTGATGTCCTCCGGTAGCCTAAGCCTATAGCAGCATAACTATAGAGGTAGCTCAGGGTAACATGAGCCACTCTGACTATAAGCTTTGTCAAAAAGGAAGGTTTTAAGATTAGTCTTAAAAGTAGACAGGGTGTCTGCCTCACGGACCAAAACTGGGAGTTGGTTCCACAGGAGAGGAGCCTGATAGCTAAAGGATCTGCCTCCCATTCTACTTTTAGAGACTCTAGGAACCACCAGCAGACCTGCAGTCTGAGAGCAAAGTGCTCTGTTAGGTAATCAGAGCTCTGATATATGATGGAGCTTGATTATTAAGGGCTTTATACGTTAGAAGAAGAATTTTAAATCCTATTCTTTATTTAACAGGAAGCCAATGAAGGGAAGCTAAAATTGGAGAAATATGATCCCTCTTGTTGATTTTCATCAATAGGGCTGCTGCACTGATATATGTCAGCCGCATGTCACAGTCAGAGATTTAGCTGCAGGCAATCAACTGTATATATTTAAAAGCCCACTTCATTGATTTTACAAATTTCATTATAATTTATTATTGCATATCTTGAACTTTTTTCTAATTGGATTGTTTTCCTCTATTTTATTAAATATTTTGTTGTTATGATTATATCTGTTGATAACATAGGTACTTGCTGTGCATTAAGTTGGCCGGTACACTATACCAAAAATATAAAATTTTGCCCCTGAGTTTACCGGGACTAAGTCTCTAGCATACACCATGTACTAAGCCATCTACGCGCACCTCCCCGTGCCCCTACTTCTCCATAGTTGACAGCCTGTTGCCAATTTGTTGATTAAAAAAATATTTTCTCAAAACAAATCCATTGTTTCAGCAGACGCTTGTTGCACATTCAAGTTGATGTAGGTGTTTTGGATGAGAGAAGAAAAGCAGAGGAAAACGATCACAGCTGTGATGTTGACCTGGCTCCAAAAAGGGCTAAAAGAGTGCATGAACTGGAGCAGAGTTGAAAGATAGCAGCATTATGAACAATCCCTCGCTACACAAGAAACCATACCATATGCAGAGTGTGAGATGCGCATGGGCGGAGCGCCAGAGCTGGGTAGGAAAATATTGCTACAACGACATGTTTGTTGAGACCACCGAGAAGAAATATATGTTACACAAGGAGACCATACCAGAAATAAGCTTATTGTAATATTGAGTCTATAAAAGACTGATCTTTTTTACATATAATACTTCTATGTTATATCTTTATTTTTTTAAATTTTCAAAGAGGAGAAAATCTAGTGGTACTGAAAAATACAGCAGGGGTAGTGCATAGCTGTAGAACTAGTAGCTGTGGCCCCTTTTTGGCCCTCCCAGTTTTAAATGCACTTGAGAACAACATACAACAACATGATATATGAGCAGGCGGAGGTAGGTTCGCGGTCTTTTTCACACCCCTGTTCTCCGATTGCCAGAGTTCGGGGCCTGCATTAGGAGCGGGCCACCTGGTCCGGGGTCTTGGCTGGCGGTGGACATTGGGTCCAGCTGATCGGCTGGAACTGGGGCTGGCGCTTCTGCTCTCCCCTGGAATATGGGGGGTTGAGGGGCCGGGCTAAGGTAGGGAGGGCAGGGGTGGAGATAACACCTCAGGGTTTGTTTGGGTGAGAGGGAGCTCTGGTGGTTCAGCCCGTTCGGTTTATGTTGGCCCCATCTCCTGGTGAGTGGGCCCGTGAGTCGCCTGGGACCAGGGTGGGGGGTTAGGACCTGGTCCATGCTCCGGTCATGCCCCCAACTCCCCCATCTTGATGTTAGGGTTCACCTACTGGGTCCGGGGGCTGGATAACCCTCTGGGGTGCCGGTGCCTGGACCTGGGAATATAGGATGCGTGTGGTGAGTGCGAGTGTGTGTTTATTATTTTTTTATTTTTTCGTAGGAGTGTTTGCGTGTGGGGGCACTAAGGTGGGAACGAATGAATGTGACTGTGTATGTGGTTTTCTGTTTGTCTATTTGTCAGGTAGGGTTTTAACTATACCCTCACCTGGGACATCTCAGGTCTCTACTAAGTGTGGAGCCACCCCTGTCCGCCTGTCCTGCTCCCCAAGGCTGGTGCCTTGGCCCGGTGGAGCGTTGGTGGTCCTAGGTGTCCAGGGCTGGGTGCTCTGGCGGGCGCTAGCTTGCTCCTGGCAGCTGCTTCTCGGGGCCTGGCTTTATCGGGCCCCCTGCAGGGGGGCAGGTCGGCCGTGGGCCTCGGGTCTCTGGGGCCCCCGGGAGCCAGCGGAGTCCACGGGCACTTCTGCGTGGCTCCCGGCGGCTTTGGCATTGTCGCTGTTGGGGGGTTTCCTGGGGCCCGTCTCTCCTCTTGCCTCAGGTGGTGGAGGCAGCATTCTCTGTGTTGGTCCCTCTTGGCCACCTTTACTCTGGGGGTCCTTTCAGGCATGTGGGGTTTTGGTTCCCCTGGCGTCTGCCTCGGTGCTCTGGGGGGCAGGTCTTTGGCTCCTCACAACCACTATTGAGCATTTTTCTCATGGATAAACGTTACATACACAAGCACACTCTTACAAACCCCTACAGGTCCTTCGATACAAGTACTAACAGATTTACTTCTATACAGAAAACACCTATTATTATCTTCAGCTGTCACTTTATACATTTCGTATTAAATAATACTGTATATTCTTCAGTGATAGTAACAAGGCGTTGGTTGTTTGTACCTGTAATACTTCATCGGTTAGTATTGCCACATTACCAGACAGGATACATAAAAAGGAAAAGAAAGGAGAACACACCATTCTAGTAATTAAAATAATGTGTATCAGTCTTCATTAGTCAGCAAATGGCTATAAGAAAATAGCTGGATAAACGGCATGCACAGTAAGGAGGGTGAAAATTGAGGATGAATAAAATCTCCAAAACTCAATTTTACAGAACTACAACAAATAGCATTATCTTGTGCCATTAGACATGTGCTACATGCCAACCTGCCATTTGGAAGGAAAAAGTCTCTGACCTGCAAATGCAAAAATAAGTATGTGGAGTTTGTAAAACAATGATTGGAATTTAACCGGAACTATGTGGTTTAGCCAGATGAGACTGTGTCATGGCTTTGTTTTCTATGGTGACCCGAAAGCAACAAACACAGAAACAGATAGACAATTTACAGATGTTTATTGAAAAGGTGATGGACAGAGTAGATATAGATGTGGATGGTATACTGGCCAGCGTTGGAGGCTCTAGTCATGGATTGTGGGGAAGGAGAGGTGAGGCGAGTAGGTGTGCACCAGACAACCAAAGGGCTTGAAGGAAGGTAACTAGAGGCTGACTTTGGGGCTGATGTAAGATGAAGAACCACGGGAACATAATCAGGCTGTGGTGATCAGTGACAGACCGACAGACCAATAACCCTAAACAGTGGCAACCATTGTTGCCACTGTTTAGGGTTATTGTTTTCCACTGTTTAGGCAAAATAAAAGATAATCCAAAACCAATCTGAAGGATGCCATAAGAACAGCAAGGCATGCCTATAGTCAGAAAATCCAGGGATTCTTCCATGACCCTACAAACACCAAACACATGTGGCAAGTCATCCAGACAGTCACAGACTACAAGGTTGCTCCTGTACCCTTTGAAGACAACACATACTTTCTCAACACTCTCAATAAGTAAATTAAATTTCATTTACATCGTGCCAATTCACAACATGTCATCTCAAGGCACTTTACAAAGTGATAAGAATTGACAGCATCCAGTTGCGGTTCTCCAAGGTCTTTTTCCTGAAAGATGTGGTGTTTTCTATTGTAGACTTCTGTAGTAAGACTCTTGAAACAGAAACTATATATACTATATAACTTTATCAAGGCAGTGGGATGTTACAGCTTCAGTACTGGACTCATACACAAAACAATGCGAGACGGGCAGATATCCGGACGCTAGAGAGAGCCCCGACTCTCAGTTACGTCAGCTTAAATAGATGAGCTAAGCGTGCTCCAAGATTGGTTGGTTCCTCCCATATGGCCTTTGGGATATGTGACATCGTGAGATATACACATGTCCATTATGCACCAAGATAGCTGTCCATTTGTTTATGCATGCCACACGTCCTTGGCTTCATGAGTTATCTGCTGTTTCCCTGGTAACTGCTTTCTGCAGCCAATCTCATAATCTGTAACTAAAGTGAAATTCAATCAAATCATACAGACTGGTCCTACTCCTGAAAGAACATAGAGCCACAGGGGACAGTTGTCTGCATCTTCGATGGCTTTGCAGCAATCCTTCATGCTGAGCATGCATAAATCGACGGTGGGGAGGAAAACTCCCCTTTAACAGATTATTTGCTCCCTCGGATGGTGTCACAGCTAACAGAACGACAGACCAGGTGTACCTACTATGAAGAGAAAAAAGAGAGAACAAAAAGTTAAATGTTGAAATAACAACTTTGTTTTTGCAAATTGGAGAACAGTAGGAGAACTCAGCAGAGTGAGAAAAATAGATGACTTACTTTGTTCAATTTGAAGGTCTCAACAACACTCCTGTGAGGAACTCCACATAGATAAACAGACACTTAGACTTGAGACAGCTGATGTCTGGAGAATGTTGAGAAGACTTAATGAACAGAAATCAGTGGCCCTTGACAACATATCAGGAAGAGTGCTCAAACACTGTGCTGACCAGCTAACTCACATCCTCATAGACATATTTAACTCCTCACTGACCTGTGCGGTTGTCCCATCCTGTTTCAAGACTGTAACCATCATAACAGTCCCCAAAAACCCCACAATTCCATCACTGAACAATTACCACCCCATCACACCTACTCTGATCACAATGTGCTTCGAGAGGCTGGTGAAGGACCACATTATTTTCACCCCCCCCCCCCCCCCCCCCACACACACACACCTTCTTTTGATCTAATCCAGTTTGCTTATCACTCTGAACGCTCCAAAGAGGATGCCTTCTCCTCCATACTCCATTTGAGCCTAGACCACCTGGAGAAGAACAGCACTGAGGTGCATATGCTGTTTCTGGACTTCAGTTTAGCATTCAACACAATCGTCCCCAGCGCCTGGTGAGCAAACTGGCCCCCATTGGAGTCAATATCCCCCTGTCAACCCAGCGGATGGACAGTCTGTTAGGGTTGGCAAAAATACTTCCAGTCTCATCTCCCTCAGCACTGGCTCTCCCCATAGCTACATACTGAGCTGTTGTCGTTGGAGCAGCTGTGGTGGTTGTTGGTGCAGCTGTAGTAGTTGTTGGAGCAGCTGTGGTTGTGGTTGGAGCAGCTGTTGTTGTCGTTGGAGCAGCTGTGGTGGTTGTGGGAGCAGATGTGGTAGTTGTTGGAGCAGCTGTGGTTGTGGTTGGAGCAGATGTGGTAGTTGTTGGAGCAGCTGTGGTTGTTGTTGGAGTGGCTGTTGTCGTTGGAGCAGCTGTGGTGGTTGTGGGAGCAGATGTGGTAGTTGTTGGAGCAGCTGTGGTTGTGGTTGGAGCAGCTGTTGTTGTCGATGGAGCACCTGTGGTGGTTGTGGGAGCAGATGTGGTAGTTGTTGGAGCAGCTGTGGTTGTGGTTGGAGCAGCTGTTGTTGTCGTTGGAGCAGCTGTGGTGGTTGTGGGAGCAGATGTGGTAGTTGTTGGAGCAGCTGTGGTAGTTGTTGGAGTAGCTGTGGTAGTTGTTGGTGCAGCTGTGGTAGTTGTTGGTGCAGCTGTGGTAGTTGTTGGAGCAGCTGTGGTTGTGGTTGGAGCAGCTGTTGTTGTCGTTGGAGCAGCTGTGGTGGTTGTGGGAGCAGATGTGGTAGTTGTTGGAGCAGCTGTGGTTGTGGTTGGAGCAGCTGTTGTTGTCGTTGGAGCTGTTTTGGTGGTTGTGGGAGCAGCTGTGGTAGTTGTTGGAGCAGCTGTGGTGGTTGTGGGAGTGGCTGTTGTCGTTGGAGCAGCTGTGGTAGTTGTTGGTGCAGCTGTGGTTGTGGTTGGAGCAGCTGTTGTTGTCGTTAGAACAGCTGTGGTGGTTGTGGGAGCAGATGTGGTAGTTGTTGGAGCAGCTGTGGTAGTTGTTGGTGCAGCTGTGGTAGTTGTTGGAGCAGCTGTGGTAGTTGTCGGTGCAGCTGTGGTAGTTGTTGGAGCAGCTGTGGTTGTGGTTGGAGCAGCTGTTGTCGTCGTTGGAGCAGCTGTGGTGGTTGTGGGAGCAGATGTGGTAGTTGTTGGAGCAGCTGTGGTTGTGGTTGGAGCAGCTGTTGTTGTCGTTGGAGCTGCTGTGGCGGTTGTGGAAGCAGCTGTTGTAGTTGTTGGAGCAGCTGTGGTTGTTGTTGGAGTGGCTGTTGTCGTTGGAGCAGCTGTGGTAGTTGTTGGAGCAGCTGTGGTTGTGGTTGGAGCAGCTGTTGTTGTCGTTGGAGCAGCTGTGGTGGTTGTGGGAGCAGATGTGGTAGTTGTTGGAGCAGCTGTGGTTGTTGTTGGTGCAGCTGTGGTGGTTGTGGTAGCAGATGTGGTAGTTGTTGGAGCAGCTGTGGTTGTGGTTGGAGCAGCTGTTGTTGTCGTTGGAGCAGTTGTGGTGGTTGTGTGAGCAGATGTGGTAGTTGTTGGAGCAGCTGTGGTTGTTGTTGGAGCAGATGTGGTAGTTGTTGGAGCAGCTGTGGTGGTTGTTGGAGCAGATGTGGTAGTTGTTTGAGCAGCTGTGGTTGTGGTTGGAGAGGTTGTTGTTGTCGTTGGAGCAGCGTTGGGGGTTGTGGGAGCAGATGTGGTAGTTGTTGGAGCAGCTGTGGTAGTTGTCGGAGTAGCTGTGGTAGTTGTTGGAGCAGCTGTGGTAGTTGTCGGAGTAGCTGTTGTTGTCGATGGAGCAGCTGTGGTGGTTGTGGGAGCAGATGTGGTAGTTGTTGGAGCAGCTGTGGTTGTGGTTGGAGCAGCTGTTGTTGTCGATGGAGCACCTGTGGTGGTTGTGGGAGCAGATGTGGTAGTTGTTGGAGCAGCTGTGGTTGTGGTTGGAGCAGCTGTTGTTGTCGTTGGAGCAGCTGTGGTGGTTGTGGGAGCAGATGTGGTAGTTGTTGGAGCAGCTGTGGTAGTTGTTGGAGTAGCTGTGGTAGTTGTTGGAGTAGCTGTGGTAGTTGTTGGTGCAGCTGTGGTAGTTGTTGGTGCAGCTGTGGTAGTTGTTGGAGCAGCTGTGGTAGTTGTTGGTGCAGCTGTGGTAGTTGTTGGAGCAGCTGTGGTTGTGGTTGGAGCAGCTGTTGTTGTCGTTGGAGCAGCTGTGGTGGTTGTGGGAGCAGATGTGGTAGTTGTTGGAGCAGCTGTGGTTGTGGTTGGAGCAGCTGTTGTTGTCGTTGGAGCTGCTGTGGTGGTTGTGGGAGCAGCTGTGGTAGTTGTTGGAGCAGCTGTGGTGGTGGTGGGAGCAGACGTGGTAGTTGTTGGAGCAGCTGTGGTTGATGTTGGAGTGGCTGTTGTCGTTGGAGCAGCTGTGGTAGTTGTTGGTGCAGCTGTGGTAGTTGTTGGAGCAGCTGTGGTTGTGGTTGGAGCAGCTGTTGTTGTCGTTGGAGCAGCTGTGGTGGTTGTGGGAGCAGATGTGGTAGTTGTTGGAGCAGCTGTGGTTGTGGTTGGAGCAGCTGTTGTTGTCGTTGGAGCTGCTGTGGTGGTTGTGGGAGCAGCTGTGGTTGTGGTTGAAGCAGCTGTTGTTGTCGTTGGAGCTGCTGTGGTGGTTGTGGGAGCAGATGTGGTAGTTGTTGGAGCAGCTGTGGTTGTGGTTGGAGCGGCTGTTGTTGTCGATGGAGCACCTGTGGTGGTTGCGGGAGCAGATGTGGTAGTTGTTGGAGCAGCTGTGGTTGTGGTTGCAGCAGCTGTTATAGTTGTTGGAGCAGCTGTGGTAGTTGTTGGTCCAGCTGTGGTAGTTGTTGGAGCAGCTGTGGTAGTTGTTGGTGCAGCTGTGGTAGTTGTTGGAGCAGCTGTTGTTGTCGTTGGAGCAGCTGTGGTGGTTGTGGGAGCAGATGTGGTAGTTGTTGGAGCAGCTGTGGTTGTTGTTGGAGCAGATGTGGTAGTTGTTGGAGCAGCTGTGGTGGTTGTTGGAGCAGATGTGGTAGTTGTTTGAGCAGCTGTGGTTGTGGTTGGAGAGGTTGTTGTTGTCGTTGGAGCAGCGTTGGGGGTTGTGGGAGCAGATGTGGTAGTTGTTGGAGCAGCTGTGGTAGTTGTCGGAGTAGCTGTGGTAGTTGTTGGAGCAGCTGTGGTAGTTGTCGGAGTAGCTGTTGTTGTCGATGGAGCAGCTGTGGTGGTTGTCGGAGCAGATGTGGTAGTTGTTGGAGCAGCTGTGGTTGTTGTTGGAGTGGCTGTTGTCGTTGGAGCAGCTGTGGTGGTTGTGGGAGCAGATGTGGTAGTTGTTGGAGCAGCTGTGGTTGTGGTTGGAGCAGCTGTTGTTGTCGATGGAGCACCTGTGGTGGTTGTGGGAGCAGATGTGGTAGTTGTTGGAGCAGCTGTGGTTGTGGTTGGAGCAGCTGTTGTTGTCGTTGGAGCAGCTGTGGTGGTTGTGGGAGCAGATGTGGTAGTTGTTGGAGCAGCTGTGGTAGTTGTTGGAGTAGCTGTGGTAGTTGTTGGTGCAGCTGTGGTAGTTGTTGGAGCAGCTGTGGTTGTGGTTGGAGCAGCTGTTGTTGTCGTTGGAGCAGCTGTGGTGGTTGTGGGAGCAGATGTGGTAGTTGTTGGAGCAGCTGTGGTTGTGGTTGGAGCAGATGTGGTAGTTGTTGGAGCAGCTGTGGTTGTTGGAGTGGCTGTTGTCGTTGGAGCAGCTGTGGTGGTTGTTGGTGCAGCTGTGGTAGTTGTTGGAGCAGCTGTGGTTGTGGTTGGAGCAGCTGTTGTTGTCGTTGGAGCAGCTGTGGTGGTTGTGGGAGCAGATGTGGTAGTTGTTGGAGCAGCTGTGGTTGTGGTTGGAGCAGATGTGGTAGTTGTTGGAGCAGCTGTGGTTGTTGTTGGAGTGGCTGTTGTCGTTGGAGCAGCTGTGGTGGTTGTGGGAGCAGATGTGGTAGTTGTTGGAGCAGCTGTGGTTGTGGTTGGAGCAGCTGTTGTTGTCGATGGAGCACCTGTGGTGGTTGTGGGAGCAGATGTGGTAGTTGTTGGAGCAGCTGTGGTTGTGGTTGGAGCAGCTGTTGTTGTCGTTGGAGCAGCTGTGGTGGTTGTGGGAGCAGATGTGGTAGTTGTTGGAGCAGCTGTGGTAGTTGTTGGAGTAGCTGTGGTAGTTGTTGGTGCAGCTGTGGTAGTTGTTGGTGCAGCTGTGGTAGTTGTTGGAGCAGCTGTGGTTGTGGTTGGAGCAGCTGTTGTTGTCGTTGGAGCAGCTGTGGTGGTTGTGGGAGCAGATGTGGTAGTTGTTGGAGCAGCTGTGGTTGTGGTTGGAGCAGCTGTTTTTGTCGTTGGAGCTGTTGTGGTGGTTGTGGGAGAAGCTGTGGTAGTTGTTGGAGCAGCTGTGGTGGTTGTGGGAGTGGCTGTTGTCGTTGGAGCAGCTGTGGTAGTTGTTGGTGCAGCTGTGGTTGTGGTTGGAGCAGCTGTTGTTGTCGTTAGAACAGCTGTGGTGGTTGTGGGAGCAGATGTGGTAGTTGTTGGAGCAGCTGTGGTAGTTGTTGGTGCAGCTGTGGTAGTTGTTGGAGCAGCTGTGGTAGTTGTCGGTGCAGCTGTGGTAGTTGTTGGAGCAGCTGTGGTTGTGGTTGGAGCAGCTGTTGTCGTCGTTGGAGCAGCTGTGGTGGTTGTGGGAGCAGATGTGGTAGTTGTTGGAGCAGCTGTGGTTGTGGTTGGAGCAGCTGTTGTTGTCGTTGGAGCTGCTGTGGCGGTTGTGGAAGCAGCTGTTGTAGTTGTTGGAGCAGCTGTGGTTGTTGTTGGAGTGGCTGTTGTCGTTGGAGCAGCTGTGGTAGTTGTTGGAGCAGCTGTGGTTGTGGTTGGAGCAGCTGTTGTTGTCGTTGGAGCAGCTGTGGTGGTTGTGGGAGCAGATGTGGTAGTTGTTGGAGCAGCTGTGGTTGTTGTTGGTGCAGCTGTGGTGGTTGTGGTAGCAGATGTGGTAGTTGTTGGAGCAGCTGTGGTTGTGGTTGGAGCAGCTGTTGTTGTCGTTGGAGCAGTTGTGGTGGTTGTGTGAGCAGATGTGGTAGTTGTTGGAGCAGCTGTGGTTGTTGTTGGAGCAGATGTGGTAGTTGTTGGAGCAGCTGTGGTGGTTGTTGGAGCAGATGTGGTAGTTGTTTGAGCAGCTGTGGTTGTGGTTGGAGAGGTTGTTGTTGTCGTTGGAGCAGCGTTGGGGGTTGTGGGAGCAGATGTGGTAGTTGTTGGAGCAGCTGTGGTAGTTGTCGGAGTAGCTGTGGTAGTTGTTGGAGCAGCTGTGGTAGTTGTCGGAGTAGCTGTTGTTGTCGATGGAGCAGCTGTGGTGGTTGTGGGAGCAGATGTGGTAGTTGTTGGAGCAGCTGTGGTTGTGGTTGGAGCAGCTGTTGTTGTCGATGGAGCACCTGTGGTGGTTGTGGGAGCAGATGTGGTAGTTGTTGGAGCAGCTGTGGTTGTGGTTGGAGCAGCTGTTGTTGTCGTTGGAGCAGCTGTGGTGGTTGTGGGAGCAGATGTGGTAGTTGTTGGAGCAGCTGTGGTAGTTGTTGGAGTAGCTGTGGTAGTTGTTGGAGTAGCTGTGGTAGTTGTTGGTGCAGCTGTGGTAGTTGTTGGTGCAGCTGTGGTAGTTGTTGGAGCAGCTGTGGTAGTTGTTGGTGCAGCTGTGGTAGTTGTTGGAGCAGCTGTGGTTGTGGTTGGAGCAGCTGTTGTTGTCGTTGGAGCAGCTGTGGTGGTTGTGGGAGCAGATGTGGTAGTTGTTGGAGCAGCTGTGGTTGTGGTTGGAGCAGCTGTTGTTGTCGTTGGAGCTGCTGTGGTGGTTGTGGGAGCAGCTGTGGTAGTTGTTGGAGCAGCTGTGGTGGTGGTGGGAGCAGACGTGGTAGTTGTTGGAGCAGCTGTGGTTGATGTTGGAGTGGCTGTTGTCGTTGGAGCAGCTGTGGTAGTTGTTGGTGCAGCTGTGGTAGTTGTTGGAGCAGCTGTGGTTGTGGTTGGAGCAGCTGTTGTTGTCGTTGGAGCAGCTGTGGTGGTTGTGGGAGCAGATGTGGTAGTTGTTGGAGCAGCTGTGGTTGTGGTTGGAGCAGCTGTTGTTGTCGTTGGAGCTGCTGTGGTGGTTGTGGGAGCAGCTGTGGTTGTGGTTGAAGCAGCTGTTGTTGTCGTTGGAGCTGCTGTGGTGGTTGTGGGAGCAGATGTGGTAGTTGTTGGAGCAGCTGTGGTTGTGGTTGGAGCGGCTGTTGTTGTCGATGGAGCACCTGTGGTGGTTGCGGGAGCAGATGTGGTAGTTGTTGGAGCAGCTGTGGTTGTGGTTGCAGCAGCTGTTATAGTTGTTGGAGCAGCTGTGGTAGTTGTTGGTCCAGCTGTGGTAGTTGTTGGAGCAGCTGTGGTAGTTGTTGGTGCAGCTGTGGTAGTTGTTGGAGCAGCTGTTGTTGTCGTTGGAGCAGCTGTGGTGGTTGTGGGAGCAGATGTGGTAGTTGTTGGAGCAGCTGTGGTTGTTGTTGGAGCAGATGTGGTAGTTGTTGGAGCAGCTGTGGTGGTTGTTGGAGCAGATGTGGTAGTTGTTTGAGCAGCTGTGGTTGTGGTTGGAGAGGTTGTTGTTGTCGTTGGAGCAGCGTTGGGGGTTGTGGGAGCAGATGTGGTAGTTGTTGGAGCAGCTGTGGTAGTTGTCGGAGTAGCTGTGGTAGTTGTTGGAGCAGCTGTGGTAGTTGTCGGAGTAGCTGTTGTTGTCGATGGAGCAGCTGTGGTGGTTGTCGGAGCAGATGTGGTAGTTGTTGGAGCAGCTGTGGTTGTTGTTGGAGTGGCTGTTGTCGTTGGAGCAGCTGTGGTGGTTGTGGGAGCAGATGTGGTAGTTGTTGGAGCAGCTGTGGTTGTGGTTGGAGCAGCTGTTGTTGTCGATGGAGCACCTGTGGTGGTTGTGGGAGCAGATGTGGTAGTTGTTGGAGCAGCTGTGGTTGTGGTTGGAGCAGCTGTTGTTGTCGTTGGAGCAGCTGTGGTGGTTGTGGGAGCAGATGTGGTAGTTGTTGGAGCAGCTGTGGTAGTTGTTGGAGTAGCTGTGGTAGTTGTTGGTGCAGCTGTGGTAGTTGTTGGTGCAGCTGTGGTAGTTGTTGGAGCAGCTGTGGTAGTTGTTGGTGCAGCTGTGGTAGTTGTTGGAGCAGCTGTGGTTGTGGTTGGAGCAGCTGTTGTTGTCGTTGGAGCAGCTGTGGTGGTTGTGGGAGCAGATGTGGTAGTTGTTGGAGCAGCTGTGGTTGTGGTTGGAGCAGCTGTTGTTGTCGTTGGAGCTGCTGTGGTGGTTGTGGGAGCAGCTGTGGTAGTTGTTGGAGCAGCTGTGGTGGTTGTGGGAGCAGACGTGGTAGTTGTTGGAGCAGCTGTGGTTGTTGTTGGAGTGGCTGTTGTCGTTGGAGCAGCTGTGGTAGTTGTTGGTGCAGCTGTGGTAGTTGTTGGAGCAGCTATGGTTGTGGTTGGAGCAGCTGTTGTTGTCGTTGGAGCTGCTGTGGTGGTTGTGGGAGCAGCTGTGGTAGTTGTTGGAGCAGCTGTGGTGGTTGTGGGAGCAGATGTGGTAGTTTTTGGAGCAGCTGTGGTTGTTGTTGGAGTGGCTGTTGTCGTTGGAGCAGCTGTGGTAGTTGTTGGTGCAGCTGTGGTTGTGGTTGGAGCAGCTGTTGTTGTCGTTAGAGCAGCTGTGGTGGTTGTGGGAGCAGATGTGGTAGTTGTTGGAGCAGCTGTGGTAGTTGTTGGTGCAGCTGTGGTAGTTGTTGGAGCAGCTGTGGTAGTTGTCGGTGCAGCTGTGGTAGTTGTTGGAGCAGCTGTGGTTGTGGTTGGAGCAGCTGTTGTCGTCGTTGGAGCAGCTGTGGTGGTTGTGGGAGCAGATGTGGTAGTTGTTGGAGCAGCTGTGGTTGTGGTTGGAGCAGCTGTTGTTGTCGTTGGAGCTGCTGTGGCGGTTGTGGAAGCAGCTGTGGTAGTTGTTGGAGCAGCTGTGGTTGTTGTTGGAGTGGCTGTTGTCGTTGGAGCAGCTGTGGTAGTTGTTGGAGCAGCTGTGGTTGTGGTTGGAGCAGCTGTTGTTGTCGTTGGAGCAGCTGTGGTGGTTGTGGGAGCAGATGTGGTAGTTGTTGGAGCAGCTGTGGTTGTTGTTGGTGCAGCTGTGGTGGTTGTGGTAGCAGATGTGGTAGTTGTTGGAGCAGCTGTGGTTGTGGTTGGAGCAGCTGTTGTTGTCGTTGGAGCAGTTGTGGTGGTTGTGTGAGCAGATGTGGTAGTTGTTGGAGCAGCTGTGGTTGTGGTTGGAGCAGCTGTTGTCGTTGGAGCAGCTGTGGTGGTTGTGGGAGCAGATGTGGTAGTTGTTGGAGCATCTGTGGTTGTTGTTGGAGCAGCTGTTGTTGTCGTTGGAGCAGCTGTGGTGGTTGTGGGAGCAGATGTGGTAGTTGTTGGAGCAGCTGTGGTGGTTGTGGGAGAAGATGTGGTAGTTGTTGGAGCAGCTGTGGTTGTGGTTGGAGAGGCTGTTGTTGTCGTTGGAGCAGCGTTGGTGGTTGTGGGAGCAGATGTGGTAGTTGTTGGAGCAGCTGTGGTTGTGGTTGGAGCAGCTGTTGTTGTCGTTGGAGCAGCTGTGGTGGTTGTGGGAGCAGATGTGGTAGTTGTTGGAGCAGCTGTGGTAGTTGTCGGAGTAGCTGTGGTAGTTGTTGTAGCAGCTGTGGTAGTTGTCGGAGTAGCTGTGGTAGTTGTTGGTGCAGCAGTGGTAGTTGTTGGACTAGCTGTGGTAGTTGTTGGTGCAGCTGTGGTAGTTGTTGGAGCAGCTGTGGTAGTTGTTGGAGCAGCTGTTGTAGTTGTTGGTGCAGCTGTTGTAGTTGTTGGAGAGGCCGTGGTTTGTGTTGGAGCAGCCGTTGTTGTCGTTGGAGCAGCTGTGGTGGTTGTGGGACTAGATGTGGTAGTTGTTGGAGCAGCTGTGGTAGTTGTCGGAGTAGCTGTGGTAGTTGTTGGTGCAGCTGTCGTAGTTGTTGGTTCAGCTGTGGTAGTTGTTGGAGCAGCTGTGGTTGTGGTTGGAGTAGCTGTTGTTGTCGTTGGAGCAGCTGTGTTGGTTGTGGGATCAGATATGGTAGTTGTTGGAGCAGCTGGGGATGTGGTTGGAGTAGCTGTTGCTGTCGTTGGAGCAGCTGTTGTTGTCGTTGTAAAAGCTGTGGAGGTTGTGGGAGCAGATGTGGTAGTTGTTGGAGCAGCTGTGGTAGTTGTTGGAGTAGCTGTGGTAATTGTTGGAGCAGCTGTTGTTGTGGTTGGATCAGCTGTTGTTGTGGTTGGATCAGCTGTGGTTGGGCTTACAGTAGTGGTTGGTCCTGGAGCCATTGTGGGTGCTGCTCTATTTTCCTGTATTGCTATAGCTGGTTTAGAAAAGTTAACATTTTTCTTTAAATTTAGACATCTTCTTTATTTAACTACACACTAGTATATTTCTTTACACATGTTAGTACTTACCAGCAAACCAAATCAAGATCATCGAAATCTTCTTCGTCATTGTTCTACTCTTTTCTAGAGGAAATACAGAAAAACATTTTTTCATCTTTTTAAAATCAAAAAATGCTGATTTAATTTGCTTTCAACTTTTCATCATATAAGAAGTTTTTCCTCTATTCAGGTGATTTTAATTCATATTGTTAACTATCATTATTCTTGCTTTTTAGTTTTAGGTAGAATCCTTGTTTTTGTTCACCTCTTTAAATCACTTTTTCATGTACCATATATAGTCATCCATTTTTCATATATATTTTTATAAATGTCAGTCCTTCAGTATGCTTCTGATACACTTTCCAAACTGCTTTACAAATGAAAAGCAAAAATTCCTGTCTTTTAGGAAAATGCGTAAAAAAGCAAAAGGCTTTTTAAAAGCCAAATGCATACTGGCAAGACTGGCGTTCACTACAGAAATTCTAAATTATGATTGGGCATAAATTGAGGATCCAATAAGGCTTATGAGATACTTTTGTCCAAATGGCTACAACTTTACAACAACCTTTGTCCTTTAAAAATACTCTGTCAAAGACATGTAAGTAGAGTGAAGTCATAGGTGGCCTGCAAAAAGCATGTCAGAGGAAAAGAATACTTTATGTGGATAATCTAAAAACAGATACAAAAATTAAACAACAGGAAAGCAATGACAAGGTCTCTAAGAATAAATTGATTCAAATTTCAAGATTACAAAGGTTGTACTAAAACTGATATAGATTCCAAGTAATTTTATAAAAAGCACAGAAAATTTAGAATCTATAGTTGTAGAATTAGATAGATATTTTGCAGAATATATAATAATATTTTATTATATGATGAATGATAAAAAATCTTGTCGAAATCAATGTGAAGATAAATACGAAATCTATGGTTCTGGTTGTTGTTGAAAGAGGTGTTATTTAGATGTTAGATCATTTAACAAACAAACAGTCCACTGGTATAAATCTTATAGATATGACTTCTTAAAAAAAGTTATTAAACCTGTCTGTAGCTCATATAATTAAGGTTTTGCGATATGGACTACTTCCCCTTTTAGATGAAAATTGTAAAGATTATCCATATATCCATAAAGGGTGATAAACACACTATGGAATTATAGACTAATTTATCTTCTTCGAAAATGTTCAAAAATGTTGGAAACCTTTTGTTAAACAGTTGGGTCAATATTTGGAAAATAAACAAATTACTGGGTGAACAACAAAATCTTTTTGGGATACGTAGATCCACCACATATGTAGTAATGCACATGTTAAAGATAAAGATGAATTATAAATAGACATACATATTGATTTAAATAAGTTTTTTTGCTCTATTCATCATAGACAGTTACTGGTAAAATTTGAAAAAGTATGAGATGAGATAAATTTGTAAAATCGACAACAGTGAGTCCAACTAAACTAATCTGGATTGAAGACATGTGGAATACCACAAGGCTGTATTAATTCATCTGTAAACATTTATAGATGAATCAACAATAGTTTTCTCAGGTAAAAAAATTTATATATTTTTGTACCAAGCAATTAAATTTGCTTAAAACATGGTTTTGATGCACCCTGACTCTCACCTATTTACCACTGGAGATATTCTCATCTCAGCCCACTTTTGAATAAAGAATTTACCTAGCCTTTTGAACATTTTGAGGAAATTGGAGCATCTGGAAACAGATTCTATATAAGAAAATGCTAACTCCACACAGAAAGACCTGATGTTCTTTCTCTGAGGTAACAGACTAAACAGTATAACATTGTGCTACCGGTAATATAAGACAAAAAATGTCTTATCACTACAGATGAAAAGAAAATAATCAGACCTTACAGAGACCACAATAGGTCAGATATGAAATACTTACAAATTACGTCTGGTGATTAAAAAAATTCTGTGCAAAAGATGTGATTCTCTCTGATTATTTCCGTTTGCTGTCTGTGGTTGTGACTGTTCTTAACTCTCACAAAAAAGCTTTTATATCCACGCAGAACAGGTACTGTGACATCAGGACTAAACAACACTACTATACCTGAGTAATATGTGAGAAATGCAGTATTTAGGTGTGGCCCCTTTGATTTTTGTTGTGCGTTTTATTATTTGTATGAGCTAAACTGGTTGAGCCGCATTTCTTAGCCATGTGGTATAATGATATGACTTTGGACTTTTGTTTTAGTAATTTATTTAGTTTTTTTGTTCTTTTTCTTTTTATAAACTGGTACATAGTTAATGTGAGAAGCCTAATTCAATTCAATTCAATTCAATTATATTTTATTTATATAGCGCCAATTCACGAAACATGTCATCTCAAGGCACTTTACAAAATCAAATTCAATCAGATTATACAGATTGGGTCAGATTGGTCAAAAATTTCCTATATAAGGGAACCCAGTGTATTGCATCAAAGTCCCAACAAGCAGCATTCACTCCTGGAGAACCGTAAAGCCACAGGGAGAGTCGTCTGCATTGTCTATGGCTTTGCAGGAATCCCTCATACTGAGCAAGCATGAAGCGACAGCGGAAAAAAAAACTCCCCATTAACAGGAAGGAAAACCTCCAGCAGAACCAGGCTCAGTATGAACGGTCATCTGCCTCGACTGACTGGGGGTTAGAGAAGACAGAGCAGAGATAAATGGTAAATGGTAAATGGCTTGTACTTGTATAGCGCTTTAACTAGTCTTGACGACCTCCAAAGCGCTTTACACTACAGTCAGTCATTCACCCATTCACACACACATTCACACCCTGACGGTGGTGAGCTATGTTAGTAGCTACAGCTGCCCTGGGGCAGGCTGACAGAGGCGATACAAGAGATACAAGAGAGACAAAAAAAAAACACAGAAGCACACATTGATCCAGTAATCTGTTCTACATTAGATGGTAATAGCAGGTGATCTGACTTCCCTGGATGATGTCACAGCTAACAGAACGCCAGACCAGGCCTACTATGAAGAAAAAAAGGACAGAACAATAAGATAAAAGCTGAAATGACGACAAGCAATGGATAACAGTAAAACTCAGTAGAGTGAGGAAAATAGGCCCTGATGTCCTCCGGTAGCCTAAGCCTATAGCAGCATAACTATAGAGGTAGCTCAGGGTAACATGAGCCACTCTGACTATAAGCTTTGTCAAAAAGGAAGGTTTTAAGATTAGTCTTAAAAGTAGACAGGGTGTCTGCCTCACGGACCAAAACTGGGAGTTGGTTCCACAGGAGAGGAGCCTGATAGCTAAAGGATCTGCCTCCCATTCTACTTTTAGAGACTCTAGGAACCACCAGCAGACCTGCAGTCTGAGAGCAAAGTGCTCTGTTAGGTAATCAGAGCTCTGATATATGATGGAGCTTGATTATTAAGGGCTTTATACGTTAGAAGAAGAATTTTAAATCCTATTCTTTATTTAACAGGAAGCCAATGAAGGGAAGCTAAAATTGGAGAAATATGATCCCTCTTGTTGATTTTCATCAATAGGGCTGCTGCACTGATATATGTCAGCCGCATGTCACAGTCAGAGATTTAGCTGCAGGCAATCAACTGTATATATTTAAAAGCCCACTTCATTGATTTTACAAATTTCATTATAATTTATTATTGCATATCTTGAACTTTTTTCTAATTGGATTGTTTTCCTCTATTTTATTAAATATTTTGTTGTTATGATTATATCTGTTGATAACATAGGTACTTGCTGTGCATTAAGTTGGCCGGTACACTATACCAAAAATATAAAATTTTGCCCCTGAGTTTACCGGGACTAAGTCTCTAGCATACACCATGTACTAAGCCATCTACGCGCACCTCCCCGTGCCCCTACTTCTCCATAGTTGACAGCCTGTTGCCAATTTGTTGATTAAAAAAATATTTTCTCAAAACAAATCCATTGTTTCAGCAGACGCTTGTTGCACATTCAAGTTGATGTAGGTGTTTTGGATGAGAGAAGAAAAGCAGAGGAAAACGATCACAGCTGTGATGTTGACCTGGCTCCAAAAAGGGCTAAAAGAGTGCATGAACTGGAGCAGAGTTGAAAGATAGCAGCATTATGAACAATCCCTCGCTACACAAGAAACCATACCATATGCAGAGTGTGAGATGCGCATGGGCGGAGCGCCAGAGCTGGGTAGGAAAATATTGCTACAACGACATGTTTGTTGAGACCACCGAGAAGAAATATATGTTACACAAGGAGACCATACCAGAAATAAGCTTATTGTAATATTGAGTCTATAAAAGACTGATCTTTTTTACATATAATACTTCTATGTTATATCTTTATTTTTTTAAATTTTCAAAGAGGAGAAAATCTAGTGGTACTGAAAAATACAGCAGGGGTAGTGCATAGCTGTAGAACTAGTAGCTGTGGCCCCTTTTTGGCCCTCCCAGTTTTAAATGCACTTGAGAACAACATACAACAACATGATATATGAGCAGGCGGAGGTAGGTTCGCGGTCTTTTTCACACCCCTGTTCTCCGATTGCCAGAGTTCGGGGCCTGCATTAGGAGCGGGCCACCTGGTCCGGGGTCTTGGCTGGCGGTGGACATTGGGTCCAGCTGATCGGCTGGAACTGGGGCTGGCGCTTCTGCTCTCCCCTGGAATATGGGGGGTTGAGGGGCCGGGCTAAGGTAGGGAGGGCAGGGGTGGAGATAACACCTCAGGGTTTGTTTGGGTGAGAGGGAGCTCTGGTGGTTCAGCCCGTTCGGTTTATGTTGGCCCCATCTCCTGGTGAGTGGGCCCGTGAGTCGCCTGGGACCAGGGTGGGGGGTTAGGACCTGGTCCATGCTCCGGTCATGCCCCCAACTCCCCCATCTTGATGTTAGGGTTCACCTACTGGGTCCGGGGGCTGGATAACCCTCTGGGGTGCCGGTGCCTGGACCTGGGAATATAGGATGCGTGTGGTGAGTGCGAGTGTGTGTTTATTATTTTTTTATTTTTTCGTAGGAGTGTTTGCGTGTGGGGGCACTAAGGTGGGAACGAATGAATGTGACTGTGTATGTGGTTTTCTGTTTGTCTATTTGTCAGGTAGGGTTTTAACTATACCCTCACCTGGGACATCTCAGGTCTCTACTAAGTGTGGAGCCACCCCTGTCCGCCTGTCCTGCTCCCCAAGGCTGGTGCCTTGGCCCGGTGGAGCGTTGGTGGTCCTAGGTGTCCAGGGCTGGGTGCTCTGGCGGGCGCTAGCTTGCTCCTGGCAGCTGCTTCTCGGGGCCTGGCTTTATCGGGCCCCCTGCAGGGGGGCAGGTCGGCCGTGGGCCTCGGGTCTCTGGGGCCCCCGGGAGCCAGCGGAGTCCACGGGCACTTCTGCGTGGCTCCCGGCGGCTTTGGCATTGTCGCTGTTGGGGGGTTTCCTGGGGCCCGTCTCTCCTCTTGCCTCAGGTGGTGGAGGCAGCATTCTCTGTGTTGGTCCCTCTTGGCCACCTTTACTCTGGGGGTCCTTTCAGGCATGTGGGGTTTTGGTTCCCCTGGCGTCTGCCTCGGTGCTCTGGGGGGCAGGTCTTTGGCTCCTCACAACCACTATTGAGCATTTTTCTCATGGATAAACGTTACATACACAAGCACACTCTTACAAACCCCTACAGGTCCTTCGATACAAGTACTAACAGATTTACTTCTATACAGAAAACACCTATTATTATCTTCAGCTGTCACTTTATACATTTCGTATTAAATAATACTGTATATTCTTCAGTGATAGTAACAAGGCGTTGGTTGTTTGTACCTGTAATACTTCATCGGTTAGTATTGCCACATTACCAGACAGGATACATAAAAAGGAAAAGAAAGGAGAACACACCATTCTAGTAATTAAAATAATGTGTATCAGTCTTCATTAGTCAGCAAATGGCTATAAGAAAATAGCTGGATAAACGGCATGCACAGTAAGGAGGGTGAAAATTGAGGATGAATAAAATCTCCAAAACTCAATTTTACAGAACTACAACAAATAGCATTATCTTGTGCCATTAGACATGTGCTACATGCCAACCTGCCATTTGGAAGGAAAAAGTCTCTGACCTGCAAATGCAAAAATAAGTATGTGGAGTTTGTAAAACAATGATTGGAATTTAACCGGAACTATGTGGTTTAGCCAGATGAGACTGTGTCATGGCTTTGTTTTCTATGGTGACCCGAAAGCAACAAACACAGAAACAGATAGACAATTTACAGATGTTTATTGAAAAGGTGATGGACAGAGTAGATATAGATGTGGATGGTATACTGGCCAGCGTTGGAGGCTCTAGTCATGGATTGTGGGGAAGGAGAGGTGAGGCGAGTAGGTGTGCACCAGACAACCAAAGGGCTTGAAGGAAGGTAACTAGAGGCTGACTTTGGGGCTGATGTAAGATGAAGAACCACGGGAACATAATCAGGCTGTGGTGATCAGTGACAGACCGACAGACCAATAACCCTAAACAGTGGCAACCATTGTTGCCACTGTTTAGGGTTATTGTTTTCCACTGTTTAGGCAAAATAAAAGATAATCCAAAACCAATCTGAAGGATGCCATAAGAACAGCAAGGCATGCCTATAGTCAGAAAATCCAGGGATTCTTCCATGACCCTACAAACACCAAACACATGTGGCAAGTCATCCAGACAGTCACAGACTACAAGGTTGCTCCTGTACCCTTTGAAGACAACACATACTTTCTCAACACTCTCAATAAGTAAATTAAATTTCATTTACATCGTGCCAATTCACAACATGTCATCTCAAGGCACTTTACAAAGTGATAAGAATTGACAGCATCCAGTTGCGGTTCTCCAAGGTCTTTTTCCTGAAAGATGTGGTGTTTTCTATTGTAGACTTCTGTAGTAAGACTCTTGAAACAGAAACTATATATACTATATAACTTTATCAAGGCAGTGGGATGTTACAGCTTCAGTACTGGACTCATACACAAAACAATGCGAGACGGGCAGATATCCGGACGCTAGAGAGAGCCCCGACTCTCAGTTACGTCAGCTTAAATAGATGAGCTAAGCGTGCTCCAAGATTGGTTGGTTCCTCCCATATGGCCTTTGGGATATGTGACATCGTGAGATATACACATGTCCATTATGCACCAAGATAGCTGTCCATTTGTTTATGCATGCCACACGTCCTTGGCTTCATGAGTTATCTGCTGTTTCCCTGGTAACTGCTTTCTGCAGCCAATCTCATAATCTGTAACTAAAGTGAAATTCAATCAAATCATACAGACTGGTCCTACTCCTGAAAGAACATAGAGCCACAGGGGACAGTTGTCTGCATCTTCGATGGCTTTGCAGCAATCCTTCATGCTGAGCATGCATAAATCGACGGTGGGGAGGAAAACTCCCCTTTAACAGATTATTTGCTCCCTCGGATGGTGTCACAGCTAACAGAACGACAGACCAGGTGTACCTACTATGAAGAGAAAAAAGAGAGAACAAAAAGTTAAATGTTGAAATAACAACTTTGTTTTTGCAAATTGGAGAACAGTAGGAGAACTCAGCAGAGTGAGAAAAATAGATGACTTACTTTGTTCAATTTGAAGGTCTCAACAACACTCCTGTGAGGAACTCCACATAGATAAACAGACACTTAGACTTGAGACAGCTGATGTCTGGAGAATGTTGAGAAGACTTAATGAACAGAAATCAGTGGCCCTTGACAACATATCAGGAAGAGTGCTCAAACACTGTGCTGACCAGCTAACTCACATCCTCATAGACATATTTAACTCCTCACTGACCTGTGCGGTTGTCCCATCCTGTTTCAAGACTGTAACCATCATAACAGTCCCCAAAAACCCCACAATTCCATCACTGAACAATTACCACCCCATCACACCTACTCTGATCACAATGTGCTTCGAGAGGCTGGTGAAGGACCACATTATTTTCACCCCCCCCCCCCCCCCCCACACACACACACCTTCTTTTGATCTAATCCAGTTTGCTTATCACTCTGAACGCTCCAAAGAGGATGCCTTCTCCTCCATACTCCATTTGAGCCTAGACCACCTGGAGAAGAACAGCACTGAGGTGCATATGCTGTTTCTGGACTTCAGTTTAGCATTCAACACAATCGTCCCCAGCGCCTGGTGAGCAAACTGGCCCCCATTGGAGTCAATATCCCCCTGTCAACCCAGCGGATGGACAGTCTGTTAGGGTTGGCAAAAATACTTCCAGTCTCATCTCCCTCAGCACTGGCTCTCCCCATAGCTACATACTGAGCCCACTGCTCTTCACCCGAATGACCCAGGATTGCCCGTGCCAGGTTCAGTATGAACCACATCAATTAATATGTGAACGACACAACTGTGGTTCAGATTCCTGGGAGTGCAGATCACAGACACTTTGACCTGGTTCCTCCATACCTCTGCTTTTGTGAAGAGAGCACAGCAGCATCTACACTTTCTGTGTTGGATGAGAAGCGCAAAACCTCCCATCTCCCATCCTCACAACTTTCTACAGATAGAAAATAGAGAGCATACTGACCAGCTGAATCTCTGTCTGGTTTGGGCTTGCAGTGCCTCAGACTGGAAATGTAGTGAAGACAGCGGAGAGAATAATCGGGATAGTGCTTCTCTCCATGCATGACACTGCTCACAGACTTTGTATGAACTAAAGACAACTTTAAAAGACCCTTCCCACCCCTACCATAGACTGTTCTCCCTGCGGCCCTCTGGAGAGAGCAGCTTCAAAGGCAAAGGCAAAGGCAAATTTATTTATATAGCACATTTCAGTACAGAGACAATGCAAATTGCTTTACATGATTAGAATATAGGAAAATAAAACAGAATAAAGGGAATTCTAGAATACTTCATGTTTCCCTGTCAGGTCTCCCTTGAAAATGAAACTGCTAATCTCAATAGTGACTTTCCTGGTTAAACAAAGGTTTCATTCCAAAAAAAAAAGGAAAAAACAAAGCAACTGGACTTGTTTTTCGTAGTTGAAGACGTTTCGCTTCCTCTCCGGGAAGCTTTCTCAATTCAAAAAGTCTGGAGTAACAAGCTTTATACTACTGCCTAACAAAGGCCTTGTAATGGCTTAGATAACATGCAAATTGAACCGAAACAGCTCCACCCCTTAGTAATGGGCGGTTGTTAAAGCCAATTAAGCCAGCAGATTGAACCGAAACTGGTCCACTCCTCTGTAACGAGGAGTCGTTAGGGTTGTTATTGGCCTGTCTTAAGGGAGCGATGTTTTGATCACTCGTATGAGGATGAGAATTGAGGTGATGATTGGCCGGAACTAATCCTATAGCTGTATTGTAAGTTTTTGAGAGTTGGAACCTAAGGACTCCTCCTCTGTTTAAGGTTGGTTTTTCTCTCTTAACGTAGATGGCTTCCTTCACACCCCTTTCAAACCATCTGTCTTCTTTGTCCAAAATGTGAACATTTTGGTCCTCAAAAGAGTGTCCTTTGTCCTTAAGGTGTAGGTGGACAGAAGAGTCTTGTCCTGAGGAGGTAGCTCTCCTGTGTTGAGCCATGCGTCTGTGGAGAGGTTGTTTGGTTTCTTCAATATAAAGATCAGAACATTCATCACTGCACTGAACTACATACACCACTCCGCTCATGTTAGGTTTGGGTGTTTTGTCCTTGGGATGCACCAGCCTCTGTCCGAGGGTCCTGTTTGGTTTGAAATGTACTGGGATTTTGTGTTTGGAGAAAATCCTCTTGAGTTTTTCAGAGACTCCAGCAACATATGGAATGACGATGTTTTTGCGTTTATTCTTCTCACCATTATGTTCTGCAGCGGGTCTTTTGGATTTTCTTGCTGATTTGACAAAAGCCCAGTTAGGGTACCCTCAGGTTTGGAGGGCATCTTTGATGTGTTTCTGTTCCTTGTGCTTCCCTTCCATTTTAGTCGGGACATGCTGGGCCCGGTGTTGTAAGGTTCTAATGACCGAAAGTTTTTGCTCCAGTGGGTGGTGTGAGTCAAAAAGAAGATATTGGTCTGTGTGTGTGGGTTTCCTATACACTTCATTGTTAAGGTTTCCATCTCCTTCCATGTTCACCAAACAGTCGAGAAAAGGTAGCTTGTTGTTGTTGGCATCCTCTCTGGTAAACTTGATGTTGTTATCCACCAGGTTGATGTGTCTTGTGAAGGCTTCCACCTCTTTTAACTGGATTTTGACAAAGGTGTCGTCCACATATCTAAACCAGTGGCTTGGTGGTGTTCCTCTGAAGGTTCCCAAAGCTCTCTTTTCCATTTCTTCCATGTAAAGATTGGCTACAATTGGTGACACTGGAGATCCCATGGCACAACCATGCTTCTGTCTGTAAAAACGATCGCTGAACTTGAAATAAGTTGTAGAAAGACAAAGGTCCAGTAGGGTACAGATCTGGTCCGGAGTGAAATTGTTTCTGTTATTTAGGTCACTATCTTGTTGAAGAGGTTTCCTGACTGTTTCTACTGCCTCTGATATAGGTATGCAAGTGAAAAGTGAAGTGACATCGAAAGACACCAGAGTTTCCCCTGGCGCCATCTTTAAATGTTTGACTTTGTTTGCAAAGTCCTTGGAGTTTTCGATGTGATGTGTTGTGTTCCCCACCAGGGGGGCTAAAATACTAGCAAGCTGTTTAGCAATGTTATATGTTACTGAATTAAAGCTGCTGACAATGGGTCTGAGTGGTGTTCCTTCCTTGTGAATTTTTGGGAGTCCATATAAGCATGGAATGTCTTCCCCTGGATATAATCTATAAGTTGAGCGGTTAATTACCTTGTCTTTTTCTAGTTGTTGTAGGTAGTCAGTGATTTTCTTTTTGTAGGAGTTAGTTGGATCCCTTTTCAAAGACTCATATATGGTGGTGTCACTCAGTAGAGTGTGAATTTTGTCCTGGTAATCTGAAGTGTTGAGGACCACGGTGCATCTTCCTTTGTCTGCTGGTAATATGGTGATGCTTTGGTCCTGGCTAAGCGATGTTATGGCTTTCCTTTCCTGTGGTGTGAGATTGGAGGGAGGTGGTTTGGCGTTGGATAGGGTAGCTGTTATTTTCATCCTGAGTTGTTCTGCCTCTGTTTCAGCCAGATTGTTGTTCCTGATGGCCGATTCTGTGGCAGTTATTAGTTCCACAATGGGTATTTCTTGTGGAGAAATGGCAAAATTCAGGCCTTTACTCAGTACCTCCATCTCTGGCTTCGTCAGCGACCTGCTAGAGGTTTTTAACCAATTTCACTTTCTGAAATGACATACAAATAAATGTGCACTTCAGAATCAGAATCAAGTTTATTGCCAAGTAGGTTTGCACTTACAAGGAACTTCCATGAAATATTCAAATTGTTTTTAAACGTACGTGCATTCGGACTTGTTTTTCTACAGAGCAGCTAATAAAGTGACTGCACATGCTTTTTGTTTGTATTAATGGTTAGCAGGATCCTCCCAAACTTTTGGGTGTGTCATTTTCTTCTGCAGTGCTCATCATGAGCTTTTCAGAAACTTTGCAATAAGAAATTTGAAATAAAATTGATAATTTCCTTTTATTCAACACAAAAGTGCTTTCAGATTTTAACAGGCCAGAGGCTTTAAAGAACATTTATATATAAATCAGGTTTCTTAGAGGCAATAGAAATTTGAAAGGTGGGTAATATTGTCCTCACTGCAAACAGGTTTGGGAGCTTTTTGACTGAAGCTGGGAGTGGATATGGGCTCAATAGGTTAACTTGAATGTTGCAGAAATATGACAATGATCCTGATTCTCAAATGTATCAGAAGCATTTGCTGAATTTTACTGGCAAAGAGCAAACATATCAGTGAGACAAATAAAAAAAATTATTTTGTTTTGCAGCTCATCCGATTTATATAAAGGAACAAAGATCTTGCTTTTTTTAAGTTTGAGGTTACATGAGGTCTAGTGAAAGCCTTTTGACTTATACAGATAGACATCAATGTGCAATTTACATCAGCTTTCACAATCCACAGGTTTTTGTGTTTTGTTTTCTTTATAATTCCGTTCTAATTATTTCTGGATTTATTGTTGATAGAATAGGTTCTGCCATATATAGTAGGGGTTTACTTATATCTCTTTTAAGGTAAGTAATAAATGTGAAAGTTTGGTGCAGAAACTGTTTCACAGCTTAATGTTGACATGTGTTCATAAACTACTATAATCTTTCTAGCTTTAAACCAGTATATTATCTTACATAACTTTCTATTATGTGTGATGTTCCATGATGCATGCTCTGTGGTAACACACCTATACACACCCAGTGTACTGTCATATCCTTTCTTGTTCGTGAAAATTTCTCCAGGAGGATTGTTTGCTTAGGTTTGTTGTGTAGTCTGTAGCCATGAGAAAAAGGGTGTTCATTTAGGTGCCATTCCTTCTCACAGTCAAGTTTTGCCACCAACCTGCCTCCATGTCAGGCGTATAGCTACCCTGTGGGGTGCCTAGTGTCTGTTGGCCTGGGGCTGTTGCAGCATCTGGGAGCTGAAGACGAACGAACACACACACACACACACACACACACACACACACACACGTGCGTGATCTTGACTTAAATAAATTGGTGATGAAGAGGTTCTCAATGGCTTCTGAGGCGGTAATATAATCATGGATTTAGATGTGCTGGAGCAGAGACAAATATGAGATAAGACTTCATTAATCTCACAATGGAGAAATTCATCTGTTACATCAACTCTTGTAAAATAGCTAAGAAATATAGAGCAGAATTAAGAAAGAAGCAGAGATATGTAGATAAGATAAAACAAATCAACAAATTAAAATGTGTATGCAGACACATCCATACATACATATACACAGACATACACATATACATGTCTATGCATGTATACATGTACACGAGGTGAACATGCTAGAATAGTGATCATTGTAGGCAGTGTGCGATTTGCAAAAAAACCAGAGGGGGGGATAATTTCAAAAGTTGTATTAATGAATCAAAGTTTTATTAATAATGGTTAGCTAGCAGGTGCTCTTTCAGGTAGCTAGCTAGATCCAGTAGGTTAGACTTTTGTTTTTAAACTTGCGCCATCCACTGTCGGGACTCAGGAGTGGGTATTAATTTACTTTAACCGCTTCGAGCAGAAAATGTAATAATACTCTTTAAATACAAACAACAAAATTAATTACTTTCATTCATGCATCTGTGGCATACCTCTCAACTGTTGACGACAGTTGTGGTCCGACGGGGGGGGCGCTGTTGGTCGATTCAAGACGGTCACTATTTTAAATGGACTATCTTACTCTCTTACTTCACATCATTCAATAAAGAAGGAAAGTAATGGCGACAGTTTGCTTTCAGAAATTATTAGGCAATTTGAATTATTTCAAACTAATAAAACATGACGACTTATCATTTAATTCGCACGCAACACGGACCGTAGAAGTGTTTCACTTTGGATGAGGGAAACTTGTTTGCGCGGCGGCGGTCCTTGCAGCTGTGTTCCCTCTACTACTGGACGTGCGGAAACCATTGTACCGCAAATTGGTTCCGCCATGACGCGAAGCGTCCGTACGCGTGCGTTTCAAGAGTGAGATTTTGATTGTAAGATTGAGATTTTCAAAGTAATGCGTGTGAGCGTGTGCAATTGATGAAATGCGTGTGTCACACGGTCAATGCGTGAGAGTTGAGAGCTATGATCTGTGGTCAGTTTGAGATTTTCTTTTAAAACTTAATTCAATTCAATTCAATTTTATTTATATAGCGCCAAATCATGAAACATGTCATCTCAAGGCACTTTACAAAATCAAGCTCAATCATATTATACAGATTGGTCAAAATGTCCTATATAAGGAAACCAGTTGATTGCATCAAAGTCCCGACAAGCAGCATTCACTCCTGGGGAACCGTAGAGCCACAGGGAGAGTCGTCTGCATTGTACATGGCTTTGCTGCAATCCCTCATACTGAGCAAGCATGAAGCGACAGTGGGAAGAAAAACCACCCATTAACGGGAAAAAAAAACCTCCGGCAGAACCGGGCTCAGTATGAACGGTCATCTGCCTCGACCGACTGGGGTTACAGAAGACAGAGCAGAGACACAACAAGAGAGACAAAAAAGCACAGAAGCACACATTGATCTAGTAATCTGTTCTACATTAGATGGTAATAGTCGGTGATCTGTCCTCCCTGGATGATTTCACAGTCAACAGAACGTCAGACCAGGTGTACCTACTATGAAGAAAAAAGAGAGAGAACAAAAAGTTAAAAGCTGAAATGACAACAGTCATTTCAATGTAATGCAATGCAAATCTGGAGAACAGTAGACTGGAGAACAGTAGAAATCAGTAGAGTGAGAAAAATAGGCCCTGATGTCCTCCAGTAGCCTAAGCCTATCACAGCACAACTATAGAGGTAGCTCAGAGTAACATGAGCCACTCTAGTTATAAGCTTTGTCAAAAAGGAATGTTTTAAGATTAGTCTTAAAAGTAGACAGGGTGTCTGCTTCACGGACCAAAACTGGGAGTTGGTTCCACAGGAGAGGAGCCTGATAGCTAAAGGATCTGCCTCCCATTCTACTTTTAGAGACTCTAGGAACCACCAGCAGACCTGCAGTCTGAGAGCGAAGTGCTCTGTTAGGAACATACGGAGTAATCAGAGCTCTGATATATGATGGAGCTTGATTATTAAGGGCTTTATACGTTAGAAGAAGAATTTTAAATTCTATTCTTGATTTAACAGGAAGCCAATGAAGGGAAGCTAAAATTGGAGAAATATGATCCCTCTTGTTGATTTTCATCAGAACTCTTGCTGCAGCATTTTGGATCAGCTGAAGACTTTGAATTGCATTTTGTGGACTTCCTGATAGTAAAGAATTACAATAGTCCAGCCTTGAAGTAACAAATGCATGGACTAGTTTTTCAGCATCACTCCTGGACAGAATGTTTCTAATTTTGGCGATATTCCGGAGGTGAAAAAAGGAAACTCTGGAAACCTGTTTAATATGGGATTTAAATGACATGTCTTGGTCAAAAATAACACCAAGGTTTTTTACTTTATTACCAGAGGCCAAGTTAATGTCATCCAGATTAAGTGATTGGTTAAGAAGTTTATTTTTTGAGGACTCTGGCCCAAAGATTACAACTTCGGTCTTGTCAGAATTTAGATGCAGGAAATTTAAAGTCATCCAGCTTTTGATGTCATCAAGACATGACTGCAGTCGAAGTAATTGATTGGATTCATCAGGATTTATGGATAGATATAGCTGAGTGTCATCAGCATAACAGTGGAAATTAATCCCATGCTGTCTGATAATTTTGCCGATCGGAAGCATATATATAGTAAAGAGAATTGGTCCAAGGACTGAACCCTGTGGTACTCCACAGGTGACCCTAGAGTTTGAGGAAGATTTATTATTAACATGAACAAACTGGAATCTGTCCGACAGATAAGATTTAAACCAGCCTAATGCTTTCCCCTTAATCCCTACAGTATGTTCAAGTCTTTGTAGGAGAATATTGTGATCAACTGTATCAAATGCAGCACTAAGATCTAACAGGACAAGTACAGACACAAGTCCATTATCTGAGGCCATGAGAATATCATTAGTGACCTTCACCAGAGCCGTTTCAGTGCTATGATGAGCTCTGAAGCCTGACTGAAACTCCTCAAGTAGGTCATTGCTTTGTAAATGTTCACAAAGTTGATTAGCAACTACTTTCTCAAGAATTTTAGATAAGAAAAGAAGATTAGATATAGGTCTGTAGTTTACTAGCTCATCTTGATCAAGAGAAGGTTTCTTAAGTAAAGGTTTAATAACAGCTACTTTAAAAGCCTGTTGTACATATCCATTTACTAAGGATAGATTAATCATGTCTAAAATAGGACCACTGATCAAAGGGAATACCTCCTTAAACAACTTGGTTGGGATTGGGTCTAACATACAGGTAGAAGGTTTAGATGAAGCTAAGATTTTAGATAGCTCAGAAAGCTCTACTGCTTCTAAACAGTTCAGACACAGCGCAGGTTCTAAAGATTCCTCCAATGCTGCCTTACTTACTGGGGATGAGGTAATCATGTTTGGGAGGATGCCAATTATTTTATTTTTAATGGCATCAATTTTATTTATGAAGAATCCCATAAAATCATTACTACTAAGAGCTAAGGGAATGGATGGATCAACAGAGCTGCAGCTCTGAGTAAGTTTGGCAACTGTACTAAAGAGAAATCTAGGATTATTTTTATTCTCTTCAATTAATGATGAAAAATATGCTGCTCTAACTCTGCGAAGGGTCTTGTTATACAACAATAGACTGTCCCTCCAGATTAAGTAGGATTCCTCTTGGTGTGTAGAGCGCCATTTTCTCTCCAATTTCCTAACATTGTGCTTCAAGGAACGCAGCTCTGAATTAAACCAGGGAGCCAGCTTCCTGCGAATTATCACCTTCTTTTTCAAGGGAGCTACATTATCTAATGCAGAACGCAATGAGGAAGTCACACTGTTAGCAAATGTATCTATTTGTGAATGGGAAGAAACAGCATTGCTGCCATCTACAGGGCATTTCTGCAATACTGAGGATATTAAGAGGGGGACAGACTCTTTAAGTTTTGATACAGCATTATCCGATAAAGATCTACTATAATGGAACCCTCTTTTGGGGGTGGAGAAATCGGTTAGATTAAACTCAAATGTTATTAAAAAATGATCAGATAGGACAGGGTTGTGAGAGAATACTGTTAGTTCTTCACAATCAATGCCATATGTCAGCACAAGGTCCAAAGTATGGAGCCGAGAGTGCGTTGGCTTATGCACATTTTGAGCAAAACCAATTGAATCTAGGATAGTTTTAAAGGCTACACTAAGGTTATCACATTCAGTGTCAACATGGATGTTAAAATCACCCACTATAATAACCTTGTCAGTATTTAACACCAAATCAGATAAGAAGTCTGACAGTTGATCCAAAAACTGAGTGTAAGGGCCGAAAACTTAAAATGATATAACACCGACAAACCTCAGACTGGTAGATTTCCGCTTTGCAAAGACCCGCCCTACTCTCCTTCTGATTGGCTAATGTCCTAGCTCTGCCAGATTTCATTGGTTAAGCGCAGCTTCTGTTTAAAATCTTGAATAAAAAGTCTACACGGAGCATTTTGCGCTCATTTTCCAAATGACAAAAGTCCCTCACAGCGACGGAGAACATTAAACCCCTGATAATATTACTTATTCAGATCAGAAGGGGGAGGAATGTATCCCCCCCAGGGATAAAACACGAATGACCAGAGGGGGGTACGTCACAACCAGAGGGGGGGACGTCACAACCAGAGGGGGGGGAAATCCCCCCCATCCCCCCCAGCAAATCGCACCCTGATTGTAGGTATGCAAAAATGGCACAAGTTGTTATGAGGTAGAATTGAACAATCTAGCAGCAGTGGGGATGGAGGACCTACGGTTTCACTCCTAAAACATGTAAGACAGTGCATCCTGAGAACCAGGATTGAAAACCACTCATATAAAGAAGTTGCCTGTATGTGCCAGGGCAGCTGGCAGAAACACACCCTGAGATGGTATCTTAGCTGCCTGTTTGACTTTATTAAATCAGGGTTTCAGCTGGCAAATAGAGACTTCACATCAACTGATTTCATCAACTAGGAACCTGTCTTTGTATGACCTTCAACCTTTTGGAATATTTGTATGTTTGTGTTTAGTGTGTGTGCATTTGTACTTTCAGCTGAGTGAGGACATGTTTTTCATGTTTTATCACCAAAGTGAGGACATTGATGTAAAGTAAGGACTTTTTTTGTGCTCACTTTCTTTTGGGCTAGGGTTTAGGTTTAGGACTTAGGTGTCAATTATGTTTAGTTTAGCGTTAGGCATGAACTGGTAATAGTTACGTTTAGGGTTACGGTCAAGGTTCGCCATAGAAACGGTTGAAAATCAATGGAAGTCAAAGCATTATACATATACATATATATATATACATATACATATATATATATATATATATATATATATATATATACATATATATACATATACATATATATATATACATATATATACATATACATATATATATATACATATATATACATATACATATATATATACATATACATATATATATACATATACATATATATACATATATATACATATACATATATATATACATATACATATATATATATATATATATATATATATATACATATATATATACAACAGTGAAATGTCGGACGTACTATCTGCCACGAGAATTTACTGCAGTGTTCGTCACCATTGTTTACATACCCCCAGGAGCCAATCAACGGAGTTGTATGACACCATTAGCTCACTCCAGATAAAGCACCCTAATGCGTTTTATGTGGTTGCAGGGGACTTTAATCATGTGAAACTGACAGACACTCTGCTTAGGTGTTACCAGCATGTCACCTTTCCCACATGGGGAAACAACACTCTAAACTGCGTGTACACTTACATTCACGGTGCATACAAAGCTCTTCCTCGACCACATCTTGGTGTCTCAGACCACATTTTCATTTTGTTGGCGCCAGCATATCGACCGCTGATGACACAGATTAGGTCAACTAAGAAAACAGTCACTGTGTGACCCAGGGATGTTAGCCGCTGATCCCCAGGACTGTTTTCAGTGCACAGACTGGCAGGTTTTCAAAGAGGCGGCTACATATAAGGGAGAAATGGACCTGGAGGAATACACCTTCTCCAAGTGTGCTGATGATGTCACCACCACCAAGACAGTAACCTGTTATCTGAACCAGAAACCCTGGCTAAATGCTGAGGTGAGAGCCCTGCTGAAACCTAGGGATGCTGCGTTCAGCACTCCAAGAGGTGAGAAAAAAGGCTGACTGCAGGCATTGTGAAGGCCAAAGCCATATACACCCAGATATTTCAGGGTCATTTCACCACCACTGGCCTGAAGCCAGTGTTGTAGTACTCGAGTCCGAGACTCGAACTCGAGTCCGAGTCATTAGCTAAATTTAGAGACTCGTGACTTGACTTGGACTTGAGCACTGATGACTCGAACTTGGACTCGGACTCCTACATTGAGATCATTCTGACTCGGAAATTGAGAAAAAAACTCGACTTTTTTTTTATATCATTAGGCTATAATTTTAATATGTCATTAGAATATTATTTGGTGTATGATTTTAATATCTAAATTATAGCTGCGACACCACAGCTATGTGGATTTTTTTTTAGTTTAAAAACATGTAGGCTATGCTTACTTTAGTGCGGAACTTGGACTCGACTTGATCAATAAGGACTCGACTTGGATCAATAGTGACTCGACTTGGACTTGACTCGGATGAGTAGTGGACTTGACTCGGACTCGACTCGGATTTTTTTTTAATGACTTGGACTTGACTCGGACTTGAACACTGGAGACTCGAACCTGGACTCGGACTCGAGGCATAGTGACTTGACTACAACACTGCCTGAAGCACATGTGGAGGGACATCAAGAGCATCAGGGGCTACAACATCATAGATACAAAATGCCCAAGAGACCCCTCATTGCCAGATGCACTAAACAGGTTCTATGCCCGCTTTGAGGATCCCAACACTTCCATCAGCACCAGACTTATACAACCACTTGGTGACACACCCCTATGTGTGACCACAGCAGATGTGAGGAAGACCCTCCAGGGAATCAACCCCCATAAGGCTGCAGGCCCCAACATCCCAGGGTGGGTGCTAATGGACTGTGCACACCAGCTGTCTGAGGTGTTGGCAGACATCTTCAGCACCTCACTGTCACTGGCATCTGTCCCAGCCTACTTAAAGACTGCCACTATTGTCCCTGTCCCCAAGAGCCACACAGAGACTGGCCTGAATAGACCCCTTGCATCTGACGTCACGGTCACGTGATCGGGAGTGCGCGCCGCCATCTTGGTGGGCAGGCTAGCGTGACTACCCACCACTGCACTGGCCCAGTTAGCTTATTACTCGCATGGCCGGCGGAGCGTATACAAAAGACTATTCAATATGGTGCAAACCAGTTGCGTTGTTGGTTGCGGGAATCGTCCTGGGAGGGACAAAAAGTCTTTCTATAGGTTGCCTACCATAATAGACCGGCAGTGTGCTAAGACACTTGAGTTTTCAAGGCGCAGGCGGCGTGTTTGGCTGACACGAATTTCACGTGCTGATCTGGAGAACGTGAACATCAACAATGCACGCGTGTGCAGCGATCACTTTGTAAAAGGTAAGGTGCTGATTCATCAATGGATATGTTGATTGTAAATTAAATTAATGGAACGGCCTAGTAGCATGATAGGACTTAGTTAGATAGACTGGTAGGCATGTGGCGTTGCTAACTCCTACAGTGTTTTCACGGCTAAAAAAAGCCGGGCATACACTGTACGAGTTTTTCAGTCGTGGTACTTATAAACATCTCAAACTGTGCCACGGAACCGCGGGGTTTAAAAGTTCACCGCTCACGATCTGTGCGGCGCGACGCTCAGACGCGGCCGGACTGTACACACTGTAAGTCGTGCCCCCTCTGGGACCGCTCGCTGTGGTGACAGAGGCAGGGGAGCGACGGTGGGTGAACAGGGACCCAGAGCAGGGGGTAGAGCCCAGCTCACGCACCGCACCGGCGGCCGCGCGGCATGGCACGGCAGGTCGCCAGGCCCGCCCCGCAAGCGGAGGCATGCCAAAACAGGTGGCAGCCCAACTGCTACATCATTCAGGTAACAAACAGACAGTTCACGTATCCATCCGGCAGTGAACTGTTTGTGCGCTTCCAAACTCTTGTAGGCCTTCATCTGATCGCCACTGTACGTTTGGGGTGGGTGACAACACAAGGTAGTTCACCAGATCCGCGTAGCAAACTGATGGCCAATCATCGGGATTGCTAGAAAAATCCTTATCAGGAAGAGCCAAAGGGTCCGCATTACCGATCCTTGTACATTTAGTGAAGTAAGCTGCCTTATCAGAAGGCTGTAACTCATCCACGTAAGACTTTGGGTGTGTCTCAATCCGCCTACTTCCGTCAGCGCACTGCTGATGTGCACTGACCACTTACTGCCGTAGTGCCCACTTTTGACCGTTAGTAGTGTTCCAAATGGAACACTTATGTTAAAACACTTACCGGAAATGACGGCATGACGTGACGAACGCAACACACGTGACCGCGAATTTTTCAGACCGCCAAAAATATTTGCCGGCGTTTTATTTTATAAAAACAACAATGGGTTACGTTCACAGCATGTTGAAATTATATCGCCTCCGACGTCAACGCAGGATCCTCCAAATATTGGCTGAACATGAGGTATATTCGTGTATTTTACAAACACCTATCATGCACAAATTGCAGTGCAGCAGTTACCTTTTCATAACAGTCAGGAGCAGTTCCTTGCATTAAGTTGATGAATTACTAAATGTACACAGCAGGTTCACAGACGTTTTACCATTTCATGTCACAATTACTAAATGTTTTTTTCACTGCCTATATAAATGTTATGCAGGACAGTGACAGTAAGCTGCTGGTTATTTTACCATCAGTAGGCTACTTCAGTGTGCTCCAAGTGGATAAACAAAAAAAAGCTCTATCAATATAAGACTTCACAAATATATATGCATTTGTGCTCAAAGTGTTATGTTATCTTTACACTAACATACACCAAGCAATAGGCAACAGAATAGACAGGCCTATTGATGTTCTATCATGTACTAATTCTGACTAATTAAGAAAAGACAAGGAAAACACAGTAACAGAACCAGATCTTAACTTTATTTTAAACAAAAAAAATTTAAACAACAAAACATAATTAATTCACTTTCCTCTCCCCACTCACAGCGTCCTCGCAGCCCCAGAAAGTACTGCCATATAAATGCCACAGTGCCAGTGTTGGCACTATACTTTGATGGCCACAGCGACATGAGGGTTGACTATCGCCTTTCAAGGGTGTCATTCAACGCACTGATGGATCTGTTGGGCAGGGAATGCGACCATGGCTGGGGCCCAGAAATCGACACCCTGATCTTTCTTTTCTGGCTTGCCACTCCCTCCTCCTACCGTGTTGTTGCCAGGGCCTTTGCCATGCCCCGGGCAACTATTCACCGGGTAGTCCACAGGGTGAGTGGGAAGATCGCCGCTCTTCTTTATCGGGTGGTCCAACATCCCACCGCAGAAGAGCTCCCTCGCCTCGGGGGTAGCTTTGCCCGTCTGGCCAGATCCGCAGCCTTCAACCGTGTGGTTGGTGCCATTGATGGCTGTCACGTCAGGGTGAAGCCCCCAGCACAAGATGCTGCCTGTTATTTTAACAGGAAGCTCTTTTATTCCATCCAGCTGCAGGCCATCTGTGATAACGTGGGGAAGTTCCTCGATGTGTTCGTGGGGTACTGTGGGTCAGTTCATGACGCCAGGGTACTGAGGAACAGCCCCATATACTATCAGCAGTCCCACCCTCCACCAGGATACAGCATACTTGGAGATGGGGGCTACCCCTGCCTATCCCAGCCCATCAGCCTCATCACACCCTTCAGACAGCCCGTTCGCAACCACCTCCAGGCTTGTTTTAACAACAGCTTGTCAAAGGCCAGGAGCATTGTTGAGCGGTCCTTTGGGATGCTGAAGACTAGGTGGAGGTCCATCTTCTTCAAGGCTCTGGAAGTGGATGTGACTTACGTGCCGGAGGTCATCGTCTGTTGCACGGTCCTACATAACATATGTATGAGCAACGAAGACCTGCTGGAGCCAGATGCTGATGTCAGGAGGGCACGAAGACCAGCACCAGCACCTCCAGGAGCCGTCTCTGGTGCAGAGCAGAGACAGAGGATGGCAATGGCATGTTATGTCCCTGACCATGATTACATTTAAAAATGTAAAATGCATGATTGAATAAATTACATGACCATTGTATGATTGTGTTGATTTCATCTGGCATGTTAAAAAACAAAACAAATCTGAATAAATTACGACCATTCTGCAAAATCAATGTTTAATGTTGAACACATTAGATTTTGCAGAGTGGTCGTAATTTATTCAGATTTGTTTTGTAACATTGTGAGGTAAATATATTGTGTACTTCTTATTAGTTTGATAAAGTAGGTAGGTAGTATTTTTAGGAATTTATCAATCATGAATTTGACATTACCGCTTTTGAAAGTCTGGAGTAACCTAATCAGGAAAAAAGATGTTAAGGTGTGGTATAACGAGTGACACAGTGTAAATTATGTTTTAAATATTTATTTACTATTTAATTCACTAAATTTTTTTGGATATAACATCTAAAATTGCCAGGAGGCGCTCCTCCCTGGCAGACGCCTCTCTCTCCCTGGCAGCCATCTCCCTATCCCTCCTGTCCTCCCTCTCCCTCATCTCCCTGAAAAACCTCTCTTCCCTCTCCACAGCCTCTTGGTGCCTCCTCTCCTCGCGTTCTGCAGCCTCTCTCTCTCTCTTTTCTCCTCTCGCTCTCGCTGCTCTCTCTGCATCTCCTGCATCACCTCATCAGCCTGCTTCTCATTGTCCTGCAAGGCTTTTATAATAGCCACGGTGTCTACCCGGCGCCTCTTTGGGGTAGACACCTCAGGAGTCACCGGTGTCACCACAGAAGAGGGTGAGGCCCTCGCCACTTCCGGGTCGGATGAAGCAAAGAGAGCAGGCGGCTCCATAGATGGCCTGCTCCCTATTGCTTCATCCATTAGTGCGTACCACTTCCAAGAAGCAGCGGTGGCCTCACCCCCCTCTGTACTAACACCGGTACGCGGGTTCTTAAGTGCCTGTGGATGAACGACAAAAAAAAAGCTGCACTATTTCACTATCAAATGCTAAACACTAACAATGTATTTACATTTCTTACTTACAAATATACACTACCGTTCAAATGTTTAAAGTCTCTCAATCACCATAGGTAAAATTCCCAAACAATCCTAAAGGAGTTTTCCAAAAAGATATGTATGGAACAACCTACTAACCTTGTATTTCTGCACCAAATTCTCCCATCGCTTTCTTATGGCTTTAGCATCCAGCATCCCCTCCAACCCCTTTTTCTTAATGAATTCCCTGGCAAAAACACAACAGCAGATCATATCAATGCATTAAATAATACAGAGGCCCACTACCAGAACATTTAACATGACACGAGTACTGGGTTCGCCCACCTAATGTTATGTTACTCATTAAATATTTCTTATGTTTTGTTTGCAACAACAATATCACAACATTTATTTTGAGTAGATTATTTATCCTGGGGTTGGGCCAGAGATGCAGACTGCTTTACATGTGTTTACTACAGCACTGTCAATAACGAGCATATGTGATCATGTTAGTTTGAAGTGAAGAACGTGGCGTAATACAACTGTTAATGCAATGTACTTACTCGAATCCAGTAAGGGTCGCATTCCTCCTGCCAGTAAATAAATCTGCGTTAGCAGCACGCCAGGGGATTAGCTCCCTGGTATCTTCGTCGGTCCCTAAAACGGATCAAAATACCTCGATGAGACAAATGGAACTCACCTTGCCCGTCAATAGTATACGTGATATCCAGCATTACAACGGCACAACACTGTATTCACCAGCCCATAATCTAAAATAGTCACAAAGCCAGTTTCATAACTTACTAGCGTTCACACAGATAACGTGCTCGTCCCAATGGATGGCTTATTAATGCTGTTATTTAAAATTAACACGATAGAGTTCACATGTCTAACGTGCTAGGTAGCTATAGGTAGCTAGGTAGCATTAACATGTAACTTACGCTAATTAACTCGCCAAATGATTATATCAGCTTCTGTCAGTGAGGGACATGTAAGTGATGCATTAGACGAGAGTACAATGCCTCGTATTACCACCATTACTTACATTTATATGATTGCGGTGTCGCAGCTCCGGCTGTCTCGGCTGAAATGTCCGCCATTATTTTCAAACTGGAAAAATCTTCCCGACGTCCTTAGCCCCTCCCTTTCCGCTTTGTAGTCAAGATGGCGTCCGTTTAGTGCGAGTAGGGTCCATCGTTACGCACTGCATTTTGTGCCCGTTTTTAGGGGGTCATCCGGGTACTTTCAGTGCACTGACTTTTTGTGTTATCCACACTACCTACTTAAAACTAAGTGTTCGAAGTGTAGAAGTAGGCGGATTGAGACACACCCTTTGATTGCATGTTGGCGCGTTGTGTAGACAATGGCATGCCAACCAATATGGCCGCCACGCAAGGGGTTCTGGGTAACGGAGTCACGTGGTTGCAAGGGGTCTATTACCCATAGCCTTAACGCTCGTAGTCATGAAGAGGGTGTCATGACCAACATCAAGGACTCAGTCAATGTCACTCTGGACCCACATCAGTACGCTTACAGGAGGAACTGATCCACTGCTGACATCTTCACATCGGTGGTCCACACAGCCCTCACACACCTGGAGAGCAGAAATTGCTCCATTATCCCACAGACTCTGGTGCAGAAGCTCTCCTCTCTTGGACTGAGTCCCACACTGGGAAACTGGACCCTGGACTTCCTGACAAACAGACCTCAGACTGTCAGGATTCACATCACAGTCTCCTCCTCCATCACCCTCAGCACTGGCTCTCCTCAGGGCTGCGTGCTGAGCCCCCTCCTGTTCACTCTGCTGACATATCACTGCACGGCAAGACACCCCAGCTGTCATATAGTGATAGCTGGGGTGTCATATAGTGACAGCTGGGGCAGTCAACGGGCAAATGACACTGCAGTCATGGGATATATCACAAACAATGATGAGTCCAAATAAAGAGAGGAGGTTAAACACCTGGTGCAGTGTTGCATAGAGAATAACCTCTGCATCAATGTGAAGAAGACTGAGGAGATGGCAGTGGATTTCAGAAGGGACATGGATCCTCTTTATCTCCTGTACCTTGGAGAAACAGCTGTGGAGCTGTCTACAGCTACAGGTACCTGGGTGTGCATTTATCCAGTGACCTCACCTTGAGGGCCAACAATTCCTTTCTGGTCAGGAAAGCCCACCTGTGTCTCTACTTTCTCAGGAAGCTGTGGAGAGCTGGATTCAGGAGCTCAGTCCTGAGGAACTTTTATCACTGTTTGGTGGAGATGAATGTGACTTACAATTATTAGGTTAAGTAGGCTTTCCAGCATTGCTACATTATTTGTTATGAGTCAGTTTTGTGCCATTATGACGTACGGATCCCTTGTAACAATAGAAACTGTTATGATTAAGTTGTATTTGCACCTTCACCCAGGTTGCTGTTTGAAGGTTGATTTGAGTCTGAGGTGTGTCGCTACAAAATAATAGTGACTGCACACAAATTAAAAAAGACACTCTCAGCGACCTGACCTTAAATTAAACTTGAATTAGAGATATTAAAAGACTGCTGACTTTTTTTCTTTTTTTACATGTCCTGTCTGGCAGATTAGGACTAAGACTTGCTTTCCTAGTGCCATAGAGAGCCCAACAGATTTACTTTCGCAAGTGGAGCATTACTGCTTACTCTACAGTGTTCCACTTGATATGTATGCAAAAAACAGAACAGTAAAAGAGAAATAAAGAAAGAGACAAAGATGAGGTAAAATGTTAAAAGGGAGACAAGGTGACAAAAATGCAGAGAAAAAGAAGAGTGCAAGACAACATTCTAGGAGTCTGCTGCTACACCTGCAAAAAGAAATATAGAAAGTACAACAAAACCAACAGAGAAATTATCACCGGTACGAACAACTAACACCTTTGATAATTTCACTGAAAAATAGACAATTTATTTAATATAAGATGTTTTTAGTGACAGCCAAAGCTAACTTTAGGGTTTATCTGTATAGAAGTGTATCTGTAAGCACCTGGATCCAATAACCTGTGGGTGTTTGTGAGAGTGTGCTTGTATATGTAATGTTTGTCCATAATAAAAATGTTCAATAGTTGTTGAGCCACAGAACCAACCCCCAAGGCACTGACGCAGGCAGCGGGGAGACCAGAGCCCTAGACAAAAGACTGTTGACTTAAGGCATGGTGGCTCTTTGCAGTATTGCTGATTACTCTAAACTGCTATTTATAGCCTCATGAAGATTAGTAACCACTTCAGTGGAAACTAATGTGTATACTAATAAATAAACAAATAAATAGCCAAAGGTTCTTTTGTATGGGAACAATTTTCAGGCTTTGTCTAAAGCAGTGGTTCCCAACCCTTGTCCATAAATATCCCTGTCCTGCATGTTTTAGGTGCATCTGTGTTCCAACTCACCTGATTCCAATGAATGCATGACATCCTCTGCATGCCATTAAGTGCTACAAATGCCTCCTAATCATCATTTTGTTTAAGTCAGGTGTGTGGCAGAAAGGAAACACCATTTATAATTTTTCAGCTAAATGATTTGACCCATAAATGAAGCACCTCCTCAACTGATTACTCAGTTTGATTTTATTAATTAATTCAATAAAGCGGTGCATAAATGAACAGCTGTAAGTTAATTCAAAGTTAATGAAAGCTCATTTTTGTATTAAAATTTTGTTTTATCAATGTATATAATTTTGTTTGGTCAAAATTAATATAAATATAATGGTCTCTCGTGAGAAAGACTGCTTTGAATTTCGGAAGAAACAAATGTAAAAAAGGAATTTACAGTCATTAGCCAGCCAACGTACCTGGTAATTAACCAGACAAAGGTCAGTTTACCGCCTACATTCCTGAAGACATTTTTAGAATGTCAGGACAAAAAAGCTTCAAAGGTTGAGGTGACACACCTGATTACCAAACGCTCTGGAAGCTTAATGAGTAAGTCCTATTGTTCTGCTATGACGCTGTGAGCGCTAATTATTCACCCAAATTAACCTTTCAGCCAGTCTGTATATTACATGTAGGACAATCACGTTTTTTGTGTTAACATGACCAAGAGTGGAACAGGTGGAATTCAGGTGTTTCAGTTAAAGTTTTTTTTTCTTTTTTTGTGTCCCATCTGGCAATGTAGCAATAAGAATTGTTGTCTTAATGCCAAACAGAGCCCAACATATTTTACTTTCACAAGTGGAGCCTTACTGCTGTTGTGCCACTACCATGGGTAATAAAATCAGACTGTAAGTTGGAAACAACATGAAACATGAGACTTTTACAGGTATCAGGGGACTGTTCTCACAGCAGGGGCCACTGTATAAAAACCCCTGACCACGGACAATCGTTAAGAAATTGGTGGTTTAATCCTAAATTACCTATTCGAGCTTTAATCATTTCCCAGAGGAATAATTGCATTAATAAAATCAAGTGTCTTAAAGGTATTGATTTTACTGAGCAAATCATCCTTTAAATTTTTATTTTATCAAATAATGTTTTGTTTAACTCAGGATTTGCATTGTGAATAGGTTGAAACACATACCAAATGTTCTAAATTAGTTAAGCTAATTTAACCTCACGCCATGTTCTTTAAATTGAACTTTATCAAAGAATTCACTGAATCATTCTGATAATGGTTTTCATCTATTTTGTTTGCCCTTTTTATTTATTTTTTTATGTACGTAGTTCCTTAGCTTGTTTTTTATCTTAAATTTGCTCAGTAGTTTAGTTAAGTTTTACTAGCCTTGTAGAGAGGATTTGTTGAATGGAATCTAGGGTTAATTCAGATCTCAGCATTCTATATTTGTGTTCTCTGGATGTTTATTTTGTTTCTGTTAATAAATTCTTGAATTTATTAACAGAATTCTTCAATTCTTGAATCATCCTCGGTTTCACTTTAGTACATTTGCCAAACTTAACTAGAGTCATGGCTCTGTTGATCCATTCATTCCTTCAGCTCTCAGCAGTATTGAGGTTATGGGATTCTACATAAATAAAATTGATTCCATTAGAAATCCTCTCAAACATGATCACCTCATCCTCAGTAAGTGATGCAGCTTTGGAGGAATCTTTAGAACCTGATCGGTGTTTGAACTGTTTAGACGCAGTAGAGTTTCTGAGTTGTCTAAAATTTTAGCTTCATCTAGACCTTCAACTTGTATGTTAGACCCAATCCCAACAAAGTTATTTAAGGAAGTATTCCCTTTGATTAATGCCCCCATTTAAAACATTATTAATCTATCTTTAGTAAATTGATATGTACGACAGGCTTTTAAAGTAGCTGTTATTAAACCTTTACTTAAGAAACCCTCTCTTGATCAAGATGATTTAATAAATTACAGACCTATGGCTAATCTTCTTTTCCTATCTAAAAGTCTAGAGAAAGTAGTTGCAAATCAAGGATGTGAACATTTACAAAGTAATGACCTATTTGAAGAGTTTCAGTCAAGCTTTAGCGCTCATCATAGCACGGAAACAGCTCTGGTGAAGATCACTAATGATATTCTCATGGCCTCAGATAATGGATTTGTGTCTAATCTCAGTTCTGCATTTGATACAGTTGATCACAATATTCTCCTTGAAAGACTTGAACACACTGTAGGGATTAAGGGGAAAGCATTAGGCTGGTTTAAATCATATCTGTCGGACAGATTCCAGTTTGTTCATGTTAATAATAAATCTTCCTCAAACTCTAGGGTCACCTGTGGAGTACCACAGGGTTCAGTCCTTGGACCAATTCTCTTTACTATATATATGCTTCCGATCGGCAAAATTATCAGACAGCATGGGATTAATTTCCACTGTTATGCTGATGACACTCAGCTATATCTATCCATAAATCCTGATGAATCCAATCAATTACTTCGACTACAGATATGTCTTGACTTTAAACTGCTTTTAAATTCTGACAAGATAGAAGTTGTAATCTTTGGACCAAAATTAACTTTTTAATCAATCACTTAATCTGGATGGCATTAAATTGGCCTTTGGTAATAAATAAAAAATCTCAGTGTTATTTGTGACCAAGACATGTCATTTAAATCCCATATTAAACAGGTTTCCAGAGTTTCGTTTTTTCACCTCTGAAATATCGCCAAAATTAGAAATATTCTGTCCAGGAGTGATGCTGAAAAAGTAGTCCATGCATTTGTTACTTCAAGGCTGGACTATTGTAATTCTTTACTATCAGGAAGTCCACAAAATGCAGTTCGAAGTCTTCAGCTGATCCAAAATGCTGCAGCAAGAGTTCTGATGGAATCAACAAGAGAGATCATATTTTCCAATTTTAGCTTCCCTTCATTGGCTTCCTGTTAAATCAAGAATATAGTTTAAAATTCTTCTTCTAACGTATAAAGCCCTTAATAATCAAGCTCCATCATATATCAGAGCTCTGATTACCCCGTATGTTCCTAACAGAGCACTTCGCTTTCAGACTGCAGGTCTGCTGGTGGTTCCTAGAGTCTCCAAAAGTAGAATGGGAGGCAGATCCTTTAGCTATCAGGCTCCTCTCCTGTGGAACCAACTCCCAGTTTTGGTCTGCGAGGCAGACACCCTGTCTACTTTTAAGACTAGGCTTAAAACTTTCATTTTTTGATAAAGCTTATCGTTAGAGTGGCTCATGTTACCCTGAGCTACCTCTGTAGTTATGCTGCTATAGGCTTAGGCTGCTGAGGGATATCAGGGTCTATTTCTCTCACTCTGCTGAGTTCTCCTACTGTTCTCCAATTTGCATTGTTTGTTGTTATTTCAGCTTTTAACTTATTGTTCTGTCCTATTTTTCTTCTCAGTAGGTACACGTGGTCTGGCGTTCTGTTAGCTGTGACATCATCCAGGGAAGGCAGATCTTCTGCCATTACCATATAACATAGAAAGGATTGCTGGATCAATCTGTGCTTCTGTGCTTTTTTGGTTCTCTGCTTTGTCTTCTTTAACCCCCCAGTCGGTCAGTTAAATAGGAAATGTATAAAGTGACAGCTAAAGCTAATATTAGGGGTTTTCTGTATAGAAGGGAATCTGTAAACACCTGAATCCAAGGAGGATGGCAATAAGGCACTGTTCCACTGCAAAGTCCATATAGTCATTTGATTCTAAATAATTTAAATTCAGAAATTCATATTTTATAGAGGTGAAGATTTTCTACTCAGGTTATACAAATCAATAAAAAGGTTAAAATATTTAAGAAATTGTTTCAACCAAACCATAAAGGACAGTGAATAAATGCTTTTTGCAGTCATCTATACTGCAAACCGCAGTTATTGCTTCACTTTTTACTTTCATTAGGTTTTCTTGCAAGTGAACACTTGATTATATTTGATGAACCAAGTCTGATGGGAAAATAAATAACAGGGAAGGTTTGTAAATTTTTTCAAAGTAGTGATATCACAAGTTATGAAATATTGCTGTGTTTTGGGTTTTAACCTCAATGTCACATTTCCACAACTTCATGTAATGTTGGGACTATTTAAACTATGACTGACATACAAAAATACCACTACACCCAAATGATTGACTGTTTTCACAGATTGAGATGGGAGATGCTTTTTTATTAATCGATGGACAGGAAATTTGTCTGAGCAAAATTTACTCAAATTGAAGAACATTTCCCTCAGAAACCGATAACATTTGGTCCCTCTAAAAAGATAAATGTAAATCTAAAAAATGTACTCCAAATATCACTTTTAGAATACAAAGTTGAGCAAAAACATTTTTTTGTGGGAAATAATTTTAACTCTTGAAAAAGTACTACGCCATTTTTCCTGTGCACTCAGGAGTAATCAGTATAGGCAATGTAGCAGCACTGATTCCTGTTGATCTCCTTCCAATTCAGCATGAATATTACTCACAAATAACAATGGATTTCATTCCATCTAAAACCCATGTTATGCAACTGAGTAACTGTGTTATTTCAAGCTGGGCCCTTTTCCAACTCCCTGCGGGGTAATTTCTTTTCTTGAGGCAAATCACACCTGCACCTTTTTTTTCAGTTTCTGTTTCTATTGTATTGAATACAATTTTCTTTTGCACCTGTTGCTTTCTTTATGAATCTTTTTTGTTTAATACTTGCACATAATGAACACAGCCTTTATTAATGGAATACATTAAATTACACCAGTAGTGACACAAAATTTTTGTTGGCACTCAACACAGGGCTTGAACTCACAACCCTGAAATTAAGAGTTTTGTGCTCAACCAACTCGACCGCTTTATTTGTAGTATCTAGGACCACTAGTAGACAAGACCACTGTAGTTGTAGCCAAAGTGTTGCAGAGCTGATCTGCAGTGAGGCAAGACAAGCATAAAATCTGTTAAGATTCATAGGCCCTGAATCAGACCTGTTGCTCTGATGTTAACAATTAGTTTGCTGTTTGATGATCTATTAATTAGGCTCCTAAAGAGATGAGTAATTGGACTGAATAACTGAATTAATAAAGGAGATGCAAGACATGTGTAGCTGTAAAGTTAATAGAATTTAATGAAGGGACAATTTGTGTAGATAAACTTGTTTTCTACCACATGAAACTACATTTAAAAAATAACGACAGGACAAATGAAAAAATTATGTTGGAAAACTATAGCCTATCATTCTCCATAATGACTTCCAAAAGTAATCAGTAGGGATGAAACAGGTTTGGTGGAATCAGATCTCCCAATATTAAAAATCAACAACATTTTGTGCCAAAGGGAAGTATGTCTTGCAAAGAGCTGACTTTAGCCTCTTTCACAAAACACTTCAAGGTGGGGTTAAGGTACAGTTTTGTTCTCTCTGTGTATTCTTTGAAATTAACAATGTGGCAAAAGGAGGAATTCAAAGTTCCTTGTTGGCCTAGCTGTATTGGGCAAGCCAAGATTGTTGGTTAAGGGAGTGATGTGGTGATGACCTATAACTACCCCGCAGGATTTCAATAAAGGAGTGCCATAAATCTCTTCTATCAAGAAGAATGAAAAAGTTAGACTGATATTTAAGAGTCTTCTGACTCACATTTTATGAATTCAGGTTTGGTTCTGCATTTCCCCTCAGCCTGCATGTGAGATATCACCTACTTCACTTGTGATTCATGATTGGCTGGAGGGACACCGGAGGCTGCTTGTCTTTGTAGGTTTTTGAACTAAATGTTTTGTAAAAGACCATCTGGTCTGGTGAAATATGTAAACAAACATTATTAGCCTCAGTTATGAAGGTGTTTACTATAAGCCTGAAACCCCATCTATGTTTGAGACCCTAATTTGTAGTCGTGTTGTGTTGATGAACTTGGACTCAATGTTGAGTATCATGTCGTAAATTGAACGTATTCCTCGGCCACCTAAGTAATCAAGGTGTATTTGTGTTTTTCTCAAGGCAGGCGTTGCCTCCGTGACTAATGATTAGTTTTGTTTTTGTCAGGATACATCACGAGAAGAGACTTGACCTTTAGAGGTATTGTTACACAATGTTCAGTTAAAACAATATTGTGAAGATTTAACAGCCATAAGCTGACACGGGTCAACTAGCAATTAACCTGACAAAGGTATATTGTTTTGATCAGTCTTCCACCCATATTCCTCAAGAGAAGAATGTCAGAGCCTTTTTATGCTGCCAGGTAAAAGGTGTGAACGTCCTGTTCCAGCCATAAGCCATGAGAGCAACGTTATACCTCCTAGGCCTCCCATCGCCTTCCGTTTGGACCTTGTCGGATTATGAAAGTGCAAGGCATTTTTTAATTTTAATATTTTTAGTTTTCTTTATCTTGACCTAGTGGTACCTTCTCAATCTTTCTAAAAGGCACAACAAATATCAATACATCTAAAATGTTTATTTAAATACAAATAATGAAAAAAAACTTTTGTTATTCTAAATGTAACAAAATCTAAATAGAAAATATGTTTCGCATGTGAAAAGTACTTGTAGACAACTGTAAAGTGACTTAGTGCTTGGATCATGTTCAGACATGTGATCAAAGTAGAACATGTCAGCATTTTGCATTGAGCTCGCTTGTGTTTGAATTTAAGAACTTCAGTAAGGAAATTATAAAAGAAAAAATATCCCAAACAAACGCACACGTGACGCTTGGACAATCTTACAAATCATTGCAGTTAATCTGTGTGACCACCAGAAGGTTAGTAATCAAGGTGTTCTCTGTCACAGAAAATTAGCTCATACACCCTTGTCCACATGTAGTCAGACTTAGTGACAGAGGCATATAAAATCAAAGCGTTTCATTTCAGACAAACAATAAAATACACAGTTAAACCTGACTGTCTGCATTCTTCATTGCTCAGCCTTTCATGAGCTATACAGAGTACAGAAACTGCAGCCGTCATGGGAGGTGTTCCTTTCATTTCTTTTGGACAATCATAATTATACAATTTTATTGTCTTTACATGTTTCCTTTGGAGAAAACAACAACGTGCCATTAAAAACAACAAAAAAAACAGCTTTTGATCATAATGTTTTGCTCCGAAGCGGCACCCAATTCACAGGGTCATCATATCCGCAGAGATTATATCGCAGTCCTGTCAGATCGGTTTTGGGCATGTTAGTGCCTGTCTTTACTATTATTATGCAGTATTATTATTTATTTGCTCTCTTGGCCTCTATTGTCAGTAATCAGACAGGATATGGTCTCCATTTTGTTTTCGCTTTTTTTCCATATGTGTTTTTTTTTACCTCGTAAAGCACCAGTGTGGTTTTAAATGTGCTTTATGAATAAATTTACATTGACACATGTCTCATTCAACACTAAAACAAGGCAATGGCTTTTCAGAATAACATTTATGTGAACCAATAAACCAAAACTTTGAAGTTGTCATACTTTTGTACATAAGATTTTAATTTGATAATTATCTGTATTTTTATTTTCTGTGGAGAATATATGATAATGGCTGTATAAAACATGCTTATGGCTACATAGTGACTGCTAAATAGTCTTTTTTTACTTGAACATTTATATTTTAGCAGCTGCTCAGAATTATTTGTACCCCTTTTGGCTTCTCAGGAATTGTTGTCGGTGCATTCAACTTGAGCTTTATATCTTGATTTGTGTGACTGGGTGATTTCTGAACTGGTGTCTCACCAAAATTTTCATTATGGTTACATAATGACAACAAAGATTCTTGATTCTTACTATTATAACTATTATTTCTATAAAGCTTTACACTGTATTTTTCCACCTAAGTGTAAGAAATAACTTTAGAAATAGCTACAGCTCAAACAACAGGCAAAAACACAATAAAAAGAAAACTGAAGGATTATTTCAGCTTTTTATTTTGTTAAGGCAAAAACTATAGCATTCATGTTACTAATTTATCAGTAAAACGCTATCAGCGGATATAATGTCTGCAACAAAATGCTCCAATCCGGTCTAAAGAGATGCATGAAAGTTTTTTGGCCTGCAAATTGGTGGCGTCAAATCTTACTTTTTTATCTTATTGATTTTTACATTTTACAACGCGGATATACAGTATTTTTTTGCAGTATTTGTTTTGCAATGCATCGATCATCCAGTGGGGGTCACTCTCGCTTGGTGAGAGCGGTAGCTTGACGTATGAAGAAGACGACGAGGAAACACTGCTATGGCTAATGCTAACTAGCCGTTGAAAAAAAATGTTGGTTTTTTGATTTTTCTGCCGCACTTATCCTCCAAACGAAGCTCAGTCGGGACTCCCGTCCGACCGTGTAAGGACTCGGCCAGGGAGTCGGCCTCGACGTGTTTATTTAGAGGTATTTAGTGAGAAGTTTGTCTGGAAGTGGCGTGTGTTTGTGTCTGCTCCTGTCAGCTACCCGTCAGTTAAACGTCAGGTGAGTTTCATCTTCGATCGACTCGTTTTGTTCATCCCTGGTTTGAAATCTGCATAGAGTATTCTGAAAGGTTTATTATTATTATTTTTTTAATGTTCTTTTGCGCTGAACACTCAAGAGCTGCGAAGAATAAAAGTTGATGTACTAGTTTACTGTCAGAGACCCGTGTGACGTCTTAGCTTTCGTTGTCGCTGAAGTTGAATTATTGTCTGTCCGTTAAGTCAGCATCTTGTTACAGTATGAGCACCTTATGATGAAACGAAGAACTGCCTGGGGACGTCGTGTTTTTTTTTTTTTTTAACTGGCCGTCAACTGTGTTAAATGTTTAAGCTATTAAAAGTCCTGACGGTAATAGAACAGCAAAACAAATACAGTTTAACTTATATGCATAGTGAAGCTGTGATGGGTTAATACGTAAAAAAAAAAGGCTGTTGTCACTTACTGTACGGTCATGGTCAAATATTTTGAGTCTGAAATGTCAATTCTAGAGCTTTGGTTGTTCTGAATGCAATTTGTATTACATCTAGGTTGCTTTAAAAGAGACCACTCTTCTTTTGTCAACCATTGCTACGCCACTAGAAGCACGCTGTCGTCAATGTTTTTTTTTTTTTTGCCTCAACCAGACTTCACAAATAAAAAATATTGCTCACTAAATTGTAAGTCAAACGTATTAAATCACCAAGCGGACTGAAGAACAATCAGCTAAGGTATGGGGTTGTCACCAGTGCAGGGCTTGCTGATGAACGGTGGCAAGAAGGCGAGGTGTGTCCTTACGCACAGGTAGGCCTTGGATGTTGACCTTGTGCCTACAAGGACAGCCCAGAGAAATCTGCTTCTTTTTAACAGGGAGGTCTGAATCATTGATGCTTGGGGTTTTGTTACGCCCAGGTTTATTGACTCATCAACAGTTGGCCTGAGACAACTGCCCCAAGTAAATATTTGTCGCAGAACTTGCTCCATGACCAACTGTACCAAGTGATCCAGGAACAATGTGGTGATTATTTGTGGTATTATCTGTGGTATTATCTGTGGTATTATCTTACCCAACACTGTGGAGCACCCTGTGACAAGGCAAAAGTGATAATTCAGTGGCCGAGGTATCTAGATGTCGAAATTTTGGGGGTCCTGGCCAGGAGACTCCTCAGATCTGTACTTTATTTAGATAAGACAGGACTTTATTCACCCTATAAAGACTTTAAAACATTGAATGTGAAATTGAATAGCCACAGCAGCAGACAGAGTGGAAAGCACCCATCTAGGAAGATCATGGAAAGGAAATGTTAATAAAAACAGATCTTTGCGTGCTTTCAAACAATGCAAGCAAAAGAAAAAAGATCTAAAATAAAGTTACAGCAAAAATTTACACTACATACATAGTAAAAGATATAAATTGGGTGAAATATCTATAGTGCCCTACCATACTGATTTTATTTATAAGGCACTTTACACACCAACAGGACCAAAGTGCTATACACGATCATAAAATGCAAATGATCACTCATAAAACAATAAGCAAGATGGTATATAAAATCAGTAATAAAATTAAGGAAAGTAAAATGCAGTAAAACAAAGTCAACATCTCAGATTGTGTTAAAAGCCAAGAAAAAGAGATGGATCTTAATGCCACGGTGTGGCAGTATTGTACATTTATAGATTTTTATAGGAGAGGACCTTCTGAAGAGTTCATTTCATCCAAAGTGTTGTAGAAGGGTTGGGAGGTGTTGTTCATGATGAAGGTCAGCTTGGCCAACATCCTCCTCTCCCCCACCTCCACTGTTGAGTCCAGGGAACAGGCTACAACTGAGCTGGCCTTCCTTACCTGCTTGCCCAGTACTACTCTGTGCAGCCGCTCCCCCAGCAGACCACAGGGCTGAACACTGCAGAGGCAACCACGAAGTCATGGTATTGAGAACCTATTTAGGCATGTTAACATAAACTTGGATGTATTTGTGGGGGGAAAAAGCCTTTATGACATTGAAATATCTTATTTTTTAAGCTTCAGTGTACCATAGCGTCTTTTAGAATTAAATACACAAAAGCAGCAGAAATTATAGGAAGCCATATTTTTGTCAGTCTCCAAACTTTTGCCCATATCTGTACATATGTATTCAGTCAGCCTGGATTTCTTTATACGTTGCTTCTAAGGAGCAATATTGTCTTGTAATTTCTGCTCATGAACCTTATAAGCTCTCTGGCAGTCTTTTAAAAGTCTTCTTTTGATCTTTCCTGCTTTTTGACTCCTTTTATTGCTATTTAAAGATGACTTATAAACCTTTCAGTCGTAAAGGCCTCCTGAAGTCAAGGATTTGCGTTGTGCTATCCACTCTTAACAGACGGTTTAGCAGAAGACACGATTCCTCTAGATGCAAATTTCAGTGTATGAAAATAATAACAAAAATGAAAGTTTCATAGAAATAACAAAGAATTTAAGCACCGATAAGCTATTTTTTATTGGAAGTTGCTTACTGTACAGTTAACATAGACTATATGATCAACTGAAGAAGAAGGCACCCTTCAGGTCCTGATTTATTCACACATGACTTTTAAGGTTCAATTTGCTGTAGATCTTTTTTTTAGCCAGACATTCCTCCCTTTAGCCTCCTTTTCTCATTTTTAAGCACTTTTGTCACACACTATGCTGTCACAGTCAGGTACTAAAAGCCTACAGACCTGCTAACTAAGACCACTCTCAAAGATTAAATGTCTAGCACCTTGGAAAGAAAGCATATTAGAACGGGGGTTAGTTAAACCTTTTGCGCAGTATTGTACATCACGCACTGAATTTCACAATTTACACTTAACTCCAGCATCTTCAACTCCATAGACAATAAAGATGTTAAACAATAATAACCTTGTCTGGACAAAAGCTCTGATGCCTCCACCACTTAATGTTCACATGGTCGACTTCCTCATCATTGTGTTTTATGAGGTTTAACCTGCAGGCTAATGTGTGTTCGCTACACCTGCCAAGTGGCAATTTGCATCGTGCTTGCGTAGCATCACTAAATAATGCTGTATTATTAGCTTACTGCTTGTGTTCAGCGCCACTCTGGGAGGAGTAACTGGTTTGGACGTGCTTGTGTTGTGACTCTTAAAAGTGGATGCCAAAAAATACGGGGCGTGTCCACTCTTTGCCTTTGTTGTTTAAATTCTTGAGTATTTTTAACAGCGGACAAAATGTGCTTCTTGTGACATTCTGACATTTTCATTGACATGTTGGAATAAATGTTCCTGAAAACTAACAGATGACGGTTCAAGCGCATCACCGTTTTCTGTTTTGCTTTACTAGTCAGTGTGAAACAAGTCAGATTCTCAAAAGACTTAACCGCTAGTAAGGATAAGTAGAGCGTCTTTAACTTTTTAAAATGTTCTTAATGTGGATGATAAATAGGATAGTAGGATAGCAAAACTCTGGAAATATAATAACCTACCAAATACCAAATTCTAACAAGTCCTTTGCGATTGTGATTCAATATACTGTGCAGCTCTAATAACAAATTAAGTTCTTGTGGTTAAAGTTTTATACTTTGGTCTTTGTGATTGTTAATAAATCCTATAATGTACAATGTGGTTGTTAAACTTAACACAGAAAGGACACCTTCAAGCTTGGAAAGCCATCAAACTTGTTAAATGATTGCATGAGTAAATGCAGCCAAAGCTGTCCAGAAAACTGTAATTGAAGGAAAAAATTGCTTAAACATTTAGAATTGGATGTTTGTTTTTACCAAGGCAATCAAGCACTGTCTCTGTTTTTCTTTCTCCTATTTCAGCTCAGTGATTGTGGGAAGCAGCAGGCATGGCAGCTCCTGTAAACGTCCAGACTCCAAGTAAGACCTGGGAGTTGAGTCTTTACGAGCTGCACAGGAGCCCTCAGGTGAGCGGCAACGAACAAACACATGCGTGACCCTTGCATGTGTTTAAAAGGTGAAATACATGCAGATGTATGTTGAGTTTTAAAAGGGATCTGACCGTACAGGGTTAACGGGGTCGACTTCCTTTAGAGGAGTGTAGTACAAAGAGATTAACACCTCAGCTATGTTTGGGTGAACAAAGGTTTCCTGTGTTAAAGGAGACAACTGATCTGCGTGTATGACATCAGTTATAGAACAGTGTGTTACCATGGCCGACTGACCTGGAGCCATCTTTGTTTAAAGTTTTAGTCAAAACTGAAAATACTGGTTATTCATCTTTTTTTTCTGATATGAGTAATAGAAAAAGCCAGAGTCGAGAATATTTGTCACTTCAAAAACCGCATTTAGACTCTGATAATATGTTGAATTTACTACCTGGATGGGATGAAAATGTTTGCATCTGTGGTCTAAATTTGCCGCCTCTGTTATCTGCTTAAACTACTGTGAATATTTTTGTATATAATTTTGGGCCAGTGTCAGGGCTAAAGCTTTTATAGCTTTTTGGTGCAGATATCGCAGCCTGCTAGTAAAGTGCATATTAATTTAACTTACTATTTACTGCTAACAGTCTTTTTGATTTTAAAAAGACACATTCCTAAACCTATGAAAAATAAAAATTTAAGAGTGAATAATTGTCATCCAAACCTGAGTTACAGATCCAGCCCTAGATTACAAAAATGACAACATAAAATGGTGCATCCATCAGGGTTTCCGCGGGGCATTAAAAATCATTAAAAGTCAATAAATGAAATTTTTTTAAATTAAGGCGTTAATTGGCATTAAATGTCATTAAATGTGATTATCTGTGGCATTAAAAAAGCCTTGTTTTCTAAAAAAAATACGTTCATAAAAACAGTTTCGTCAGATATATTATATCAGATATAACTGATTCCGCGTGTTTGCGCGGAACCAAACACGCTGAACTGCTTCCGGTTGATCGTAAAGCCGTATGTTTTTATGATGTTTGGAAAAGAGGCTCGAGGCGGAGAAAGAGCTAGAGAATGGGAAAATGCAAATTTCAACAAAAGCAGGTGGAAAACGAGGAATTCGGGACATGGCTGCAGCCTGTTGACGGTAAAGATGACGCAGGATTTTGCCGTGTTTGTAAAGAAAATTAAGCTTTGCACAATGGGTGTCGATGCTTCACGATCTCACATGAAGTCGGACAGTGTAGTCCAGGGTGTACGCGGGTATACGGCGTATACGCACTTATTTTTCAGTCAGAATTACCTATACCCACTTCTGGAGCGATATTTGTGTCTTTTGTTTGAGCGCGCAGTGAGACAGATATTCAGCGTTCAAACATCACACGCGCGCGCTCAAAACTCATAAACTCTTCTAGTAATAGTAATATCATCTTTATTGTCATTGAAACATACATTACAACGAAATTTGTTCTCTGCTTTTAACCCATCCCCCTCGGGGAGCAGTGGGCTGCCATGTGCGGCGCCCGGGGAGCAATCTGGGGTTAAGGGTCTTACTCAGGGACCCAGAGTGCAGGCTCTGGGGATCGAACTGGGTACTTGCATCCTTCTCTGAGTGCAAGCGCGCTGCTCTAACCACTAGGCCAACACTCCCCCCTAAAACTCCCACAACAGGATTCGATCCCATGACCTCTTGCATGCAAAGCCTGAACTTTCCATCAGAGCTATACTGTAGGCATCTCAACCCACTATCCTCGCGCTCGGTTCCGTGTCTGCCCGTAACCTGCTACTTCCACGCTCAACACCAGCTGTGCGCGGCTCGCTGGATTCTGTCTGTGTGCTCTTGACTTCAAAAACTGTCCACCTCACCAGCCAATCACAGACAGGTTTCTTTCCATCCAATCAGAGTAGGGCTTGCAAATACTGCGTTCAGATGGATTAAATGAAAATGCTGCAGCTTTTGGCAGAAATTACTAAACATAACGGTGGGATTGAAGAAAAAACAACAACCAATAAACAGTTTAATATTTTAGCCTAAAATATTTAGTTTAAAATAATTCCTTGAGTTACTAAGTGAGGTGTGAAAAATCTTTTTGTCTCTTTTCTTTCCAGCTTCTAGGTGATGATGAAAACGTTTCTTGTGATCATAATCATCATCATTGTCATCATTATTTAAAGAGCACTTTAACACGAGGTAAAACAAAATAACATCTAATAAAATGGCTTGAGTAAAGACTCAACAGTTTAAAACAACAACAATAATAATGAGCTGTTTAAATCCTTAAAAACAAACAGAAGTTCTTTAAACTGAACTCTAAGATAAACAGGCAACCAGTGAAGGGAGGCCAGGATGAGGTAATGTGTTTTATTTTATGTTTTTCCATTAAAAGGTGTGCAGCAGCGTTTGAACCAGCTGCAGACGTTTGAGTGAGGACTGACCGAGTTTTGATGTTCTCCTCGTTATTAACTTTATCTCTTTTTATAGATTCTCTTTCTCATTCAATTTAGGACTTTCCATATACCTTAGCATCTACGTCTATATTGAAAAACCTACAGTAAAGTAATGAAATGTTGATTCTGGAGGTAGTGTAGGAATTCCTTCAATATAAACCAAAGAAAATTTTACATTACCTGCCAGAAGCTGGATAAAATCTTTAAAAAAGAGACAACAGTATTTTCACACCTCACGTAGTAGCTCAAGAAAATATTGTAATCTAAATGTTTTAGGCTAAATATTTTAGGCTAAAATGAGTAAACCCTAGTGATGGATTTTTGGGTAAACTAAATAGAGCAGTGTCACATGTCATTGTTCCTAAAACAGCATTTTTCTGAGCTGCGTCTAAAAGGGCAAACATTGAGAGTATACCCACTGCTCCAGGGACCACTACACCACTGCGGACAGCCACAGATCAGCTGCAAGGGGCAGACAACAGCTAACAATGTCAAGTTACTTTTCTGTAACCAACGCAGTCACGTCCGCATTAGCTACCGCAAACACCACAGCAGCAGCTGGAGCAAGCTTTACTGCCACTAACATCGGGAAATCAGACGGTCTTCGAACAACATTCGGATCCAATGGAACACTGCATGCGGAGGTGCTCTGGGTGATCAACAAGTACTCTCTCTCTCTATATATATATATATATATATATATATATATATATATATATATATATATATATATATATATATATATATATACATATGGGTACTTGTTGATGGCATTAAAATTATCTCTACGAGCATTAAAGAGCATTAAATTCCTGTATAAACCCTGTCCATTATAGTCATGAGTTGAGTTAAAAATTAGGGGTGCACCAATTGATTGGCCACAATTTCCTTAATTTTTGGAGATCGGTGATCAGCCGATACTTCGATGTGACACAGATCTTATCCACCTCTGCAATGGTCTGAAAATCATCCACCGTCAATGCTCTAAACTTTTGATTCATATTCATATTTTTTTTGCTTCACGGGTACTGATTAATGTTTTTCAAGAGAAGTTTGAAATATTCAAGATGTCTTATGATCTTATAACAAGCGAGTGTCAGTTAATGGGGTACCGCGAGCGAGCTATTTTTAGAAACGTAACGTCACGATGACGTCACATCACGTGGTACGCAGTAGGACAAACTCCCAAACCCGCCGCTGTTTTGCTGTGGAAGAGACGTGCGTTAGCCTAGGTTGTACTCGTTTAAAAGACTGCTTTTTCCAAAATCTAAGACCATGGTTTATAAACATTGTTGCTATGGAACGTGCAACAGCGACTCGAGGTACGCTGATCGGCCGCATATGAAGGATTTTTTCTTCATTACTTTCCCGAAATTCAAGAGTGCCAAGGAGAAATGTGTGCGCTTGGTCCATCGGTGCGGTCGGCCTACATATGTAGCAAGGATTTTGTCGGAGGAAAGGGCAAAACCGAAGAACATCCTGACCCAATTCCAGCGACATCAAGTAGTGAACAGGTAAGATTATTTTGGTGGCCGAGATGTTAATAATGAAACGCCTGCTACCATGATAGCATATAGGCTATCATGGTAGCATGGATAGCCTATTAAAAAACATTTCAAATGAGACAAACATTAAACATATACCGATCCCTGGACGGTGATTACAAACAAAAAAAACGGCCGACGACGGCATGACCGCCGCGCAGGAAAAAAACAAACAAAGCTTACCGTTCGATCGACTCGGCCCGTTTTCCGGTCTTTTTAAGCCCTCGACACTCAAGCCATCGTTTGAGCTGAAGGTTGGTGTGTTCTTCGACAGTGCGACCAGTAAACCGTGCGCCTGGGACATCGTTTTGGGAAAGTTTAATGGCTGCAAAGTCGGTCATATCGCTGTTTCTGTTGCTGGTTGCTACGTGCGTTCTCTATCGGTTTGTCCTACCTAAGCGGCAAAAGGGGCGTTACTCTTGAGGCGGTGACGTCACGTGCGCGGTACCCCATTTAAAAAAAGCCAGTGTTGGTCAAAATCGGAATCGGCATGTCAGGATTTTTAAAGATTGTAATCGGTGATCGGCCAGAAACCTGCAATCAGTCCACCCCTAAAAATGTGTCCGTTTTGCTATATTTTGCTGCTTGGATGTTTAACTTTTTAGCAAGTTACATTAAACAATAGCTAAATTGGCCTGTGTCACATTATAATTTCAACTAAACTGGATTGTTTATAATTGCATCTGAAAATCACAATACAATTGGATTTAAATGAGCTGGATTGACTTTACCCAAAATTAAATTATATACCAGTCCGTATGAATTGGATTGGAGACGTCAATAGACTTCTTGTAAATTGTGATGATGTAAAGAAACAGAATAAACCCGAATCTTTCTGTGTACACAGGAGGCCATCGTCGATGGGACCGAAGTGGCGGTGTCTCCGCGCTCGCTGCACAGTGAGCTGATGTGTCCCATCTGTCTGGACATGCTGAAGAACACGATGACCACCAAAGAGTGCCTGCACCGCTTTTGTTCCGACTGTATTGTGACGGCGCTGCGATCTGGGTAAGCACAACTATCACTGGCTGTTAAGTCATGGAGGGTGAAAGATTTGCTGCAGTTGTTTAGTTAAAGAATCATCATCAGGATTATTATACCATTAGGCACTAATTAATTGTGTGCTTTGTTATGGAGTTTATAATTGAATCTCATCTAATATATCCTTGTGTAATTAAGTGTAATTTATGACAATGATTGCAGTGTACTTGAAAATATTACGGTGTGTGTTTATGACGCCTCAGGAACAAGGAGTGTCCAACATGCAGGAAGAAACTGGTCTCCAGACGTTCACTGCGCAGAGACTCCAACTTTGACGCGCTCATCTCAAAGATCTACCCGAGCCGTGACGAGTACGAGGCCCATCAGCGGACCGTCCTGGAGAGGCTCAACAGGCTGCACAACAAGGAGGCGCTGAGCTCCAGCATAGAGGAAGGGCTCCGCCAACAGGCCCGCTACAGGTCCGAGAGGTGGGGGAGGACAGGTTGTCAGGGGGATGTATTGCGATCAGGTTCTTTTTACCCCCCCAAGATTCCCCCAAGGTTTTTTTTTTCTTTCAATATTGCTGTCCAGTTTATTTTGAAGTGACCATCCCCATGATATGTTTGCTGATCATTTAGGTGTAGGTTTATGTTTACAGACACCCAATTACCTTGCTTTTTTTAAGAGAATGGGCTGCTTTTGCTGCAATTTTAATAACCCTCAGAACCATTTTCTTATCTTTTGTAAGGGACTTTTGAGTTTTTCCAGTTTTTGCTTTTGTAGCTGGTCAGTCAGAAAATTTGTCTTTCCTTTTATCCAAAGGACAAGGAAGTCAAATAAAGATTTGGAATACCAGCAGGTCCACAACACATTCAGCTGACCACTTCTGCTGTTATTACATTTTCATCTTTAAAAAGGGTCTAATTCTAAAGTTTTATAAGCATAGACTGTCAGTTGGATTTTTAATTCTTTGATTTTGGTTAATATTGATTATTCCGAATCACCATAAGAAATAATGACTTTGCATTTGCTTTATTTCTTTAACAATTGCTGAAAATTGTCAAGATTCAAATCATATAGTCTCTGGCTTCACTTCAGCCTCCTGCTGCCCCCTTGTGTTAGCAGTTTGCATCACACACACAACGTTCCTCTTCATCTAAAATGTTATAGGAGCTGTTGTTGTGCACTAATAGAGAAACATTACGAGAACAAACATCTCGATCCATTTAAAAGGGTGATACACACTTTTCTCACATTTCTCAGTTTGGGTTTTGTTTATGCGTTTGCCTCCTCCTAACAGGAATCACAGAGTAAAGAAGCCCACTCAAGAGAGCGACAACACCACCTTCAGCGGTGGGGAGGATAACGGCGACTCCCGCTCACACCTGTCCCACGACTCGGCCCCCTCAAACACTCCTCACCCCAGGGGCCAAACTCCCCCAGAGGCCGGACCGAGCCGCAAGCGGCAGCGAGCCTCTGACGACGGCTCCTGCCCCGAGGCGGACAGCGGGAGCCCGACTCCTCCACTGAGGCGCCACAAGGAGGGGCCGGCCTCGGAGATCGAATTGGTGTTCAGGCCACACCCTCAGCTGGTCCATGCCAACGACTACAACCAGACCAGGTAAGCCCCGGTCATGTCACAGTTCATCCAAAGACCTCACTGCGTGCTGCTTAGAACACGTGCTTGTTACACGTGACGTCTCAGCCTGGCTTTGTATTTTTGGTGAGATGAGCTGACCCTTCAATCGCAATTTTGATTCAGCAATGTTTCCTTTTATTTTAAAATTCCATTTGTTTGGGGTGACTTGCTCGGCAGGAAGACTAGTTGTCTTGCAATCCCAACGTTGTGGGATCGGTTCCAGTAGGGCTGGACGATATAGAAATCATATCGGATCGATATCGATGATTATCAACAAATTCAAAACATATTTTAAGTGCATCCCTGACCATTTTATGCTGTTGCTTAGTGACCTATTTTTAGATACAGAACACATAAACAGTGAATTCAAACTCAACCCTTTATTCAACCAACTTTTTACCAAAACTGTTTTTAAAAAATGAAAAAGAACGCGTGCTCTCTGAACTCTCTGAAGGGGGCGGAGCGTTCCTGAATCTGTGTTTGTGATTGGTTGGGATGATGTAACGACTGTAACATTAACCTACATGGCTAGAATGCATAAGGAAGAAAAACTGTTATTCTATTGAACTTTTTATTGACCTTTTTTTTTTTCTATCATCGATATACAGGGGTTGGACAATGAAACTGAAACACCTCTCATTTTAGTGTGGGAGGTTTCATGGCTAAATTGGACCAGCCTGGTGGCCAATCTTCATTAATTGCACATTGAACCAATAAGAGCAGAGTGTGAAAGTCCAATTAGCAGGGTAATAGCACAGTTTTGCTCAAAATATTGGAATGCACACAACATTTTGGGTGACATACCAGAGTTCAAAAGAGGACAAATTGTTGGTGCACGTCTTGCTGGCGCATCTGTGACCAAGACAGCAAGTCTTTGTGATGTATCAAGAGCCACGGTATCCAGGGTAATGTCAGCATACCACCAAGAAGGACGAACCACATCCAACAGGATTAACTGTGGACGCAAGAGGAAGCTGTCTGAAAGGGATGTTCGGGTGCTAACCCGGATTGTATCCAAAAAACATAAAACCACGGCTCCCCAAATCACGGCAGAATTAAATGTGCACCTCAACTCTCCTGTTTCCACCAAAACTGTCCGTCGGGAGCTCCACAGGGTCAATATCCACGGCCGGGCTGCTATAGCCAAACCTTTGGTCACTCGTGCCAATGCCAAACGTCAGTTTCAAAGGTGCAAGGAGCACAAATCTTGGGCTGTGGACAATTTGAAACATGTATTGTTCTCTGATGAGTCCACCTTTACTGTTTTCCCCACATCCGGGAGAGTTACGGTGTGGAGAAGCCCCAAAGAAGCGTACCACCCAGACTGTTGGATGTCCAGAGTGAAGCATGGGGGTGGTTCAGTGATGGTTTGGGCTGCCATATCATGGCATTCCCTTGGCCCCATACTTGTGCTAGATGGGCGCGTCACTGCCAAGGACTACCGAACCATTCTGGAGGACCATGTGCATCCAATGGTTCAAACATTGTATGCTGAAGGAGGTGCCGTGTATCAGGATGACAATGTACCAATACACACAGCAAGACTGGTGAAAGATTGGTTTGATGAACATGAAAGTGAAGTTGAACATCTCCCATGGCCTGCACAGTCACCAGATCTAAATATTATTGAGCCACTTTGGGGTGTTTTGGAGGAGCGAGTCAGGAAACATTTTGCTCCACCAGCATCACGTCGTGACCTGGCCACTATCCTGCAAGAAGAATGGCTTAAAATCCCTCTGACCACTGTGCAGGACTTGTATATGTCATTCCCAAGACGAATTGACGCTGTATTGGCCGCAAAAGGAGGCCCTACACCATACTAATAAATTATTGTGGTCTAAAACCAGGTGTTTCAGTTTCATTGTCCAACCCCTGTATATTGTCATCCAGCCCTAAGTTCCAGACACATTACCTGCCTACTGATCTGTGTATCGTTGTACAAATGTGTGCATTGGGTGTTGAGTGGTCAATACAACTGCTAAATGTCTGTGTGAATTCAGTCCGTCTACTGACATCAGTTAATTATTTGAAGTGAGGTTGTTTAATTTGTTTTAATTCATTTTGTACGTGTTGTACAAAATGTCACATTAACTTGAGCTTGAGTAAGTAAATGCATCCAAAGAGTGGTGGAAAATTAAACGGGTCTTTGTAGAACAGAAACCTGCTCTGAGTGACACTAAAGACCCTTTTAGATCAAAGTTCTGCGATAAACTCCTCAAAACTCTTTAAAATATCTGCCCATCAATTTCTAACCTCAGTGACGAACTATTGAGCAGTAAGGAAACCTGACCAGCTGTCTTAATATCCCAGCATCATTAACGCAGTTTCTTTTCTTCCTCTGACAGATTTGTAAAGACGACAGCCAACGCCACTGTGGACCACCTGTCAAAGTACCTGGCGCTGCGCATCGCGCTCGAAGAAAGACGGACCGAGGCACAGACGGAGAACAGAGGAAAAGAGGAGGCAGGAGCAGAAGGAGAAGGTGAAAGTGGAGGAACGTCAAGGAGCGGAGACGGGTCAAGTCTTAATAACGTCAGTGAGAAACAATACACCATCTACATAACGACGAGGGGAGGACAGTTTTCAGTGAGTAACCAAAGTCAAGTCTCGCCTTCAGTATAAATGGATAATTTATGCATAAAAACAACTCTGCTGACCAGTTACCCGTTTTTTTTTTTCCTCCATCCTTCCCTTCAGACTCTCAACGGTTCTCTGACTCTGGAGTTGGTCAACGAGAAATACTGGAAGGTCCGAAAGCCACTGGAGCTTTATTACGCCCCGACCAAGGACCAGCCGCAGCCTCAAGCGGCGCAGCAGCAGAAGTCCCCTCCTCCACAGGACGGATGAGTTCAGAACCTCTTTATTGGTCGACTGCCCAAGAACGTCGTCGGTTTCTGTTTGTAGTCTCACGTTAATTTTGGATTTTTTTTTTGGTTTAATTTGCAAACTTATTTTTATTCTAAGCATTTGACAGCTGACCCGAGTTGAAGGAAATGATTATAAACAGAAAATAGAGCCTACTGCAGTGTAAAAAAAAAAAAAAAAAACTGACTTAAACTGCTGCCTAATAAAATGAAGCCTGGTCAGCGTTTTTCCAGCACGACACCATTTTGTCATTCCTAGTTTGTAAAAATTGTCCTGAGTAAATAATGTTTATTGTTCCAAGCATGTTTTATGTACCGTTTCTAGTTTAGGTTTTTACAGTTGAAGTTATTTCACGGTTCTTTCCATATTTACTCGTTTCTAATGTTGATTTAGATTTACTGACTGATGACAGGTATTTCAGTAGGCATAGATAAGCCCAAATGGAGTTCCAGGGAATGCCTTCTGAAAATTTGTCCTGCCCACGTTTGTGTTTTTCTTGCAACATCTTAAGTTTTAAACCTTATCTAGGTTAAGTCATTTATAAACTGACCAGACGAGATGACTGTAGCTCCCATCAGCATGGTGTCTTTCTCCTGATACAGTCGACAGCTTTCACTGTGTTGCATTTACTCATTTTCATTAGTAATGATTCATAGCTGTAACCTTTCAATGTGTGAACAAGAAACTTTTGCAGGATCAGCTCCCTGAATATCGGAGGCGTGTATATTTTAGCCTTTTCTGTAATATAATGTAGATTTGCCTAATTGTGTTTAGAATGCCCATGTCTTAAGCCTTGGATATTTTCTTTAACTGCAAGGAGACAGAAGGATTGCAGTAGTTATTTTAATCTTTTTCAGATGTATAATCGGTACATCAGCTTTCACCCCTGACTTTCACCCCTGACTTTCACCCCCTGACTTTCACCCCCTGACTTTCACCCCTGACTAGCTTTAGTTACCACATTATGTTACTACACTTGCCTGAAAGACAAAAAGCCATACGAAGGCCTTTTCTTAAGGCTCAACCCGAGTTGAAGAATTTCAACTCTGCTTCTCTCATTTCTTTGCACTTTATTTTTTTCTGCAGCCATAGTTTAACTACTTTTAGTTTGTGGAATGGGTAAATTAAATGCGACATTATTCCTGTTATAAAATACACTTTCTGAACAATTGAGAATATTTAAACCGATTTCAGGATCGGTATTTGAATTGGAAAAAAAAGAATAAAAAACCAGGACAGGTAGATGTTTGTGGTGTTTTATTGAAACAAAGGGAAGCAGGGGACTTTACTTCTTCTTGGACACACCAACAGTGCGACCACGACGGCCGGTGGTCTTTGTGTGCTGACCGCGCACACGGAGACTGTAAGGGGAGAGAAGAGGAGAGATGACAAGTTAAACCATGTTTACGAAATCTTTGTAAGTCAAGAAAAGCAACTACAGCACACCAGTTTGTTGATCATTTAAAGTCCTAACAATTTCACAGCAATAGTTTGAAGCGCAAAACAAAAACAAAATTAAAATCTGTGTACAGTAAAGTCCAAATACTAGGGTTACAGCTACTATTTTAGTGATCAATTAACTCCAAATAGATACTATGTAACAAGAATTTTGAAAAAACACATTGGACATTTTAAATGCTCTGTACACAGCCATTGATGAATTTGACTTCAACAGATTATTAATCTGATCGCAAAAGGTGTTTTTTACAGATCTTGAACCAGGTGAAGCTAAAATACCGCCTGAGTTCTGGACAGAGCATATTTACAAAGTTGTATCTTAAATGCAAAATCTTCATGGATTTGTACAGTTCTGACTTAATTACTGTTCAAAGACTGCTCTGCCAGCAAATTGCGGTTTTAAACTATGTATACTGCAGTTAATTACTAAATTGATTCATTATTTTAATAAATTAATCACAATTATTCCAATAGTTTCAGCCTTAATAAATACAGTGGAACAATTAGAATGAATATTTGTATAATCATCTCCAAAAAGAGGTTCATGTATATAATATCACTTGAAATGTCAGACATTTTTATTATGACATGCTGTAGAAAAAGGGGATAACACTGTTTTATAGAGGTTGGGGGTTTTTATCCCACTGCATGGTGTTCTGTAGACACCAAACTCCACAAAGAACAATTCAAGTTTCTCCAGGAAAGGCTCTCTCTGCATCGCTCATCTGTTCACCATCTATAGTTTTATGAAGCATGAGTTGATCTGCTGATCTTCAGACTTCCATAGAAAACGTCGGTTTGTCTGGGGCAACAATGTTCTCAACCTCAGCTTCATCGTCAGAATCAAGGCTGATGTGAGAACAGAGCTGCTTCTGGTGAACAAGATGTATTGATGCAGAGCTGATGTTCGTCCTCAATGGACAAACACTTTCAAACAAGATCTTACCCCCAGAAGTGCCTGAGACCACGATGAGCCCTGATCTTCTTCAGTCTCTCCAGATCTTCTCTCAGCTTGTTATCCAGACCGTTGGCGAGGACCTGCAGGTCAAAACAATGGTGGTGTGTAATTAAACGGTATCCAGGCAAGTTTGTAGAGCACATTTCAGTAACAAGACAATTCAAAGTACTGAATATGAAGAGAAAACATACAGACCAAATAAAGAAAAAGATCTACATTAAACTTTACATCTGATGTTACAGTGCCTTATGCGAGTCCACGCTGACTCTCAGTACTGCTGACCACTTACTTGGCTGTATTTGCCATCCTTGACGTCCTTCTGCCTGTTGAGGAACCAGTCTGGGATTTTGTATTGGCGAGGGTTCTGCATGATGGTCACTACCCGCTCAACCTGAAAAAGATTGAAGGTTTAAAAACAATCCAATAATTGAGTTAATTTAAGTTCTAACAAGAACAGCCTTTTTAAAATTACTGCTAGTCATGAAATTGCTGTGCATTCAGCCAAAATATAACAACTTAGAGGCTCAGTAACTAAAACTAATTTCAAGATACAGCCATCAACTAAAAATACGAGCAAACAAATCCAAGTTATTTTAATTTTAAACCATTTTATCATTTTGGTTATTTACCGAGGGGGGGAAAAAAGTCAATCAAGGCTTAAAATGGAGCCTATGTTTTAAAATAATCCATTATGAACCACAAGCCTACTGAAGACTTTTGTTATTCCTTCATCACCGCTGGAACAAGGTGTTCCTGAGCTCCAGCCAGTTCACGGTTGCTGCAATGGCAAAACTGAATGCCATCCCAGGGTTTTCTCATCATCTAAGCTGCTTAGTTTTAATATTTCAACTCCATTTTAAAGAGCACTCATTATATAAAGCACAGCTCAAAAACACTGACAGCCAGCATCTACATATGGCAACTGGGAGGGCAAAGATCAACTGCACCCTGATTTCAAGATGGACTGTTAAGTCCATTGAGTAGATGTAACTGTGCTGCCTGGAGAAGCCCCAGATGATCAATACTGGCGAACCAGCACTCCAGCCCACCAACTGGTGACGCTTGCATCTCCATTTCGACCAGATCTACCTCCCTTTCCTCCTCATATGCCTGACCCTTGCACCAGACGATTAAATAACTTGATTAACTATACAGAAACTAAAAACAAAAGTGAAAGAAAAAAAAAATTCACAGACTACATTATGCACCATTTTCATTGATTGTGGGTCTGATCTCCAGGTCAACTGAGCTTTTAAATATCCCCCAAAAATATGACGCAAGTATTCAGTTTCTATCATATTTTTACACAACAGAGTTTATATAAAGAACTTCATTCAAATAATTGTCAGAATGGGTAGAAAATAACCAGAAGGCAGGAACAAACTGACATGGTCTGTAAGGAAAAAAACCCGGTTTTTACTTATTTTGCACCCGAAATAAGTAAAAAAGGAACGCAACTTGACATTGGGAGTTAAATGACTAAAAAAAAAAAAAAGGTAGAAACCACATATTTACAGCAAATTTGAAACAAACAGAGCTTATTGATGAGAGAACTTACCCAACCTTTAGGTGAAAGTAGATACAATTTAAAGTTTCAAGACACCCATCGGTTAATTTAGCAAGTTGTGTGCTAGTTATTCAACAGATCTACTCAGTCAGACTAGGAACTAATGATTTTTAGTAAATAGCAATCTTACCTCCTCCTCAGTGAGCTCTCCAGCCCTCTTGCTGAGGTCAATGTCGGCTTTCCTCAGGACAACATGAGCGTAGCGTCTGCCTACACCCTTAAATCAGACAAGACAGTCATTTAATGTTATTCTTGCATACTTGGACTTTCTTTATTGTCATACAGATTCATTGGTAACCAAGAGCAGCAAGCACGCCGTTCACACACTACAAAAAGGATGAATATTCTCAAACACACCTTGATGGCAGTGATGGCGAAGGCGATCTTCCTCCTACCATCAATGTTCGTGTTGAGAACACGAAGAATGTGCTGGAACTTCTCAGGGATGACCAGAGACTGAAATCATATAGCAGGAAAAACATCAGCAAAAGGAATTGATGATGACGATCAAGGATTGAATCCGATCAACAGAACTACAGGATTAAAAGCAATTAGGTTTTTAAAGAGTAAGTCTTTAGCTAAACCACTCGTTTGTTTAAACTATCAGCAAAACTGCAAGTCTCAAGGGAAGTAATTAACACGCTTTTATTTCTTGCTTTTCCTTGGTAATGCTAACTAGTTAGCTAAGCAACTGAAGCCTCAAAACATTTCATTGCCTATGTGCAATACAAATACGGCTGGACCTCAAAATAACAATATCATATATGTTATAAGTTCTTTAACTTTATTTTGGTCAGACTGCGAAATGAAAAAAGAGGCATTGCAAGCGTTGGCGCTACTTTAGCTTTAGTGTATATTGCTAGCCAGCGTTGGTGAGTTAGGGTCCAATATTTCAAATACGATGGCAAATCTTTCAACGATATTACGTTATTTTAAACCCGCACGATGTGTAGAATTCAAAACGGATAAATGCACGACAAGCGAAGTGGATAAAAACCCCGATGATTGCGGATTTTAAAACCATACCGGGTCAGAGGAAAATCAACTCACCATCTTGGAAGTGGGTTCCGTGCAAAGAGGAAGTGGCTGTTTTCTCGCGAGACTTTGGCTCTGTTTTTTGAAAGGAAATTGGTCCGTCGTGTTTAGTGGGTCCGTTAAAGCTTACGGGTTTACTTAGCGTAAACTAATTTGCGTTAAACAATATATATATATGTTTTTTACATTTATTCGTTTTAATAGTATAGAATTATCTCACATGTCTGTGCCAGACATATTGTTTGGTTTTATAAAAAACACAAAATGCGTTTTCATTGCTGGTGTCGTTGAAGCGGAACGTTAGTTTTGTTTTGTTTTTTGTTTCCGTTTGGATCGCCAACGTTAGCATAAATTCGCCGCAATGGCGGATGGAGTATCTGGTGCTGTCGAAGCTGGCTCCAACGTAAACACAACAGGGAACCCAACACAAATCGCCATGGCGTATCTACAAGACGAGGTGACAGTTCATTTGTGTGATTAGATGGCATTTGGGGAGGAGAAACAGTTAAATATCAAGCAAAAGTTCTGAGTAATAACAGCATCCTGTTAGCATAAAAAAAACTGGCTTCAAACTGTCGTGTCAAGTTGTGAACTACTTAGTTTGGTGACAAGAGTGAGGCATTATTACTGACTGTAGATCGACAACGTAGCTAATTATCTGATTTTTATAAACAACAAAGAACGTTCATTCTTTTCAATCAAGTCAATGACTTGATGACATCTGCTGAGCTTCCGTAGATAGAAAACGTATTAACCAAATGTGTCTGTATAATTCGCTTGAATTGAATTTGTAACGTGCCTTGTGATGACATGTGTTGTGAATTGGGGCTATATAAATGAACTGAATTTAATTTGATTCGAATCACTCACTGGTTAAGCATTGTTAATTTTGTAGGTGCAAAAATATGAACTGAAATCGCACAACCTTTGAAACAGTTTAAAAAAAAAGACACAAATATGTTACAAACTGTTTTCACAAGTAGCTCTCCCTGCAGCTGATGTTATAAAGAGTCAAATGGGACAGTAGTAATCTGACATGTCTTGTTGACACTAATATAGACCAGTACTGATGAGGATCCAAATGTGGAAAATATTCTGAGATTAAACCAATGCCTCAACCAATGGTTGAGAGACATATTAAATCAGATTTCCTGCAACCCACCTAGAGCGGACAATTGAATGTGTTACACATCTGAGGGGATTTTCACAATTATAAACATAGTTTATAACATAGTTTATAACATGTTTATAACTGTTTATAATTATGTTTATAACATAGTTGTGTCTGCTATGGCTTGAATACCCCGCACTACACAGGTAGTTGTACCAGTGAATGAGATAAACCCCTCTAGAAGTTTTCTGAAATGGTTATGTGATGTCTCAATGTTTCTCCAGAAGACTGATGGGGAGATCACTAACCTCAACTTGGGAGAGCTGGACCTGACCACTGATGAGTTCATCTTGGATGAAGTGGACGGTAAGACACTGGTTCATTACTTTATAGCTCCAGTGTTGGATTAGTTCATGGCTAAAAATTGGATCATAGCTCATGTTCGTAGTTCAGCACCTCATCATTCTGAAATATGTTCACAGTCCCAATATGAACTAGGTTTTGTTAATTTATCATTTTTTTTTAGGAATTATTATTTAATAATGTATAGATCGTTACATAATTTGTAACTAAAACTGTTTATTACTTTGTCACCAAATGTTTGCAGCTTGGTGTTTAGCAACTGAAGCTGTGTTTAATTCTCTTTGTTCTGTGTTTTATTTTGGCTGAACTGTCGAAAAATGCTCTCATTGACATATTTTCATATTCTAGCTGCCAGAAATCAAAACAAATTCGAAATTATTGTCCAAAATTGGACAATTAAGAATATTTTTAACTGACGCCACTATTAACTACTGCAAGGTCGGCGTTGTTCTAAGAAATCCTGGTTCTGTTCAAGTATCTCGGCTGACAGCAGCTTCGCTCATATAATTTAAAGACAACAGCCGCTATGTTGTTTTCCTTAAAAAGATTTGTCAGCCTTTTTTTTTTTACACTGTAAAAAAACAACTCATCATGAAACGAAATCAAAGCGACCAAAGAAGTATAGGTTGAAGCAATGCTTAATTTACATAACCCTCATCTTATTATCTTTTCAAACAGATAAGTTACTCTACACAGATTGACAGAAAAAATGAAAATGGGAATATTTCTGTCAGTTTATGATTTAAACATCCATCCATCCATCCATTTTCTTACTCACGTTATCCCTCATGGGGTCACGATGATTTAAACACTCACCATAATATAATGAATCAATTAATGAAATTAGTTAATAAACATTATCGTTGAAATGTATGCCTTGCCTTTGGAGGATTTCGTTAGTTCTCTTTTCAATTGCAATTTAAATCTCTGCAAAGTTTTTCACTTTTTTAATTCACCATTTTAGAAATTCCACAAAAAAACTCAGGTAATTCAAACACATCTATTTCTTAAACTAGTTATTTTTGTTCTAAAGGGACATACAGTTTCTTCAAAGAACTTATTTTGTCTGCTCTCAAGCATCTTCTGAACACAACCGGGAAGCATATTGTTTTTAACGTTAAAGATCATTTGAGCAACGTGACTTAGACTTAGACGTAGACAACTTTATTGTAATTTTGTATGTACAGAAACTACCAATTGTATGTAGTACCAATTGTATTGGTACAATTGTACCAATTGATTGTATTGATTGGTAGTTTCATTGTATGTACATGAAACAACCAATCCTGAAAACCTATGTCTATTTACACTAATAAAATATATACATTAGTTGGACCACAATGATCTACTGCATTACACAACTCTTATAGCAAAACTGTGAGCAGTTCAAGTTTGTCATGTAAAAAACAGCATTGTTAAGTTCAAACTTGTCCAGAAAGTTAACACAACTCATGAGTGGGTTACCCAACATTACCGTATATAGCTCACATGTTTTCAGATCTACCCTTATTGTATTCAACCTCTTGCATATTTATTTAAAGTTGCTCTGCCAAATATATCTTTAAGTTATTCAATTTGATCTTAAATTTCTGCAAGATATTTAATTATTATTACTTTTTTCCTCCTGCAGTTCATATTCAGGCCAACCTGGAAGATGATCTTGTGAAAGAAGCCCTTAAAACGGTAAATGTCAGCATCAAAATGCAAACATGCACTGAAGTGCTGTTTATCAAATATACAATATAACTTAAATATTTGGATCCAGACCTGGATAGTAATCTTACCTCCGCTGTAGAGGTTGGAAATATGCAAAGTATAAAACCTGTTTCTGTCAGTGTGAAAATCAGACTTCTTTACTTTACAAATAAATCTGCATTTTGATTCAAGTTTCTGATCAAGAAAGAAGACGGTCATCTTTGTTTCTCAGAGGCTTTCAGTTTGCTGTTGTGAGGATTTCTAAATAATTTCTTATTAATTTGTACTGCTTGGTCCATATTCTTTTTCACAAACCAGAAGATTAAGATATTATCCTTGGTGAAATCTCATCAGGTCTAAATGGAGAGTAGTTTTTCTTTCAGTCCATACTGCTAAATGAATGTATTCACAAATCTTCTGGACTGCCTATGATTCTTTGTCAACCAGAATGCGCCAAGTTAGCACCAGGACTGAAAAGCTTTATACTTATTTGAATTTATGTTTCCCATAATGTTCATCACTGCAGCCGCACAGCAGTAATATTGGTCTCATGAAGAATGGAAATAAACGAAGCCAGTTACTGTTAATATGCTCACTTTTATTATAAATCTCTGGGGTTGTTACATGAAGCCATCAGTAAATATGTTTTCCATGTGATCCTGTTTTGTATTAGTTCCACTCCTCCCTTTGTGTCTATTTCAGGGCGTCGATCTCCGTCAGTATTCCAAGCAGGTGGAGGCAGAGCTTCAGAGGATCGAACAGGCATCTATTAAAGACTGTATCCTTTACAGCTTACATGTTACATGTTATCATTTTAGAGCTTGCATCAGTGCCACTCATGCTTAGAGCAAGACATCGGCAGACATGAATCTGTGGATTTTCTGTTTATATACAGACAAAGATCGGATAGGAAATAAGTAGTCAAGCAAAATATGATTTAATATCAATTCTGTGGGCAGTGTAGCTGACCTGTTTGTGTTTTTTATGCTTAAAAAAAACATGTTGCTGTGACTAAATCCCAAAGTTAATGTTAAATTTACTATTAATAAACTAAACTTCCATTGTGTTGTACACTAAACCTTTGTTAGGCTTGGAATAGGTTTGTTTGTTCCTTCAACAACAGCAACATTTCATCCTGAGCAGCTTTATGTTAGACATTAAGGAAAGTCAAAACATCGCTTCTCTGCACAACCAGATCACTGCATGTGACTCCATATTGGAGGTAAGAGCAGAGGTCCTCACCTGTATATAATTTAAATCATCTTATTTATATAACACTTAATCCACAATAAGTATAGTCGAAACGGTTGTCTTTATTTTATGCTTCTGTTTGTGTGCAACTATCTCATATTACCAGGAAAGGCTTAACTAAAACAGTTTTTTGTTTGAAAGATTATTTCTTTAGTCGTGTTGCAGAATATAGATTTTTAATAGGTTATGTCTTAAATTTTTTCCCCCAGCGTATGGAAGGTATGCTGAGTGGCTTTCAGAGCGACCTTTCCTCCATCAGCAGCGAGATCCAGACCCTGCAGCAGCAGTCGGTCAGCATGAACGTCCGGCTGAAGAACAGGCAGGCTGTCCGCAGCCACCTCAGCCAGCTGGTGGACGAGCTGGTGGTGCCCGGAGTCATGATCTCGTAAGTTCAAATGCTTTCAACGAAAACACTACGTAACACTGTTGCCTTGTTGTTTTGGTGACATCCAGACATCAGGATCTTAAATACAAGTATTTTTCTTCTTCATCAGAGCCAAAAAAAAAAAAATCAGAGAAAATCTAAATTAGCTACTACATATTGTTTCACAACCCAAATACAGTCAAAAGATGGGAATGTTGTAATAAAACTGAGCTACTAAAAACAGTCATTTTGCACAACGTAGACGCTGACGTTGCCCTCTGTCATTGCAGCACCATCCTGGAAAGTCCGGTGACGGAGCAGGAGTTTCTGGAGCAGCTTCACGAGCTCAACTCAAAGATCAACTTTGCCAAAGAGCTGAGCTTCAGAGAGACGTTGGCCTGCTCCGACATCCAGGACATTGTCGATCGCCTCAAACTCAAGGTCAATCCCAGAAAGGGAGACAGAAAACTTATCTTTTGTTTAGGTTTAACTTTTAGTATACATTTATTAAAGGAGCCTCCTTGCTTTATGGTGTGAACTGCGTGGTCAGCAGTTACCTAGCTTCATTTTTTTCCCTTACATAGCAACAAATTCAGCCATTTTATGTTCAAATTGTTGCTTATATCAGTCCTTGCTGCAGTATTAAACACTTGTTTCAATGTGGAGCCTATGTTTCAGTGTAATCTAGGTAAAATGAGTCTTAACTCATTTGTCAAATTGTAGACTGCTCAAAAGAAGCCATTGGGGGCTATATGGGATTACTTTGTGTTTGTACTGAGATCCAAGTGAATAAATCCCCTGCTGTTTGTCTTCGTACGCTCATCCCGTTTCAGTGTTTTTCTTTTCCGCTTGGATCTTTCTCACAGCGTTGATAAACTGAACTTTCTCCTCCTCAGGCGGTCACAAAGATTAGAGAGTTCATTCTTCAGAAAATCTACTCCTTCAGGAAACCGATGACCAACTATCAGATCCCACAGAACACTCTGCTGAAGTACAGGTGTGTACTTCTCTACATTATTCTTGCTTTTTAAAAAAGGTCATTCCAAATGTCCATGAGTATTAAACCCTAAAAGCAGCAAACATTTCTAAATTTGACGGATATGTTTTTATTGTTTTTTGAGGTTTTTTTGTTTAAAAATGTGACAAAAGATCACATTATATTTCTTTCATATGAATAAAAAGGACTGATTCTCCTTTTTGTTTGTCCTCCTGAAGATTTTTCTACCAGTTCCTTTTGGCTAACGAAAGAACGGTGGCCAAGGAGATCAGGGACGAGTATGTGGACACTATGAGCAAGATTTACTACAGTTACTTCAAGTCCTACAGCAGTCGACTTCTGAAAGTACAGGTCAGTGGATCTGTCCAGAAATCACAGGCCTGGGATGGGGCTTCTGTTACCCCACACATCCCAGACTGTCAGGGTGTGGGGACGCCTCCAGGCTTTCCCGCTCAGGTTTTTCCCTGTTTGCTGCTCCTGACTTTATTTGAAGGGTTTTATTTTATATTAGGCCACCGTGGCTCAGTGGGTAGATTACTCATCATTCAAAAAAGTTGTGGATTTGATTGTAGCTTCCTTCTGCCACATGCTGATGTGCCCCTGGGCAAGGCACCTTACATCAGGTTGCACGTTTAAGAGTAACACCAGGTGAATGTGGTGTAAAGCTGTGTGAGTGGTTGTATGACTGGAAAAGTGCTGCATAAAGTCAGCTTGTTTACATTCAGTGTTTTCTGCCCTGTTCCAGTATGAGGAGGTAGCAGACAAAGACGACCTGATGGGAGTGGAAGACACAGCTAAGAAAGATATCCTTTTAAAATCTGTCTTCATCCACAGTTGCGTTTGCATTGCATCTCCGGTTTCCTTGAAATTAGATTAAAAGAACAGCATCTTTTCTTTTACATGATTAGTGTGGTGTTAAGGTATTTTTTTTTTAGTGGAATTAAGTTCAGATCTGAGTTGAGTTGCGTTTTCATGCAGTTAAAATGATCCGCTCCTGCTTGGAAAAACAAAATAAATAAAATCTTGTAACCCCGTTTTTCAGCACTCCCTGGAATTTATAGATTGTGTCACAAATGAAAGACACTGAAACTAGAACTCCTACAATTTCAGGACATTTAAATCCCCTATAAAATATAGATTTTTTTATCAGCGTAACGTTGTGCTGCAGTTCTGTACATTTACAAGCAATGTCATCATGTATGGAAGACATTGTAGCCACAATGTAGACTGCCCTGCCAGTTAAGATTTAAAAGTCTCAATGAAATAATCCCAAAGAGAAGCAGCAGAGTGACAGTATGCGGCGTCTTTATTGTTCAAAAGGTGCTTTGTAAAACAACAATCTCATTTCTCATTTATAAAACTGAAGATTTCCAATTTCTGGTCATGTATTTTATATTTAGGGTTTTTAAAGTTTCTCTAAATGTCTTTCCTCTTAAGTGCTCAAGTGTGAATGTTGTCGGCAAAGGTCAAAAGTTTCAAAACGTGAAGATCAATTGATTTGAAAAAGTGTTTCCAGCAGAAGAACTCTTGTTAAAATTAAATTACCCTAAAGCCCCAGTGTGTGAGATATTCACACTGGCACACCATCTAGTGGTTTGCTAAATGAATTATAAACGATCTCGCCGTTAAGCTTATAGTAACTACTACAGAAGTCAAGGAGTATCATAAATGTAACAATGTAAACAGGTCCTCCCTGTATTTGGTACCAAGCTACTGCAAATAGCTACAGTCATCGTGTGAAAGGGTTTTTGGACCTGTTGTCAAGTCCGCTTGTTTTTTTTTGTTTTTACTAATTCTAAGTTATAAGAATGCTTCCATTTTTGACGTGAGGTTATTAGACTTTGCCAGAATATATATCTATATAAGCAGTATTTGATTTTTGCTAATTAAAAGCCAAATTAGTTACACACTGTCCCTTTAAATGTCAGTTAAACACAAGTCAGGTCATGTGACGTACCGATGCCCTGTTTAACGCTCCTTGACTTCCAGCCGCAGGTTTCTTCTCTAAACCGTCTTTAAAGAGCAGGAACACCATCTTCACTTTGGGCCAGAGGGGCGCCATACTGAGTCCCGCAGAGCTGGAGGGGCCCATCCTGGTTCCACATACGGCTCAGAGAGGGGACAGCAGGGTGAGCACGCATTTAAAATTACAATCTAAATGGGGGAAAAATGTTTTTTTGGTTACACCCTGTGAAAATACTTAGTATCTCTGCATGCATGTAGAGACACCTGTTTTATTTTCCAACAAATATAAAGTTTTTCATTAGCAATTTTACATAATTTCTATTTCTAGTCAAGTCTGAGAAACGTTGGACCAGTCTGTGTCAAAATGACTGGAATCCTTGCTGTAATAATTATCCTTGTTCTCCAGTATCCATATGAGACGTTGTTCCGCAGCCAGCACTACGCCCTGCTGGACAACGGCTGCAGAGAATACCTTTTCCTGTGTGACTTCTTCATGGTGACCGGAAACTCGGCCCTCGATCTCTTCAACTGCATCATGGGGAAAACGCTCAGCATGTTCCTGGTATGGGCATCTGCATTTCACCACTGCCACTGCAGAGAAAAATAAATTAGTAGAAGTACTTATATTAAGGAATAATAACTGAATCCATATATTCTGATGAAGAAAAATCTCTTTTTTTCTGTGAATGTGTTAAAATCAAAGCAAGAGTAAAAGTATTTATTGTTTTTTCTGTTATTTTGTGATTCAGGCAACTGACTGCGGGATACGCATTTCCCACTTTATTTTAAACTAATTGTTTAGCTAATCCACAATAATTTTTTTTCATGTTCTCCTAATTTGCAAAAATGGAACACATAACCTAAGCTAATAACGTATGAGCTGCAGCCGAAGCTTTTATTCTCATATTATAAATCAGTAATTATAATTTATTTAATCTTTATTTAATCTTTATTGAACCAGGTAAGATCTGTTTACCACACCTATCTGAGCTAGAGGTTATTTACTGTGCTTGACCTGCCATCATCTATGCCTGCCATAGACCTGTGCTGTGTCTCTCTGCAGAAGAGCATGTCCACCTACGTGTCAGACTGCTACGACAGCATCGCTATCTTTCTCTGCATCCACATCATCCTCAGATTCAGAGCCATCACAGCCAAGAGGACCATCCCGGCTCTTGACAAGTCAGTTTCACACTGAAAGGAGAAATGCATAATATTGATTCGACGTTTTAGATTTTTACGTCCTTTCGAAGTGATTCTTTCATGAACGAGGGCAAAGCTCTTAAGATTTTGTTATTCTTTGTATTTCTGAACCGGAGGATCCAGACAAGTGATGATGGGTTTATTTTGAATCTAGAACCCTTGAATATTAATCTGAAGGAAAAATGTACTCACGCGTCAATGTATTAAACTCAGTTCAAGTTTAATGAAAATGTAAGTTTTAGATTAATTTAGACTGAAATGACTGAATTATATTGTTGGAGGGGAAAAATCCAGCCAGTTCAAAATGATTCAACACTCCCTCCAAATGTTCCTATTAAATGATGAAGTAATACCTCCTGACAGGGTCTTTTTCTAGAGTAAATCTGCACGCTGGTGTTTGTTTTAAACCTGGTAAACGCAGGTAAAACACAGCGGAGTAATAAATTCCCCATCCACCCCCAACCTCTTAAAGCTAAAGTTTCTAGAAAGTTCCTGCTGTGTGGACCTGTAGATAAAATCTTTGGCAAACAGAGTTCAATTGAATTAAATTTTATTCATATAGCGCCAATTCATAAAACATGTCGTCTCAAGGCTCTTTCCAAAGTCAAATTCAATCAGATTATACAGATTGGGTCAGATTATACACAGAGGACATCAGAGCTAATCTAAGTGAAGCATCCGGTTATTAGAGGGACCGTTCTTGGCATTTTAGGCCTTGTCTACACAGAGATGAACGCGGTAAAATTTATTGAGAAAAAAATGTGTGGCCACACGAGAGCTGACAAGGCTGTAGTTAGGAATGCTGGGCCCATTGGAGGCGCTGCGACACTGCTAAAGAAACACGCAGACGACAGCGGACATGCACCGAGCGTACAGCCCGTGAAATAAACACAGCAGCGTGGTGGAGGATCGGACACGAGGAACACGCTGAGTAGAGCAGGCTTGTTGGAGAGGGAGAATCAGAGGACGCTACTAACAGCCATAACAAAAGCCGCAACACTAGACGGCGCCATCTTTGTTATTTGTGAGTGAGGCGCATGCAGAGGGAGGCGAAGCGACGATTGTTTAAAAAAAAGATGATAATAATTAGAACTTTATTGATCTCACAATGGAGAAATTCACCACTACATTTAACCCATCCTTTTGGGGAGCAGTGGGCTAGGCCACCACTCCCACTAGGCCACCACTCCCCACTTGCATGGTAAAAATGAAACCTGCGTTTTGAAATGTATCCGCTCTGGGACCAGGTTCCAGAAATGATCATTTATGGTCTCCCAAAACATTGCATCCAAGTGGACAAACCGCCTAAATGACAGAATACCGTTGCTGACGCACCTTACGTTGTCACCCTAGTCTCAACGACTGTGCCTACCCAGCAACAGCGTGTAGCTGTATCATCTTAACTAATATTTAACATTAAAGCTTGGACTAGTTGAAAAGAGGATACATAATGCACATTTCTGACACCGGCTGCAAAAGGATCAAAGTCTGGATTGTTTCTCAGGTACTGGGAGGCCGTGCTGGAGCTGCTGTGGCCGAGGTTTGAACTCCTTCTGGAGATGAACATCCAGAGCATCAGAAACACGGACCCTCAGAAGCTGGGAGTGCTGGACACCCGACCCCATTACGTACGTGTCCACACACACAATGACACAATTCAATTAAAAAAGTGAAATCCATAGATCCATTACACACAAAATTAAGCATTTAAAGGCTTAAAGCTAATGGTTTAGAATGCAGTATCCAGCCATATTAATGAAAAGTTGAGTGGAAGGAAAAAGTATAGCAGAAAAGGTTTTGTCCCGTTTAATCCCTTGTTTATGCAAATGATTAAACATCATAGTGACCATATTAATCTTTGGCCGAAGACAGGAGTGACGTTCCGGCGTAAGAATATGCAAACAATTTTAAAATAAGGGTTTTGAAAAGAACATCCATCTTGGCAAAAAATAAATAAAATCCAAATTCTGATTTCCTGAATGAACATCATCGTAGCCATGAGACCAGCTTGTGCAACTGGGCCTGTGGGTAAAACTAAATTTGACCACATGATGATAAAGGTTCGAAGTCAAAGTGAGGTTAATGTTTGCTGGTTTCAGATCACGCGGCGGTATGCAGAGTTCTCCTCGGCCATCGTGAGCATCAACCAAACGTTTCCTAATGAGAGGACCAACACTCTCCTGGGCCAGCTCCAGGTAACGTAGACACAGTTATTCTGTCGTTCTCTGTTGCCAAAAGGTGTTTCACTTTAGATATATATTAGTGCAAAGTGAGCAAAATGGTTCAGAATTTAAAATTACCTAAGAATATTGGTGAATAAAAAATTTCAAAGTTGTGGATGTTTGACAGGTTTTCATAATGGGGTAAAACAAAGAAAGCAAGTTTTTACTCAATTGCATTAAATTTCTCAGAAATTAAATACGACTAGAAACTAAAAGTTTTTTTTTTCCTAAAAGGTTGATGTTGAGAACTTTGTGCTGAAGATGGCCGCAGAGTTTCCCTCCAGGAGAGACCAACTGATCTTCCTCATCAACAACTATGACATGTTGCTCGGTGTCCTGATGGTGGGTACGGCACATCGCCGCTGTGTGAAAATGCCGTTTGGATGATTTACAGGGAAAAATCAGTTCTGTATACATCTGTACATCATTTCATATTTTTAATGTAGCACAGGACCCATCTTTTGTGGTGGAATATCTGTGATATTTGTTTTAATTCAGACTTTTCAATGCTGAGTTGGGTTGTTGTTGTTTTCTCACCCGTCCAGGAGAGGGCAGCAGATGACAGTAAAGAGGTGGAAAGTTTTCAACAGTTGCTCCTTGCCAGAACGCAGGTAAATTCTGACTGTTTTTATCTTTATTCACATTTGAATAAAAACGCATTGCTGTATTTCGGGGAGATTAGCAGTTAACATTTAAAGAATCCATAAAAATATTACTTTTTTAATTGAAACCCTTTTTAATTAGTTCATTAGCTATTTTGAAGATATGACTAATTTATATTCCAATAATTATATGTAATTCTATATTTCTTTTTAATTTTGTAAAATGTTTTTGGAAATATGACACAAATGTTGTTCTTTTTTAAAATACAGAAAACTCTGGTCTAAAGAGATTTTAGGTGTAAGGTTATAACTTGAAAACGAAAAATTTCAGCAAAAATTTGAGGCAAAATGTGCAAGTTAACCTTAAAAGTAGCAATTTTTGTGGAGTCCAGCAGGGGGTAGTAAATGACCCCCACCGAACCGGTCTATTTGTAAAAAGTACCCAGCTCATTTAGATTAATTCTTGGTTTTTAATTTTATTAAACTTTTTTGTTGATCTCAAGTTGTAATTGTCTGCCTTGTCAGAACCAGTAGGGTCTAATAATTATTTCAATCAATGGCCAGGGTTAGTAAAACCTTAAAATGAACAGAAATTGTGTTATTTTAATGCAACTTTGTTTTTCCACTAAGCTGTTCGTTTGCAATATTACAACAATATAAAAAAAGAAATGAAACCAGCCTTGCCTGATGTGAAAAAGTATCTGCCCCCTTGTTAGTTTATATGTTAGCTGTTAGCTATTTCTAGTGCCAAACCCAGATGCGGCACGTTGAAGCAAATCAGATAAATACCACCTGTCTGACAACGCAACACAATCATATCTTGGGGTTTAATATACTCAAGAACAGATGAGAAACAAAGTCATTGACACCTATCAGTCTGGAAAGGGCTACAAAGACATTTCTAAAACTAGTGGAGTTCTGCGATGAATAATTAGCCATTATCCATGAATGTAGTAGCCTCGTGAGACCATCCTGATCTCGCGAGCTTTCAAGGTTTCACTCGCAGATCAGTCTGGCTACTCTCCGTTAAAGAAAATTTGGAGCCATTCACCAAACGAACGTCCAATCAGCGTTGGCTTTGAGGCGGGTTGAGGTGTGACGCAACCAGAAGCGCGACATTTCAGTCTAAAGAACATGGCGGCTTCAGCCGATGAAACTAGCGTTAGCGTGGCTATCGAGCAAGTTTTATCGGAATTACAGAGTATTTCTTTGCTGAGCTAACGAGCCTTTACCTGCAGCAGCAAGAGTAGCCTGGCTTGTGGTTGTGTTTTCGTCGTCGCTCGTAACAGAGCGACGACGAAGCATGTTGACGAGTACGTCATATGCTTCGTTGATCTGATTGGTTTATTTGGCCCGTCTATCACCAACATACGCCAATCAGCTAACCAGTATTTTCGCCCCTTCCCAAAATTACTTCAACGGAAGGTTTCCAGATGGATATGCGGAGCAAATCTATCTGGCGGCGTCAGGTTATGAATGTAGTAAACATGGAACAGTGATGAACCTTCCACTCCAGGAGCACATCATTTGCTGACTCCTCTAGAACGTTATAGAAAAACACATAGAACACATCTGAAGCACTTCAGACTTCACTTGCCTCAGCTAAGGTTAATATTCAAGGTTTAAATAGTAAGGAAGAACCTGGGCATAAAAAATGACATCCATAGGAGACTTCCACGGCCAGAAACGACACAAAGGCCCATCTCACATTTATAAAAAAAAACATCTGGTCCATCCCCAAGACTTTGGGGGAAATGTGTGGACTGACCAGATGAAGTGGAGCTTTTTTAAAGGCGTGTCTGGTTGCAGCGGCATGAAGCCAATACAGCGTTTCAGAAGAATAAGTCGTTGTTGTTTTAATCGTGATGCTCTGGGCTGCCTTGCTGCTTCAAGACATGGATGACTTGCTGTAATCGATAGAAGAATTTTGTTCTCTGCCAGAAAATCCTGAAAGGGAATATCCGACCGATCGGTCCTCGATCCTAAACACGAGCGCACTCTGATTAAATAGCAGGACAAAGAGCCAAAGGACACCAGCAAGTTCACCTCTGAACAGGTGAAGAAAATTTAACTGTAGGCAGGAATTAAATTCCAGGCCTAATTACAAATGGGAGGCTGTAGCAAGACCCTAAACACACCGTTCCAATATGGTTGAATTAATGCTGTTCTTCACAGAAGAGTCGGGCGAAATGATAGCCGTTTTTTTTTTTCCTGTTAATGATCATCATTTTGAAACTCCATTTTGTATTCAGTCAGGTTACCATTGTCTGATTTTAAAATTAGCTTAATCTGATACGTTTAAGTGTGACAAAAAAGCCAAAACAGCAGCAATCTGTGAAGGGCGAGGACACCTTTTGATGGCTCTGTGTAACAGGAAATGAAATATAAGCTTCAGGCTCACGTCTTGTAATAAATCCTTCTCTTCAGGCGACTTAACTTTTAAAGGTTCATCTGTACTTTTACCTCCACCCCCACCATCGCAGGAGTTTATCGAGGAGATCCTCTCCCCTCCTTTTGGAGGAATGATTGCCTTTGTGAAGGAGGCCGAGGCGCTGATGGAGAAAGGGCAGCTGGAGCGACTAAAGAACGAAGAAGGTGAGAGAAATGCTGTAACACACGACTTCCTGCGAAGAGTTGCTGATGATGCAGGACATAGCTGTCAGCCTCACCCAGAACACTTTGTGCTATTTCAGAAATCTCTATTTCTGTAGATGCTAAAACGAAACCATGCAGTTTAAACTTTGAATGATTTAGCTGTTGTTGTTTTTTTGTTTTTTAGGATCTTAAATTATTATTTTTTGTTGGGGTCTTTTAAATGCCTGACCCACATTTCAGATAATTTTTGGTGTTCTTGTTTATTTGTATCAATAATTTAATTATTATACAAGCATGGCTTTCTTAGATTAACGCTTAGTTTGGAAGTTTTATGTTTTTCCATGTTTTGAATACATTCACATCAGACCACACCGTGCTAGTCTCACTCTACTCTATTACAGTCTTTCGACTTCTTTCATTTCAGCCTTCAGTTTTGTTTTACTGAAACAACGAGCCACTTCCTTGTTAAGCGTTCTGTTGTCCATGCAGGGTTTTTTTTTGTTGTTTTTTTTTTTGCTCGTCTGTCCGAAGTTGTAGAGGCACATCAGCGTCCCACATCCTCTGTGTATTGTTTTGTCAACCACACCATTTCCTCTCTCAGCCACAACCTGGTACCTGTTTTCTTTTGTTTCTGCCGTATACAAAAGCAGAAAGGAAAAGGGCAGTAGTTCATCGTAAGGCAGAGAATGCAAAGAAACCTAACCACACTGTCCATTTCTTCCCTGTAAGACAAATGAAGAAAACAAACCAAACAAAAACAAAAAAAAACAGCTTGCAGTGCATAATAGGAGTGTTTGTGTTTAGCTCGGATCACTCAGCTGGTCCGAGGGTTTTCCGGCACCTGGAAGCAGTCGGTGGAGTCGATGAGTCAAGACGTCATGAGGTCCTTCACTAACTTCAAAAACGGGACCAGCATCATTCAGGTGAGCAACTCGGCAGGTGTGTTATCAAAACAGGCCCCACGGGCTTCTTCTGCTGCATGTTCACCATGATCAGTTAGGTTCACCAGAATCATTTTTTATTTAATAAATACCAGAATAATAACACAGATGTTTTTAGTGCTTTCTTTAAAGTCTTAAGCTTACATATGAAACGCCTTCCTCTAGGGCGCTCCCCCGGTCCTTTACTCCAGGGGAAGGCTTTTAACCTTAAGTAGTTCTGTAAATATCACACTACAACTTCATAAGAATCAACTTTTTTTTAAGGTTTATCAGGAAAATAATACAAAATACCAGTGCTGGGGTCTCCTGTCTACCAATCTGATGAGATGCAGGAAAGAAGTCCCAGAAAGCAGAACCTTTAGAACCTTTGGCTCCTCCAGGTACCGAAGGAGAACCACCAGCCTAGCCTGTTATCAGTATAATTTATGTGTGGCTCATTCTAGCCTTAGCTGGTTTTGAACAGCCGGTGTGGTGTAACCTAAAGTGTGCGTGCAGAAGAAAAGCATAAAACACCTCCTAATGAGATGGTAAACAATAATTAAATAATTATAATAATTAAATATTCTAACACCTGCACCCCAGGGTGGGGTGACATTAGCCAAGATATGAGGAAGTCTGGTTCAAACTAAGGTCCAGTTTCCAGGTGACTGCAGGCGCTACCCATAATACCCTAGTATAAATAGGTTGGTAATGTCCAGCCATCATGCCATTCAGGAAGGAGAAAGGTTCCGTGTAACAAAAATGAACGTGTTTTTGTGTGAAATATATCAACCTCAGAATAAACACAGAAGTAAACAAGAAAACGCTGGCTGAAGCTGACAAGAGTGTCCATAATGAAAAGGGTCCTTTACAGACATGGGCTGAAATGTCACTGAGTGGAGCTGTTAGAGCAATTAAAAAAAAAACAGGACAATAACTTGATTTTTGTAGACATTTCCTGCAGTTTGATGGACCAAAATGAGTTTGGCCGTATTGACCATTGCTACATTTGGGTGGAAAAAGCTGTGAGTCTGAGAACAACGTACCGATTTTGAAGTAAAGGAGTGGCAGTATGTTCTGTAGATGTTTTGCTGCAGGAGTTTGGTGCACTTCCCAAAATAGCATCATGAGAAAAAGCTAATTATGCGGAAACATTGAAAGTTGAGGACAACAAAGTCGTTAATTTAGAATGGCCATCACAAGGCCCACATCTCAATTCTATAGGTGATGTGATTTATTTGTATTTTTTTGTAATGTCCGACTGTGAGAATAAAACAGTTTTGTGTATTTTATATCATGGATGTAAATATCTAGTTTCAACTGAACAACAAATGCTCCACCAGTATGAAGAGGCGAAAATTTAAGGGGTCTTTCTTTGCTTTTTTTGTCTTGTCAAAGTTATTTTGCTAAGAGAAACGAAAAGGTTGAAAAACAAAAGCTTTTCCACAGGATCCCACGTTAGTCCAAAACATCTTTTTACTGACGGCCAACTTGTCTTCTAAAATATGCTGAAGTTGCTTAAGCTAAATAAATGTCAGCGAGCAGAGTTGTCGTATGAGCAGTGTATCCTGTTAATTTATCGTTTCCACAGAAACACTGGAAAAACATGTCAACTAATGGGGCAAGATTAAGCGCCCACCATCTTCTTTCAGGAAGAAACAAGCGCTGCACAGTCATTTTGAAAACCTTTACAGCCTCTCACTTTTTCTTCTGCCCCAGGGCGCGCTGACCCAGCTCATCCAGTACTACCACGGCTTCCACAAAATCCTGAACCAGCCGACGTTCCGCAGCCTGGCCGTCCGCTCCGAGCTCATCAACCTCCACCACCTCATGGTCGAGGTGAAGAAGCACAAACCCAACTTTTAACGAGGCGCAGCGTGCTGCGTGGGAGGCGTCGCAGAGGCGCCTGGAGGGGCGATCCTTCAAAACTCACTTCATCATTCCTCTTTAAGACTCGTCGAAGTCTGAAAGCCCTCTTACGTCTGTTTCCCCGTCTGGAACAAGTTGCATCACAGATTAGAGAGCAGGTGGTTTCATCTCTGCGTCTGACTGTTCCTCATTGAACTTTAGGCATATATTCCAGTTGAGAAACCACAAAACACACATTATGTACCTGTGAACTTTAAAATGTTAAAAGCTGTTATTTATACATGGCCAAAATTGACTATACAACGTTTGTTTCATTCTTCACAGTAAGAAACAAAAGTGATATGAACATAAACTACCAACATTCTGATCTTTCAACCAGTTGCTAAATCTATGCGTTAGAAAATATCTTCTGGATTTAGACTACATAATTAAACTCTAGTTTTTTTCCCCCTATTTATTGAAATATTTGAACAAAACATTGGATTGCAATCATGGAACGATAAAAGATATATACTTTGACAGCAAATAGGCGTCCTCTTGGCTGACATTCTGAATTTTGTGGAAATATGTAGCGAATGGGGTATTGTTTTCTAAAAAGAGCATTATCTGGCTTTCCTGAGATGAAGGAAACGCTTGTGTTCATTCATGATTCATAACACTGCACTGGGTAGAGAGAAGCTCCTGCAAATTACTTGAAAAACTGCGCTGAGAAGTGACGCTGACCCTTGAAGGACGTGCATTTTCTTCATGTCAACAAATCCCATTTCTACACTGAAAGTCAAAGAGCATTTCTCAACACTGCTGACTGACTTCCAGTTCTTGTTTAAAGGTCTCGATCTTTTGATTTTTGCCTCCTGAAAGCATTAATCTTTAGAAAAACTGAACTGCTCACCTTTCTGCAGGGTAACAGATTGATTTACTGAAGTTGTTGGTCAATTAACCCCTTAACCAACACGTGTCTTCATATCATCCCTGCCTGCTCCCATTGCATACCAGTAACCAACATATTTAGTAATTATGCTCTTAATCGTTGGGTATCAGTTTATTTCCCTGAATTAAATTTCCCAAATCTCACATTTACCTTTACTATATATTATTTTCTGACAATTTGATATTAATTATTTTTATTGACTCAGGTTCTGATTCTCCCCATGAGACAGTCGTCTCCTATGAATTAAGACCAAACCAAGATGACTAAGGGACCTCCTGCCAGTATATATTTATATATAATCAATACTATTTATTATTTATCAGACACTTTTTTATGACTTTCAGCAGATCACAAACAAATCTTTATCAAATTAGGAACGAAAGGTCCCCAAGGCAGGTACTAATTTTCAAGAAATGCTAAAGGGGCAAAATTACCAGTAAACATTTACTAAACCGGATTTGTTGACACAAAGAAAGTCGATATTTTAGAAGATGTATTTTGTTTCAGTGTGAAGGAAGTCCCTGACAGAAAGCTTCTTCAAGTTGCTGCATGCCTTTGTTCCTCTGTTGGACTCCAGAGTCGTTTTGTGTTGCATTTATTGGTGTGAACATGTGTATGACGTTTCCATGTAAAATAACATTCTGAAGGGTTAAAAATGAACAATTAAAAAGCAAAACTGTTTTCTTTGTATTCATTTATTAGTTTATAATTAAATAACAAATACATCCCCTACAAGGTCACAAAAAAAGTCACAACAGATTCCACTGTTTTTAAAGATTTTGTATTTTCCTCACACATTTATTCAGCCTTAGGTCAAAAAGTTAGTTCAGGATGAGGCGTGCAAGCTGTACAGGACCCATCAGTTCAATCCTGTTTATTTGATTTTTCTTTTTAACCCATAAACAATATTTTAATACAGTCACAAATTGTTTAAATTGTATTGCTGTTAAAATACTGAAAATGTTTAAATTTTGAAATCATGGATCTGGTTTCTTCATTTGAAACTGATTTTATCACTTTTTTTTTTTTTTTAGCTGTTTAGATACATGTTTAAATGCAGTTAATTGATGAATAACAAAATTGGGGTTTTACATTAGTTTTACACTACTTGTTTCATGCATTTTCCCAGTAAAGTCAAACCAAGTTTCACAGTTTAATGTCAGATTGTTAAATAGAGCGTTTGGACACTTTTGAAGTGAGATTTTGTTAAAAATTTATAAGCAGTCAATATCTTCATCACAGTTTATAACTCTGCTGGTGTTTTTAGTCTTCTTCTTTTAAATAAAAGCAGCTTGGTTGTCCTGGAAGCTGAAGCTAACAGCTTGTCCAGGAGGAGCCAAGATCAAAATGGACTTCTGCTGCATTAAAAGCCTCCACTTAGCTGTTTATAGAAACGTTATTTCATGAACCTTTACCAGTGGTCTCAAACTCCAGTCCTCGGGGCCTGGTGTCCTGCAACTTTTAGACGTGTCTCTGCTTCAACACACCTGACTCAAATATTAGCTCCTTAGCTGAGCCTGACTGAATGCTAGTTAGTGAGGCAGTGTAGCCATTTGATTGGTGTGCAGGAATTAAATGGCGTGTAGGACAAGGGACGCATCTAAAGGTTGCAGGACACCCACCCACGAGGATTCGAGTTTGGGACCACTGGATTAAACCATTCTTATATTTGCAGTTTATACGAAAGACGAAGATTATTTACACAGGAAATGGTGGGAGGAGGTGGTGCGCCACCAGTTATCTTCCCATGGGAAACGTGCTGAGAACGGAACCGTTAAGGACCAGATCTTCAAGACAGGAAAGCAATGAGGTGTTAAAAAAAAGCTATAAAACTAAATCTTAAGTGAAGACTGTTTTAGCTTTTTCCCCCCCACTTCAAGTTTCTCCAGCAGAACAATCGCTCTCTGTTCTCAGAACGTTTCACAGGGAGGAACATTGGTGACGCGCTGCCTCCAGCTTCCATTTCCTCTGTAAATAAACTTGTATGCGAGGAACCATTCGATGTGCAAACATGCTGATGATTGAAAGGTTCATAAGATAACGTTCACATAAACCGCTGACTTTTCTGTCACTCCTGTTTAAGGCCATAGAAGATCATATTTTTCTCGGCTCCTCTCAGACTAGTCGATAGCTTCAACTTCAGGGACGACCTGGTCTTTGTTTTTATTAACGGACGATAAGTCATTAGCCTTGGGTGAGATATTAACTGCTTATAACCTTGTAACAAAACCAAATGTTCCCTATGAATCTCTGTTGTGACTACAGTTTTTCACAAAATGGAAAAGTAGTTATGTTTCTTGCCTTGATTAATCACCCTTAAAGCATTTTTGATTACAAAGAGCTTAGGGAAGAAAAAAAGCCAAAACACCTTTTTAACAGTCATATACAGGCAAATATTAAATATGTAGACACAAAGAGCTCCCTCTATTTCTACTTGCCATATAAACTAAGAACCATTTTATGACTCAGCTTACAAGCAGTGGCTCATAAAACACTGTAACTAAGAAACTTTTTAAATGAATCATTCGCAAATGAGTTAAAGATTAATTCGAAGATACGGACAACTTTTCTGCTGATGGATAGTGAAACACTTTAAACAGACGCTTCCACTGGTCATCGACTAATACAAAAGCTGCAGGACAAATGTGTTTTAGAGGTTAGACATCTGTTTTAACACATCAAAATTAACTAAAGGATTACTCTACAGGCTTCAGGCTTCAGGCTGCATCTTGTGACACTGATTTTAGCGCAGCTGTCCTGCAGCTCTTTGTAGAAACTGTCAACTGTATAATGAATTACACAGCTAAAGGGACTGTCATAATGAAGGTATATTTTTCATCCATCAGGAAATCATTGGCTGTTCTTTTAAATGACTTGTAGGAAATCTTGAACACATTCGCAAACCATCAATTTAACATAACATTTTAAATGTGCATCAGAAATGGAACATGACTATCACTCAAACTGTCAACTCTCAGGAACCAATCATGCCCAGGGTAGTAAAGCTACAAACTTCTGCTGTTGCTCTCCATTTATACTTTTGACCTGTCTGTTTAGCACGTACATAAACGGGAGCGAATGTTCGAATCCACTCCGTCTGCTCGTCATAATGTGCAAAATGTTGGATGTTCTGTAGAAATTGTTTAGGCAGCTGCTTTGCAGAAAAATGTGTCTCAGTGAAGATGAGGAATTTGGAAACATGAGAGTAGAACAGACAAGAGGAGAAGAGCTGAGCAGCTGCTTGTAGCAACAGCGTCTGAAAAGACGGCAGCAGAGACAAATGGTTATTTTTCAGTTAAAGTGGTTTCTTTTAACCTTCCTTTGCGTAGTCACAGACAGAAACAAATAAATGTGTCCTTAAGACGTAACTATATATAATTCTTGTGTGAATATGTCTGTTTGAGCAACATATGTTGACATTTGACAATGAGGCATAAAAGCTATAAAATAGAAAATTAACTTCCGTACACTTTTTAAAAGTGCTCAAATGACTTCAATTTGAAGACAGTTAGTGTGTTCTAAAGGTACTAAGGTCAGCTTGACTCGGTTTTGCTTTCTGAATTCACATATTCTCACCTGTTGGAGTATTCTCCTGCCCTTGATACAGTCTGAAAGACGAGGACTTTTCTGCAGGCAAGAATAGTGAATATGGGATGATTATGATGCAAAGCATGGTTCACATTAAAACACAAAATATATCCTACAACTTACTTATAATAACCCAATGCATGATAATTTAGATTGATTAGAATTCATTAGCAACTAACAGTTCCATAGGGTTTTTGTTGGCACTGTTCATTTTAAGCTTCCGGCTCACCAGTCTGAGGCTTTAAGAAGCCAAAATAAGAAACACAACTTTTGTTTTAACGCTGTAAATTTTATAACCTTCACGTAAATCTGTTCTCTCACCTTCTACGTAGAGCTGAACGGTGCTGACGGAGAGGTCCTCCTCATCCAAAACTTTGTATATTCCTTCGTCTGAGCTCTGCAGGTTCTTTATTGTTAACCGCTCAAGCTGAGGATGTTTTACCAGGCGTTCATTGTTTCCACCCCCTCGGTTCCACAGTGTCACCCACTCTGAGCTATTCCTGGTACAACATGGCAAAATATAAACATGTGTTTATTACAAAACTGTGTTTGTAGATATTAAATAGATATTTGGGTTTGATTATACATTTAGATCCATTATTGTAGCAGGCTGTACTGTGTAAAACCTGCTTTGAATATAATTTTAGGACACCTAGTGCTAGTTTACAGAGCAAAGCATATTTTTGTTAAGGGAAAATAACATAAAAATGGTGACCAAGTGAAAACTAAGAAGGTCAAACCAAAGTCTGTGTTTTTTTTCAAATATCTATCTATCTATCTATCTATCTATCTATCTATCTATCTATCTATCTATCTATCTATCTATCTATCTATCTATCTATCTATCTATCTATCTAGATACCTGTCTGAGGTATCTATCTATCTATCTATCTATCTATCTATAGATAGATAGATAGATAGATAGATAGATAGATAGATAGATAGATAGATAGATAGATAGATAGATAGATAGATATATTTAGATACAATCAGCTCACCTGCTCTGGAAGACCACGGCAAGTGAGCGGGAGGTGTAGAGATCCAAAACCAGGTCCTCACCTGGTTTATGAGACTTCATGGATTTGTGGTCTGAAAGGGTGGAAAAAGCAAAAATAATGTCAAGAGACATACAAAATATATTAAAAAAAGGGGCTTATGATGGGGAAAAAGCCTATACATTTTAAAGAGAAAACTGTTAAATCTAGAGCAGGATGAATACCAGAAAAACTAGATTAAATGAATAAATCGTGTTAAAAAATTAGAAAATAACAGAAGACATTGAAAATGTCCATATTTGTACTTTTATGTTTATAAGATTAGAAGTTTGAAATATTCTATCATGAAGACATTTGGAACAAAAGAAAATTGTATAACAGTAAAGAAGAAATATTAAAAGCATCTCTCCTAATCTCATACTAACCAGTCACAGACAGTTTGACACTCTGAATGAGGACCCGGGTTTTTATGGACCGCACTCCGTCCACCACTATGAAGCTCTCGTATCTCCCCGTGTCTCCGATCTGAACATCCTTGATGATCAGGGAGCAGTCCCCGGAGCCCAGTTTCTCCAGGGGTACCTCCACTCTGCCCTTAAATCCCGCTGCCTGCCACTTTTCATCTCCTAGCTGCTCGAACACGGTGTGTGGTGGAGACATCCACTGGATGTGGCAGGCAGACGGGGTCACCTCTTCCTGGGAGCCCTTCCAGCTGCAGGGAAGGACCACCTCGCTCCCCACCATGGACATGACGGGCACCGGGTGGGAACCGGAGGGCAGAGCAGAAGAATCTGAAGGACGGAATAAATATTCAGTAGGTGTTTCCTACTTGACATCTACTTTTTTTTTTAAAGAAGGATCTCCAAAGCAGAGAATTTAAACATGTTTCATGTTAAAATTATGTTTCCACACTCAATTATCCTACTAATTCATATTGGCATCTCAAAATAAATACACAAGTTCAATAGAAAACTGTTGCCAAAAACTCTTCTTATTGATATCGTTATTGAAACTCAAACCCCAATAATAACTGGACGGTGTCTAAAAACAAAATGAGTCCAACTTTGTGGGCAACAGATTATATTGCTGATATTTTAACATTTCTACCTAAACAGACATAAAGATAGATGGATGGATGTAAAATAATATATGGAATATCTGGAAATACAAATATTTGACCATATTCTTCTCTTCCATACTTTCCCAGACTGTGTCAGAGTTTGATAGTTGTAAAATTACTGGAATTGTATTTATAATGTTAAAATATTGATAACAACTGTAATTTAAAACACATATTAAAGTTGCTACTCATAATAGAGAGGTAGACAGGTAGTTTGTAATTTACTCTATGTTGTGTGTTTAAAACACTCTTTTCTACTAACTAATCTTCTTTTTTGTACAACATGAAATTGGTATTATAAAACCCACCCCCCCATATAAAGAACATAGGTGTGGCCCGAATTTAGTACATCTATTTCGTTAGCTTCTAAAAAAAAATTAAGTGGCCATTTTTGCCCATGTTTTTGTTACTTTTCCTGTCAGTTTTTAATTAACATCTATGGGAAACTAGCATTGCTGCTTGTCTAATATTGTCTAATAAGATTAGCCTTAGAAAATAGACAATGTAGAAATCTGTTTAAGAACAAACATGAAAAAAACAGTCCAAACACACGTCACAAGCAGGTACTCACCAACTAACTTGCCAGTAAGGAAACACTTTAGATATATGAAAACCCTAAAAGACACACAAAAAGACAGATTAAATAACAAAAGAAGCTGTAAAAAAAAAAATCAGTTTTCATTTTATCTGGCATTTTATTTGATTGTGTTTTACATGTTCAAAATTACAAAGAAAATTAAAATAAATGAAAACGCAAAATATGGATTACATTTCAGTATAATCTATAACTAAAATGTGCATCTATTTAATAGAAACCTATGACTAAAGTAAATATAAGTAAAACACATTATTATTATCATTATTATTATTATTATTATTATTATTTCACAAACATTTTGTCTTTTTTATGTAATGTCAGATATGAAAGGTCCAGCTGTGAAAATTATATTTTTTTATATATTGTTTTTAGAATCCATATATAAACACAAATTTATTGTAAAGCGTCCAAATCTTACAGTTCTTTTTGTAAGTATAAGGATATAACCATATTTTTTTTTCATGTATTCATCATCTAATTATTCGTCAGCCCAATAACTAAGAGCCAAACAGAAGAAATGAAAGTAACAGTAAGTACACTCATGGTGTAATAGCATGTCTGTAATGCACACTTTTAGGTTTCACGCCTGAAAGTTTCAGCTTCCAAGGAAACGAAACTTATACGGGCGCCCCCATGCGGTCAGTAGTGGAGCAGCCTTAACGTGGTGCACAACGTTGCTTCTTACGTTTTTGTTCAGAAAACATGCTATTCCCTGCAGCCTGCACGCAAATTTGTTCCATATTTCATGGAGCGAAAAAGAAGTAAAAAAAAAAAAGAGCAAGTGCATTTAACAGTTTGAGGAGAATAAAAATGAAATATTTAAAATGACCTAAAGATTTTTTTTTTTTTATAAATATCAGTTACAAAAATTGAGATATATGAAATTTATTTCTTACCAGAGTCGCATTTGGCCGGTTTTCATTGTGTTTACTTTCTGGAAAGTTAGGTGGTTCTTCATCCTCTGTACTCCTCTGCTACTGTGGATGAGTGTGTGATGATGATCCTTGCAGCTGAAACTTAGTTTAAACCCAGGAATGGTCTGCTTAGGTTTCGTTTTCTTGACCGTCAAAATAAAAGCACCGCAAATTTTCGCTTTTGGTAGGGAGGTTTTGCTCTTATAGGAGCCCTTTTTGGATAAATGTGGGGGCGTACAGATTTATAGTCTTTATGTCAAAACAAAAGACTTTCTTTGCGTGTGAAAGAATTGCATTCTTTAGCTACTCTTTTTAAATTATTATTTCATGTGTTTACACCTTTATGTTAATTTCTTAATTCTGTAATTGATGTTAAATTTATTTAAAGTCAATTCCACATTTTTCATCAAAATCTAAACCGATGTCATGATTTGACCGAGCCTGGTTGATTTATAGGCTACTTATGAAATGCATAAACTTCATAAATGCATAAATTAATGACAATCTGTAAAATCCTGCAAACATGGCAAGACCAACCAAGGGAGGGAGGGAGAGAGAGACAGAGAGCAGTTAAGGTCAAGGGTTTTGTGTTGACATTTTGTTCGAGCATCAGCTGACGTTTCTCTGCAGAAATGAAAGCTATCATCTGTGAACTCTGAGTCGGGCTCTGCAGGAGACGTAGAGGTTCTTAAGATGTATGGAAAACTGTCACCCTTCTGTTTTCTGCTGCTGCGTCTTGGTGGTCTCCCCAGAATTCTGTGGTTTAGTAAAGTTCCCCAGTACTTCCTCCCACGGTAATACAAAAACTGCAGCAAAACTCAGTTCTCAACTCAGTCAGTCTTCAACCTTGCAGCCAGATCCTTCTGAGGGTGTTTGTCATCTTTGAGATTTATGGCTGGGCTCTATTGGATTGCCCTGTTTCTCTGTAAGTTTCATGTTTTTTTGTTCTCATGCTGATTTAAATGCAGACAGGACCCAGCATGTGCAATCTGTGTCTGAGGTTTTACAGGTCCTCCTGCGGCTATCGGTGCAAATCTCAGCAACCTCACAGTCTTTTAGAGCCGTGCTCCTTTTCTGTGCTCTTTCATCTGTTTTCTTTCATCCTGGGGATTTTGTGGTAATGACAGCTCTTATCTGAAATCTTGCACGTCAAGCCATTAGATGCACAAGGGCATCTAGGGGCTGTTATGCATCTAAATTTCTGTCACCAGCTAGAACTGCAGTCAAATTTATTTCAACAAATGTCTTTTGTGATCGTCCTGCACCTGAGTACAAACGCTTTATCGATCTAAAGCTCCTCTGGCAAACAGCACAACTCATTTTCAGTACTTCTTTTGAAAAATGTCCCTCCTTTTCTGCATCAGTCTTGAGATACAGATGCTAAGAGGTGCACCGGTATTTGGCCGACACCAATTTCCAGCTTTCTTTGAGGTCTTACCTCCAAATGGTGTCAGTTTCCCTTTTTTAATTACAAAGAAAAAAACATAGAATATGTGACACAGTTTCACTGACGGAGATGCCAGTTTTGAAACCTGCAGAAAATTATGGAATTACCAGGTCATCATCCATTTATGCATCCAAGTATATATCCCTGACCTCTAGCCTGATCTGATTTTTAGTAACTCAAGAAGATAATCCAAACTCAAAAAGTTGGTAATTTTTTGTGCATTTGATGAATAAAATCAGATTCAGTTTTGTTTGATTCCAGTTGTTTTTATATAATTTTGAAGAATAGTTCAGTCTAGTACAATCCTATTAAAAATTTACAAGTATTGGAACTGAAGATGATCAAAGATCCCTGAACCTCTTGATCACAGTGAAATAGCTGTTTAACATTGAGCTTTAATAATATCAATTCTCAGCCCCTGGTGTCTAGCTCTATACCAGGGGTGTCCATATTTGTTGGCTCGTGGGCCGAAATGTTCAAATCAAAAGCACTCAAGGGCCAAAAAAAGGAATAAAAAAATAACAAGCAAACAATTTTTGTTATACCTGCTCTACAGAATATGATCATTTTAAATAAACAAATTAGACTATCTGTACTTTGCCAATTTTTAAAAATGTCATCCAATCAGATTTTAATGCACCAAAATCTGCATTGAAACAAAAGTCATTGGTTAGATGTAGCCCTGTTTACTATGAAATTAAAGAACATGTAAAATGTATGATACTTAAAAGACAAATGTTTTGTGTTATACTTACCATTCAATTGTAACATCTTAACTTTTCTGTAGTATTTTTGCCATAATTAAAAGTAAAAAGTGCTGGTGCTGGCCAAATGTTTCTCGAAATGCAGTTGGAGGGGCACACAAAATCAGCCACACTTTGGACACGCCTGCTCTATACGTTTGGTTTTCACTTAAGCAACAGAAAGCTGATTAGGTGCATCTTAAATAACTTTTTTTTTTTGGAGCACCAATGCCACACATGGTGATGGAGGTTATCCTGGGCAGAGGGGCATTTTGCCCACTGGTTCAGACAGAGTGTTTCAATCATGGTTGGCGTGTTGCTAAAAAATTACAAAAAACTAATCTAGGTTGAGGTCAGCATGATTCTGACGTGCCCATTCTCCTCAGGTGCAGCAGGATGTCACCAGTCACCCACCTCCCACATTTCCATCTCCACTCTGGAGGTCAAGAGGGGGCAGAATGTGTCTCTGACCTGCAACGTTACGGCCAGCTCCACGGTCACCTGGTACCTGCTGCGTTCGGACCAGCTGCTGCCACTAATGAGGGTCTCAAAGAGTAAACTCAGATCGGGAAACGATGTAATGGATTATAGCAGCGTAAACCCTAGTCACGTCATGTGGACAGGAAACCTGAAGACCGGGCTGGTCCGGCTGGAGATCGAGGCGGCGGAGGAGGTAGACGCTGGGCTGTATTTCTGTTCTGGGTGGTGTGGAGCTAAGGTGTATGGAAGCAGAGGAATTTACCTGAAATTTAAGGGTAAGAGTTAAACATTTTAACATGTATTTTTTTTTTGTACTTAGAATTCAGACTCTTTACTTAAAATGTGAACTTTATGTAAAAGCAATAAAAATGAAATCAAAATCACCTTTTATTTTTCAAGAAATTAAAATCTTCTGGACAGTATTTATGCTCGCTTAAAACATCTTTCAGCCCTAACATTTTCAGTACTCACCGGGAACTGATTACCGCTTTTATCTTACAACACAGCAGTGTTTTACTGTGAAGTAAAGCCTGGCATCCAGAAGATTACATGGACATAGGACTTTGACATTTTGGAGGATTACTGCTCCCACATGGCAAATATGTTTACCTGAAATAGGTGCTTTCCAAGGGTGCATTTACCACCCTCTATAGTCTACAGGTAGTAATCCAGAGGGATATGACGGCATTTATGTGAAAGAGTAACACATTTGTATTTCATGCCCTGACTGGTTGTTGTTAAATATTGTGTTTTGCTACGAGACTGGAAAGCTAGAGTCAGTTTATTATTATTATTATTATTATTATTATTATTATTATTATTATTATTATTATTATTATTATTATTATTATTATTATTATTATTATTATTATTATTATTATTATTATTATTATGTCTTTTTTCCCCCAGATTCTGAATAAATGGTTCAGGTGGGATCAGGACCGAGCTGAGGGTTTCAAATCATTTGAGCTTTATTTAGGTCACTTACAGACATCACACTACTCAAAATATTTAGGGATTACTCATTTAAACCACATTTAACCAAATTAGTACTTATTACCATTTTACCTACCACCCAAAATACTCTAAATTAGTTAGATTCAATGGGTAACACTTGATATTTTAATTTTAAGATGGCCTTTTTTACCCACTTTGAATTACCAAACTTGCAAAGCAAGTTAGCAATGTATTTTTATATATGTTTATATATTGTACTGTTTTAAATGCAGATTTTTACTTTTCATCCACACAGCAGTCTAATTTACTAATATTAAAAGGTAACACTGTCCTTATCCTTTGGGACAATGATATACTTGTTATCTATATTATGCATTACATGAACTATTAATTTTGAATATTTTTCATATGGTTGTTAACATTGTGGCGGGGCTATAAGACAACAGGAATACCATTCTGTCTTAATTTCTCAGTAAAGATAAAAATACTGTGAAACTTTTAAAAGATAGATTTTTTGAAAACTATACATTTAAATTACATTTACATCTGATAATCAAAGAATCAAGAATAGTTCTTGTTTGAGCACTTTAGATAATTTCTAAATCCCTAGACTGAAATATTCAGACCTTTGGCGTGTCTGGAATCTTTAGATCCGAAAGTAAAGGTCAGTGGTTTTAATAAAGATTGGTTAATTGCATAATAAATAGAAATTAACAACCTGTCTAAATTATTATATGAACAAATACATTTAACAGCCTTATACTGGTTTTTACTAAGGCAATATATATTGTCAACAAAACTACAATTAGTTTAGTTTTGAATGATTTAATGAGGCTTCCTTTTATTTATAAAACTCACACACCTACAAAAGAATTAATTTCATCAAAAGTAATGTTTTCCTACAAAGATTCTACAATAAATGAGTTTTACTTTGTCTAAACGGCTAAAAGTGAATATCTTTGTTTTTCATGATTAAAGATAAGGTCATCCAAGAGATGTTAAATGTAAAAGTCAAGCTTTTTTATTGCAAGTGTTCTAAAAATGTTAAACGCAACAAAATGCGGGAAGTTTCTGTGATATTTTCATTTAACAGCATGTGCTGGGACGATTACCGTAGAGTCTTCCACCGTTGACTGTGATTAGTTGTGTTGTCTCCAAAGAGAGCCATAACTATCCCTAGTAGCTCTGAAGGAGCTCAACTGTGGCCTGGGTAGGAAGTTTAGTCATCAATGAATGATGCAGTTGGCACGACATGAAGCGAAACCACAGAACCCGCTGACAGCAGATTATCATCTGGGGTGTTTTGACCAAATCACTTGATCTCATCACAATAAGCCCTTTTAAGTTCAGACGTTGTAGGAGACGTTTAGTGGTGGTATTTAGAGAAGAAATGTTCTCTGTTACATCGTAACAAACATAACACCGACAGTGAATCATCCTTCGTATCGGTTAGATTTTTCTGAAAATGTTCGGCCCTATCAGCCAATGGTGATTCCTGCATAAATGGAAAACTTTGGTGTAGAATTACTCAGCTAATGTAAATATGCAGCGATTTGAATTTGACATGTTCAAGAAGCAGTTCAGATGCTTTAAAATATCCTGCCTGTAATTAAGCCTTTAATTTATGTAACAGCAAAATCTTTCATACAGTGTATGTTTACTTACGTCGGTGCGCCCCTATATGCGATGGCACCCTGGGCATAAAGTCGCATCGCTCATTTCAGAAACTTCCACTAACTACAGTCAAGAAGTTTGTTCTTTTTTTTTACTCCTTGTTGTATGTTAATATAATAAAATTCCAGGTCTTTAAAAATAAATGTTAATTCTACATATGAGCAAATCAATCAATAATTATATTCAGTATGTAAGGTTTATGTAAAAAGGTGCTCTATACCTGATGCTGATCAGAAGAAAACTATATTGTCAAGGCTGAAACTAACAGAAGTGAGAACCCTCCAATTCTATGTCTTGCAAAATACATCTGAGCTTAGTAATTAATAACATCATTAAGACACAACCAGTAATTTTATTTTTCCCTGTCAAAGAACTTTATTCTGCTTTATTCTGAAATGCTGTAATTCATGCACAGGTGCTTGGCAAAGGTCCACAGCTTTGTGCAAATGATCACTGGTTCCCAGAGGATCATTTCTGTTCTGGTTTACTAGAAAATGAAAATAAAGAGTGAAACAATCATGAACTCCACCCTCAAGGGAATGCGAGGTTTACAACTTTGCATTACAGCTGCGAAGAGCTGCAAAGGAGGATTTAAGATTAAAGAAATATTTTTGTCATCTTTGTGGGTTTTTCTTATTATTGTTGTGTCCAGGAATTGATGGGGAAGGAAGAAAACTGCACCCGCCCTTTGGGAGTCATTGGATCTGCGTGCTCTCAGGTTTATTCGGCCTCTTTTCCTTTCTGATGATTGGACTTTACCTGTGCTCAGGTGTGTATCCACTCACATCTTCCACCTGCCTATACTACTGCAACCCCTGTACACCTTCCTCTATTTTATTACAGCAACTCATCACTATAATAGATGGAATTCATGGTATATAGGTATTTTTGAGTTCATGGGTTAAAAAGATTTTCTGAAAGATTTATAAAAGGTTTTTGGTTCAGGTTGTTTATTTAATTTCTAGTTTCAGTCTTGAAACTATTATTTTAAACTGTTGTAATGGCTTAGCACACGTGTACTCCATTGTACACATGTCCTGGATAGCCTACTTCGTGCTTCTACTGCCCTCTGCTGCTCATCTGCTGGAATTGCAACACTAATAAAAAAATATTCAGTTCAGCGGTTCGAACATTTATTTTGAGTAACTCAGAATAGACATAGAAGTATAGTAAAACCTAATAACATATGTAATGTAAAAAAAGGTAATGTAAATGTGTCTACCTAAATATGTGCTTCTACATTTATACTATAAAGAAAAAAATGTTTTTGACTGGTTATGTGTTGTGTTTGTTAATGTCTACTGATGTCGCTGACCCTAATACACACAGAGGTGAATTATCAGGTTTTTTTTCTTCTTTTGAAAATTTGCATTTTCTGATAAACCAAAGAAGAAAATTAGGCTTCATTACCCAGTTGTTTTTTAATTGTCAGTGTATATTTGTTAGAGAGAAAAAAATCCACCACGGGATGGTCTCTTCAAATAAAAAGTCCAAGTTCTCGCACTTTCCTAAAACATAATAAATCTACTGTAAATATGGAGATGGATATAAACGTTTTGGATATAAATGTCAATAAGAATTATAAATGAATGAGTGTTGTTGAATTTATTCAAGGCTCTAGTTTCAGAGCGTGTGTGCTTAACTTTGAGATGGACAGTGTTTGTGGAACAGGTTTTACCGGTTTTAGATTACATACGTAAAACAAGGAAAACCATAATTTCAGTAAATGACAAACTGTGAGCTGCAGATAATATTTTTGTTGCGAAACAAAGAAGAGGAGTTCCTAAATATCAGGCTCGATGTCTTGGGGTCCGTTCTTCGTACGTCGCTAACTCAGTTAGCAGGATTTCATTGTTGACGATTTGGCATGATCTTGGATCGTTTGGTTCTTCGAAAGACATCCTGCACTTGTTGTCATAGCAACATGTGCGCCAGCTTAAGCCTGCTCGAGAGTATTGCGCAATAGATCCTTTAGCGCAGCGCGACAGTGTAATTGTATAGAGATTTTCTTGGTGGCTGTTATAAACAGACAAACACATCATTTAACAGTGGCTTTTAAAGAGGAAAAAGTGGTGTTGGAGCCATAAATCTAAAATATTTAAGTTATTTGTATGATGGTTTGCTTTTGATTTGTTCGGGCCATTTTATTGTGAAGTTTAGTTTACTTTGAAAGGCTTGCTTCCTGTCCAGCCGTATATTGGATTAGAAAAAACTATGGATGGATTATCTAGCCACGGAGCAATACAGTTTTACCGTGTAAACTGTGGATGACTTGGAAAAGGAAAATTTTAATTTTTTATGGATAAAGATTTTTTTTTGTTAAAATTCCCAGTTTGCACATGTCCTTTACTTCCCGTGTCTAAGGAATGACACTGAAATTTGGATCTCTTGACATAACAAGTGCCTTTTTAAAATAAAGTATAATAAAAGGCTACCATTTTATAGAATATTCTTGTATTTCACTTTTACTTGTCCCCATGTTCTAGTGGGTCCGGTGGAGGCTCTGACATAAAAGAACAAAGTAAATATGAGATTATTAAAATGCAAAAATTCATACTGTAGAAAGTGATAGAAACATCTACCATGTACAGTATTTACGCATTAATTTGTCCGCTGCTTTTTGCCAGCCCTCTCTCCTGGCTTTAACAGATTTTGAGGTGTTTTAATTAATGACTCAAATTCGGCATAACCTTCCATTAAAAACTCGTGTTCTGCTTGGGAGAAAAACTGTGGGCGTTCTTTGGCCATGATGAACAGCCAATAGCAGCGTTGCTGATCATTGTTTCTACTATCGATACATTTCCCCTTTTAAACAAACGCATGAACGCGCAGTTATCTCAGATAACTCAATCCAGCCATACTAATCGTAAACAACAGGTGTGTTCGAAGAACCCAATTAGCCGGATCATGATTAGCCGGATGAAATCATCTTGGATGTGTCATTTGATCTCGGATGTTTTAAGCAACGTACGAAGAACGGACCCTTGGACATATTTTTTTGTAAACACCAAACAGTTTTGCAGTTCGTCAAAGTAAAAATACTAGAATAAAAGAATAGATTTTGAATTGTCTTTTTGTGCTCTCCACTTTATTGCATTAATTTTTTTTTCATACTCTGTTACAGACTTTTATCTCACACGGAAAAGGGAGAGAATTAACAGATTATTAAAGCAAAAAAAAAAAAAAAACCCATTAAGACAAAAGGTCCAGTCAGACTAGATCAGTAGTACAGACACACAAACAAAGCTGTGTAAAACATCTAACTAATGTTACCGTGCTACACAGCAACACTCATTTTAAAATAACAACAAACAAAGTAAGTGATCTTTACAACTTGACAGGTTTCTCACTTGTTTGATGATAGGTGATTTTTGAGGAATTTGTGCTTTTTTTTTGTCAAGTCAGCTCAGTTGTGCGTAACAATTTTTAAAAAAATAGCAATCTTACCTCCTTTTTTTAACATTTTATAGTAAGCAGGAATAGGCGACAGTCAACAAGATTTACTAAACATCCCGTCATGGCAGTAAAAATCAACATTGATAACTGCAGAATCTTTCCATCTTGTTTGCTTTTTTTCTCTTTCCAGTCACACTTCAAAATTAGCTCCTTTAGTATATAGGCACTTAATTCCTGATGAATAAAAACGTGCGACAAGAAGAGCAGAAAAGTGTCCATAATGCAAAACTTGATTTACGCTCTCGGTGTCTGGAATATTTAGTGCGACCACTTTGCTAAAATGATTATAGCATAAGTGAAGAAACGACCGTAATTATTCCCGCATGCCCCTGCTACAGCTTTTAAAGATTTCCTGCAAAGCGTTTCCATTATCCCAAGGTAAAAGGAGATCGCATGACTTTTGCTGTTCATCATATCCGTGAAGACTCGATTTACCGAGCATCCAGGAGCGTCGGCTCACACCTGCTTCAGCAGCAGCCCGTACGGACGGAGGGCTTCCTCGACGATGGCTTTCCTCTGCGGATCGGTGTAGTCCTCAGGGATGTACACCACCCAGATGTCCTCCCTCTGGCAGTTCTTCCTCTTCTGCGGGTTGATGCGGTTCTGAAGAGCCACTTTGTATGTCTTCCCGTCCACGCTGGACTTGAAAGTCTTGCAGTACTTCTCGGCCAGCTTGATGTCCGGTGTGGAGTACACCCCTTTGCCTCTGGTGTCAGGGCTCAGCAGGTGGGCGGCAGAGGCGTCCAGAAAGCTTGGGTTGTCGTCTGGCGAGCCCTTGTGGGTGAGGATGATGCCGAGGGAGCCGTCCATGTTGTGGCCATGGTAGGAGACTGGCCAGGCGTCCGTCCCTGTCCCCAGCCAATGGTTATTGTCATACTTCTCTAGGACGCGCAGGGCGATGCGTCTCCATCCACAGGGGCGAGTGTACTTCTCGTTCCCACGCAGAAATGTCTTATCACCATCCTGTAGGCCAAGAAACATTCATCAGTTAAAGCTGAATCTTCTGCAAGTTTGTTTGAAGCAAAGGTGTTCAAACTCGGAAGAGTGCCTTATGAGCAAGTTATGTTTTCACTTTTCTGTCTCTGAATTTACTGCCACCCTTGGTAAAGATGAGTAAAAATCAGCCATCCATTATCTAGACCTGCTTATCTGTGCCGAGAAACATGCAAGTAATAGCTAGATATGTAGTTATCCTCCAAAGACCTGCAGCTGTACTCACAGCAAAAGATAAAGATAACAAAGTAATGACTCAGAGAACTTAAATCCAAATGCACAAAACTCCTTTTTTAGATTACTTTCTTTCAATTAGAAATCCATGTACCACTTCCCAGTTATGCGTAACTTTGTGTTGATCTGTAATCTAAAATCCAATTAACAGTTCATGGTTGTAACGTCACATGATGCCTGAAGGTTTGACTGGTGTGAATATTTTTGCAAACAACTGCAGAGAGTTGCAGGATTAGATCTATTTGTTGTTGGCATTTTTCAGAATTCTAACATATCTGAAACACTTGATTGACATGTTCTCATGTCTTTCCCATTTTGAAGGGCCCTTAAGATTAATGGGCCTCTGTTTCACATCCTATTTATAGAAAGAAGAAGTCATAGAACAATATTTAGGAGTTTTTAGACACTCTAGTGAAATTAAAAATATTTAATTATACATTAAAATGTATTTCATTTCATCAGATAGTGTGTGTGTGTGTGGGCGGGGGGGGGGGGGGGGGTAATCAAACTGCTTATTTAAAGGGGCCATGACAACAAATGTAATGTTTCTGAGGTTTTTGGGGTATAATATGGTCTGTTGAGGATTGATGAGGCTGTGTTGATGTCTAAATTGAATACCCAAGGACCTACTCTGGGGCGGTCAGCTTTGTTGTTTTGCTCAAAAGTATTCAGATGAGAAAACTCCCGAAAGACGAGAGAATCACAGAAGAGTCGTTAAAATTCATTTATAGGGGCCTTTACTGAAGACGGTTTCCTGTGGGCGACCACAATGCTGTCATTGCCTGTAAGTTTATTTCATTTCTAAATGCTGTCAAATTTTTAGGAAGGTGTGTTTGTAACTTAAAAAATCCGGTTGACTGACTGACCAGCCAAACGCTGTCATCAGCATGATTTTCCTGTCTCTGCCCGGGAGAGTGAGGTCTCTGCCGCGGGCCTCCGCAGCCACCGCCAGCTCTCCTCCGCAGAGCAAGCTGTCACTGCGGTGGGGAGCTTTCACCATGGTCTATGCAGCTATTTATTTCAGTCCCACTGTGTTGAATCGAGCCGCCAGGTTAAAGCCTTTGGTCAGCTTGGCCTCACCTGTCCGACATCCAGCAACACAAACACTTCACCAGCCATAAAACCGGAATATGGATTTGTAATGGAGTGATGCGCTGAAAATTGAGGTGTGGATGGAGGAGGGAAGGGTGTGTTTGGGGGTTGGATGTGTGTGTGTGTGTGTGTGTGTGTGTGTGTGTGGGGGGGGGGGGGGTTGACCTGTTTTCCAAATATAGTTGCAGTCATTCAGGGTGAAGTCAACTTGGCAGAGCTGCATTTCATTATCGCACCCAACACTTTCACTAAGGAGAAATAACAAGCTGACATGTTTTTATGAAATTATCTGGAGAATTTCCATATGCAGCATTGACAACTACATGAAATGGTTTACACTGTGAAGTCATGGCACCTTAAAAAAAAAAGCCCCCCCCCCCCGCATAAATTGATTAAAGTTAAAGGGGTATTTTTCTAAATGTTTTAAACACTGCCAAAAAATATTGTTATTTTTATTTTTTCATGTTATATTTCACTTGTGTGGCTTCTAGATAATTACTTTGATTTATTTAGAGTGCACTTTGTGTATTACAGTACACACCCAGTACCAGTCAGATATGAATTTACATTTTATCTACAGCACAGACTACATATGAGGGAATACTTCATTTCCTCACTTACTTTAAAGCCAATCTGCTTTTGTAAACTGTGGATGTTGTATAGTGTTAAGTTGTGTTCTCATGTGAATATTATTTTTTGGTTATTTTATTATTGTTCTTCCCAGCCATTATGCGGCCATGCAATGTCTCCACTTGTGTGTGATATATTTGTGTCATATCAAGCACTTTATTGTGACACATAAGGACGCTACAGGAAATGGACTTTTTTTTTGTACGGAACTTCCGTTGTTGTTACTTGAACATGGCTCGGTGTACTATGGCTGCTGCTACCTTGTATTGAAAAGTTATTTTACATGAAGAAAGAAAAATAAATACACTTCAACTCAAAGGAAACCTCAGTAATGTTTGCCGCCATCTTTATTGATTCATGGATGAGGAAAATATCCTACTAATCGAAATGGAAAGAGAAGAACAAAGTCAAGAAAACCCGACATATAGTATTTTTTTTGTGTTTAATCATGCCACTATTTTTCATCTCAGTTTTAGGTTGACACAAACACATTTATTCATATGTGCTCTGTTGCGTAAGGCCTACAGGATAGGTTTCCAACACAAACAAACAAGGCTTCATGGGTTTTCCTTACCTTTATGTTGGTGAAATCATAGTTAAACTCTGGATGGAAGAAGTCCTGGACATTGATCCTAGCTGTTGGTTTAAGGCTTGATGCTGGTCCCTCCCCGGTCAGTGCCAGTGGGGCACTGTACATGTCCTGATCTTCCACGTTCTCCAGGGATAAACTCCCCACGCTCTCGTACAGCAGTTCTTTAAGGCCCCTCTGCTTGTAATACTCTCTGAGAGCTACAATGTTGACAAAATCCTGCGAGGTGAGCTGCGAGGGTCCGGTTGTGGCCTCGACGTTACACCCTGAGAGAGCTGACAGGGCCTCCAGATAGAGCTTAGGGGTCGACATCTTGCTCCGGCGTCGTAAAAAGATTTCAGGAAGGAAGATAGCCGCCTCCTCCTTTAGGGTTAACAATCCAACAATCGTCTTTTCTTTGTTCTTCAGGTTAAAGTTGGTTATTTATAAAGAAAAAGGTAGAAAGGAGAACTACTTGTCTCTCAGCTGCTCCGACCGAACTGAGCTGCTGTTTTTAGTTTCACTACTGGTCTTTTAGATTATGCTTTCACTTTCACTTACATACTTTCCTGTAAATCAGATTGAACGCAGAGAATTGGAGATTTGGACAAACATGGGGATTGCCGGGGTCTAACATTATCAATAATCATGTTTTGACCTGTTGTATCATGATTTTTTTATTACATGGTTAAACAGAGAGGTTTGCCTGTACAATATTTTTTTTCTCCAACACATGAAGTGTGATTTGTGTGTCAATTCTATAACTAAATCATGTTGGGAAAGTGAGACACACATTAATGGGATTTATGGGATGTAACGGTGGGAGATGACTCTGGGCTTTACGGGAATATCAACCACTCAATTCCTTTCTGGTGTCAAGTTATATTTAAATTAGTCAACAGCCAGTGTTCTGCATTTACTCTTTAGATAACAGACACGCTGTGCACCTTAGCACATGAAGCCTACGCTGCTTTACAAGCAGGCAAACAATAAAAACAACAAAACGTTCCAAACAAAGACACATTGTGACGTTATAAGTTTCTTCCCTCACATATAAAGTTATTTTAGCTCCTAACTCTACAAACTAAACTAGATGTAAACTGGAAATGCAGGCATTTTTTTAAATCTGGTTGCTTTCTGAGACTAATACTATTAGTTCTTCAAAATAAATCAGAGGCACAGATCCGCCTCTTTTAATTCTGTATTTCACTCATATTCTGCTTCATCTTCAGGTAAACTGGGTCATTGCTGCTGCAATCCATGGAGACAAGACTCCACTATGAGGGTGACAGAGGTCAGTATGCCACTTGCTGATAATTTCATGCGACTAAAAACTGAGTTATTTACATAAACGCTAAGAAACTAGTCGTGTAGGTTTTATGGTAGAAGTGGGATGTCTTCCTTAAAGTGTTTTGATTTGTATGGAAACGTGACTCTTTTGGTAATGAAGGAATCCAAATGTTGTTGGTTCCTATCCGTTCATTCTAAATTCAATATTTTTTTTAAAAAAAAAACATTAATTAATTATTATAAAGTAAATAGACATGTAATTTTCCACACTGTACGCAACAGAGTATCAAAGAAAGTGACGTTTCTGGGATATCTGTCTCTGCAGGATGACTCTTTGCATTATTCCAGTCTGAGGCATCCAGATAAGCCCCGCCCATTTTACAGGGCTGCACCCGGATTGGTGGAGGACCTTGTCACGTATTCTACAGTGGCCACTCGCCAAAAAAATTGATTACGTGACCAGCGATAAATTTGTTTCTGCTGAGTGACTGTTTTTAATGTTGGGTTACCTTACTGGAGTAACTTTCAACTAACCTTTAGAGTCAATTTCTGTAAGATTTTTCTTATTTTTCTTTTATGTTTTATTGCATTTTTGATTCGTTTTTTAAAACCTTATTATGGTTTATAAGCTTAAAAATCTGTTATTCTATATTTAGTTGTCATTAACAATAGAAATACCAATTCTACTCTATATTCTGTTAAAAAAATAATACATTTATATCAAAAGGGCAGTTTTCATTTAACTCTAGAGCGTAATTAGATTTCCGGATTATGATAATTGAATTAATATTTGAGTAGTGCTAAATAAAACAGTTGCATTTCAAATCACTTAACATTCCCCTAAAAATTTAGGCACCACAATGCAATGCAAAATAAAAAAAAGATCGAAATGTACTTTTAATCACTCCAGAAAGTACTTGGTTGTAAAATGAAATGTTTTAGTTTAAATTGTCATTAATATTAAGGCAAAAGCAGCACTTTTGAATACATATTTCAAATTTGACTTTAATTGAAATGTTTATTTTTGGATTAACCAAACTTTTTTCCACAGGATTTAAAATTCAATATTTGATTCTGTGTATTACTCGAGGAAGACAGAAGTTACTGTAAGTTCTATTATTGTTGTCCTCAGCTGAATAAAGATGTAAACACATAAGATATAACTACTTTAATAAATGAAAGCTTAATCTGGACTGGAAGTATAGCAACAGTTTCTGCATCTGATATTAAATAGTTTCAATGTTATATAATAGTAAATATAGGGTCTTTAAGACATTTTGGACTGGTGCAAAGACAAAAAAAAGAAATAAAAAACATACTATCCTCCAGATGAAAATTAACTACATATTAGTTATGTTTTAAGCTCCTCAGCTGATTGTTTTTTATTGATGTAATTTTATGTAACTATGAAAAAAAGTTCTCTTTTAATGTTGTTATTTTGCTTCTTGCTTCAATGCTATATAACCACGCAGCTGCTGATATGAAGAATGTAAATGTGAGCCATGCTGACAGAATCTAGACAATGGGCTCTGTTTTTTAGCTTTAGATTTCTTTTTTTAAATGATTTTTCCATTGTTGGTTATTGGTGTTCAATTTTATTCAATAACTGGAATGTATGTTTGTTTATATCAAAAGAACAATCATAAAATGTCTCAAAAGTGAAAAGCTATCTTTGCGGAAAGATGCTGATTTTCAGCAACCTTTTTAAATGTGACTTTCTCATAGATATAAATGTAATGGTGATTTCAGTGCCTACTTTGAAACGTGCAAACAAACAAATAAAGTGACATAACATTAAACAGTTTGAGCTGATTTTTACAAAGACACAAGGAGATGCATAGCCGCGAATGTCTGTGTGTTTTCTGTTGTAACAGCTGTACACTTGAATCAAAATGCTCAGACTTAGAGCTGATCGTGTAATTAAGACAAAACAGGGAGACGGTCCATGTGGAACAACGACAGCTAAATGTTGCTTGACAAAGAATGGCAGAAATAAACTGGACTCAGGAGAAAGTGTGTTTAGCGGCAGGTCTGGTGATGACTGAGGAATAAACAACGTTACTGCCGCTCTGATCTGGTGGAGAGCAGCTGGGTCTCTGGCTCCAGCTCTGTCGACCCAGAGAGGCGTAGTGAATGGTCTCATCTGGCAGGGACGGACGCTCAAACACCTCATACTCTGCAGCCACATAAAAGTTCTCATTTTAACACATTTGAAGAATTTTATTTAAAAACAAAAGGTAAACATGTTTGTCTTTAACAGATCTGACTGAGGACTATAACTCTTTTACCAGTTTGGGCGTTATAAGTCATCCACAGCTGCAGCTCTGTGTCTTCTCGTCTTTTTGCTACCAGAGGGAAACAAGGCTGAATTAAAGATGTGAACGATATTGGACCACAACGCTTGTTAAATATAGGTTCATCATCTGGAACAATTGATCTATCAAAATTTAATTGGAGATATAATTTTTTCAGTGAGCCCAAATTGCATATTTCATAGAAATAAATTAGTATATATTACAAAATGTATTCTCAGAATCACACTTGACAGTTCAGCTGATATTGAGTGATTATTTATTTAATTTAATTCAATTTTATTTATATAGTGCTAATTCACAACACATGTCATCTCAAGGCACTTTACAAAGTCATATTCAATCAAATCAGACGGATTGGTCAAAAAGTTTTCTATTAAAGGAAACCCAGCAGATTGCATCAAGCCTTGACAAGCAGCATTCACTCCTCCTGAAAGAGCGTAGAGCCTCAGTGGACAGTCAGTAATCCCTCATACTGAGCATGCATGTAGCGATGGTGGAGAGGAAAACTCCCCTTTAACAGGGAGGAAAACCTCCAGCAGAATCAGGCTCAGTGTGAACGGTCATCTGCCACCAGCGACTGCGGGGTTAAGGGGATGGAGCAGAGACACAAAAAGAACATAGAAGCATTAGTCCAGGGATATTTTCTATGTTAGAAAGGGTAATGGCAACGCCCTGGATTGTGTCACAGCTAAACAGTACGCCAGACCTACTATGAAGAGAAAAAAAATACAGAGAGAACATACAGTTAAAAGTTGGAATAAGAACAAATAATGCAAAATTGGAGAACAGTAGGAGAACTCAGCAGAGTGAGAAAAATAGACCCTGATGTCCTCCAGCAGCCTAAGCCTATAGCAGCATAACTACAGAGATACTAGCTGAGCCACTTTAGTCTGACTTTTTAAGGCAAATTGTCGGATCCAATATGGGAGCTTCTCACATCAAAAACAGTTTATTTTACAAATCAATGTTACTTGTAGTGGTATCAACTCTGTCCTGAACAAATTAAAAGTGGTGTTTGCATGTGAAAAGTACAAATTTAAAGGACATTTATAAGAGGAACTACAAACAAAACAACAGCTGTCCTGCTTGTCGTCATATTGAAATACAAACTTTTTGGGTTTTTTTTGCTTTTATTTTGGAATCCCGATTTCTCTGACTTTATTAACTGGAACACTTTTTACATTGTTTATTCCATTTCCAGCTCCTTTTTCTGTTTTCCAAGGCAAATGGAATGCAACATCATTCTTAAGCAGGCAGCAGAGTGAATATAGTTTAAAGCAATAACTGTTTAGGGCAATATCTGCGAATGAATTATGACTCTAAACAAGCTAATTGAGACCATGAGCCTGTCTTGATCTTTGAGACGTTGGTTTTGTGGTCAGGTTTAATTTGGTATCTATATCCTACTCTGTTGTTCCCTGTGCATTCTTTCAGCCATTTTGTCTCCCATTTTCTCAGTTCAACTTCAGTTACTTGCCTTCCTTCAGAGCTGCACCCAGTTCGAATCAACCACCTGCTCTTTGTTCAATAATTAACTCTCGCTTATGTCTCTCAGTTGGTCAAGTCTTGGTCAGATCAAGCCTGTTTCCCTGTCATCCTATTGTGGTTTATTATGTTGGATCCTCCTGGACTTTAGATAAGATTAGATAAGATAAGATAGGCTTTATTGATCTCACATTGGAGAAATTCACATGTCACAACGGCTCAGTAATCATAATCAGAAGAAGGTGCCAAAAGTAGGACAAGGTGCATCGGTTATATACAGTGTGTCCTCGTTTATGCAGTGGATCAAAAAGAAGTAGATTAGAAAAATAAGAATAAAAATACAAAATAGAAATAAAAATTAAAACCGCAAGCGGTGATGATCGGCCCTCGCAGCCAAGCGCCGCTCTGGCCTATGGGCCACCGCTAGGGTACGCGCACCTCCCGCCGCCAGCCACCGCAGAAGCTGTCATGCATTTTCCTCACCCGTCTACCATGCAATACACACGTATGCGTTGGGCAGCGCTCCCCCACGACTCACAAAAAATCTGGTGCAGATGGGTCGATGCACCGAGGAGACACAGCCGTTGAATAATGAAAATGCATTTGGCCACCGGGCCGGACTAAATCGTTCGGCGGGCCAGATCCGGCCCGCAGGCCGTACGTTTGACACCCCTGGTTTAAACATTAGTATACCAACTTAATCAAAGGTATCTTACTAGCTGTTAATCCAGCTTCATGTGAAAAGTTAACAAAACCTTTTTAGTTATTTAAAGTTAATTATTTCATGTGTTTAAGGGTTTCGTTTCTTGCATTAAGACAGCTTTTATGAAAGTTTGACAGTTAAATTGGTGGATACACACCCAAAAGTAATAATGTAAAAGTAACACTTTGGCAATTGGAAAATTGCTAAAGTAACACGTTAGCAATATTCCACATGTGTATGTTGTGTACAAACTTTAGTAATTTCTAACAGACCACTTCACTCTCAGAAAGCAGGTCTGCTAGTGGTTCCTAAAGTCTGTAAAACCAGAATGGTAGGCAGATCCTTTAGTTATCAGGCTCCTCTCCAGTGGAACAAACTCCCAGTTTTGGTCCGTGACGCAGACACCCTGTCTACTTTTAAGACTAATCCTAAAACTTTCCTTTTTCCATCCATCCATCGTCTTCCACTTATCCGGGGTCAGGTCGCAGGGGCAGCTTCAAGAGGGAGCCCCAGACCTTCCTCTCCCCAGCCACTTGGGCCACTTCCTCCGGGGGAATCCCAAAGCGTTCCCAGGCCAGCATAGTCTCTCCAGCGTGTCCTGGGTCTTCCTCTGGGCCTCCTCCCGGTGGGACGTGCCCAGAACACCTCATCAGGGAGGCGTCCAGGAGGCATCCTAACCAGATGCCCGATCCACCTCAACTGGCTCCTCTCAATGTGGAGGAGCAGCGGCTCTACTCTGAGTCCTCCCCGGATGACTGAGCTCCTCACCCTATCTCTAAGGGAGAGCCCAGACACACTATGGAGAAAACTCATTTTGGCCGCTTGTATCCGGGATTTCGTTCTTTCGGTCACGACCCAAAGCTCGTGACCATAGATGAGGGTAGGAACGTAGATCGACTGGTAAATCGAGAGCTTGGCCTTTTGGCTCAGCTCTCTCTTCACCACAACGGATCGGTACAGCGCACGCTTCACAGCAGACGTCGCACCAATCCGCCTGTCGATCTCCCGCTCCATCTTCCCCTCATTCGTGAACAAGACCCCAAGATACTTGAACTCCTCCACTAGAAGCTGGCTCTTGGGACTTTCCTTTTTGACAAAGATTATAGTTAGAGTGGTTCATGTTACCCCGAGCTACCTCTATAGTTATGCTGCTATAGGCTTAGGCTGCTGGAGGACATCAGGGTCTATTGTTCTTCAATTTTGCATGACTGTTGTCATTTCAGCTTTTACCTTTTTGTTTTTTCTATTTTTTCTTCATAGTAGGTACACCTGGTCTGGCGTTCTGTTAGCTGTGACATCATTCAGGGAAGACAGATCACCTGCTATTACCATCTAATGTAAAACACATTACTGGATCAATGTGTGCTTCTGTGCTTTTTTGTCTGTCTTGTTGTGTCTCTTCTCTCTCTTTTGTAACCCCCAGTCGGTCAAGGCAGATTACCGTTCATACTGAGCCCGGTTCGGCTGGAGGTTTTTCCTTCCTGTTAATGGGGAGTTTTTCCTTCTGCTGTCACTTCATGCTTGATCAGTATGAGGGATTGCTGCTAAGCCATGTACAATGCAAACGACTCTCCCTGTGGCTCTACGCTTCTTCAGGAGTCAATGCTGCTTGTTACGACTTTGATGAAATCAACTGGTTCCCTTATATAGGAATTTCTTTTACCAATCTGGATAATCTGACTTAATATGTATAATCTGATTGATTTTGACATTGTAAACTGCCTTTAGATGACATGCAGGCCGGCAGACCCGACATGTATATTAATAATATGTATTATTATTATTATTAATATTATTATTATTTTATATATCTGCCTCGTTATATTTGCATAATGCATGAAGAAAAATTTCAGCAGCGCAAGAGTCTGTTCCGATCATTCAGCCCTTACCACAGGCTACTGCAGCCCATTGGTTATCATCCCTGACAGTCTAAAGGGCTAGGCCAATCATAAAGTAGAAAAACACCTTCACGCTCCATGTGGAACTTTGTGCAGCGGTGTTCACAGTAGTAATGGATAAGAAACGCAAGGGAGGCGCAGAGAAACTGCACGAAAAAAAGAAACGAGTTCTTCAAACGGATGCTGCGAAATGTGTCAAACTGACTGACATGTTCCCAACAGCAGGCCCTTCATCTGCTCCGGTGTCTGGTGTAAAATATGGTGGTGGTTGTAGTCAGTGACGTGCGGTAGGGTTCATGGCTGGTGAGGCACTGACGTCATCAGAGTCAGATTTACAAATATATACACTCTACAGAGTAGACTCGTTGCAAAGTGCTGAAGGAGACTGATTGAGCCAAATAAATTCACCAAGATACATGGAAAAATATTGGTTCTTTGATGAAAAAAATTGTCATTTGATTGGTAACAGTTTATGAGTTATGATGGATTTCTGCATTTGTAACACATTCTAAAACTATAACCCACATTATGCACATTTTATCACAAAAACAAAACATGAATAAGTATCGCTGTCTTACCTCTACTTATAATTTAAGTCCCTGTGGCGCTCTTTCTGAACAAAAATATCATCATTTTCCGGTAAAAGTTCTCTTTATCTTCTTCAGTTTTAAAAGTCTCTCAGTCTCAATGGAGCTCACTGCCAGGGAGGAAAGCCTTCCCTGATCAGTCCTGTTCCAGCTGTATGTTTAGTCTTTTTAGTGCTTTACTTGTTTAGCAAAACTCGCTAATAAAACATCAATAACTTGTTTTGACTCTACTATTTGGGGATCACGAGCGGTGCCCCTTGAGCGCCCCCTGCCTAGTGGCCAAGGAACTGCTGGCCTCACCTACAACCACTTCTTTGCTGTTTATGATCGGCCAGCACCACGAAAACATGTTATCTGCACACAGTTTGATGACCAAAACACAATTCGTAATCCACATATATTAAATTGTGGAAAATCAGTTCATAACTGTTTGAACAATTGAATTTATGATCTAGAGACAGGAAGATGCATTCACAGAATGGAAGTCAGCGCAGTTACCATGGGATTGCGCAATCCCAGGGTAGGCCAAGCTTGCTGCGGCCTCACCGGCTTCGCTATGAAGCGCCACCAAGGATTTACATGAAAAATAGCGAAAAGTCTGCGATTTTAAAGAAAATATGATCAAAAATTAGGAAATTAGATAAATAAAATACTTATTACAAATGACTGAGTAAATCAAAATTTATATTATGTTATTATATATTTTCTTTCTTTCCATGATGACAAGTGAGGCATTTCTCTGGTTCATTTTGTCATTGGCATCCTTTTTTACACAGTGAGTGCACATTAGTCCAATGTTACCCTACAGTATCTGGAAGACTGAATAGATCTGATGAGCAACTTACAATAACTTCTTATAATGATATAACGTGATAATATGTGTGATTGACCGTGACACCTCTCTTTCTCTCTCTCTCTCTCTGATCTAAGAATAGTTGCTGTGCTGTGGTGGAGTTTACATTTTACAGTGTTAATAAATTAAGATTTTGGAAGTATTTTAAGTGTCCACTCTCACTAATTTCCATTATCCTGACTTCAAGGTATTGCACAGTTGGTATTGCACAGTTGGTATACACATTCAGTACACAAAAAAAATGTGGTGGGCCAGTCTAATCCAAAATGCCAGGGCCAATTTTTTGTCCCAATCCACCCCTGATGACATGTTTCATGATTTGGCGCTATATAAATAAAAACTGAAATGTATTGAACAAGAGTTTGTCAGTTTTCAAGCAGGATTTGTATATCTGTTCAACTTAAATATACAAGGAAACCAAAGAGTTAAGATCACTTACTTACCAAGAGAAATTCCTTTGGGGTTTATTTGTGGTCTCTTGCTGCCCCCTGCTGGACAAGTATGATCAAATACATATGCTTTACATGTCAACTTGGTATCAAAATTCAGATTTCAATCTAAAATGGCTTACTTCCTGTGATACTTGCAGTATGACATTAATTGTAAATTCTGAGCGTCTTGCTGAGATCTACAACTGTACAAAATTTCATTACTCTACGATGAAGTAAGTGAATACCAAAGGGTCCTTTGAAATTTGCTTGGTGGCGCTATAGAGAAACTAAGTCCTGCTCACTAAAGTTTGTTAAGGATTCCTGTTGGGGGGTGGATAAGGATGCATCCAAATGAGTTTTAAGCAGCTCGGCCCAAAACTGTGGAATTCAGAGCCAAACGTATGACAGCAGCGTTTGAGGTGAATATGCCACGCCGCCACGCCCCCCTGCTCCATCCAATCCAGTTGAGCCTGAAATCCACAACATACCAACATGTGTTCTGTCTGTGGACACAGTTTCATGTTGATTAGCTCAGAGGGGTAACATAGCGACCGTTTACAACAAAACATGACACTTCCTGTTGTCAGGGGGCGTGGCCTAAGCAATGTCATCATTTGACCATTGGATATTATAGGAGACCTGATGGTGATCAATCACTGAAAGTTTGATGCCTCTGTGTGTTTCTGTGTAGGAGATATAACAGTTTTATTTTTTGTGGCGAGTAGGTGAACTTTGACCCCTGCTAATGCCCCTTCAACAAGCTCAAAAACTCACCGTTTTGATAACTTTTAATTGGCCATGCCTTATGATCAGACTGCCCGAGTTTCAAGCCGCTCGCTAAAAATCTCTAGGAGGAGATCCATCAAATACCAATGCTATAAACGTCATAAATGGGGTCAAAATCAGACATTCAATCTAAAATGGCCAACTTCCTGTGATATTTACACTATGACATTAATTGTAAATTCTGAGCGTCTTGGTGAGCTCTACCACTGTACCAAATCTCATGTCTCTACGATGAAGTAAGTGAATAGCAAAGGGTCCTTTGAAAATTGCTAAGTGGCGCCGTTGAGGCATTAGGTCACGCCCACCAAAGTTTGTTATGGATTCCTGTTGGGGGGTGGATAAGGATGCATCCAAGTGAGTTTTATGCAGCTCGGCCCAAAAATGTGGAATTCAGAGCCAAACGTATGGCAGCGGCGTTTGAGGTGACTTCACCACGCCGCCACGCTCTCCTGCTCCATCGAATCGACTTGGGGCTGGAATCCACAACACAACAACATGTGTTCTGTCTGTGGACACAGTTTCATGTTGATTAGCTCAGAGGGGTAACATAGCGACCGTTTACAGCAAAACATGACACTTCCTGTTGTCAGGGGGTGTGGCCTAAGTGATGTCATCATTTGACCATTGGATATTATAGGAGACCTGATGATGATTAATCACAGAAAGTTTGGTGCCTCTGTGTGTTTCTGTGTAGGAGATATAACACTTTTATTTTTTGTGGCGAATAGGTGAACTTTGACCCCTGCCAACGCCCCTTCAGCATGCTCAAAAACTCACCGTTTTGATAACTTTTGATTGGCCATGCCTTATGATCAGACTGCCCGAGTTTCAAGCCGATCGCTCGATATCTCTAGGAGGAGTTAGATCTTATACCGATGCTGTAACTGTCAAAATTGAGGTCAAAATCAGACTTTCAATCTAAAATGGCCGACTTCCTGTGATATTTACACTATGACATTAATTGTAAATTCTGAGCGTCTTGGTGAGCTCTACAACTGTACCAAATTTCATGTCTCTACGACGAAGTAAGTGAATAGCAAAGGGTTCTTTGAAAATTTCTAGGTGGCGCCGTTGAGGCATTTTTCTTTAGATTTTTGTGACGACCTTAAAATACAAAATTTTTAAACAGTCACCATGCATCTGCAAAGTTTGGTGAGTTTTTGAAAATGAGAAAGCCCCCAAAAAGGCCCCTCTTTAGGGGGGCAGAATAATAATAATAATAATAATAATAATAATTAAAACCGCAAGCGGTGATGATCGGCCCTCGCAGCAAAGCGCCGCTCTGGCCTATTGGCCACCGCTGGGATTTGCGCACCGCCGGCCGCCCGCCACCGCAGATGCTGTCACGCATTTTGCCCGCCCGTCCACTGGGCGATTCACACGAACGTGTTCGGCAGCGCTCCCCCACGACTCACAAAAAATCTGGTCCAGATCGCTCGATGCAGCGAGGAGATACAGCCGTTGAATAATGATAATGCATTTGGCCACCGGACCGGACTAAATCGTTCGGCGGGCCGTACCTTTGACACCCCTGGTTTAAACATTAGTATACCAATTTAATCAAAGGTATTTTACTAGCTGTTAATCCATCTTAATGTGAAAAGTTAACAAAACCATTTTAGTTTTTTAAAGTTACTTGCTATTTCATGTGTTTAAGGGTTTTGTTTCTTGCATTAAGACAGCTTTTATGAAAGTTTAACATCTAAATTGGTGATACACACCCAAAAGTAATGTAAAAGTAACACTTTAGCAATTGGACTATTGCTAAAGGAACACTTTAGCAAAATCGCGGGGGTAGCAGCTTTATAAAGGAGGCCCAGACGTCCCTCTCCCCAGCCACTTGGGCCACCTCCTCCAGGGGAATTCCAAGGTGTTCCCAGGCCAGCAGAGAAAACATAGTCTCTCCAGCGTGTCCCAGGTCTTCCCCTGGGCCTCCTCCCGGTGGGACGTGGCCAGAACACCTCACCAGGGAGGCGTCCAGGAGGCATCCTAACCAGATGCACAAGCCACCTCAACTGGCTCCTCTTGACGTGAAGAAGCAGTGGCTACTCTGAGTCCTCCCTGGATGACTGAGCTCCTCACCTTATCTCTAAGGGAGAGCTCACACACACTATGGAGAAAACTCATTTCGGCCGCTTGTATCCAGGATCTCGTTCTTTCGGTCACGACCCAAAGCTCGTGACCATAGATGAGGGTAGGAACGTAGATCGACTGGTAAATCGAGAGCTTCGCCTTTTGGCTCAGCTCTCTCTTCACCACAACGGATCGGTACAGCGCCCGCTTCACAGCAGACGCCGCACCAATCCGCCTGTCGATCTCCCGCTCCATCTTCCCCTCATTCGTGAACAAGACCCCAAGATACTTGAACTTCTCCACTAGAAGCTGGCTCTTTGGACTTTCCATTTTTAAAAAGCTTATAGTTAGAGTGGCTCATGTTACCCTGAGCTACCTTTATAGTTATGCTGCTATACGTTTAGGCTACTGCAGGACATCAGGGTCTATTGTTCTTCAATTTTGAATGACTGTTGTCTTTTCAGCTTTTAACTTTTTGATTTTTCTTTTTTCTTCATTGTAGGTACACCTGGTCTGGTGTTCTGTTAGCTGTGGCATCATCCAGGGAAGACAGATCACCCGCTACTACCATCTAATGTAGAACTTCTGTGCTTTTTTGTCTGTCTTGTTGTGTCTCTGCTCTGTCTTCTGTAACCCCCAGTCTGTCGAGGCAGATGACCGTTCATACTGAGCCCGGTTCTGCTGGAGGTTTTCCTTCCCGTTAATGGGGAGTTTTTTTCCCCGCTGTTGCTTCATGCTTGCTCAGTATGAGGGATTGCTGCAAAGCCATGGACACAGCAGACGACTCTCCCTGTGGTTCTACGCTTCTTCAAGAGAGAATGCTACTTGTCAAGACTTTGATGCAATGAACTGGTTCCCTTATATAGGAATATTTTTGACCAATGTGTATAATCTGACCCAATCTGTATAATCTGATTGATTTTGACTTTGTAAAGTGCCTTGAGATGACATATTTCATGAATTGGCGCTATATAAATAACATTGAATTGAATCATCTCTTTAGACCAAGTAAACTATCACATTTTATGAGACAGATATCTCATTTTAAAGATATAATCATCTAACGTTATTACTCTTAGCAAGTTAAAGCTCCATAAAAATTTTAGACCAGCTTTTAGTTCCACTCTTTTATTATGCACATCTAGGCTACCTATAAATATAAAGTATGGCATGCCAAAAAACATTTTCAACAAAAGGCAATTTTAGTAATCGCCTTGCAATTTTATATCTAAGCATTAAAAATGATAATATTTCACCAATTTTCACAGCAAGATTGAAATAACGACTATCCAACATTTTAAGATTTTGTAAAAACTTTTTTCCTTTTTTACCTACCTTTTGAAATGAATACTTGTTTCTACTTCTCCAAAATTATACTTCAAGAAAACTATTGTGCTGTCCTGGGGCCATATGCAGCTAGACAGCTAGGACAAAAGTTCCCCACACAAACCTTCCTTTTCTTGCGTTGTCTGAATAACCTTTGTTACCAAATCTGGTTTTAAACATTGTTTTTGTAAAAAGACAAATATTTTTCCAAGGCAGAAGCGTGTAGAACAAATTCAACTTCAACATTAGCAGTTTCCCTAGCTTCATAGCTGAAAAGCAGCTTTTAACCGGAGCAAAATACGTCAAAGATCTTTTTTTAAGGTGAGAGCACTCACTATCTCACGTAATTCACATAGAGATCTAACAAAGTTGTGATGTCTCACTCTGATTAAATATGAACCCAAAACGTTTCTAACTGTTTTTACCATGGATTTCCTCTGACTAAGAATTAATTAATATCTTATTTATGTAATGTATTCACGACATGAATTCCTTGCTGTCTTAACAAAAGGCAGAACAACTATAACGTTACTTTCTATAATTATTACAGGTTCTGCTGAGATGTCAAATTCTGGAGAGTGCTTAGACACCCTGACACACAAATATGGATTAACTTCATTTCAAGTGCACTCGTGAACTTGTTTTAGTTGATTTAGTTTTCTTGATGTACTGTAGAGCGTGATGAGGTCTGTTGTGGTATTGTGTGCACTGGATTGTGGGGACAGTTGGCGTTGTCTGTCAAAGTTACAAGATATATATAACGGTTGCAGTTACAGCTCAAACGTCGTAACAACACTTCTAAATCTGAGTCTGACGCACAATTTCAAATACAAACACGAAGCAGTTTGATTTTTGTCCGATGACGAGCGAGCGAGCGAGCGAGCGAGCGAGCGAGAGAGAGAGAACTGGTAAAGCAGCACATAGTAACAATAAGTCTAGCCTGTGGCGTGCACAGACATTTTGGGGTGCAGGTGCTCAGGAGGGGGGGAGGGCACTTTTTAGCGCACGTGGAACACTTAATTATAAAAAAAAATACACACGCATGTTGAATGAAATTTGACTTTTATTTGTAACATTCTCTAAACGTGAGTTTTCAATGGAAAAAAGTCACACCACCAACAGAACAGACTAAAGCGTACTATTTTAAAGCAGCATCCTCCTTGGTGCCATTTCTTTAAAGATGTTGATGAGCTCGCTGTGGTTTACCTCAATGTCTTTTTCAATGGCAAGCAGAAGAAGGTCAGAGAGCCTTTCTTCTCCACACAGGCTTGTTAGTTTAGTTTTGATGATTTTCAGCTTGGAAAATGATCTTTCAACTGAAGCTGTCGTCACTGGTAATGTTGCATATATTTGGATCATTTTGACAAAGGCAGGAAAGATCAGCTGGCCATTGTTTTCCCTCAGTATTGAACATATTTCTTGTAGGTTCTTTGAAGTAAAGCTGGAGTGGAAGACCTTTAGTTCTGTCTTAAGCTGCTCCTCATCTTCTCCATAGAACTCACAGAGAATGTGCACAGCTTCCATGGCGTCTGTGTTTGGTGTGCCTACCCAGTTAGCATGTACAGTTAAGGGCTGGAATGACTCAATGATTCTTGATGTAGGGCTTCCAGTGTTCTCCCCTTTGAATCTCCTGTTCATCTCCTCAGTCATAATATCCAGGAAGGTGAAGTACACGCTACTCCTGAAATATGCCTCCACTGACTCAAACTGAGCTCCTACTTGAGACACTGTTGGGTTGTGTTGGAAACGCACTGGCACTTTCCGTTTCCTCTCTTGACCAGGCAGGCACCACAGGGTTACTAACCCTAACCCTAACCAGTCGGCAAAAATGCTTGTTTGGTGCTGCTGAATGAGACATTTTAAAGCACAACAAAATGATTTGCTTGATCTGTATATTACCTCGCTAATGGGGCACGGGAGAAGCAGCCTGTCAGCGACCGTTCCTGCTATCTGAAGACGCTTACTGAACTGCTATGATGCTGCGCATCTGGCATGCCCTGCGGGCAACCGCGCGAGTTCACGTGACAAAGGAAGAGAGATAGGCTGATCGGGTGTGCGCAAGGAGGTGTCTCATTTCGGGGCATTGTTTCAGTCGTTTTTAATGGCTCAGGTTTTAAAAAGATCATTTCAAAACCGACCTCAGTAAAATCTTAATAATATTAATAATAAAAAAAAAAAAAAAAAACGAGTTTCAAAAGGGCATTTTCGTTGATAAAGGGCAAACTTCCTAGTGCTTTAGCACCACCTAGTGTCTATGTATGCACGCCCCTGAGTCTAGCGCTCCATAAAGATGTTATTAATCAGGGAAATCTTTCTGATTGTTTCACAGCGGTTACCTGCAGCGGGTAAACACGCCCACGACAACACACTTAGGCTCCCCGCAGCCCATTTCTATCGTAATATGCGCCAAAACTGCCTCTTTAAAATGAACTGCACTGTCTGAATTGCAATGAGAAGTATTACACATCTATGCGCTCCCCCCAGGAGCAGCGTTTTTTTTTTTCCCCAGGACCCGCGGTAACGACAGCGGTGTTCTTACGATGGAGTATTAGGGCCACACATGAAGAGAAAAAATAATTTTGCCATGACAAGATTAAACTGGTGGAGATCAGTTGATGCAGCGATGCATTAGGCCACCGGAGGCAGTGGCGACCCACCAGCTTAAAATCTATGTATTGACATCTTAAAAATGGTCTTATAGCTTAAAAGATCATCCTGTTTTGGTTGATTTTGTAGCCGAATAGAAGAGATGTTCTCAAAGCATTAAATAAGCCTTTTGACTTTTAAAAATGTTGTCCTTTTAAGGTAATTTTAAGTTACTTTTTTATTAAATTTGTCAATATCCTATGGAAGTCTGGACATATGGCAGCGGCCTTTCAGGTGACTTCGCCACGCCACCACGCCGCACTGCTACATGGAATCCAGTTGGGCCTCGAATCCACAACACAGCAACATGTCTTCTGTCTGTGGACACAGTTTCATGTTGATTAGCTCAGAGGGGTAACATAGCGACTGTTAACAATAAAACATGACACTTCCTGTTGTCAGGGGGCGTGGCCTAAGCAATGTCATCATTTGACCATTGGATATTGTAGGAGACCTAGTGGTGATCAACTACTGAAAGTTTGGTGGCTCTGTGAGTTTTTGTATATGAAATATAACAGTTTTGTGTTTCATGGCGAGTAGGTGAACTTTGACCCCCGCTCACGCCCCTTCAGCATGCTCAAAAACTCACTGTTTTGATAACCTTTAATTGGCCATGCCTTATGATCAGACTGCCCGAGTTTCAAGCCGCTCGCTCAAAATCTCTAGGAGGAGTTCCATCAAATACCAATGCTGTAAACGTCAAAAATGGGGTCAAAATCAGACCTTCAATCTAAAATGGCCGACTTCCTGTGATATTTACACTATGACATTAATTGTAAATTCTGAGCGTCTTGGTGAGCTCTACCACTGTACCAAATCTCATGTCTCTACGATGAAGTAAGTGAATAGCAAAGGGTCCTTTGAAAATTGCTAGGTGGCGCCGTTGAGGCATTAGGTCACGCCCACCAAAGTTTGTTATGGATTCCTGTTGGGGGGTGGATAAGGATGCATCCTAGTGAGTTTTAAGCAGCTCGGCCCAAAAATGTGGAATTCAGAGCCAAACGTATGGCAGCGGCGTTTGAGGTGACTTCACCACGCCGCCACGCTCTCCTGCTCCATCGAATCCACTTGGGGCTGGAATCCACAATACATCAACATGTCTTCCGTCTCTGGACACAGTTTCATGTTGATTAGCTCAGAGGGGTAACATAGCGACCGTTTACAGCAAAACATGACACTTCCTGTTGTCAGGGGGTGTGGCCTAAGTGATGTCATCATTTGACCATTGGATATTATAGGAGACCTGATGATGATTAATCACAGAAAGTTTGGTGCCTCTGTGTGTTTCTGTGTAGGAGATATAACACTTTTATTTTTTGTGGCGAATAGGTGAACTTTGACCCCTGCCAACGCCCCTTCAGCATGCTCAAAAACTCACCGTTTTGATAACTTTTGATTGGCCATGCCTTATGATCAGACTGCCCGAGTTTCAAGCCGATCGCTCGATATCTCTAGGAGGAGTTAGATCTTATACCGATGCTGTAACTGTCAAAATTGAGGTCAAAATCAGACTTTCAATCTAAAATGGCCGACTTCCTGTGATATTTACACTATGACATTAATTGTAAATTCTGAGCGTCTTGGTGAGCTCTACAACTGTACCAAATTTCATGTCTCTACGACGAAGTAAGTGAATAGCAAAGGGTCCTTTGAAAATTTCTAGGTGGCGCCGTTGAGGCATTTTTCTTTAGATTTTTGTGACGACCTTAAAATACAAAATTTTTAAACAGTCACCATGCATCTGCAAAGTTTGGTGAGTTTTTGAAAATGACAAAGCCCCCAAAAAGGCCCCTCTTTAGGGGGGCAGAATAATAATAATAATAATTAAAACCGCAAGCGGTGATGATCGGCCCTCGCAGCCAAGCGCCGCTCTGGCCTATGGGCCACCGCTAGGGTACGCGCACCTCCTGCCGCCAGCCACCGCAGAAGCTGTCATGTATTTTCCTCACCCGTCTACCATGCAATACACACGTATGCGTTGGGCAACGCTCCCCCACGACTCACAAAAAATCTGGTGCAGTTCGGTCGATGCACCGAGGAGACACAGCCGTTGAATAATGAAAATGCATTTGGCCACCGGGCCGGACTAAATCGTTCGGCGGGCCAGATCCGGCCCGCAGGCCGTACGTTTGACACCCCAGGTTTAAACATTAGTATACCAACTTAATCAAAGGTATCTTACTAGGTGTTAATCCAGCTTCATGTGAAAAGTTAACAATACCTTTTTAGTTATTTAAAGTTAATTATTTCATGTGTTTAAGGGTTTCGTTTCTTGCATCAAGACAGCTTTTATGAAAGTTTGACAGTTAAATTGGTGGATACACACCCAAAAGTAATAATGTAAAAGTAACACTTTAGCAATTGGAATATTGCTAAAGTAACACGTTAGCAATATTCCACATGTGTATGTTGTGTGAAAACTTTAATAATTTCTAACAGACCACTTCACTCTCAGAAAGCAGGTCTGTTGGTGGTTCCTAAAGTCTGTAAAACCAGAATGGTAGGCAGATCCTTTAGCTATCATGCTCCTCTCCAGTGGAACCAACTCCCAGTTTTGGTCCGTGACGCAGACACCCTGTCTACTTTTAAGACTAATCCTAAAACTTTCCTTTTTCCATCCATCCATCGTCTTCCGCTTATCCGGGGTCAGGTCGCGGGTGTAGCAGCTTCAAGAGGGAGGCCCAGACCTTCCTCTCCCCAGCCACTTGGGCCACTTCCTCCGGGGGAATCCCAAAGCGTTCCCAGGCGAGCAGAGTCTCTCCAGCGTGTCCTGGGTCTTCCCCTGGGCCTCCTCCCGGTGGGACGTGCCCGGAACACCTCACCAGGGAGGCGTCCAGGAGGCATCCTGACCAGATGCCCGAGTCACCTCAACTGGCTCCTCTCGACGTGGAGGAGCAGCGGCTCTACTCTGAGTCCTCCCCGGATGACTGAGCTCCTCACCCTATCTCTAAGGGAGAGCCCAGACACACTATGGAGAAAACTCATTTTGGCCACTTGTATCCGGGATCTCGTTCTTTCGGTCACGACCCAAAGCTCGTGACCATAGATGAGGGTAGGAACGTAGATCGACCGGTAAATCGAGAGCTTGGCCTTTTGGCTCAGCTCTCTCTTCACCACAACGGATCGGTACAGCGCCCGCTTCACAGCAGACGTTGCACCAATCCGCCTGTCGATCTCCCGCTCCATCTTCCCCTCATCTCTGAACAAGACCCCAAGATACTTGAACTCCTCCACTAGAAGCTGGCTCTTGGGACTTTCCTTTTTGACAAAGCTTATAGTTAGAGTGGTTCATGTTACCCTGAGCTACCTCTATAGTTATGCTGCTATAGGCTTAGGCTGCTGGAGGACATCAGGGTCTATTGTTCTTCAATTTTGCATGACTGTTGTCATTTCAGCTTTTAACTTTCTGTTCTCTCTCTTTTATCTTCATAGTAGGTACACCTGGTCTGGCGTTCTGTTAGCTGTGACATCATCCAGGGAAGACAGATCACCTGTTATTACCATCTAATGTAAAACAGATTACTGGATCAATGTGTGCTTCTGTGCTTTTTTGTCTGTCTTGTTGTGTCTCTTCTCTCTCTTTTGTAACCCCCAGTCGGTCAAGGCAGATTACCGTTCATACTGAGCCCGGTTCTGATGGAGGTTTTTCCTTCCTGTTAATGGGGAGTTTTTTCTTCTGCTGTCACTTCATGCTTGATAAGTATCAGGGATTGCTGCAAAGCCATGTACAATGCAAACGACTCTCCCTGTGGCTCTACGCTTCTTCAGGAGTGAATGCTGCTTGTTACGACTTTGATGCAATCAACTGGTTCCCTTATATAGGAATTTATTTTACCAATCTGGATAATCTGACTTAATATGTATAATCTGATTGATTTTGACATTGTAAACTGCCTTTAGATGACATGCAGGCATGGACTGGTAATCGGGCGTACCGGGCATTTTCCCGGTGGGCCGACGTGCTGTTTGGGCCGGCAGACCCGACATGTATATAAATATGTATTATTATTATTATTATTATTAATAATTATTTTATATATCTGCCTCGTTATATTTGCATAATGCATGAAGAAAAATAAAATCAGCAGCGCAAGAGTCTGTTCCGATCATCCGGCCCTTACCACAGGCTATTGCAGCCCATTGGTTATCATAAAGTAGAAAAACACCTTCACGCTCCATGTGGAATTTTGTGCAGCGGTGTTCACAGTAGTAATGGGAGGCGCAGAGAAACTGCACGAAAAAAAGAAACGAGTTCTTCAAACGGACGCTGCGAAATGTGTCAAACTCACTGACATGTTCCCTACAGCAGGCCTTCATCTGCTCCGGTGTCTGATGTAAAATATGGTGGTGGTGGTCAGTGACGTGCGGTAGGGTTCATAGCTGGTGAAGCACTGACGTCATCAGAGTCAGATTTACAAATATATACACACTCTACAGAGTAGACTCGTTGCAAAGTGCTGAAGGAGACTGATTGAGCCAAATAAATTCACCAAGATACATGGAAAAATATTGGTTCTTTGATGAAAAAAAAAATTGTCATTTGATTGGTAACAGTTTATGAGTTATGATGGATTTCTGCATTTGTAACACATTCTAAAACTATAACCCACATTACGCACATTTTATCACAAAAACAAAACATGAATAAGTATCGCTGTCTTACCTCTACTTATAATTTAAGTCCCTGTGGCGCTCTTTCTGAACAAAAATATCATCATTTTCCGGTAAAAGTTCTCTTTATCTTCTTCAGTTTTAAAAGTCTCTCAGTCTCAATGGAGCTCACTGCCAGGGAGGAAAGCCTTCCCTGATCAGTCCTGTTCCAGCTGGATGTTTAGAGTCTTTTTAGTGCTTTACTTGTTTAGCAAAACTCGCTAATAAAACATCAATAACTTGTTTTGACTCTACTATTTGGGGATCACGAGCGGTGCCCCTTGAGCGCCCCCTGCCTAGCGGCCAAGGAACTGCCGGCCTCACCTACAACCAGTTCTTTGCTGTTTATGATCGGCCAGCACCACGAAAACATGTTATCTGCACACAGTTTGATGACCAAAACACAATTCGTAATCCACATATATTAAATTGTGGAAAATCAGTTCATAACTGTTTGAACAATTGAATTTATGATCTAGAGACAGGAAGATGCATTCACAGAATGGAAGTCAGCGCAGTTAACATGGGATTGCGCAATCCCAGGGGAGGCCAAGCTCGCTGCGGCCTCACCGGCTTCGCTATGAAGCGCCACCAAGGATTTACATGAAAAATAGCAAAAAGTCTGCGATTTTAAAGAAAATATGATCAAAAATTAGCAAATTAGATAAATAAAATACTTATTACAAATGACTGAGTAAATCAAAATTTATATTATGTTATTATATATTTTCTTTCTTTCCATGATGACAAGTGAGGCATTTCTCTGGTTCATTTTGTCATTGGCATCCTTTTTTACACAGTGAGTGCACATTAGTCCAATGTTACCCTACAGTATCTGGAAGACTGAATAGATCTGATGAGCAACTTACAATAACTTCTTATAATGATGTAACGTGATAATATGTGTGATTGACCGTGACACCTCTCTTTCTCTCTCTCTCTCTGATCTAAGAATTGTTGCTGTGCTGTGGTGGAGTTTACATTTTACAGTGTTAATAAATTAAGATTTTGGAAGTATTTTAAGTGTCCACTCTCACTAATTTCCATTAACCTGGCCTCAAGGTATTGCACAGTTGGTATTGCAAAGTTGGTATACACATTCAGTACACAAAAAAAATGTGGTGGGCCAGTCTAATCCAAAATGCCAGGGCCGATTTTTTTGTCCCTGATGACATGTTTTATGATTTGGCGTTATATAAATAAAAACTGAAATGTATTGAACAAGAGTAAGTTTGTCAGTTTTCAAGCAGGATTTGTATATCTGTTCAACTTAAATATATAAATATAAGGAAACCAAAGAGTTAAGATCACTTACTTACCAAGAGAAATTCCTTTGGGGTTTATTTGTGGTCTCTTGCTGCCCCCTGCTGGACAAGTATGATCAAATACATATGCTTTACATGTCAACTTGGTATCAAAATTCAGATTTCAATCTAAAATGGCTTACTTCCTGTGATACTTGCAGTATGACATTAATTGTAAATTCTGAGCGTCTTGCTAAGATCTACAACTGTACAAAATTTCATTACTCTACGATGAAGTAAGTGAATACCAAAGGGTCCTTTGAAATTTGCTTGGTGGCGCTATAGAGAAACTAAGTCCTGCTCACTAAAGTTTGTTAAGGATTCCTGTTGGGGGGTGGATAAGGATGCATCCAAATGAGTTTTAAGCAGCTCGGCCCAAAACTGTGGAATTCAGAGCCAAACGTATGACAGCAGCGTTTGAGGTGAATATGCCACGCCGCCACGCCCCCCTGCTCCATCCAATCCAGTTGAGCCTGAAATCCACAACATACCAACATGTGTTCTGTCTGTGGACACAGTTTCATGTTGATTAGCTCAGAGGGGTAACATAGCGACCGCTTACAACAAAACATGACACTTCCTGTTGTCAGGGGGTGTGGCCTAAGTGATGTCATCATTTGACCATTGGATATTATAGGAGACCTGATGATGATTAATCACAGAAAGTTTGGTGCCTCTGTGTGTTTTTGTGTAGGAGATATAACACTTTTATTTTTTGTGGCGAATAGGTGAACTTTGACCCCTGCCAACGCCCCTTCAGCATGCTCAAAAACTCACCGTTTTGATAACTTTTGATTGGCCATGCCTTATGATCAGACTGCCCGAGTTTCAAGCCGATCGCTCGATATCTCTAGGAGGAGTTAGATCTTATACCGATGCTGTAACTGTCAAAATTGAGGTCAAAATCAGACTTTCAATCTAAAATGGCCGACTTCCTGTGATATTTACACTATGACATTAATTGTAAATTCTGAGCGTCTTGGTGAGCTCTACAACTGTACCAAATTTCATGTCTCTACGACGAAGTAAGTGAATAGCAAAGGGTCCTTTGAAAATTTCTAGGTGGCGCCGTTGAGGCATTTTTCTTTAGATTTTTGTGACGACCTTAAAATACAAAATTTTTAAACAGTCACCATGCATCTGCAAAGTTTGGTGAGTTTTTGAAAATGACAAAGCCCCCAAAAAGGCCCCTCTTTAGGGGGGCAGAATAATAAGAAGAATAATTAAAACCGCAAGCGGTGATGATCGGCCCTCGCAGCAAAGCGCCGCTCTGGCCTATTGGCCACCGCTGGGATTTGCGCACCGCCGGCCGCCCGCCACCGCAGATGCTGTCACGCATTTTGCCCGCCCGTCCACTGGGCGATTCACACGAACGTGTTCGGCAGCGCTCCCCCACGACTCACAAAAAATCTGGTCCAGATCGCTCGATGCAGCGAGGAGATACAGCCGTTGAATAATGATAATGCATTTGGCCACCGGACCGGACTAAATCGTTTGGCGGGCCGTACCTTTGACACCCCTGGTTTAAACATTAGTATACCAATTTAATCAAAGGTATCTTACTAGCTGTTAATCCAGCTTAATGTGAAAAGTTAACAAAACCATTTTAGTTTTTTAGTTACTTGCTATTTCATGTGTTTAAGGGTTTTGTTTCTTTCATTAAGACAGCTTTTATGAAAGTTTAACATCTAAATTGGTGATACACACCCAAAAGTAATGTAAAAGTAACACTTTAGCAATTGGACTATTGCTAAAGGAACACTTTAGCAAAATCGCGGGGGTAGCAGCTTTATAAAGGAGGCCCAGACGTCCCTCTCCCCAGCCACTTGGGCCACCTCCTCCAGGGGAATCCCAAGGTGTTCCCAGGCCAGCAGAGAAAACATAGTCTCTCCAGCGTGTCCCAGGTCTTCCCCTGGGCCTCCTCCCGGTGGGACGTGCCCAGAACACCTCACCAGGGATGCGTCCAGGAGGCATCCTAACCAGATGCCCGAGCCACCTCAACTGGCTCCTCTCAATGTGGAGGAGCAGTGGCTCTACTCTGAGTCCTCCCCGGATGACTGAGCTCCTCACCCTATCTCTAAGGGAGAGCCCAGACACACTATGGAGAAAACTCATTTCGGCCGCTTGTATCCAGGATCTCGTTCTTTCGGTCACGACCCAAAGCTCGTGACCATAGATGAGGGTAGGAACGTAGATCGACCGGTAAATCGAGAGCTTCGCCTTTTGGCTCAGCTCTCTCTTCGCCACAACGGACCGGTACAGCGCCCGCTTCACAGCAGACGCCGCACCAATCCGCCTGTCGATCTCCCGCTCCATCTTCCCCTCATTCGTGAACAAGACCCCAAGATACTTGAACTTCTCCACTAGAAGCTGGCTCTTTGGACTTTCCTTTTTTAAAAAGCTTATAGTTAGAGTGGCTCATGTTACCCTGAGCTACCTCTATAGTTATGCTGCTATACGTTTAGGCTACTGCAGGACATCAGGGTCTATTGTTCTTCAATTTTGAATGACTGTTTTCATTTCAGCTTTTAACTTTTTGATTTTTCTTTTTTCTTCATTGTAGGTACACCTGGTCTGGTGTTCTGTTAGCTGCGGCATCATCCAGGGAAGACGGCTCACCCGCTATTACCATCTAATGTAAAACTTCTGTGCTTTTTTGTCTGTCTTGTTGTGTCTCTGCTCTGTCTTCTGTAACCCCCAGTCGGTCGAGGCAGATGACCGTTCATACTGAGCCTGGTTCTGCTGGAGGTTTTCCTTCCCGTTAATGGGGAGTTTTTTTCCCCGCTGTTGCTTCATGCTTGCTCAGTAGGTAGGATTGCTGCAAAGCCATGGACACAGCAGACGACTCTCCCTGTGGTTCTACGCTTCTTCAAGAGAGAATGCTACTTGTCAAGACTTTGATGCAATGAACTGGTTCCCTTATATAGGAATTTTTTTGACCAATGTGTATAATCTGACCCAATCTGTATAATCTGATTGATTTTGACTTTGTAAAGTGCCTTGAGATGACATATTTCATGAATTGGCGCTATATAAATAACATTGAATTGAATCATCTCTTTAGACCAAGTAAACTATCACATTTTATGAGACAGTTATCTCATTTTAAAGATATAATCCTCTAACGTTATTACTCTTAGCAAGTTAAAGCTCCATAAAAATTTTAGACCAGCTTTTAGTTCCACTCTTTTATTATGCACATCTAGGCTACCTATAAATATAAAGTATGGCATGCCAAAAAACATTTTCAACAAAAGGCAATTTTAGTAATTGCCTTGCAATTTTATATCTAAGCATTAAAAATTATAATATTTCACCAATTTTCACAGCAAGATTGAAATAACGACTATCCAACATTTTAAGATTTTGTAAAAACTTTTTTCCTTTTTTACCTACCTTTTGAAATGAATACTTGTTTCTACTTCTCCAAAATTATACTTCAAGAAAACTATTGTGCTGTCCTGGGGCCATATGCAGCTAGACAGCTAGGACAAAAGTTCCCCACACAAAGCTTCCTTTTCTTGCGTTGTCTGAATAACCTTTGTTCCCAAATCTGGCTTTAAACATTGTTTTTGTAAAAAGACAAATATTTTTCCAAGGCAGAAGCGTGTAGAACAAATTCAACTTCAACATTAGCAGTTTCCCTAGCTTCATCGCTGAAAAGCAGCTTTTAACCGGAGCAAAATACGTCAAAGATCTTTTTTTAAGGTGAGAGCACTCACTATCTCACGTAATTCACATAGAGATCTAACAAAGTTGTGATGTCTCACTCTGATTAAATATGAACCCAAAACGTTTCTAACTGTTTTTACCATGGATTTCCTCTGACTAAGAATTAATTAATATCTTATTTATGTAATGTATTCACGACATGAATTCCTTGCTGTCTTAACAAAAGGCAGAACAACTATAACGTTACTTTCTATAATTATTACAGGTTCTGCTGAGATGTCAAATTGTGGAGAGTGCTTAGACACTCTGACACACAAATATGGATTAACTTCATTTCAAGTGCACTCGTGAACTTGTTTTAGTTGATTTAGTTTTCTTGATGTACTGTAGAGCGTGATGAGGTCTGTTGTGGTATTGTGTGCACTGGATTGTGGGGACAGTTGGTGTTGTCTGTCAAAGTTACAAGATATATATAACGGTTGCAGTTACAGCTCAAACGTCGTAACAATACTTCTAAATCTGAGTCTGACGCACAATTTCAAATACAAACACGAAGCAGTTTGATTTTTGTCCGATGACGAGCGAGCGAGCGAGCGAGCGAGAGAGAACTGGTAAAGCAGCACATAGTAACAATAAGTCTAGCGCTCCATAAAGATGTTATTAATCAGGGAAATCTTTCTGATTGTTTCACAGCGGTTACCTGCAGCGGGTAAACACGCCCACGACAACACACTTAGGCTCCCCGCAGCCCATTTCTATCGTAATATGCGCCAAAACTGCCTCTTTAAAATGAACTGAATTGCAATGAGAAGTATTACACATCTATGCGCTCCCCCCAGGAGCAGCGTTTTTTTTTTCCCCAGGACCCGCGGTAACGACAGCGGTGTTCTTACGATGGAGTATTAGGGCCACACATGAAGAGAAAAAAAAATTTTGCCATGACGAGATTAAACTGGTGAAGATCAGTTGATGCAGCGATGCATTTGGCCACCGGAGGCAGTGGCGACCCACCAGCTTAAAATCTATGTATTGACATCTTAAAAATGGTCTTATAGCTTAAAAGATCATCCTGTTTTGGTTGATTTTGTAGCCGAATAGAAGAGATGTTCTCAAAGCATTAAATAAGCCTTTTGACTTTTAAAAATGTTGTCCTTTTAAGGTAATTTTAAGTTACTTTTTATTAAATTTGTCAATATCCTATGGAAGTCTGGACACATGGCAGCGGCCTTTCAGGTGACTTCGCCACGCCACCACGCCGCACTGCTACATGGAATCCAGTTGGGCCTGGAATCCACAACACAGCAACATGTCTTCTTTCTGTGGACACAGTTCCATGTTGATTAGCTCAGAGGGGTAACATAGCGACTGTTAACAATAAAACATGACACTTCCTGTTGTCAGGGGGCGTGGCCTAAGCAATGTCATCATTTGACCATTGGATATTGTAGGAGACCTAGTGGTGATCAACTACTGAAAGTTTGGTGGCTCTGTGAGTTTTTGTATATGAAATATAACAGTTTTGTGTTTCATGGCGAGTAGGTGAACTTTGACCCCCGCTCACGCCCCTTCAGCATGCTCAAAAACTCACTGTTTTGATAACCTTTAATTGGCCATGCCTTATGATCAGACTGCCCGAGTTTCAAGCCGCTCGCTCAAAATCTCTAGGAGGAGTTCCATCAAATACCAATGCTGTAAACGTCAAAAATGGGGTCAAAATCAGACCTTCAATCTAAAATGGCCGACTTCCTGTGATATTTACACTATGACATTAATTGTAAATTCTGAGCGTCTTGGTGAGCTCTACCACTGTACCAAATCTCATGTCTCTACGATGAAGTAAGTGAATAGCAAAGGGTCCTTTGAAAATTGCTAGGTGGCACTGTTGAGGCATTAGGTCACGCCCACCAAAGTTTGTTATGGATTCCTGTTGGGGGGTGGATAAGGATGCATCCAAGTGAGTTTTAAGCAGCTCGGCCCAAAAATGTGGAATTCAGAGCCAAACGTATGGCAGCGGCGTTTGAGGTGACTTCGCCACGCCGCCACGCTCTCCTGCTCCATCGAATCCACTTGGGGCTGGAATCCACAATGCATCAACATGTCTTCCGTCTCTGGACACAGTTTCATGTTGATTAGCTCAGAGGGGTAACATAGCGACCGTTTACAGCAAAACATGACACTTCCTGTTGTCAGGGGGCGTGGCCTAAGTGATGTCATCATTTGACCATTGGATATTAAAGAAGACCCGAGGATGATCAATCACAGAAGGTTTGGTGCCTCTGTGTGTTTCTGTGTAGGAGATATAACAGTTTTATTTTTTGTGGCGAATAGGTGAACTTTGACCCCTGCTAACGCCCCTTCAACATGCTCAAAAACTCACCGTTTTGATAACTTTTAATTGGCCATGCCTTATGATCAGACTGACCGAGTTTCAAGCCGCTCGCTCAAAATCTCTAGGAGGAGTTCCATCAAATACCAATGCTATAAACGTCAAAAATTGGGTCAAAATCAGACTTTCAGTCTAAAATGGCCAACTTCCTGTGATACTTGCACTATGACGTTAATTGTAAATTCTGAGCGTCTTGTTGAGCTCTACAACTGTACCAAATTTCATGTCTCTACGACGAAGTAAGTGAATAGCAAAGGGTCCTTTGAAAATTGCTAGGTGGCGCCGTTGAGGCATTTTTCTTTTGATTTTTGTGACGACCTTAAAATACAAAATTTTTAAACAGTCTTCATGCATCTGCCAAGTTTGGTGAGTTTTTGAATATGATAAAGCCCTCAAAAAGGCCCCTCTTTGGGGTGGCAGATTAATAATAATAATTAAACACTACAGATACAATAGGCCTTCGCAGCGCTTCGCTGCTCGGGCCTAATAATTAACACTACAGATACAATAGGCCTTCGCAGCGCTTAGCTGCTCGGGCCTAATAATAATAATAATAATAATAATAATTAACACTACAGATACAATAGGCCTTCGCAGCGCTTAGCTGCTCGGGCCTAATAATTAACACTACAGATACAATAGGCCTTCGCAGCGCTTAGCTGCTCGGGCCTAATAATAATAATTAACACTACAGATACAATAGGCCTTCGCAGCGCTTAGCTGCTCGGGCCTAATAAGGCAGAGGATGTCTTATGTACATTCACTGTGACTTATATACGTATGTATTGACATATATTGAGGTGGTAATAGCAGCAGAAGTCACTTCTTTCAGGATTATTGCACAGTGTATTAAATAGAATTGCACATTAGTTATTGCACGTTGGTTATTACAGTTATAGTTACAGTTATGGTTACAGTTATAAGTTTTGTAAGTTTCTGATTTTTCTAATTTCAAGTAAAACTGTTTATTTTCACCTGCCTGCCTACTGACCTGCAGTTTGGATCTGTTCTTCAATATTTCACATGCCATTAAAAAAAACTTTGTAAAATCTCAGGAGCGCAGTCTTTGGAACAGAAAATTATTTTAGCTCAATATAATGTCAAGATGAAGAGTTTTCACACAGTTTTTGTCAAAATGTGAAAAGTCTGCAAGAAGCACAGATTTTTAAGGGTTTATAATGCTGCAACATTATCAGCTATACGCTTTAGCAAAAAAGTGATCAATTTTATTTTTACTCCTGACTACAATAAAAACGTTAGCCGTATTTCCAAAAGCATGCATTGAACTTCATAAAATAATGGCTGAGAAATATAGATTTTTTTGTAATTTCCTGTGTCTTAAAGAGCTGTGGGTGATATACTGGTTCTCCTGTATATGCACATTCAATATAAAATACCTTTGGCATACTGTGCACCAACTTCTGGCTACTAATCGGCTTATAAATTATTAAGATATAATGAAGTAGTAACAATTCAGCTGCGCATATTTTGAGTTCTTATTAAAAATAACAGTAAAAAATGCATCTAAGTTTTAAAGTTTGTGCCAAAGAAATAAAAAGGCTGTAATGGGGTTTAATTTCATCATCCTTGTTCACATTTTCTCAAGTATGATTTAATAATATTTCTAATAATCCTCCATCCATTGCCTGTACCCACTTATCAGTTTAGGGTCATCTGCAGCTGTTGGGTAGGGTGCGGCCGAGGATTTTAGTCTTTCACAGGACAAACAATCATGGACACACACTCACTCCTAAATGCAGATTTAGAGAGGCTAATAAATGTAACATGCATGTTTTTGGACTGTGGGAGGAAGCCGGACTCTGCTAACAACTGTTCCACCATGCAGACATCTAATTATAGTTAAATAAAATTGGAATATTATATTTCACCCTTAGAGCAAAAACTGAATCAAAGTAATGTCAAGATAAATGAAATAAATCAATACATCAATAAACACCTCCGTATATGTGTCCCTTCTTCTTTCTGCACTTCATGCTGGTGAGGAAAATACAGACGAGAGCTATCAGGACGATCATCAGTCCCAAACCAATGACAGCGACCAGCAGCAGAGCTGAAAACAAGCGCAAAATATGAACAGTAAGTCCACAAGTATGCAAACGTCCAACAGAATAACACTGTATTGATTTCTGGAGGTTGTTTTTGTGTTTACTGTGGCAGACCATTCTCAGGTCTCTTCTCTGACACGCCCTCTGTTTCAAACACATCTGGAAAAAAACAACAGTTACAAATCTGTGAATTGCAAAAATAGTTTTTATGTCTCTAAAATAAATCATAAATAGACAAATTGTTTGGTTTTGAAAGGAGAGCCTACCTGTCTTTGACACACTGGATGCTGTCATTATACTAGTGGATGATCGGATGCTGGTTGGCTCAGGGTTTTCTGAAATGGAAAATTAGTAAGCCAAATAAATACGACAATAATAATAATAACATAGACAATGCTGGCAATGATTCTTTCTTTATTCCTATCTGCTATAATATTTATAGCAGCATCAGCTTTTTTTTACTGAGTCTGGTTTTTCAAGCGGATCTGAAGACCCCACACCTGTTGCACCGCGGCACCCAGTGACGTCCTGGTCCCCACTTTGGGAACCACATTGAGAACTTTGTGTTTAGTTAAAAACAGAACTTTAATAAAGCTCTTTTTTTATTTTCAAAAAAAATATTTGCTCTCCGAACCCATTGAATTAAGTATTTTTAATCTTTATTATGTAGGTTTTAGTTCTTAAGTACAGACCACAGTTTATAGTTTTGCTTTAGTAAAAACTGAAAACTTTAGCACTAACATTACATTTCTTTAGAACACATTTTATTTTATTTATATTTTTAACCAGTTGTTTAAAAAAACTATGAGAAATTGCAATTGAAAACAAAGATGTCTGGATCTATGAGTATATCAACTTAGAAAAATAAAAGTTAGAATCAGGTTTGCTGAAAACAATTAAAACTGTTTTTTGTCTTTAACTGGTTTGTCTTCATCAATAATTCAGTTTTTTATTATTTTCTCAGTGCAAACTTATTTAGAAGAATGACCAGAAGTTCCACAACCTGCGTTAGATATTTGGCTGCACTACCTTCCAGCACGGTGAGTTTTGCCTGCGGTATTCTGTTGCAGAGATATTCTCCAGCATCCTCTGGCTGCAGGTCTTTGATCTGCAGAGCGTCGTAAATGTAGCTGAGCCGGCTCCCGTCTATTTCTGCCTTCTCTGTACCATTTCTGAAACGGGTGAAGATGACCTCCTCCTTCTGTCCTTTTCGTTGTCTAAACCACTTGTGTCTAAGCTTAGAGGAGCCTCTGCAAGGCAGCAGAAGCGTCCGGCCTGCAGAAACAATGAAGTCATGTCCTGTGGATAAAAGGTAGCAGAATGATTGTTTTTATATTTTCTTTTGACCATTCTAATGTCTGTAGAGGAAGGCACATGAATACGTAACTTCACATACACAATGCAGCAGATGTCGATGCACTCCCATCATACCTGTGAGCACCTGCAGCTCGGCCACCAGCCGCTGGTTGCACTGATATTCGCCGCTGTCTGAGTCTTCCAGCTTCAGGATGCAGAGACCATCATCGTCCCTTAGAATATAACGCCCACGGTCCTGATTGGTCTGGTGACTGCTCTGCCGGGTCACCAGGACCTTCCTGTTCTGATAAGTCCAGATCACGTTTGAACCAGCGGAGCATCCACATGGCAGGCACAGCTGGTGATCCTCCAGGGCCGAGAACCGGATCACTCCTGAAGGAGAGAGACCAGCCACGTAACCAAAGCTCCCGGCCTGAAGACCTGAGTTGGAAACACTTTTCAGATTCATCTGTTTATGTTTTACAGTGCCTTGCATAATTATTCCTCCCGTCCTTGGCATTTTTATGTTTTGATGGAATTAAATGGATTGTTTGAGAACTTGCACCATTTCATTTACAGAGCAAGTCTACAGCTTTGAAGATGTATCATGTGTTTTATTGTGAGGCAAACAACAAATAGGACAAATCAACAGAAGATTACAGTGTGCATAACCATTCACCCACCCCTACAGTCAGAACGTTGTAGAGCCTCCATTTGTGATGACTACAGCTGCAGGTTTCTTTGGCTCAGTCTCTATGAGCTCACCACATCTAGCCACTGGGATAGTTGTCCATTCCTTGAGTCAAAGCTGCTCCAGCTCCTTCATGTTGGCTGGTTTTAGCTTGTGAACAGCGATCTTCAAGTCTAACCACAGATTCTCAGTTGGTGCGAGGTCTGGACTTAGGCCATTCCAACACATCAAAATGTTTCCCTTTAAACCACTTTGGTGTTGCTTCAGCAGTATGTTTGGAATCCTTGTGTTACTGGAAGGTGAACCACCGTCCCAGTCTCAGATCAAAGGCAGACTGACAGGTTTTGCTCTGGGATATTCCTGTACTTAGCACCATCCATCTTTCCCAGGTAATTGGTTTAAAGGTAATTGGTTGCACCAGAACCTTTAGAGGCTTCATAGCATTAGGGGTGGATACAAATGCACAAGCCCTTTTTGACTTTTTTTTTTATTAATTATTAATTATACACACTACCAGCTAAAAGTTTGGATTTGAGTTAAGTTTTGTTATTCAATGGCTTTACCTTATTTTTATGACTTTCTACATTGCAGATACATAGTGAAGACATCAAAACTATGATTCAAAAGTATATAAAATTATGTATCAAATACAAAATTGTGAAATAGCTTATAGCTTTTTCTATACACCCCCATTGTTTTGATCACTGCTTTGGTCACTCTTGGCCTTCTCTCAATGAGCTTCGTGAGGTTTGTAACCTGAAATGTTTTTTCCAACTATCTTGAAGGAGCTCCCAGAGGTAGTAATAAAAATAAAGAGAAACTGTTGCATGAGAAGGTGAGTCCAAACGTTTGACTGGTAGGGTACATTTTTCTCATTTCACTCCAGTAACTTAGACTATTTTGTGCAGTTCCATTGCATGAAATAACATTAAAAGAACATTCACAGTAAATTACAAGGGTTGAATGTAACAAAACAGGTACTAGAAAGCCAAGGGGGGTGAATACTTTTGCAAGGCCCAGTGTTTTTGGAATTGGTTTGTCATGCTTGCGGTTGCAAGTTTAAATTAATAGAAGGCGTAAAAAACATTATTATTTTTGTACAAGCAAATTCATTCCAGAAGGACATGTGAGTATAGCGTTTATATACTTTGGATTTAAATTCCAGCCAAAATGCTGCAAAAGGAAGCATTTATTTTTTTAAAGATACTTTCCTAGAAGTCAGATATATTTAAAATTTTGTCCCAATATTAACTGTGACTGTGACACCGTGAGTCAGTATTTAGCCTTGTTTCCTGCTATATCTTCACTTCCTGTTTTTATCTCATGGAAACATGCTCATTGTTGTCCACTCAGACTAAAATTGTAAATCTGCAGGAATATTGAGACAAAGCTTAAAAACAAATGTTTATGTGCAAAAAATAAAAAAAATGGAGGTAGAACCTTTTACAGTAACTTTCTCAAAAATAAATAATATGTAGATAAATCATTTGTAATTGTTGACCTTTATGTTTATCTTCTGTACTGTTTCTATAAAATCAAATCTAGGGTTGTTTTAATAAGATTTAAAATACATATAATTAAGAAATATGAAATTCTTAAGCATTTTCAAATGCTTGGCCTGACTTTTGCTTTCTTTTTGGAATGTTTTAAGAATTCAGTTTGATAAAACCATAATGGAAAAGATACAATGTAGCCAAATATTAAGATAATTTATTTGTTATGGAATAAAAGGTTATAAATGTAAAATTATTGTTACATTTTCCATCCATCCATCCATCCATTTTCTGACCCGCTTAATCCCTCATGGGGTCGCGGGGGTAGCTGGTGCCTATCTCCACCGTTCATCAATAATATTAAATACCAAGTAAGTTAATTGTACTTAAAAAGAGATCTGTCTGTACCTGTGGAGTTTTCTGCACCATCGATCACATCAGGGATCAGGAACCAAACGTAACAGAAGATCATGAACCTGAGCATCTTCAAAACAAAATAAGAAAGAAATTCTTGCGTTGCAGAGGTCCTGCTGCAGTTTGTCCTGGAAAATGACCCTTGAGTTTGTCACACTCTGCTTTTTCCACAAGTGCTCTCCTTCCTCTTTCTCTAGCTGAGACTCTGCTTATCTGACCAATAGTGTCTGGGAAAAAAGGAATCTAAATTCAGTCTAAACATATATTTTAGAGATTTACGTAATCAGTTAAGTCTTTTTGAGTTTTCTGTCTCAGGCTATGCATTTATGAGATGAGCCATCACAAATAAAACAAACTGTAATGCAAGAGTTTTTGCAGCACAAAGGACACAGCAAATTGTAAATTTGCAAACATGTAAATTTATCCAACAAAAACTATAACTTGGTATTTTGTTTAAAATTATGTATTTTATTAACCTAGCATTTTGCAACAGTATTATTTAAATGTTGTGGTCAAGAGATGTAAATGCAGACATGCTAGTGAAAGTATGACTTTCATTTCTAAACACAGGATACTGGGGACAATAAATAAAAGAAATAGCAAGCATAGTCTGACAGAAAAAGCCATCAGAAATACTTTATCTGGGGGAAAGACCAGATAAAGGCAGTCAAATACATTACCTATATAAAGAGAACATAAAGTTATTTGCAGTCATAGCTAAGTTGGCCCCATCCAGTGAGATGTCCCAGCTCCTGAAAGAGCGAGGTATAACAAAGAGTATCTAACAAAGTGGCTGAGTTTACTTGGGCCATATAACATGTATGTATGTATGTATGTATGTATGTATGTATGTATGTATGTATGTATGTATGTATGTATGTATATATATATATATATATATATATACTGTCATGGTGCAGCTTTGCCTGCTGCACCATGGATTCTTGGCTGTCTCCACCTTCCATACAGCTCCAGTTCCAGACCTTAGTAATCACAAACACCTGTCAGCCTTAATCAAGCCAGGACTCAGCACACGTGTCATCCTCCCTATTTAAGCTCCCTTCAGTCAGCTCTTCCCTGTCAGTTTGTCTGCTCATTACTGCTCACCTCATCCTTTCCTTGTCCAGCCCGAGTTCCCTTCGTCTCCGCTTGCCCGCTTGCAAGTATTCACTCTGCCGTGCTGCTGGTCCTGTTGCAACCCCAGTGCTCCTAGTATTCTCTCTGCCTTGCTGCTGGTTTGCCTGCTACCTCCGTGCTCCAGGATTCTCTATCCAGTGCTCCGGCTCCGTACTGCTAGCCAGTTCTTGCACTCAGTATTCACTTGCTCCAGCCCGGTAAAGACCCTGGTTCTCATCCTCCACAACTCATCGTCTTCAATAAACTCTCAAAACAGAGCTCTGTGTGTTTGGTTGTGTTCGGGTTCAGTTTACAAATCATGACAGCATACATGTTATATGGCCCAACTATATATATATATATATATATATATATATATATATATATATATATATTCAGTTAGGCCCATATTATATTTAGTTGGGCCATATAACGTGTGTGTGTGTGTATATATATATATATATATATATATATATATATATATATATATATATAATTTTTATTTTTTTTCAAGGGACTAAAAGTAATTGGACAATTGACTCAGAAGTCTGCAAAATAAATAGCAAGGCTAGCTCAATGGAGGTGAAAAGAGACCATCCTTAGGCTGAAAAAAAGAAATAATCCATCAGAGAGTATCTAAGTCCTCCATAAAAAGAAGACTTAATGAGAGTAAATACAAAGGATTCACCACAAGGTACAAAACATTAATCAGCCTCAAAAATAGGCCAGAATTCACTTTGCCAAAAAACACCTGAAGAAGCCAGCCCAGTTCTGGAACAGCATTCTTTGCACAGATGAGACTAAGATCAACCTGTACCAGAATGATGGGAAGAAGAAAGTTTGGAGAAAAAGCGGGACAGCTCATGATCCAAAACACACCACATCTTCTGTAAAGCATGGTGGAGGCAATGTGATGCCGTGGGCATGCATGGCTTCCAATGGCACTGGGTCACTTGTGTTTATTGATGATGTGAAAAATGACAGAAGCACCTGGATGAATTCTTTTGTGTATAGGGATATACTTTCTGCTCAGATTCAGCCAAATGCGGAAAAGTTGATTAAAATGACTAAAGCTACATTAAAAATATATATCTATCAACTTGTAGTTCCTCTTACATGACAGCAGATGTCACCAAATGGTTTGAAACCTACATCTAAGACTTTAACAAGAATGTAAATCGCATTCAAGTCGATCTTTAAACATCCGTGTAGGCTATTCTTCCTTTTGGTTTGGCGCATCAGTGGCAAAAAAAAAAAAAAAAACAACCCGCAAAGAACAGCCATTTAAAGTAAACCAAGGATGAAACCTGGCCTAAGTGCTAGACACCAGTTAAGAATAATCTTATATTTTTCTGTATTGCGTTGTAGTAGCACATGTTGTGTTAATACATGTTTGGAAGAGCACTACTGCTGCAGTTTTTCATATTTTGGACTGCAAAAATCAGTCTAACAAAAACACCTGCAGGTGAGCAGAGGACCACGTTACACCAAACATCGCACTGCTTGCTGAGATTTACAGAATGCATTTTAAAATCAGAATGCTGTTTTACAAGGCGAGTGAGCATGAGCCTAAATATTTGCTCGACTAATTAATTACTGGTTCCTTAAGTCTTCACACACACCCCAGGTCAGCCGAGTCTTGCCTAATGTGTCTTCCTTCCTACAACCAGAACTGGACATTCAGCTCTGCTGCTCCTCATCTCCTCCCTCCTCAACACCTTTATTTTTGTGCGGCGTACGCTTGAAATGTACTTATATGCGTCATTTATTCCATTTACCAGGATGATATATATTTTTCAACTGCTGTGAAGTCTTAAAATGCACAGCAAGCAGATTTTTATGCAAACAGCTTGGTCCGATGAATTGTTAATATACAGCTTTAAATTGCTTACACAATGTATCCCAATTTAGATTATGTTAAGACAAATAATAATAAGATAAGAATTCAGAAACAATAATACATTGAGAATCATTTAAACATTAGTGTTGCACAGAACAATCGGTAAAGTTTTTGCATATTCATTAGACGTTTCCAAAGCCATGGGACCCTTTGATGGACATCTACATCAGCTCTCCACTCCTCTTGGAAGAGACGTGATGCTGCAGGCAGAAGAAGAAGGCGGACGTCGTTTCTCTAGTTCCCGGTCATAGAACGCAATTGATGGGTTGAGTGAGAATCCAAACGGGGGACACAAATAGGAGCAGCTGCTCAAAAGATATGTTGACTTTTCTGTCTCAGCAATGGAGTAAATAAAGCAAGTCTTTTTCTGGGTTGTGTATGTGTAATCAAATTCTATTATCTACTTAAATTAATAATGAATTGCCTGTTAAAGATGACTGGAGTTTTATTGTCCAAAAATAACAAGTACAGTGAGTTGAATGTCATGGCAAACTGTGTTAAACTAGGTGTGATTAAGACAGGAGCAGAATGGTAGGTGCATGTACTTTCTGTCATTCCCTAAAAATCAGGGATTTGATTTTACCCAATCAGTGATGTAGACTGATTGGGCAAAATGCCCTAAGAACTGGTGGCTGACTGCTGGTAAGACAGCCTCTTGATTGTAAAATATGTAAAATAAAAACGTCACACCTGTTGAGATTCATGATGTGGTTGAACAAAAACAAAAAAAACTAAACAAAAATAAACAGCAAAAAAAGTCTAGTCACGCTATTTACGGATTAGAACTACATGTTAATATATAGATTGATAACAGATTATTTTTGATACCAACAGTTTGCCATAGACTGAATGGACAGGCGGATGAGGACGTACTACATGAAATTTAATCAAACTTTGTACAGTATCTCAACTTTTGAAAATCAGGACATTTTTAACTGCAAAATATTTATTCTTAAAATGATTATCAAATATAGAGTATTGGAAAATAAAAAGTATAATATATGAGTTAGAAATATTAATATATTACCACAATATAACATAGGAATTTTAAGAGTTACTTACTTTACAGTAGGTAAAACACAACTGTGTAAAGGTATGATAAAGTATGGGTTGAATCTAAACTTGCAGTAAATGAAAAGCAATGGCATTGCCTCAAATTACAGCAAATGGTACAAAACATAGGAAAGAAATCCACCCATCAACAAGTGTTTGAGACAGGAATTGTTCAGTGACTTTTTACAACTCCTCTTGTAATTCTGTCTTAACTCCCCCATGTGATCTAGACCAAAACCCACCCAGGATAAAGGAAACCAATGTCTGAATGACAAACACGCTGTTGCTCCTGCGAAGCCCGAGGCCAAGTCATGTGTTTCCCCTCCTCCTGTATACAGGGACTATCCAGCGTGACTTAAATCCTTCTAACAAAGTCTTGTTCTAGACAATCGTTGAGGAAGACAATACATAATTGTCTTGATTAGGAGTTATGAGTTTTTACACAAACTTGTTAGCATTCATCAGAATTTTTTAACTAATTGAAATAATAATAATACATCAAACTTATATTTATAACAATTTTTAAATACATAAATATACGAAAAATCATACTGCAGAAAAGCAAGTTTAAATAAGCGGGTTTTGAGATGTGATTTAAAGTTCTGTAATGAGTTTGAGTTCCTGACGGTTTGGGGCAGTGAGTTCCAAAGGGTGAGGGCAGCAGCAGCGAAGGCGCGGTCCCCTAAGGCAGTTATTCCCAAACTATTGTTCACGTACCCCTAGGGGGTACGCGACGTCATGACAGGGGGTACGGGAAAAGATTTTGGAAAAAAAAAAAATGCAGGAAAAAAAAAAATCAAATGCCGTCCAATAGTGGCCTCGTACGCGAAGCAGCAACCTTAAATTCAATGAATAGCACGAGCTGGAGTAGGGCTCGGGCTTGACACTGATAAAGTTGGTTAGAGGCGACCTGTGACGTCCCCGGAGAAGGACAGGAGGAGCCGCAGAGGGAGAGGAGTGCCGTCATGAGCGGGCGGTGGAGGGGGTGTGGTTCCTCCGCTGATCGCAGCCGGCGGGGTCCAGCCGCTGTGGAGAGGCTCCGTCATCGTAGCCGCGGAGGTCATTATGCGGCCGGGAGGTGAAGAGGAGCCGAGCGCCTCAGCGCACGGAGGAGCTGCGCGCAGCCCTCCAGGTCCTCCTCGGTCTTCACAGCCTGGTCCAAGAAATTAATGCCATTCGCCACTACATATTTATGTGAGAGAGGATTTTCATGTCTGACCAGCCTGAAAACTAAATACCGACACAGACTATGTGTGGAAGACGATTTAAGACTGAAACTGTCGCCGATTCGGCCAGACATACAGGGGTTATGCGCGTCCTCTCAAGCACACCCCTCACATTACAGACTGCGGTGGAGTTAGTTTGATATTGGACATTTAAGCTCCGAGGAGTCAGCGGGATCCAGCTCACGGTTGATCCGGTTGAAGGACTCCGTTTTCGGCCAGCGTCTCTCAGCTGCTCCCTCCTCCCACACGCGGTGGTGCAGTTAGGGACTGTCAAAAAAGTTTTGAACCAAGCACTCTTGAGAAATAAAAATCAATAAATTCCTTATCTAGTGACTAGCTAAGACAAAACTAATAGGAAATCATGCCAATAAATAACAGCTGTAAGGCACACTAATTTTTATTCCATTTTAAGGCTTTGTCTATTTTTAAAGAATTGTTATTATAGCAAAATGTGATATTTCTTCAATAGCTTCCGGGTTATGTGACCCATTGACTCCAAATCTATGTCAAATTGTTCTACTATTTTACCTTGATGGGGCACACTCATTTATATCCCATTTTAAGCTTTTTTTCTATTTTTAAAGAATTTTTATTATAAAAATAATTGATATCTCTTCAATAGCTTCCAGTTTTGGCTGTATTCTGAACAGGCTCGTTATAGTCTTTGTTCTTGTTTGTTACATGTTATTATGTTATGCCCTTTTATAATGCAGATGTATTTAGTATCTGCAGTCAAGTTAATAAAACTCTGATCCCTATGTTGAATGTTTCTTTTTTTTGGGGGGGGGGGGGGTACGCGGATGGAGATGAAATGCTCCAAGGGGTACGCGATGCAAAAAGTTTGGGAAGCACTGCCCTAAGGTCATGGTGTTTGGTGCGAGTGATGGGTGTGAGGAGGTTGGTGTCTGCAGAGCAGGAGGGGCGGTGGGGTTTCAGGAGGTCAGTCAGATATGAAGGGGCCATATTATGAAGAGACTTGTAGGTGAGGAGAAGAAGCTTGTATTGGATATGATTTTGGACAGGGAGCCAGTGAAGCTGTTGGAGGACAGGGGTGATGTAATCTCTAGACTGGGTACGGGTGAGTAGGCGGGCAGCAGAGTTCTGTATTTATTGTAATTTTTGGAGATGACTGAAGGGAAGACCATATGAGGCTATTGCAAGTCTGAAGGTGATGAAGGCATGTATGAGGATTTCAGCTGTAGACTGGAAGAGGGCTGAACAGAGGCGGGCGATGTTGCGGAGGTGGATGAAAGACGTTTTGGTGATATGGCTGATATGTATTTGAAATGACAGGGAAGAGTATAGGATGACGCTGAGGTTACTAATGGAGAAGGAGGGGGAAATAGTGTGACCATGAATAGTGAGTTTCGAACAGAAGGAAGGAGGGGTTTTGGACCGGTGATGAAGAGTTCTGGTTTATTGCTCTTGAGTTTTAGAAAATTATTGTCCATTCCAGGTTTTAATGTCTGAGATACAGTGAGTGATAGTAGAGAGAATGACTGGGGTGATCGATTTTGTGGATATGTAAAGTTGATTGTCATCAGCATAACAGTTAAAATGGAGTCCGTGATGGCGAATTATCTGTCCAAAGGGTAACATGTAAATAATGAAGAGGAGAGGGCCCAACACCGAACCTTGGTGAACACCATGAGTGACGAGGGATGTATGGGACTTAACATTGTTAATGGAAACAAAATGGTAACGGTTGGAGAGGTAAGAGGTGGACCAAAGAAGTGCTGTACCGGAGATCCCGATGGACTGAAGACGGTGGAGAAGGATGGTGTGGTTTGTTGTATCGAAAGCGGCGGAGAGGTCAAGGAGAAGAAGGATGGATATGGAACCAGACTCTGTGGCGAGAAGGAGGTCTGGAGAAATAACTCAAAGCATATAGCTGCAATAAGCCAAACATTTCACAGACCCAAAATCTGAGAGAAACAAATCCAGCATGCACTTTATGTTCACAGAGAGAGAAAAAGCGACCCGCTGGTGAAGTGTCGCCACCTCTTCCCTTTTCGGTTATTCAACAAGTCACGCACACTGATGATATTTCAGATAACTTCAATAATTAGTGTTTAATGTGTCCTAATATTAAAAGGTAAAAGCTGCTTAGCTGTAGTAACAGCCTTGTTTTAAACAGTGTCCAACAGTCTGATTCAGACTGCAACGCTTCAATCCACGTGATTCTCTTCAGAACTGTTTTCCTCTGCTCTGAAAACTATCGCGTTGTTTGGTTGAATCTTCCTGCCAATCTAAATCCAACAATTTAATTGGACAGAGTCATCTTTAAAGGGGTGTTCCGCACGCCCCCGTTTAACAATAGGGCCACTAACTGCCCAATCATACTCGTTCCGCTATTTCATTGGTTCTTGTCCGCGTCGATCGAACGCCATCTGTGCTGCTATTGGCCAATCCCTCAAAAGTAGGCGGACACCTTCTGGAAAATGCGTTTCCTCGTCTGTCATATGCAAAGCGAAAGGAAGGGTCGATAACTTAACCGGAGGGCGTTAAAAAAAATCAGTTTTCTACTCACTTAAGAATTTGTATTACTTTATAGCGCAGATGGCAGCCGAGTCTGTTGTTAGTGCGTTAGGTTGAGGACAAAGCTAGAGTTTTTTTTTAATCTAGTTTATGTTTGTTTAGCTGCTGTTATCACGTCTGACTGCAGACTCCTGCTGTCCAAACACACGGCGCCTCTGTGGCGATGACTGCGGATTTACTATCTGATCTGGACAGCCGATTCTTCGCCGATAACCTGTTGACGAGCGAAGATTGGGGTAAGGTCTCATGTAAATCCGTCTATGAATGAAGATACAACAAAAGAGCTAAATTTGAATCTACTAGCTAGCCGGGCTCGCTAACGGCTGTGCGGAGGCCAGGCCCACGGGGCGTTACAGGACCGTCGGCTCACGTTTATGCGTTTTTTAAAGGTTTAGCCCCGAATCATAAACGTGTTTAATATTTAATCAAGTTGGGTTTTCAGCGCGATTCGTGTCGCACGCGGTTGCAGCCTGACCAGGAACCTGCTTCCTCAACCCTCCAACCCGGACGTGGCTGTTTCTCATCCTCACATGGGGCTGAAAACGTGATAGCGCGTTTTATATAACCTCCGCTAACATTTTCCTCCTTAAAATAGTCACTTTATTGGCTTTTGTTAACATGCTTTGAATCTAAACCCAAGTTAGGTTAGACCGATGGAGCTCCCACCGTTTCCTGTGTTTTTAATGTAACTCCGTTTAGCTAAATAGCAGCAATAAAGACTGACTCTCCTTCTGATTGCATTTATAGTCCAGTTTGAAGCTATAAAAATGTACACCACACTCTTATTGTTTCCTTGTAAACTGATTTGCCAATTAAAAGCTTTGCATCGAAATAGTTAAGAGCTTTAACAGCAACATTTTTACTGCTGCTAGAACATAGATGGGAAAATATGCAACCTGCATATATTATTTTCTGCAGGTTAATCCATATTTTCATGTTTAGCTTTCTTTACACTATTAATGTTCCCACCACTGTCAGCAAGATTCATTCAGTCGTTCCCATCTAAATCAGTTGTGGGCTTGAAAGGTGCCCAAATACAAAATTAGCTTGCAGAGCAATGATGTGGGACATTGCTTAGTTTACCAAATATTGCATCCCAGCATTTTTTTTTTAAATTGTGATATTGCACACGGATGATCCCAGGGTAATTGCAATTTGACATGTTTAAACTGTTATTGATGCGAAGAAAATCTAGTCGCCAATTTCAGCAAAAAATGTTAGTCAGCATTGCTTGATGTGGTTTTTTTTTTGGACAGCAGGTCATTTGTCTTCCAGTCGGTTGGCATTAATGTCAGCTGGTTATGAGTAGGGTTGTCACGATACAAAAATTTCAAACTCTATATCGATGCTCAGGAAAATATTTCATACTCTATACCATTTTTGGTACAATGGGGATTTTAAAAAAAAGACAAATAATTTAAAGGCATAAAAAATATTTTAGTAACATGAAAAACCTTTTTTTAATCTCAACATTCAATTCAATTTGTCTGCTCAATTTTATTTATATAGCGTCGATTCACAACATGTCATCTCAAGGCTCTTTACGTGGCACGTGTATGCAAATAAATGCTGAATAAATAACCCAAAGATAACACATGCTAGACACAGCTAATCACACAACATTAATGCGGACCACCGGTCGCGCTAACATCAGCAATATCTTTAATGTATTAAATTCAAGCTCCCTGGGCTGCCACTGTCCAGTCTGGGGTTAAGGGTCTTGCTCAGGGACCCAGAGTGGCAGTCTGTGGGAGTTGAACTCAGAACCTCCAGGACCCAAGCACAATGGTCACCACTTCCCCTTTAATTTTTACAATTCCCACACTTTCTGCCAGTGGGACGAAGTGATGGAACGGATGGTAAAATGTGTGATTAGCTAGCTGAGCACCTAGCGCCGTTTCTTTACCAGCAGGCTCCCTCCCATCTGTCAGTGAGAACACAGAGGGACTGTGATGCTGTGTGTCCTGCAGACCGCCTGCTTGGAGCACCTCAGCGTATCAAGCTCAGTGTCACATATAAAACAGTGTGATGTAAAGACTTCTTCCCTCGGAGAAGTTTATAGCGTGACACCACGTATGCCATCGTAAAAATTTAGCTCTGCACGCACCTTTATGTACGGAGTCTGCCTTGGGTACGCCTCGAGTACAGGCGGACCTCCGTGGAGTGAACTACGCCTGATTATGTGGGGGCCTTTACATGAATGCACTTCTAGTTTCAACATTACAGTCAGGCAGTCTAGTAGACAGCTCAGGAGTCCGATCAGGTAGTAACACAGTGTACCGTAATGCCCCAAATATCCATTAAGCGGAGCGGCTTCGTTGCTTACCAAAGTCGTACTTACACATTTTAACAGATTTTTGAGCGCATTGTACCATATAAAACCTGTCAGTAAGCACAACGGTGATCATATATAAGGCGCACCATCAATTTGTGAGAACATTTAAGGATTTTAAGTGCGCCTTAGTCTAAAAAATACGGTACTTGGTATCATTTTAGCTGCTGTGGTAGTAATCGTTGCTTTCTATTATAAATGAGAGCAATACGACCTTGCTATACATTTTTGTTTTAAGTTTTAGTGTCAACAACTGTGATCAAGGACTTTACTGTCCTAGTAAGGACTTTACTGTTTTTTCTTTTTTTTTTTTTGTCCTATATTTAACCCTCCTGTGGTGAAATACTATGTTTTGCAACAAATGTGATCGCAGACTGTAGCAGTCAGCTCCAACATATCTCAAGCACTGTACAGACTATCAGTCATCTTTATTTTCAGATGGTGGTTTTGACAGTTTCGGATCTGTTCCCCTGTGTTTGAAGCCGCAGTCAGTAGACATGTTTAAAACGTTTCTTTTTTTTCAAGGTGTCATTTACTCCTGCAGCTTAAGCTTTTAGACGACGCAACTTCTCTCTGTCTCTGTTGACCCACTCGGCCTCAGATCATTTTAAGATTTTGCGTAAACTTGACAGGCAAAGGCTGGTGCTTATGACAGACTGAAGGACCAAAGCTATTGCTCATGCCTTCCAGTAAAGCATTGGGTTAGAAGTAGGTTAAGGGTGGTAGAACCATTACTAAACACTGACAGAAAGCAGGGGGAGTTCAGCTGAGTGAGCTGCTTTAGAAAACACATTTAAAACTTTCTAAAATCTCAAGTGTTTTGTTGCTTTTTAGCAATTTTACTGTAAAATACAGTTCGATAAGACTAGTCGGTATGCTTTTATTCATGGAGTTTTGAATAGCCTAAAGAGTTTGGCTCTGTCATGCAAGGGACCAGTAAAAACACTCAAAACTTGTCAGATAATTTTCTTTAATCAATTATTTTACTTATTACTGTAAACCCATTTTATCAACTATAATAAAATGTCTTTATAGGATTTTAAAACCGTTAAAAATCCAGTTTTCTTCTAATTGCCATTCCTTTTAACAGTCTGGTCACAGTAAAAGCTCAGTTGATCCCTGAATATTTCAGTTTCAAAGTACAGCGTGTGGCTCATCAGAATCGCAAAGCATTATGGGAGAAGCAACATCTTTGTTGGTTTCCGGTGAATGAGACACTTTTGTGTGTCACATTCAAGAGAAACTTGTCTTCATACCTGCTGATGTGATCTCATGATGGTTTGTAGTTGATACGGTTATCTATAATATGCGTTATTAATTTTTATCTTGCCATTTAGTTACAATAACACGTACATTGTTAAACTTCTCCCCGCAATCCTCTTTGGTTGGTGTCAAAGAACGTTATAATCTTGTTAATATTTGTGTCACCTTGCAGATTCCTCTTCCTTCTCTGTGCTGCAGGAATCTGGTTCATAAGCGTTTTATCTGATTCTTCTCAGATTCCTTCAACAAAAGCTTCTCAAGTCATGAAAGAGTAAAAGTTGTACATCTGTTCACGGTTCATCTAAACAACTCATCTGCTTATGTCTATTCTAAATCAAGGAAATAATTATTTTTAGTTATTCAGAGAAATAATTTTGTCTGCCTCTAAAGAACTGAAGAAACACAAAGGTTTGCAAATATAGACAAAAATAAGCTAAAGTAAACAATGCAAAGTTATAAACATCACTATTTGCCAGTAATTGTTAACTTTTTTGCTAATTCACAGAGTTGCAATGAATGGATATGCCACCAAACAGATGAAATTACTGAGAGCTCAGAGAGTTTGTTTTGGTTATATTATGGTGCTTTTGATTTGACTCAGAACAGGTGGCATATTGAAGTTCAAGCTGTGAAATGGAAACCCTGGGAGATTTGCTAATTGATGCAGTGCAGCCTGCTAGTAACAATGTTAGACAATAATAAAGTATTTATCAGAATTTTATGCATTCAAACCTGTAAATGGTAGTCGGACAGTATTGTGTGGCCATTTTTTTTGGTGAGATACACGTTTCAGAATCAGTAAATAGTCTATAGCAGCAACCCTTGGGGGGGTAATGTATTCTTGATTGGGAACTCTTAACTCTAAAGGCCAAAACACACCAGATTTGTCCAACTGTTCACACTCTGATTTGATTTCTTCAAATCACACAAGCTCTACAAAGAGGTTCTCTCTACAGATCACCGATTTAAACAACCGTATTTTCTGCACTATAGGGTTCGCTGGTTTATAAAGCGCATTGTCGATGAATTGTCTTTTTCAACTTATTTTCACACGATTATAAGGTGCATTAAACGAAACAAGACAGCCAGATAAGTCAGTCAAGCTGTATTAAACGCGTTCACATTAACTCCCAATCTTGTTCAGTTGTGACACGTAAAAAAACACAGTCCAGTACCGCTAAATCAGTCATTAGCGTATTTACAATAACTCTCAAAATTGTTCAGTTATAACACGTCAAATAAAACACAATACGCACACTTTTTCAGCTCGTTCCTCATCCACTAATCCCTCAAATTCTTCCTCTTCAGTGTCCGAGTTTACCAGTTGGGCGATTACGGCATCCAGCATACACACACACAGTAATATTATGGTGAAGCACAGTAATGCTGCTAGCGGTGCGACTTTGTAGTTCACCAAAGTCAAACCAAAACATTTTGACAGAGCGCCGTGTACCACACAAAATCGCTCCGAGGTCAGTAAGCACAACCAGAATTAATCCATATATAATGTGCTCTGGATTATAAGGCGCATTGTCGGTTTTTAGAAAATTAAAGGTTTTTAAGTGCACCATATAGTCCAGAAAATACGGTAAAGTATGTTCCAGAAATCCCTGACTTGTGGCAACAAGCACAAAGCTGCAGTTCCTCCCACAGACAAGCTCAAAGAAGATCGCTGTTTCTCTTTAGACCAACCTCACTGGAGGTTGCATACAATATCTGTTGCAAATGAAAGATTTTACTTTGAAATTCTCCCCAAAGCAGATATTTTACTTTGTCACCGTGTCTCATTTCCTGTCTGACTCATGATTTCCCGTCGCGGGGAATCGCAAGCAGTCTGCGCGGCACCGTTCACTTAAACGTCTTCTAATTGCTAAGGGCTAGTTACTACAGAGTTTCTGTCTGACCGGATGCCAAATTGCATCTGGTGTGTTTTGACCCCAACTTAGGAGTTTTGAATCCAATAAAACAAAGGAGGGAATTGCAAGGCTTCCCATTTATTTAACTGTTTGATGCAGTTAAGAATTGAAAACTAAAGTCATATTTCAACTGGCATTGTTTAGATTTCCTTCACGTTTTGCAAAGACAGGAAGTGGCAAAAATGCTCCTTGTTCCTCCTTTTAACTTAAGTAGGCAATGCATTTAATTCAAAGCTTTGAGGTTAACTATAACATTCGAGTCATTTGCAGCCTTCTAAACGTGTTTCTGGTTATAACTTGTGAAAGAACATTTACATGGGCTTTCAGTCTATCCTGACTGCACCTGTTTATCCTGTGGGCTGAAACATGGCCTCCTGGTGTGCTGGATGAGTTTGGTGATGTTTCAGAAGTTTCCCCAAGTTCTGTTTTTACATGTTCAGAAATGCAAATAAAATGTCTGATCTGACCCGGCGCAGTTCTCAGATGAGCTTTTTTCTTTTCTTTTTTTACGCTTCGTCATCTGCCCGTTCGATTTTCTCCCTGCTTCCTGCTGATGTTTTGAAAATCCTGTTTCCTCTGCAGATGCCTGCCTGTTCAAGTGCGAGAGCATGGAGGAAGGAGAGGACGGAGACTTCAGTCCAGGGTTGAAATGTGAATCGTCGGTACGGTAACAAAACTGCATCTATACTTCACGGGGTTTTGTGTTGCAACTCGTCCTGTAACCGACACCCAGCGTTTTTCACACTACCTGATCCCTCCTCTCTGATGATTCGCTCAGTAACCTAGAGGAGATAACTAGCACTGCTGATACAAAGAATATTAGTACAAAGAATATTAGTACAAACATTCATTCAGGTTTGATGAGAATAAATAATTATAACTTAGGTGCAGAGATAAGAATATATCTTGCTCCAATTGATATTGACATTTTATTTATTTTTTTAATCAGAAGAGTTGTAAAGTAACTTTGAAGGTTTAGATTGTTTGACCAGTGGAAAAATAAAGTTTCATTGTAGATTCAAACCTAGATAAGAATTGCAACTCGTAGTCGTTGCATACAGAACGAAAGAAATTTCGTTCTGTATGCACTCTGTCCATACAAAATGACAAATAAAGATGTCTAAGTCTAAGAGTTACTTTTGTTAAAAAAAAAAAGGCCAAGTGAAGAAAACGGTTCTATCTTTAGGGATTCACTTGTGTTATTCAGTTTGTTTCCTATCCTGCTAAGGAATTCATAGGGAAAATGGGGCAAAACTGCCCAGATTCATGAAACATTTTCAGATTTCATTCTAAGAAACGTGCACCAGTGATGTGAAGATTAACCAGATTAAGGTTAACCAGTTAGAACTGATTGCCAGACATTAAATGACTACATGACGATCTGTAGCAACATAGCAACGATCTGACACATAATTAAACATTGAAAGTGTTTAATTAGTTGATTTAATTATTATGCAACCTGTGGCTCCATGGCCCAAGGAACTCTTTGGACCTTCCTCAATGGCTTTTTAGATCTTTAGCTGACAATGATAAATAACCAACTAATGTTTTTAAATATAGATATAATAAGTGCTGTTTTGTCTCAGTTTTTAAATTTTTTTATGGATTAATTGCATTGCATGTTCCCAACAGAATGACACTAAAATTACCAGTGATGATTTTAGATATATTGTTCTTGCTGTTAGGTTTGAAACTGTTTGCTTTTTTTACATAGGTTTCCACAAACATCAGTATCCCATAGTATTTTTTTTTTTATCCATCCTCTTTTTTTCTTAAATTGTATGTTTTTGTTATATTAAAACCTAATGTGGTGGATATTAATCGTTATCTAGGAGGAAAGCACACTAGTCATTAATTAAGAGAAAGAAGCATCTTTGTCTTTGCAATTTTATTCAAAGGCATAGGGCGTTTGAATCTCTGTCCCAACGCAGTCAGGAAACAATTAGTTTGCAAAAAAATTTGTGTGCAAAAGGGCACACTACACTTTTATTACATTGTGGGAAGTGGGAGTAGCCTTCATCTGAGAAAATAGAAGCTCAAACACTGGTACGATCCAGTTCTTATCTAACACAACTCCTCTCTGTGTCCTTGGTTAAAGAGAACACAATAATAAATCTGTAAACGTGAGCTTCTTTCACATGGGAAAGTTATGCATATGCATCAATTAAATTTTCCACATTAGCAATACAAAAATATTTTTATTTCCTGTTGCAGGTATTTATCAAAAATTACAGGTTGTCATTTTTCAAAAACTCATGTAACTTGTTTACCTCTAAACAAGTTTTATTTAGCAGGACTAAGGGCAAAAATGTCTCTTGATTGTAAATGTTGCAGACACCTGCACAAGGACATTGGAATGGTAACATATTTTATTAGCTATTACAAAATCGGATATACACAACCCAACGTGCTCACGTATTTACCTGAAAAGTTAAAAAACGGAGTTTTGAATGAGGTTTTAAAGTTTAGATCAGTAATACTCAATTTTTCTGTACTACTGTCTTAGATCGGCCATATTTCTTATATTCAGCCATATATTTATAACCATCAAACTAGAAACTAAATCTAATGATTGGAGGTGTTTGTTTTTTTTTTTTATTTTGTCCACACCAGTACAGTAAGTCCTTGCCAGGAAAAAGTAGTTTGGTTTGGGTCTCAGCTCTTGCTAATGTCATGTAGTATTTCCACAACCAAAGCTTGTGAAATTAATTTTAATGCACCCGAGTAGATGTTTTATTAACATTTGCATGTCAGTGTTGCTTTTAATAGAGTTAAGATGTTACTTTATCATTCTATTGTATAACAGTAATGTTTCTTAGCTCGAGTGCCTCAGTAAACTGTAGGAAATTGCCACATTGCTTGTACAGTTGACATTGTCTTTTTTTCCTGTGGTTTCACTGGTTTTACACGAGCTTTATTTAAACGCAGTTGAAGGTGTTAAGAGTAGCAGAGAGCCGTGAAGCCTTGTTCGCGGACACTGCTGAGCTGCTTCCTGGTTGAACCTGCAGAGTGAGCAGTTAACAGATTTCTTTAGTGTCACGGTGACTGAGAAGTCAAACAAAGCACGGAGAGTTTGAGGAAATGGTTTAGGGACGGTTTTGATGGAATCTTTTTCTCCAGTTTGTTTCTGCAGTCTGCACAGTGAGGGGAATGACTTCGTGTTGTAGTTCGAATCACTTAGAGTAAACAGTGGAGGACGACGCAGAGAAGCCTGAAGACTCAGTAGAATGTGGTTCCTTCCCTGAGGCAGAAGTCGCTGAGGTAGTTAAAAAGCCCCGTGGCAGCAAGATCCCTGGTGTGTCCCTAGAGACCCTATTCCAATGATCATGCTTCCCTGCCTCCCTAGAAAGCTCATTCTGGGCCGCTGGAGAGGAGGCTTCGACTGGATCCAGGAGGAGCAGTGTGGCTTTTGTCCTGGTCAAGGAACAGTGGACCGGCTCTTTACCCTCGATTGATTGCTGAGGCGATCATAGGAGTCTGCTTCTCTGGTCAACATGCACTATAATGCCAAAAGTATTTGCTCACCCATCCAAATTATTGGAATCAGGCGTTCCAATCACTTCTTTGGCCACAGGTGTATAAAATCAAGCACCCAGGCATGCAACTCCAGCGTGGAACTGTGATAGGATGCTACATGTGCAACAAATCCAGTCGTGAGATTTGCTCGCTCTATCCTCGCCTATTTTTTTGTGTCTCATAAAAAAGGTTTATTTGAATGATTTCCTTGTTGTTTCTGTTGTTTGTTTTATTTTTAAGAATAAAATCGTAAATCGGATGTATTGTGAAAAAATCGGAGATTTAATTTTTAGGCCATATCGGCCAGCCCTAGCACAAAGCAAGGCCCGTACAGACACGGAGGCAGAGTCTGGTGTGGATGAACTTGACATGCCTGCACAGAGTCCTGACCTCAACCCAACAGAATACCTTTGGGATGAATTAGAGCGGAGACTGAGAGCCAGGTCGTCTCGTCCAACATCAGTGCCTTACCTCACAAATGCGCTTCTGGAAGAATGGTCAAAATTCCCATAAACACACTCCTAAACCTTGTGGACAGCCTTCCCAGGAGAGTTGAAGCTGTTCTAGCTGCAAAGGGTGGACCGACGTCATATTGAACCCCTATGGACTAGGAATGGGATGTCACTTAAGCTTGCAGATGAGCGAATACTTTTGGCAATATAGTGTATGCTTTGTGCAACTGGAGAAGACCTTCAACCGTGTCCCCCAAGGTATTTTGGGTGACACTGGGCGACTTTTAAGGACTATCGAATCCTTGTATACCCAAAGCAAGACCTGTGTCTGCATTCTCGTCCCCAAGTCGAGCCTGCAGTGAGTTTCTCCATTAAAATTTGAACGTTTGTTAAGCCCTGACAGTTAAACCGTCGCTCAGGTTGTTCACATTTACTGTTGACAGCAGGATGAATCAGGTTGCGGACACAGACAAATGGTCAGGATACAATGCAGGCAGACTGTGTGCGTTGCTTGGCTTAGTAAACACACACACACACACACACACACACACACACACACACACACACACACACACACACACACACACACACACACACACACACACACACACACACACACACACACACTCACAAAGTAACCCTGCAGTTGTTTGGCCTTGTTTTACTCCTGACTTCTTTTTTTTTTTTCTTTACTTCACTCTCTCTTTCTCCACCCTCTCTGCCAACTCCTCACAGTTTGACAATGACCTCGTGCTCACCCTCGATCCTGACAACCGCACGTCGCCATGGCGATACCTTGACGACAACCTTCTCACAGGTACACACCTTCCGGCCGACTTTGGCTCTCAGCTCAGAGCCCTTATGTCGCATCGCTTAGCGTTCTGGTGTCACGGTTCAAACGTCTCTGCAACATGAGACGCCTCGTCCTCGCTGGTCGGGTCAGTGGAAACTTCCATCTATTAGATGCAGTCGCTCTGTCTACAGCAGCAGGAGTCCTCTTTAACATCCCGTGGGCTTTATTATTATTATTATTATTATTATTATTATTATTATTATTGGTGAGAATTAATGGAAAATCAAAAAATAAAAATGTTAGAAATTGGCTTCTTCCTGTGGAATAAGGAAACGTGACCCAGTCATAGTTGTATGGTTCTTTGAAGTCCCAAAATGATTTCATAATAAAGGATTAGTGCCCATTTTGTTCATTATTCAACCCGAGAAGACGTAAAGCTTCTCTCATCTTTAATTTTCTTTTCCTGAAAAGAGCCAACATAGCAAAAATGACCAAATCACATACAGTTATCACCTACTGTCTGAGCATTTTATCAAAACAAATCACAAATCCTTCAGGGTTTTAACGAAATAAAAACACGTTGCACATCCAGTATAGCTACTGTTTAGCATAAGACCCATAAGACGGCTTGAACACGATGTTTGGTAAGCTATGATATTAAGCAATGTATTCATATTTTAAATGCAAATTACTGTATATACTTTTTTTAACTTGATGCTCATACCTGGAGCAGATTTCAGTGACTGAGAGGAAATCTCATGAAGTGTTTGGGAACATTGTGATCGTGAATAAAAAGGAAAATAGTGGAAATGTGTCTTACCTGTGATCTGTGTCTTCATTGTGGTATTCAGCAATGATGATGCGTTTTGACAATGCATATTTCCTTAAAATGGTGCAGCTCTAGTCTCACATTAAAACTTAAATGTAATTTAAAACTTTTTATATATTTATTTATTGATTGTTTGAGTGAGTGAGTGGCCAATAAGTCAGCAAATCATATAATGCCACTTGGTAAAAGGTTGACTCTGGAAGCCCAGTCAATTGCATGAGGTCCTTGACTTGGCAATCACTCTAAGGCCTTTTGTACAGATTTATTTATTTTCTGTTCTTCTTTTTCCTTTATTAACCTGAACTAGCTTCATGTAGCCAAAGATCATTTTACCTGAGAGATGTATGCATTCTCTACCTTTTTAGACAATTTCTTTTTTTCATGTAGGCATAGCAGTATAAGATATAATGTACTTCAGGTCTTCATTATGTCCACATATTTATTGAATGTTATGTGTGTTTGATACAAATTGGTAAAATGAAATAAACTGATATTTGTTTGGAAATTTAAATTTCCAAACAAATATCTAACCCTAACCCAAAATTTTGTAAGAGGCTCTGTCCTATTTTTTTTCTTAAAAGGCCACATTTTAAATCATGGAGATTCTGAAAGCTTCTTTCTGAATCATTGTCTTATAATTTAATAGCATTTTAAGTTTGGTGCAAGTATATTATTGAATTCTAAAACAGTATAAGTTTATTATTTATCCAGTCATGATGTTGTTTGATATCATAATAATTTTTCTCTTTTTTTTTTTCTTCTGAATAGGAAACACTTCAGTGATTAAAAATGAGATGACATTAACTGAGCCTCTACCTGTGGAAATGTGTAAGTTGAGTTTATCTAATTTAATCTATGGACTATTAGTGCTTTTTGACAGGTTCTCAGTGATTATGTTGTTTATCTCCAGTGTTCCAGGTCAAAGCTGAGCCTCCGTCTCCTGCTTCCTCGCTGGAGTCTGACTCTTCGACCTCATTACCTGATCCAAAGGTGGGTCTTTTGAAATTATTCAGGCGGTTTTTTTGCTGCACAAATAAACCAATAAATCTGAGGATGTCATAATTACAATGCTTATTATTTCAGATTAAATCTAATCTAATAAATAACAGGATTTATTTCAAAATGTCGGGTTGAAAGCGGCAGAGAAACATCAGGTCATCGAGCTGCCGTCTCACTGTCCCGTATCCGTTTCAGGTTACAATTAAAGCAGAAAACCCTCCAACTCCTCCCTACATGTATGGAGATGTGCTGTCGCCGCCGCTGGGAGCGATGGAGGTAACTGTGGCAACGACAGCGGTACCCCCACCCCAGTCCCAGATACCCACAGTGACCCAGACACAGCTGCAGACGCCGTTAACATCTGTCCCAGCGGTCATCGCTGGCATACAGACACAAGCTGCAGGTATGCAACTCCTTCTAAAGTGTATGCTCTTAAGTGGCATAAAAAAGTTGATATTGAAGCATCCTAGAACGAAGCATCAGACAAGCATTGCATTAGCATGTGTGCATGCAAATCATGCAAAACAGGATATACCACTCATGCTCGGTGTTGGCACTTTTGCACTCAGTCCGCAGCCGGTGTTTTTGCTCTATGCATGTCTGCTGTCGGCACTAAAGCCTGAATGGAGAGCTCAGTTTACCCATCATCCTGTATTCCACTTGTCTCCTGTGGAGGCATTCTGTACATGGGCCCTGGGGCAACCCCTACACAATGGTGGGACTGCTAAATAAGTGTGGGAACTCCTCTAAAGAAGAAGGGTCTTTCGTGGCTGTAACCTAAGACGGAGTTTTGGTTAAATGGGCTACGTTTAAGTTGAGCTTTTCTAGTCTTTTTTTCTTAAGGGCTTTCGAACATTTACAAAGCACCTCAGCCTCTACAATCCTGGAAACTGCACAAGGCTCTTTTCTTTTATAATAAACACATTTAGTTACACATAAATGCATCTAAAGGGAACAGGAAGCACTAAAAAATAGATTGCTTGTCTGGCCACTAAGACTTTCTTATTTACACGTTGAATCGTAATTTATTTAATTAAAGTTTAACCGATCATGTTTAACTGTCAAACATCCTGAGTGACGTGTACTTGAGTGAACCCGGATGCATTTAATATAAACACAAAGGATGTGTAACAGCTACTTGCAGCTAAACCCAGACCAAACTGAGACTTTGATTCGTGCCATGTCTGACATTAACAGCAGCTGGGGGATTTAGGACTCTTGCAAAAGTTGGGATAATTCACGCGTTTGTCTCTACATGACTAGACCACTTCAGTGGCCTGTTGACTTGTTTCGATGAAAAGGGTTTCTGGCTCGTTTTCAGGTTGTCCAAAACTCTGCAGCGAGGCTATTGACTCCCTCAAACAGAGGAACTCGTAGAACCCGTTTCAAAGTTGCTACACTGGCTGTCAGTCAAGTCCAGGTTTTAATTTAAATTTGTAGTCTTATCCTTAAGAGCTTTATATCGACAGGTTCCTTCCTTTATATAAAGGGAACACTAAAATGACACATCCTAGATCTGAATGAATGAAATATTCTCATTACTTTTATTACATAGTTAAATGTGCTGACAAAATAAAATCACACCAAATATCAATGGAAATCAAATTTATTAACCCGTTGTGTCTGGGTTTGGACCCACATTCAACATCAAAGTGGATAAACACACTACAGGCAGGTCCAACTTTGATGTAACGTCCTTAAAACAAACCAAAAAGAGGCTCAGTAGCACATATGGTCTCCATGTACCTGTATGACCTCCCTACAACACCTGGGCAGCTCCTGATGAGGTGGAGGATGGTCTCCTGAGGGATCTCCTCCCAGACCTGGACTAACACATCCACCAACTCCTGGACAGTCTGTGGTGCAACGTGGCATTGGTGGATGGAGACATGATGTCCCAGATGTGCTCAATTGGATTCAGGTCTGAGGAACGGGCGGGCCGGTCCATAGCCTCAATGCCTTCGTCTCTCAGGAACTGCAGATACACTCCAGCCACATGAGGTCTGGCACTGTCTTGCATCAGAAACCCAGGGCCAACCGCACCAACATATGGTCTCACAATGGGTCTGAGGATCTCATCTCTGTCCCTAATGGCAACCAGACTACCTCTAGCTGTCTAACTGTCAGACTTCTTATCTGATTTGGTGTTAAATACTGATAAGGTTATTATAGTGGGTGATTTTAACATCCATGTTGACACTGAATGTGATAACCTTAGTGTAGCCTTTAAAACTATCCTAGATTCAATTGGTTTTGCTCAAAATGTGCATAAGCCAACGCACTCTCGGCTCCATACTTTGGACCTTGTGCTGACATATGGCATTGATTGTGAAGAATTAACAGTATTCTCTCACAACCCTGTCCTATCTGATCATTTTTTAATAACATTTGAGTTTAATCTAACCGATTTCTCCACCCCCAAAAGAGGGTTCCATTATAGTAGATCTTTATCGGATAATGCTGTATCAAAACTTAAAGAGTCTGTCCCCCTCTTAATATCCTCAGTATTGCAGAAATGCCCTGTAGATGGCAGCAATGCTGTTTCTTCCCATTCACAAATAGATACATTTGCTAACAGTGTGACTTCCTCATTGCGTTCTGCATTAGATAATGTAGCTCCCTTGAAAAAGAAGGTGATAATTCACAGGAAGCTGGCTCCCTGGTTTAATTCAGAGCTGCGTTCCTTGAAGCACAATGTTAGGAAATTGGAGAGAAAATGGCGCTCTACACACCAAGAGGAATCCTACTTAATCTGGAGGGACAGTCTATTGTTGTATAACAAGACCCTTCGCAGAGTTAGAGCAGCATATTTTTCATCATTAATTGAAGAGAATAAAAATAATCCTAGATTTCTCTTTAGTACAGTTGCCAAACTTACTCAGAGCTGCAGCTCTGTTGATTCAACCATTCCCTTAGCTCTTAGTAGTAATGATTTTATGGGATTCTTCATAAATAAAATTGATGCCATTAAAAATAAAATAATTGGCATCCTCCCAAACATGATTACCTCGTCCCCAGTAAGTAAGGCAGCATTGGAGGAATCTTTAGAACCTGCGCTGTGTCTGAACTGTTTAGAAGCAGTAGAGCTTTCTGAGCTATCTAAAATCTTAGCTTCATCTAAACCTTCTACCTGTATGTTAGACCCAATCCCAACCAAGTTGTTTAAGGAGGTATTCCCTTTGATCAGTGGTCCTATTTTAGACATGATTAATCTATCCTTAGTAAATGGATATGTACCACAGGTTTTTAAAGTAGCTGTTATTAAACCTTTACTTAAGAAACCTTCTCTTGATCAAGATGAGCTAGTAAACTACAGACCTATATCTAATCTTCTTTTCTTATCTAAAATTCTTGAGAAAGTAGTTGCTAATCAACTTTGTGAACATTTACAAAGCAATGACCTACTTGAGGAGTTTCAGTCAGGCTTCAGAGCTCATCATAGCACTGAAACGGCTCTGGTGAAGGTCACTAATGATATTCTCATGGCCTCAGATAATGGACTTGTGTCTGTACTTGTCCTGTTAGATCTTAGTGCTGCATTTGATACAGTTGATCACAATATTCTCCTACAAAGACTTGAACATACTGTAGGGATTAAGGGGAAAGCATTAGGCTGGTTTAAATCTTATCTGTCGGACAGATTCCAGTTTGTTCATGTTAATAATAAATCTTCCTCAAACTCTAGGGTCACCTGTGGAGTACCACAGGGTTCAGTCCTTGGACCAATTCTCTTTACTATATATATGCTTCCGATCGGCAAAATTATCAGACAGCATGGGATTAATTTCCACTGTTATGCTGATGACACTCAGCTATATCTATCCATAAATCCTGATGAATCCAATCAATTACTTCGACTGCAGTCATGTCTTGATGACATCAAAAGCTGGATGACTTTAAATTTCCTGCATCTAAATTCTGACAAGACCGAAGTTGTAATCTTTGGGCCAGAGTCCTCAAAAAATAAACTTCTTAACCAATCACTTAATCTGGATGACATTAACTTGGCCTCTGGTAATAAAGTAAAAAACCTTGGTGTTATTTTTGACCAAGACATGTCATTTAAATCCCATATTAAACAGGTTTCCAGAGTTTCCTTTTTTCACCTCCGGAATATCGCCAAAATTAGAAACATTCTGTCCAGGAGTGATGCTGAAAAACTAGTCCATGCATTTGTTACTTCAAGGCTGGACTATTGTAATTCTTTACTATCAGGAAGTCCACAAAATGCAATTCAAAGTCTTCAGCTTGTCCAAAATGCTGCAGCAAGAGTTCTGATGAAAATCAACAAGAGGGATCATATTTCTCCAATTTTAGCTTCCCTTCATTGGCTTCCTGTTAAATCAAGAATAGAATTTAAAATTCTTCTTCTAACGTATAAAGCCCTTAATAATCAAGCTCCATCATATATCAGAGCTCTGATTACTCCGTATGTTCCTAACAGAGCACTTCGCTCTCAGACTGCAGGTCTGCTGGTGGTTCCTAGAGTCTCTAAAAGTAGAATGGGAGGCAGATCCTTTAGCTATCAGGCTCCTCTCCTGTGGAACCAACTCCCAGTTTTGGTCCGTGAAGCAGACACCCTGTCTACTTTTAAGACTAATCTTAAAACTTTCCTTTTTGACAAAGCTTATAACTAGAGTGGCTCATGTTACTCTGAGCTACCTTTATAGTTTTGCTGCTATAGGCTTAGGCTACTGGAGGACATCAGGGCCTACTTTTCTCACTCTACTGATTTTTACTGTTCTCCAGTCTACTGTTCTCCAGATTTGCATTGCATTACATTGAAATGACTGTTGTCATTTCAGCTTTTAACTTTTTGTTCTCTCTCTTTTTTTCTTCATAGTAGGCACACCTGGTCTGACGTTCTGTTGACTGTGAAATCATCCAGGGAGGACAGATCACCGACTATTACCATCTAATGTAGAACAGATTACTAGATCAATGTGTGCTTCTGTGCTTTTTTGTCTCTCTTGTTGTGTCTCTGCTCTGTCTTCTGTAACCCCAGTCGGTCGAGGCAGATGACCGTTCATACTGAGCCCGGTTCTGCCGGAGGTTTTTTTTTTCCCGTTAATGGGTGGTTTTTCTTCCCACTGTCGCTTCATGCTTGCTCAGTATGAGGGATTGCTGCAAAGCCATGTACAATGCAGACGACTCTCCCTGTGGCTCTACGGTCCCCCAGGAGTGAATGCTGCTTGTCGGGACTTTGATGCAATCAACTGGTTTCCTTATATAGGACATTTTGACCAATCTGTATAATCTGACCCAATCTGTATAATATGATTGAACTTGATTTTGTAAAGTGCCTTGAGATGACATGTTTCATGATTTGGCGCTATATAAATAAAATTGAATTGAATTGAAAATTGAATAGCGAGCCCCCCCCCCCCCCCCCCCCCCATACCTTTACTGACCCACCGCCAAACCGGTCATGCTGGAGGATGTTGCAGCAGCAGAACGTTCTCCAAGGCGTCTCCAGACTCTCACATCTGTCACATGTGTTCAGTGTGGACCTGCTGTCATCTGTGAAGACCACAGGGAGCCAGTGCCGAACTTGCCAGTCTTGGTGTTCTCTGGCAAACGCCAAACATCCTGCAGGTGTTGGGCTGTAAGCGTAACCCCCACCTGTGGACGTCAGGCCCTCATACCACCCTCATGGAGTCTGTTTCTGATCATTTGAGCAGACACATGCACATCTGTGACCTGCTGGAGGTCTTTTTGTGGAATTTTTAAGAGATGACATTCTGAAAAGGCTCAAGACATTGTTTTGAACACTTTATTTAAAATCACCTGTTCTTAGAACACGTTAATCCTTTTTTTTTTTTTTTATTTTCCTGCTGCTTTACGCTGATTAAAAGGCTTCTTTTTAACTCAGTAACGTCGCCCTGTTTGTTGCAGTCCTGCCGAGCACCGCGACATTAAAAGCCAGCACCATCATCAGCACTAAACCTCCCATCCAGCCCCGACCCGTGTGCGTTGCTACGCTCCCCGTCCCCCAGAGCCCCGCGCCGGCAAAGACCCTCATATTGCAGGGGCTTCCCTCCATGGATCAGACCAGACCTGGTAGGAGAAATTTGTGCTTTTGTATTTTTATTATTTTTTTTATTATTTTGTTAAGGAGTAGGGCTGGACGATAATTCAATAACAATATATATCGATCGATAGACGTATATCGATGATAGAAAAAATGGTCAATAAAAAGTTCAATAGAATAACAGTTTTCCTTCCTTTTGCATTCTAGCCTATCATGAAGGCTAATATTACAGTCATTAATCCTCCCAACCAATCACAATGCAGACCCAGGAACGCCCTGCTTACCAAGCTCCGCCCCCTTCAAAGAGTTCAGAGAGCATGCGATCTTTTTCACTTTTTAAATACTTTCAGTTTTGGTAAAAAGTTGGTTGAATAAAGGGTTGAGTTTGAATTCAGTGTTTGTGTGTTCTGTATCTAAAAATAGGTTGCTAAGCAACGGCATAAAATGGCCAGGGCTGCACTTAAAATCTGTTTTGAATTTGTTGATAATTATCGATAATGATCAATATGATTTATATTTTATCGATATGCTTTTTTTTTCTGTATCGTCCAGCTCTATGAAGGAATATCAATCTTCTATGTATGAATGTCAGTAAATAGGTATGAAATCAAATATAAGTACCTGATAAATGTATGTATTGAGTAGGAAACGTTTTGTCCTTTAATTTCCAATAACTTTACATCTGATCATTAACTTAGTGTCTATTTTTTCCCCTCCCAGTTGTCCTCTCTCCATCTGTCTGCCTCAGTTCGGCTCCAGCCATTGTCAAAATGGAGCCCGTGTCCCCCAGCATCCCCCAGCACTGCTCCAGCCCAACCGCCTCCGCTACCAGCAAACCCATCGTCCCGGCGACCACGCCGTTACCCAGCAACAACCCCAACGACATTGATGTAAGTAGGTGGAAGCAGTGACTCACCCTGTGTATTGTTGTGTTTAAGTCAACTTTGCTCTTGTTCTGTCGGCCTGCTGAAACGAACAGCATCAATACCCACAGTTCAAAACTCTGGGTTTATGAGCATGTTTGTGTTTTATTGAGTCTACTTTGGCACCCAGTGAGAGAACAAACATCCAGTTGTTCAGCCGTACAGTCCACACGGTCAAGCTTTTCAGTCCTCTGCTGAACTGATCTTTTCTCAACTTTCTTTCCTAATTGACCCCTAAATCGCGCCTCCTCACTACTTTCTTCCCACTTCGCCTTCCTCTCCGCGCAGATGAAGGTATTAAAGCGGCAGCAGAGGATGATAAAGAACAGAGAGTCTGCCTGCCAGTCGAGAAAGAAAAAGAAGGAGTATCTGCAGAACCTGGAGGCTCAGCTGAGGGAAGCCCAGCAGGAGAACGAACGTCTGCGCAGGGAGAACCAGGCGCTGAGGGAGAGACTGGCTGTGAAGGAGGTGAGTGGTGCTGAGAGAATCATGCAGTCACAAGGGAAACAACGAAAAATTATACCATCCATGCTTTTTCCATATTTGCTTATCCATGCAGAGTTGCGGGGGGGGGGGGGGGGGGGGGATCGCCACTCTGGAAAAAGATGCATGCAAAAAAGGTTTCCTTCAGTTAAAATTAGAGTTAAAAAAGATTGTTTTAGGTCAAGTGTAAAGATGTGATGATGGGTGTTAAACTTTACCAAATAAACTGACAAACACTCAGCGGAATATATCTTCAGAACTACAACAAAAAAAACTACAAGGAAAAGAAACAGCGTCTGAGTTTGAATCATGAAGTTTATGCAGGGTTTCCCGCAGCGCTATCTTGGCGAGGCGGCCGCCTCGCCAAACTCACGCTACCGCCTCGCCAACATTCCCAAAAAAAAAAAAAAAAAAAAAGTGACGTTAACACGCTGGCAGGGAAAAAACACATGGATACCCCCCGCTCCGCGGACAACGTGTCGTCCCCCCCCCCCACCCCGCGATTCGGTCCGCGGACAACGTGTCGTCGTCTCCCCCCCCCCCCCCCCCCCCCCCCCCCCGCGATTCGGTCCGCGGACTACGTGTCGTCGTCTCCCCTTCATCCCGCCCCCCCCCCCCCCCGCTCCGCGATTCGTTCCGCGGTAAAACGTGTCGTCCAACAACCCCCCGCCTCGCATAACCAAATTCCTGCGGGAAACACTGTTATGTCTATGTCTACTTGGGTTGGGAAATAAATCGATTTAATCGATTATTTTCAAGATCGAATATTTGGAAAATCTGGATTTTATTTTGCAAATCCACCCATTGGGCTTCCATGAAGAGAATAGCATGCAATGCTGAATATATTTAGGAAAATGTATTGTAAAGGTAAACGAGGCACTTTAATTTACTAATTTCCTTTTTTTTTAAAGCTAGTTTGAAGTTACACAAGTGTAGCCTGTTCTTAGCTCATGGTGTAAAACCAGCAGCAGCAAACATTTTGTTATATCGTCATTGTTTACAGCGGCAAGGCCGCCATCTTGTTTTTCAAACTTGTTTCACAGCTTGTATTTAGTTGTTGCACTTTGAATTCAGGTCAACAGTTTTTAAAATAATTTTGTTTGGGGGGGAACCCTGAATCTGATTTGGAATAATAAAATGAGAGATTTATTTTTAAGCCATAAAAATAACAGGGCTATTTTCTACATATGGAAAGTCTTTCCATTCTGTGGGGTCTTCACCTGCACACCCAAAGATGAGGAAGAAATATGCAATAAATGGAGACACCTGAAGGACGACGCCTGAAGACCGAGGAATGGGAAACATAAAAAAAAAAAAAAAAGACGGACAAAGAAATCTGTTTAACCTGTTAAGCTTGATGATTAAAGGAAGCAGCCGCTAGAAATCATCCGAGCCTTTTTTTTTTTTTTTGTTCACAACTTTACAAATTAAGGAAGCTGTTTAGGAAGCGTTTATGAGCTGCAGTTTGTCCGGAGCAAACATTTCCATTTTTATGTTGTTTGTTGTGTTTCAGAGCGGCGACTCTGCAAGCAACAAGAGGGCTGTGTGTGTCATGGCCGTTCTGCTCTTCATGACCTTCAGCTTTGGCCCCGTCAGGTATCCGTTCACGGCTCTCCGCACAAGTTTCATGGTTTATCGTCTGAGCATTTTTCTGGATCGTTTAGTTTCCGTCCGTTTGTCCCCGCAGCATCACCGACAGGAAGCTGTCGACCAGTTTGCAGGAAGATCTGGTGTCGTACACGGGCCGCCGGCTGCTGGAGATCGAGCGGCTGCAGCAGAAGCACCAAGCCGTCCCTCAGCGCCTCAGTGAAGTGGAGGACAAGGAGGAGAAACAGGAGGCCGGAGGAGACGAGCAGTGGAAGAGAGGAGAGGCGGAGAAATACGCTCCAGAGTCTTATCAGTTCCGGTAAGCGTGAAATCATCTTGACATGCAGCAAAACGTCTGGGAATAAACCGCTTTTAGCGTTACTGCGAAGGGAGGCTGCAGCTTCAGATGTGGGATTCTAATGAACTTAACCTGAATAATATACAAACACGCGGTTACGCTGAAGGCGTCATTCTTCTGTTTTAGGCAGCTTTAGGGGCAGCCCAATATTAGCTCATGCTAAGAAACGATCAACAAGGTCTGCACAATATATGATCACTGCGTTATCATTGGACACATTGATAATATAGCAATGGACACTTTGTAATGCAGCTGTTTCCTGGTTAGCTGTGTTAAAGTGAAAAATGCAAGACTAAATCAGGGTTTCCGCGGGGCATTAAAAGTCATTAAAAGTCATTAAATGAAATTTTCTAAAATTAAGGCCTTAATTGGCATTAAAAGTCATTAAATGTGATTATCTGTGGCATTAAAAATGGCTTATTTTTTTTCTAAAAAAAATACGGTCATAAAAACAGTTTCTTCAGATATATTATATCAGATATCACTGATTCCGCGTTGTGCGCGGAACTGCTTCCGGTTCATCGTAAAGCTGTATGTTTTTACAATGTTCGGAAAATGGACTCGAGGCAGAGAGAGTGGGAAAATGCTAATTTCACCAAAAGCGGATGGAAAACGGACATGGCTGCAGCCTGTCGACGGTAAAGATGACGAAGAATTTTGCCGTGTTTGTAAAAAAAAATTAAGCTTTGCACAATGGGTGTCAATGCTTTGCGGTCTCACATGAAGTCGGACAGTGTAGTCCAGGATGTACACGGGTATACGGCGTATACCCACTTATTTTTCAGTCAGCATTGCCTATGTCAACTTCTGGAGCGATATTTGTGTCTTTTGTTTGAGCGCACAGTGAGGCAGGTATTCAGCGTTTAAACATCACTCGCGCTCAAAACTGATAAACTCTTCTCAATTCACTTTGCTCGCCTTCGGTTCCGTGTCTGCCCGTAACCTGCTACTTCCACGCATAACACCAGCTGTGAGCGGCTCGTGGGATTCTGCGCTCTTGACTTCAAAAACTGTCTTCAAAAAAACAAAAAAACTGTCCACCTCACCAGCCAATCACAGACAGGTTTCTTTCCATCCAATCAGAGTAGGGCTTGCAAATACTGCATTCAGATGGATTAAATGAAAATGCTGCAGCTTTTGGCAGAAATGACTAAACATAACGGTGGGATTGAAGAAAAAACAACAACCAATAAACAGTTTAATATTTTAGCCTAAAATATTTAGTTTAAAATAATTCCTTGAGTTACTAAGTGAGGTGTGAAAAATCTTTTTGTCTTTTTTCTTTCCAGCTTCTGGGTGATGATGCAAACGTTTCTTGTGATCATAATCATCATCATTGTCATCATTATTTAAAGAGCACTTTAACACGAGGTAAAACAAAATAACATCTAATAAAATGACTTGAGTAAAGAATCAACAGTTTAAAACTTAAAAACAAACAGAAATTCTTTAAACTGAACTCTAAGATAAACAGGCAACCAGTGAAGGGAGGCCAGGATGGGGTAATGTGCTTTATTTTATGTTTTTCCATTAAAAGGTGTGCAGCAGCGTTTGAACCAGCTGCAGACATTTGAGTGAGGACTGACCGATTCAGAGATAAAGAGAATTACACAAATCCAGCCATGATGAAATGAAGGCTTAGAGTAGTGTTTCCATATTTCTGCCTTGAAAGAATATGTTTTACCTTTGCTTTGTTCCTTAAATGATAAAAATGACTTAACTGAGGTCCTTTTTGACTGTCAAGTTTAAAATCACCGTCCATTTTAAAATTGAGGGGCTAAACATTCATTGTCAGGGTGTCTAAATCAACAGGATCAACAGTTCTTTGGGTGTTTCAACTGGTATATTTTGACAATTCCTCATTTGCAAAGACAGAGATTTGAGTTTTGATGTTCTCCTCGTTATTAACTTTATCTCTTTCTATAGACTCTCTTTCTCATTCAATTTAGGACTTTCCATATGCCTTATCATCTACGTCTATATTGAAAAACCTACAGTAAAGTAATGAAATGTTGATTCTGGATGTAGTGTAGGAATTCCTTCAATATAAACCAAAGAACATTTTACATTACCTGCCAGAAGCTGGATTTTTTAATCGATTGACAGCCTATATATATATATATATATATATATATATATATATATATATATATATGGGTACTTGTTGATGGCATTAAATTTATTTCTACGAGCATTAAAAAGCATTAAATTGGGGTTAGTCATTCCTGTATAAACCCTGTAAATGCTCGTATGATCTTGAACAAATTTGTGTTTGTTCGGTATTTCCCTTGTGAAGGCAGCTAAACCTGCGGATGTATGGAGACTCATCCTGAAGACAAACCTAAAACACCATCAACAATGAGCCTATAACCTTTTATTAAAACTACCAAACAATTCAGAGTAAAATGTTTCAATTAGTAACTAATTTATTGTGTCCTCAAAATAATTTATTGATATTCCACATATAAGTTATAATGGAATATTGTAGTCAAAGCTTTTTTTTTTTTTTTTTTTTTTACAAAATAACACTAAAGCTGATGATTACTTGAGTTCTTTTTTTAGTTTTTATCAATCAGCAGATAAATGTTGTCAGCAAATATTTCGTTGTCACTTTTCTCAGTGCGTTCCTGGTCGTTGCTCTCCAGAACGATAACACCCAACACGGCTAGTTCTACGACGTATCTGTCACGTCTTCTACGTGGAACAAAGGGTTTCTCTGTAGGAGCCGTACTGGCAGCATTTAGGGAATGTTCACTGAAAACAAGAACATGCGCTTGCAAAAGTGTTCATCTTATTACTTGTAGCGGCTTGTTAAATATCTGAGCGCCCTCTCGTGTTGTCTGGTTGACGCGCAGAAACCTGAGCGACATCTTCAGTGACATGAAGGACCTGGTTCTGCCGGACATAGAACGGTTCTTCACCTCTTCAGACTGCCGGCAGTTCAACCGCTCGGAGTCGCTCAGGTCAGTCCTGCTCCGGTGCAAATGTCTCGTTTTATCGTCTCCATAGGAAAGTTATTGAAACGCATGGAAACCCTTTCGAGCTGTGCAGGCAAGAATTACTCTCTGCAGCGTTTGTTTCAACAGTAATTAGTATATTGCTGTAACACTGGTACAGCTGGGTTTATTAATATTAATGAGCCGCTGCTGCACATTTTATTGATGAGTTTGTCCACATTGACATGGTTTTCCAGTAAAGAAGCCAGAATAGTTTAGTGCTAGTGAATAGATCTTGTCTTCCTCAATCTCCTTATATGGACACGCTAAAGTTAGTTATAAAAAAATTAGATAAAAGCTTTTGTGTTGTTGTTTTAAAGCTAATTAAACTAAAAGATATCTGTGACTGCAGGCTCGCAGACGAGCTGAGAGGTTGGGTTCATCGACATCAGATCGACCGGAAGAAGTCTGGAGGAAAATCTAAGATAGCCAAAAAAGCTAAGATCGCCCAGGTGAGAAATTTTTCATAAGTTTCTTTATTTTAGCCATTTACATTGTTTGTTATTCAACCAGAAAAGGAATCACTAAGATCAAAGATCTCCTTTTGCAAGAGTGTCCTGGCCAAGACGGGCAGCAGCACAAAAACGGACTAAAAACAGCTTAACGGTCTAAACGCGTAACAGATAATGAGGTTCAGCGAAAGTACCTGGAGCTTTTAAAAATACAATAAATGGGGATTTTTACAGCCGGTTTTGACTTATTTTAACGTAACAATGATGCAGAATAATACTGCAACGTTGTATTTTTTAACCGTTTTGTATGAATTATGTGTATGAAGTATAAACATAATTTTGATTATTATGATTCAGTGTGATAAACTTTTTTTTTTTTAATTTGGGTTTCTTTTGTTTGTCTAAATTTATTTCTTTTTTTCATCTCTCTTTCAAAGCAGAAAGCTCAGCTGAGGAAGGCAAACATTTCCAGATATCTGCCAATCCAGGCTCACCGCTCCATAGAAAGGTTCGATGAAATGCACCCTCCACAATGTAAACGAGTGAATTACGAGCAAAGCAGAAGCTTCTTATCCAACAGACTGCAGGTGTAAGAACTGAAAATATTAAATACCAGAATCATCTGAGAAAATTCCCAAGAAAAGATCATTTAATTTAGTCTTTATGTTCTAAATTTATAAAGTTAAGCTTTTTATAGAAGTGAATCCTACATTGGAAGGACAAGTATTGCTAATATGATTGAACAGCAACAACAAACAGAAACGTTTGACCTTTCTGAGAGTGGAAACAACAAGTATGTGAACAATGAACTGACATATGATCTCATCTTATTCTTGGACCGTGGCTTTGGCCAAAACATCTTTTAATTTGCATGTGTAAAACAGTTTTATTCTCTGTAATACTTGCTGAATGTGTGTCTGAACAGCAGAAGTTTAGTCTCTAGAACATGTCAGAAAGCATGTGCCGTGCATAAATTGACTTTTTGGTGAACAGATTCCTTACGCTGCGGTTTGGCTTTTAAGATTCTCCTTCTGGTTCTGGTTTGGTTCCTCTGCAGTCAGCTGAGGGTGCTTCCCGGTCCCGAGGTCACCTACAGCGACTTCCTGGACGCCATCGACCGCAGAGAAGACACCTTCTACGTCGTGTCTTTCAGGAGGGTAAGACCATCCAGTCGGTTCTGCGTGAAGTAGATTTTCTGGTTTTGAAATGGCAAATATGAACCAGCCGGGATGTGTTCACGCCCGCAGGACCACCTGTTACTTCCTGCCATCAGCCACAACAAAACCAGTCGGCCTAAAATGTCTCTGGTGATGCCGGCCATGTCTGTTAACGGTGAGCCTGTGTGGATGTTATTGAAAACGTCCGTAGAAGCATAAGTGACGCTGTTTCTGGCCCCGTTCCTCTCCGTTTGACCTTTTTTTTTTTTTTTTTTTTGGACTCGTTCTCCTCAGAGAGCCTCTACAACTCGTCTCAGGGCTACGAGATGATGATGCAGGTCGACTGCGAGGTCATGGACACGCGCATCGTCCCCATCAAGTCCTCCGCCGTCCCGCCGTCTCTCCGTGACCCCACCCCGCCGCCTCCCTCCTCCCAGCACGGCGCCCACCATCACCATAGCAACAACACCTCACTCAGAGGGCGCCACCAGCACCACCCGTCCTCCTCCTCCTCTCCAAGGCAGCCTCTGCCCGCCCGGACACAAAAACCCGAATACTTGCTCAGCCAGTCAGAAGGAGTCTGACGGGACGTCGACACGATGACGATGATGATGATGATGATGGTGGTAGAGGAAGAAGAGTCTGATGGTCGAAGGTGGTCACACAGATGAATAATCTAAGGAAACCTCATTAGTTTGAGAAGCTTTATGAATCTCTTCACTAAATGGAAAAGGTTTCAGAGACGGTTAAAATCCAACAAAGTGCTGTAAAATTCTGTAAGTTTATCTAGTCTTTCAACAGTAACTGGTACTGACACAACAACTGGGAGGAAACTACATGAAATTCTCTCATATATATATATATATATATATATATCCCTAAAAATAAGGCGACACAAAGAGCGCAGCAGTACTTGAAAAGGAGCGGCTTTATTTCAGAGACAGCTCAGTAAAATTCCCTTAACAGTCAAATCTTTATCAAATCGGGCTCTTTAATGAGCTTTTTTCATCTTGAACAGTTGATGGAGCCACACTGGAGCCACACTTTTGAAATTCTTGTGGAGTTTGTTTCCTTAAACCCATCCCCGCTCTTGTTCTGTAGACATACAGCAGTTATTGAAGGGGAAATGGGCATCTCTGTGTTTAGAGATTATACGCAGGGTTTTAGTGTTGACTGACATCGAGGAAATCATTATTTTTATTTTATTTTACTTTTTTTGTTTGTTGCTTTTCTTTTTCGAGCAGTCAGGATTTAAGGATTTTGGCTTTGGGCTTCTAGGGATAAGAAGTTAGGTAATCAGAGTAAAAGAAGACATGATACACATATTTATATACTTTGATTAATAAAACGGCGTAAATCTAGTTTTCCTGTATCTGAAAAATACAAATAACTGAAAAGGCCTTGACATTTTGTTGTAAATACAGTGTTTCTTAAAGTGTGAACATTTGACTCAGCACTAATGGCTGCGGCGTGACGGATCACCCCTGTTGGGTTAAACAGTAAGCCAGATTCCAGACGTGTTTTTTTTTTTGTTTGTTTTTTAAAGTTAAAACATAAAATTTTATACCAGACTCTTATTCTTGTTTTCAGCATTCAAACAGTCACTATATGACTGCTGACTCGAGTTCAGGTCGACCAATACTGTAGAAATGGTGAGTTTTAGCTACATTTGGTCTAATAAATGTAAGAATTACTCCATCACTTCTCAACCATCTGGGGAGGCTGCAGATTTGTTCAGCCCTTTATTTTTGCCCATTTGTCTTTCGTCAGAATATTTATCTGTGATCTTTGAAATAAAAAAAAAAAGAGCTAATTTAAAAAAATTACAAAAACGCAGCAATTAGTGGGTTATGATGATTTTCTTTTCTGTTTAATTTAAATCATTTTGAAAGTCAAAGACCCCGCTTCATGCATTACCTGTCACTTTTATCCATGTGTGTTTTTTTATGTTATTTAATATATGTAAATATGACTGTAGATATTTTGTTTGTATTTTGTCACATTTTCAATTTTTTTATATTTCACTTTCACAACAAAAAGTAAAAAGCTGATAAAACCTGTGAAGTTTTTTTGTTTTTGTTTTTTGGTCATGAAAATGCAATATTTTATATTTCCATGTTCTGTCCAGTGGACCAACCAGCCTCTCTATCTCTGTTCAGTGTGAACTGAACTGGTAATATTAGACACATATTATTTGTTAGTGTACATAGAAATCATACTTTTTTTAATTGTTTAAGAAAAAAATTATGGTTTGTGCCTGATTAAGGATTTCCGACGTGGGAGTTTAACACTGAACTGGTAATGAGTTTAATTTTACGCCTACATAATTAAATTTCATAGTTTTTTGGTTTTTTTGTAGTGGCTGAATGCAAAATGTAAGATTAGACTTTGGCATCACTCCCTAATCATCTTCCATCGAATTCGCCCGCTCTGCATGATGGACACTGTTCGATCGGGCGTATACTTGAGTTTAAGGGTATCTCAGTTTGTGCAGCTTTGATGTAAATACTTTTCTTGTTTTTATATGTGGTTCGTGGGATTTGGAACCAACAGGAACTGTTTCGACAGAAATCTTCCCTGGAACGTATTTTTGACGTGTTTTTTTTTTTCTTTTCTATTCAAAATAAAGATTTGAGTGGAAACGGGTCCATTTCCTGAGAAGTGGATTTTCTATTTCATTTTATTTTAGTTTTTTTTATATATTTCTTACAGCCTGTGGAAACTGAAACAACTCGGCCAAAGTTTTTTAATGAACCTCCGTTACTGTAGACAGTCACATTTCTTCCCTTTTTTTTTTTTTTTCCTGAAGCCTTTAGCTCTCTGCTGGGTTCTGGATGAACACGATCACAGAAGAGTGTATGTCTGATGGAAAAATATATGAATCAGGTTTCTGTTGTTTGTTTTTCTATGAATTTGAATGATTTTAAGTTTTGTATAAAGGGATGCCAGGAGAAGGAGCTGATATTTAAACGGGGCCTTTTTATTTTTAATGCGGTGGTGTAGATTGAAGATGGGGAGGGACAAAAAAAGGTCTGGATTTAAAAGGTTTGTATGAAGTTTTTTAAGCAATGATGTCAATAAAACTGCTCATTCAGTGATTATATTCTGGTTATGTTCAACATTCATTGTCTCCTTCCATGCCTAATAATTCTGACCAGAACCAAATGTCTAATTTACTCTTACCAATATTGGACCATGTTTTAGATGGCAGAAAACATAAATATCAAGTTTTTGGGCATTTTTAAATGTTTAAACCTTATTATTCCTAAAGATCTTGATTTAAATCATTGAAGTTGCTTTAGGCAAGATTGAAGCAGTTATTTAAATGCTTTTATTTGTCTAATAGGTACAATAAAAGTGTTTCGCTATATGCTTGATAAAAATGTAGAAGCAAACTTTTGGGAAACAATTTTGAATACGTTCCTTTTGATTTGTTCAATCATAAAAAACAAGCTTATTTAAATCTGCAGTGACAGAATATGTATCAAGAAGATTTTTCTCACAGGAAAAACAAATATAACATTTAGCTTTCATCACATATAAAGGGGGGTGGCTGTTTGTTTAAATTAGACTTTAATAAATTGTTCTGTTTTTGCTTACTTTTAAATTAAAATTGCCCAAAAAAGTTACTTAGGTTTGTTCTATAGTTTCATAGAATTTGGATTCACCCCCCCAAAATGTAATAATCAAAAATGTTTATTTAAAAGGTTTATTTTTTACATTTTCTCATTGCTTTATTTAAAAGGCATTTTTTCATGTGAGCTTTGTCTATTGATAACTATTTCTTAAAACCTCTGCATATCGAGTTTATAATTTTCAGTTTTAACAGTGTACATGTATCTTTGCCTATATTTGTTTAGTAAATGCATGAAGTAATGGTAGATTATATGGATCTTCTTCACATCTCATTAAATTAGAATATTATTGAAACGTTTGTATATTCCAGCAACTCATTAACCAAGTCAAACACATTATATAGATTACACACAGACTGATGTCTTCAAGCCTTTTACAGCTACAGCTGAAGAAAATTATTATATTACATCAGACCAATAACCTTTTTAGTCCAGAGATGTGGCCTTAAAATTTTTTTTAAACCTACTTAAAGCTTATTTTCAAACGTCTTTTTTTTTCTTCAGTTGCAGTTACAAAATCCACGAATAAATAAACCAAGAGAACATTTTATTAACAACCACAGTCATTTAAAGGTACAGCAAACATTTTAACCGTTAATGCATCATACAGTGGTGGTTCTACACCAAATTTAGCAGGGGGGGTGGGGCCAGTGTTTTTGTCATGGGGACACAGAACAAAGGATTGGGGGGGGGGGGGGGGAATCTAAACAGGTCACCATTTCATCTTTTAATATATCAAGTGAGCCAATTATGGCTCATAAACTGCAGGTTGCAGACACCTGATCCTATCTCAATACAGCTGGAGCTAAACGTGAAACAGATACATTTTTAAATTATTGTTGGAATAAAAAAATAAAATTGGTCCAAAATGACCAATTAGTTACAGTATATTTGTCAGCATGTATCATCGTAAGAAATCCTGTACTAAAGGGGTCCTGGCCCCTTTAGTACAGGGGCCAGGACCAGTTCTATCCCTGCCTGGAACCGCCCCTGGTGTCAAACCTACTAAAAATTTGGCAAATAACCCGCACAGAATATTTTACAAGAGCAAATAGTGTATTTTAGGACTGGGGTGGCAGTAGTAGAACATAATGCGACCACTAGGGGGCGATGAGACGCTGCAGATTGGACGGAAACGTCAGCGAGCTGCTGTCAGACAGATGTGGAGCAGATCAGGGAGTGACTGACTGAGGAAGCATTAATCACAGGTGAACACGATGACACCAAACACATGATTTAAGTCGGACCAGCAGGAAAACAAGCCCCAGCTGAGCTGAGCTTACGATTCGCAGTCGGTGGCTGATGTCGTGTTGTGGAGCTTATAGGATCAAACTGATCCAAGCCAAATATTTTAGTGGGAAGGAAACTTTTATCACGATGTTTAAATTCAATGCAGACTCTGCAGTAGCACACGAGTCGTCTCAGGCAGCATGCTGGTCAACACATTCTCATTGCACATTTAAGGATGTCCTTATGTTACCCTGAGGCTGAATTGTTAAACTCGAAGCTGAGCGTGTCTTTTTGAGCAGGCTTTACCTTCAGAGGGTTTCATGCTGACATATTAAAATGAAGCATAAAACTTGTATCCGATCTTTTTTCCTGCGTGTGGATGATGTCATTGATGGTGTTCACATCACTGTACAGTTTAACTGCTCAGTTTTTTTTTGTTTTTTTTTTCTTCCAGTGAGACTGGACATCCTTTAAATCTGCGGCTGATGACAGATGGCCTGGAGCCACAACGTTTCAGGGCCTTATCCGGGGTCCTTCTACTTAGACGACCTTAAAGTTCATTGACAAACTGATGAGGCCAGCATGTGTCTCAGTCGTGTACCTCTGCAGATCAGATAAAAACAAGTCTATTTCCGCCATGCGATGGCTCCATTTATGACTGGAATGGCTAAATGCTTGGGTCTGGTGTTAATTTGGGGCTTTGAAAGCCTGGATTTTTATTTGCTTGTTTTATGAAGCTGTTCGGTGAGATGTGTTAACGTTAGAAAGTTCATCAAGACCGGGCATACAGTGGCTTTTTGGTCTATTTTAGAGCAAGCGCAGACGTCTCTTATGAGGTAACCAGGAAAACTCGCTGCCGTTAAAACATTAAGACGTTCGCTAAGTGGGTGTTCGTAAACCCATAATGTCCCTATAATTACCTGCTTGTTAAAATAATAAACAATAAGGTGCAATTAAAGGAGTTTAAGGAGACTTTATAAGCTCTGACCTGGCAGGCTTGCTGGTGGCGCAGTGGCCTTTTGTGTGTGATAACTATGATTTAGATATTTACACAGTCTCATTTCAGCTCGTTAAAATGTCTTGCAGTCCTTTTACCCAACTCTTGTTCCCATTCATCAGGAGCAAACGGGCCCGTGTAACAGAATGTCCTCCTGTCGCTGCTGTAGAATGGAGGCTGTAAATCTGACCTTCGCTCCAAGCTCCAACGAGGTGGGAAGTAAAAACATGAAACTGCTAATATTTACAGACGGAAGATGCAATTATTGACAAAAACTAAGGTTTTCACTCTGGTCGCCTTTTAAACCACGCTGGCTGTGAGATATGTGTAAAATAAGTGTGAACGCTTAAGTTTTCCTTCGACTCGTGATCTCTGACCAGTCATTAGTTTGCTGCTGCAAAAGGCCCATTTTACTGCAGCTAATAAAGACATTTTTACAGGTTTACACCTAATGTTATAACCCTCTGAGAACATTTAGCCCTTTTACTAAATGAAATCATTTTATCCACAGTGGTCAAACGTGTGTTGGGACACAATAACAGCTACGATTAAGAATTTAAAGTGAATAAAGTAATAAAATGGCTCTTCTGTGACCAATAAGTACGTATTCTCTTGGTGGAGTCAAGAAAGGTGAGAGGAGTGAGTAAACGGACGTGGACAAGCAAAAATACAAGACAAGAGATCTCACAATGCCTCGGAAATTTTGACATCCGGAGACTTTGCAATTAGTCTCAAAACAAGTAGGAGAGACGGCAAAGCTGTGGAAAAAGGTTCTCTGGTTAGAGGAGACCACAACCGACCCCCCGGTGTAACATGGTGGTGGCAGCAACATGCCGTCAGGACACTTTTCTTCAGCAGAGACACGAAAATTGATGGCCAGATACTGGTAATTGAGCTAAAAAAAGGACATCCCATGAAGGAAACCTGGCAAAGGCTGCCAAAAACCAGTGACTGGGGTGTAGCTTCACCTTCCAGCATTGCAACAACCCTAAACATTCAGACAGAGCTACAATAGAATGGCTTAAATAAAAGCATGCGTGTTGAAATGGCCTAGTCAAAGTCCAGACCTAAATCCAATCAAGAAGCTGTGACAGGGGACTTAAACATTTCTGTTCCCAGAAACGCTACGTCTGCTCTGACGGAGCTGGAGTTCTTTTCCAAAAGCAGAACGGACAGAAATGTTCGGCCTCTGGATACCCAGAGACCGGCAGCTGGGACTGTGGTGAAAAGATGTTCTGTTAAGTGTGGATCTGAAAAGTGAGCCACACTTTTCTCATCCGGTTCCTTCCATTTAATTATGCGCTGAAGGAGAAACACAGTTCTACTTCTGAGTTTTACCGCTGCAATCCACCACAATGACTAAAAAAGACTGTTTAAGCTGTTATTAGACAGCTATTAGACAAAATTAGATTTTTACCAGAGACATTTCTAAATATTTCATCCAACTATAAAATGCATCAAACAGGATTCCAGTTTTTGCCGTTTCACAGTTGCCTCCACAGTTATCGTCTTTTCTACACACGTGCAAATAGTGTTTTAAACCCCAAAATGCTGCATTTATCCAGCTGTGAGCATTGGTTCTTGTTTTCCTCCCTTACCATCCTCTTTAATCTCGCAGTTATTTTTTATTTTTTTTTTACATTTTATACAAACTCTGACTTTAGGTGAGTTGAGGCAATCAGCTATTTTCTCGTGGCAACTCCCTGACTTTTCAGCAATACCTGCCATGTTTCCTTGTCATTCCCATTTTGAGATAGTGGCTTAAAGGAATGGTTTGAGATTTTGAGATCCTCTCAGAAATTCAAAGTAATTAAGCCAGTAAACGGCGTCACAGCTGCCCGAGGGGACGAGGAAGTCAAGGATTACTTGAATTTCATGGGCAAATTCTGATCAACTTAAAATTTAAGTCACAAAAATGCCTAATAGCATAGAGTATGTTTTGTTGACAGGGACTTCAGCACATTTGCACCATTGCTACTGATGTATAAAGTTAAGTAAAAGGTTATTTTTTGTTACCTTTGACTTTCCTTTCCCTTACAGCCTTGGATGTAACCAGAGCTGTAGAGGAGGGATCATCCAGGCAGGTAGAGGGTTTATATTTAGTGAGGAGGTCTGACATTAAAAAAGGGACTGACAATAGGAAGAAATTAAAGATGCTTACAGAGAAGAAAGGGTAGGAGATAAACGCTGGTGAATCTTGTGGATTTTCTAATTAGAGAACGGCATTATGTTCGGTAGTGAGTACAGATGTTACAGAATATTATTGCGCAGTGAAAACAACGTTGTGGACTCGCCTTTATTAGAACAGATCACACCGGTGCAGTAGTTTGATTTAGTTTGAGCACTTAATTCATTATATCATATGAGCTTTATACATTTCTCTGTGAATGTTGTGGCCAGTCTCTTGAAGTGCCGACCTTTGGTGTTCCTGGACTAAATTTCAGGGGTAAACCAGGGGGGAGTATCGGTGAAGGTGACAGTTCTGGGTGTCAGATCACAATATTGTTTAAACCATTTGTATATAGATAGTCCAATATAAAATAAAACCATCATATCTATAGTTTGAAAGAGAAACGGCTAATGCTTATTGAATCCTACCCCTACCTAACCCCTCCAGTATCCATCATGTTTTCAGTCCAGAAATATACATTTACGTCCAAGTTAGTTTCTTACAATTGAAGCTCAGAGAATATGTTTTATCCTGCAAGTGTCTTCCGATGGTTTTACAAGAACAAAGAAACATTAATGCTTTTAGCACTTATAACAGAGATCTGTTTTTAATTTAACTTTTCCTCTAAGACACCTTGTAAGTGGGAGCTTTTCACCAGCTGTCGGTAATAAAGTGAAAGCCAGGTTCGTCGAAAAACAGAAGGATCTCTGCGTGTCACACGGATCTCTCTGGGTCGAGCTGCTTGTGTGGTAAACCTAAAATACAAATGAGAAGCGTCATCTAGCTACTAAAGCTTTAATTCTAGCCTCACGAGAGCAGAGGAAGTCTTTTCATCCTGCCAGCAGCAACACTGCGACCAGTCAAAACAAACAACAGCTTCCATGTGGAGGTAGTATAACCTGTTCTCTCTCTTTATGGCGTATCGGGGTTCACATGTTCAGATGGATCCGCCTTCACTAACTGATCGAAACAATATGGGCCGCTGATGTAAGGTCGGAAGAGGCTCAGGGCTCTTATGAAAAAAAATAATCCACCAGCAAAGCAGCTCATCTGTGTGACATGCTTCATTTGAAACTCGTATAATGAACTAATTTCCCAGCCACGGACAAAAAGTGACTTCAAGTGCATTGAAAGGCCAGGGAAGGATCTTGATTTTTACTCAACGTTTATGAGCTCTTCTGCAGTTAAACACCATGGATTTATTTTCCTGTTAATCTAATGTATGCTTCTGTAATTAGAAGGCTACAGTGCTTGATCCATAGGTCCATTTTGCGTAGACATATGGTAAGCGTTGGCAATGTCTGGTTTTCATTTGGTGGTTTTACCAAATCCTCACCCAAGTTAAACATAAACGTGAATCATTTCCTCTTGCATACTCAAAATGAAGTTCACGCTTGGAACGATAACCGGCGACACGGGGGAATATTTCCTCATCCATCGTCACCCCAAATCCATCAGGCAGGGGTCAAATTTGTCATTAGAGGCTTTTTAATTTTAACGCCAGCTTTCAGATCCCGGAGCTAGATCCAAAAAGTCCTGCTGAAAAACTGTTATTCTATGCAAACATGGGATCATACTCTGGCAGGAAGATCTAACTGGTCGGAGGGTGGAAACCCCCTGTCTTCACGGCTCCCAGGTTTGTGTCTATCTGTCGCTTTATGAGAAAGGCAGTGTTCGTTTTCGTTGGCTGGAGTCAAAGAGAGACAAAGAATAGGGCAGCTCTTGACGGGAAAACGAGGCAATGAATGTCCTACAGAGCACAAATCATTCCTTTTTGTTATTGCAGCTTTTAATCACAAATATTATTGTGCACCAGTATTATTTTAAAGCTATCACATTTCGTAAGTAGCACATTCAACCTACACCCCATTTTGACTCTTTGTGTGGTATTTTCACATAATACAAATGGATTAAAACATTGATTATTTAGCACCATCCCTTGATTCGGATCAGATTCCCATTTTCTGCTGCTGAAAAACATCCCCACATGTTGATGCTGCCACCACCATGTTTCACTGTGGGGATGGTGTTCTTGAGGTGACAGAATGTGCACAAGACAGTGTTTCCCCCTCGTGGCTGAAAAGTTCGATTCTAGTCTTATCTGACCGAGCCCAGCTCTATGGTCTGGTATGAAAGAGATCCTCCGGTTTCGGCTGTGGAGCTCTGCAGCTCCGTCGGGGTTACCCGATCCTGAGCTATGCGCCGTCCATGTGAAGATGATGGGTTTGATGGTCCTCTGGGGGAACATCAAAGATGAGGATATCTTTTAGCTTTAGCTTAGTCCCTGACATGTATGGAGAGCTCGTTGGTCTTCATGGAGCGATGCCTCTTGCTTAGTGGTGCTGCAGCCACTGAGTCCTTTCAGAACTCGTATGTTTACACTGACAGGTCATGTGACACTTAGATTTCACACAGGTGGCCTTCATTTGACCTATTAGGGAACTTTTAAAGGTAATTGGTTGCACCAGAACTTTTTAGTTCTTTTTAGAACATTGGCATGTGCATATGCACATGCCAATGTTCATTTTTTCCCCCTTATTTCACTTCACCAACAGGCTGTTTGGTGAAGATCCATCTCATAAAATGAGAATAACATTTAAATTACATGTTGGAATGTAACACAATTGTTAAAAAACCAAGCGAAGTTGAATACCTTTCCAAGGCACAGTAAATAACACTGATTATATTCTCTTCATTAAACAGTCAGTGGGTGGGATGTAATAAGCAGTGACTAAAGCTTGTTTTTCTAAAGTCGATGCGTTAGACACAGAAGAAAAAAATAGGGAGGTAAATACAGTAAACTACTGGGCCCAAAACTGTCAAAGTGGCCCAAGGAAGTGAACCAGTGATTGTGTCCAATGGAGGATTTACCGTAACACAACCTCTTGTCTATTTTAGGGGAGCTGAATCCCCTTACAGCTTTTAATACATTTTAATACAAAGAATTTGTCCTTACACAAACAAGTAGGACAATGAGTCAAGATAAATAAATATTCATTGTTTGATATTATTCTTTGTATTTAATTTACATGATCTGGTCCATTTCAGAGTTGAAACTGTTGTGTATATTTGTACCCTTAGATTGAAGTAATTTGAGACCAGATCATCAATTTATCTGTATACTATATGTGTACATTTACATGTATATTGGGTGTGAAGGCCCCCGACATACATCCATGTTTACTTTCAGGTTACTGAAAAAAGGAGGAATCTCACAATGTTGGCTATAATAATTAAAGCCACCATTCAGAAGCAGATGCCTTAAATTTCTCTCAGACACAGCATGACTCGATGGAACTAACGTCTCCATTTCATGACAAAGTTCATGGCTAAATTAAATCCTTCCCATTACTAATCCTTTAAAACTCCACTCTTACCGTTCAGCTGCTTTTATTATTCACTTTAATCACCAGCAGCGCTCTTCCCATCTCATGCATCAATCACAACTATTGGAAGACGTCTCTCGTGAGACGAGCGTCCGTCAGATGAAAGTTGCCCCCACCGCAGCCACCTCGCTTGTAACCACATCACTCTATTTTTCCACTGCAGCCCCAGATGCTGTGACACCATACTTTATCATTATCCTTAAAGTCAATGACACATGGCATTTCTTTTTTTTTTTTTTTTCAAAAGTTTCAAATACTCCAAACTATAACGTTAAGAATTCAGGACCTGCAACCATTAAACTATGGCCTGGAAAATAGTTGCTGTCGGATTAGAAAGACATAATGTTGTGTGAGCCAGACAAAAGCCCAGCGATTCTACTATCGTTAATGAATTAAACACTGATCATGATTAAATGCAGCATCTTGTCTCACGTAAATTTGTAGAACGTCTTGGTTTTAGTTTTGCACAGTCATGCCATGATGTTTTCATATAATTAGACCGTTTTTCTTTTCTGCATTAGACAGTTGTTTCAATATGGTTTAGGCTTTTATCAATAATTAGCATTTTATTTGACGGATGCAAGAAACAGTCAGGAATTAATTGTTATTTGGAAATCCGATCAGCTTTTGGTGTCATCATTGTGGACCTTGTTGCACACAGCTCCACACCGCTGCATTTCCCATTAACCCGTTTGACTATATTTTAAAAATTAGGTCATGGATAGCAGAGAAGTTTCTTTAGATCAATCGTTCTAAAGACACAGACAATCAGAGAGAGAAATAGACAGTACAGCATTGAGCAAAGGCCGTGTTTCCTTCCCTCAGCTCAGTTGGGTCTGAAGTCAGTTTTCAGGGCTTATGTCCTGCATGTTTTAGATGTTTCCCTGGTTCAGCACACCTGACACAAATGAATAGTTATTAGGCCTCTGTGGAGCTTTACGGCACACTGAGGAGGTAATTCAGCCGTTTGAATCAGCTATGTTGGAGCAGGAACACATTTATAACATGCATGATATGAGGTTGGACACTCCTGCTTTAGGGCAAATAAAACACCCCGAGTTTTACTGTTAGTTTTGATCCAAATCAAAACGGTTTCACATGATCGGAAAACACTGTACAAATAACTAATGCTGTTATCTGAAGATCATTACAGAATTTGATTGTTTTTAGTCTGACACAGAAACTGAACTATGGGTCTCCAACTCCAGTCCCCGCTAGCCGCTGTCCTGCAACCTCTAGATGCGTGCCTGTCCCAACACCTCTGAATCAAACGAATAGGTCCTCATCAGTCAACTGCAGAACTCGAGGACAAGCTAAAAAAATTTAATTCACCCATTTGATTCAGGTGCGATAGATCAAGAATGCAGCTAGATCAGGGGTCACAACATGGGGCCTGCGGGCTCCTTTAAGTTCTTTATTTAATTGTTTGTCTCATTGTCAAAGTTCAAATCTAGTGTTTCAAGTTCTTGATAGTTTAACATTGTCTGTCTGTAACATTGCATGCCTATATCTTGGCTTTTGACCTCTGTAAAGCACTGCATTACATTTGATTGTAGAAAAAGACTACAAATAACATCAAAGGGACAGATGGACAGATAGAAAGGAACACCAGACAGTAGTCCAAATCCTGGGTCTTAAAACAATGGGTCTCAACTCCATTGAGGTCCAAGCCCATAAATACCAGGAAGCAGAGGGTTTGCTGCTGCACAAATTAGGGTATCCCAGAGGTTCTTTGTTACACGGGAGGATAAGGAGGAACCCCTAAATAATTTTTAATGTGTCGGATTTTCCTTCTTCAACCTGCCTCTCTAATTTATATGACTCGTTAATTGGCTCCGAATGTTTGAATCAATCATGTCACTAAACCCGTTTTCCTTTGATATGAGCTGCTCTGATCGACAATAAAAGTGGAAATTTTCACCTGGGAATCATTAATGAGGCAGCTGTGTTTCTGGTGGAGGAGTTAGTGGGGGGGGGGGGGGGGGTCTTTAGGGGTTGTGCAATGCAGTCATGTGTCCCAAATAAACGTATTCTCGCTCACCGCCAGATGTTACAGGTTTGCACTGATGGTTTTAACAGCTGTGATTGAAATTTGCATCACTAATGTGATACAGAAACGTGCTAAACCCAATCCTTGGCGTTCTTCATTATAAAGTTGCTAATCAGTTTGATAATTAACTCTGACCTTTTTAGACAGTGCTAATTATATTAACGAATGTTTGTTTCATAGGTTTTAAATAAACAAATAAAAAGCATGAATGTCACTGTAAACTAAAGAATGGGGCACTACTTGATAATGAAACACAAGGTCAAGGTACAAACACAAACATGAGGCTTTGATATATATATATATATATATATATATATATATATATAGTAGAAAGCAAGAATCAGTGAAACCAACAGGAGTAAGAGTTAATATCAAACTGTTACTCACGTTGTCATTGTATAAATTAAATACAATTCCTGTTTAAGATTTTACAACATGCAGTCTACTTCTAACCATTTAAAAGTTCACACTTTTAAATGGTTAGAAGCAGCTTTTTAAAATGAATGGTAAAGATAAAAGTTTCTGACAGATGCTCTGATTTCATTCTCCCCCGGTGTTTGGGTTGGCCAACTCTGTTATTCTTTCCCAGCCTATGATCTCATTTACCATTCAGTGAAGATTTGCTGTCAGCTCTTATCCGCTTTACTCTTAAATGTCCAGAAAACTCAAACTCAGCTGCAGGTTTGATGACACAACTAAAAACTTTAATTACTGACATCCGGATTTCTACTGACACCTTAAGGTTAAACATATGCAGTGCCTTGCAAGTACAGTTCTATTCAATAGATTAGAATAAGCATTTCTAAGGGGTTTGTTTGTTAGATTAAAAGTACCTTTTGAAAAAATAAAAATAAATGAACTTTTCAACGATGTTCTATTTATTGAATGTTTCTGCATGTGAACTGGTGCTTAATTGTAATGTTTTGACTCCTTGAGGACGGCCTTTTGCCGTGTCTGAATTTTTTTTATCTTTTAAAACATGCCATGGGAATTAATACAATTTTAAATATATGCATTTAAATAAAAGAGTACATTGTAGGTTTTGACATTTAAGTGTGTAAAGCTGAAGGAAAATGTTTTTTCTAGATAACGCCCCTTCATGGGCCTTCCGTTTTTCCGGTACTCCTCATCATTTACCTGCTGTCACTGGTTTAGCTTCATGTCACTACAATCATTAGCTGTATAAGCTAGTGAAGATAATATTAATGAAAATAATTCCTTTGTTGTGGTCGAGCAGGGGTACTTGACTGGAGCTTTCCATAAGTTCAATGCAGGTAGATGAGAGTGAGGAGAGTGGTGAGGACAGCAGAGAGGATCATCAGGGCTCCTCTTACCTCCATTAAGGACATTTCATCTCAGCGCTGCAGGTCCACCAGGTTCTGCAACAGCTTTTTCCTCGTTGCCGCCAGACTGTTGAACTGTTGAACTCTAAACATGCATCACACATACACAGAACTGAACTCTATGGCCATTTTGCATCACTGTTTTGCACTACCAACGTTGCTGAACTTTTATTATCCACTTAAATTTAAAAGTACACAACTGAACGTTTACTGCATATTTGCACCATTATTATTTTGCACTGCCAACATTGAACTTTTCAAATTAATGCTTTTTTTGCACCACTATTTTTGCACTATAAGCATGGTTGAACATTCTTCTGCACACTTTTTTAAAAACTCCTTTTCTTCTGCACTGTTACACTCTTATCACTGCTGCACTCTATATTGTAATGTTATTTTATTTCAATTGCAATCTCATGACATTGTCGTAAGCTGTATGCAACGAAATTTCGTTTTGTATGCAGTCTGTGCATAAAAAATGACAATAAAGTTTGTCTAAGTCCAAGTCTCTAAGTCTGATGAGGAGTACCGGAAAAACGGAAGGCCTTCAATTTGCCCGACGGCAAAACAGTAGTGACACCGTAGCTGAAGGAACTCTGCAGTGACAAAGAAAACATTTCTCATTGTAAGAAAAAGCTGCAGCATAATGTGAGAATATCATCATAAATTTTTATTTTCTAACAATGTTTGACTTTTCAATGTCTAATTTTTCAATGCCAAATCTCTTTTTCGGTGTCATTGCAAGTGATTTTGTGATGTTTAATTTTTCAGTGTTTGATTTTGCAATGCCAAATCTCTTCTCAATGTGGCTGCAAGCTGTCACTGTTTTAGCTCATATCAAACTTGCATCTCCTTTCTGAGGAGGAAAATGTCGACATTTTTCCTCCAACACAAACCTTTTTGGAAGCAGAACTATCAAATAATTGCCACTAGTCTAATATAACCAGAAAAGATGGATACATTACTGTGTTGCAACACAGATTAAGTTAAAAACTTTTTGAGTTATATTTTAATTTTGACACCTTTCTTGACAGTGGTGCATGTGTACCTCCACCAAAGAACAGCTGGATTCCACATATGTTTATCACTGTTGAAACTAGTAGATGATGAATGTGATTTAGGGCAGACATAAAAAAAAATGGACCGGTTATCTGATGCTCAGAGGCTTCTGGCTTGTTATGGTCAGTAAAAAGTGTTGGAAAACAGTCCGGTGTTTACTTCATCGTTGATCTTCTCACTGGAAGAATCAAAGGAATTTCTAACATCATAAATCCATGTTTTGAAATTCTGCAGACAGAAAAGAGAACCCCTTCACCCTTTGCTTGACATGCCTGCAAACGGGAAGCAGATTTCTGACATGGATGCAGCTGGAGAGTTGTTGCTTTGACGCAGGTCTGCTGGATAGATCTTCTAAAAAACAACAGGAAATGTAAAAAGAAAAAAAAAACACACACAGCACCATTTCTTAAAACCACACACAATAATCCAAATGGCTGCCCGAGCTGGATTCAATATTAGTCATAGAAGTGTTTTTTTACAAAAGGTTAGTTCAATAGTTTGATCAGGAGGTCTGTTGATGGCACACAGCTCCACAGTGCTGCATGTTTTAATGACTTTAAAAGAACTGATGCTTGCTTTAACTGTATTTGAAATACTAAGTCAATGACAGTGGTTCCCATGGCCAGTCCTTGATAGCTACTATCCTGCAACTTTTAGATGTATCCTTTTCCAACACACCTGCATCAAATGGCTGAATTCCCTCATCAGTAGGCCCTTCAGCCACAGATACCGGGTAATGAGCAGTTAATTTGTTTAAGGTGTGTTGGATAAATGTTGCAGGACCTGCCGAGGACCTGAGAGCACACTGAATTTTAGAAATCTTTCACTGACGTATGTGCAATTAACAATTAATTGGAAGTTATCTTTAAAGAGTCAAAATTTTAATAACATTAATATTTCAGCCCACAAACCTTCCAGGCCACTCAGGTCTTCTGAGGGGAATATTGTACTGGTGCGTAAAGTTAAAACTAAGACTCATACTCATACATATTCAAACTTACACACAGAAATCCATCAATATGTCATAAACCATATGACAAATAGCGAAATTTCTGAAGATGTTTGAAAGAGAAGGACTACTTTAGTGTTTTAAAAAAGTTACAGATGAAGGAATCAGATTTCTTACTAGAGTTTTCCTTTACTGGTGGATTGTTGAAGCAGATAGCAACCACTAAAGCTATGAGTGAAAAGGGTAAAACAAAAATACTACATTTAAGTGAGGTTGCTGTGCATTGATCAATCCTAAAGTTTCTGGATGAAGTGCTGGTTTGTGCCTGTAATCTAACCAGATTAATTATCCATGCTGCCATGTTTAACTGAGACATTGCTATACCCAGATAATATAATAAAGGCGAGAATATTCTGTGAATATGACCAGTGAAGCACAGCCAGCATGTGTTTACTTATATGAAATCCTTTCATTTTTTGAGTAGTTTTCCCTTTTGTTTATCTCCATGAAACTGGAAAGGAGCTCTAGCTTTCTGGTAAGTGAAATTGGTAACTTGCTCCACTACTTGGTCTTTTAAAATTACCGGCCATAATGCGGACCTGATAACACGATCTTCCACGATTCCTTCCAGATAAACCTGAGGCCTGTTTCACCAAAGCCAAATTTGGAAATCCAGGTTAAGCACCGAAGCCAGGCTTGATAGAGCGTGATCAATGTGTCCCGGCTTTATCCGTTTCACAAAGCCCAAGGCTCCATCTGAAAACCCTGATGGTAATTGGTTCACTTAGACAGTAATGATGGTAACTGATGTGCTACTGCTTTCAAAAAAGCAGTAGCATATCAGTTTTTTATTGTGTGAAATAAGTCCAAGCTTAATTCAGCGTGGATATCAGGAAAATCCCGGCTTGATCCTAAACAATAACGTCAACAAAGCTGCTGTTAATGTGGTCGACATACTGATAGGTGGGGTTGTTAAACTCCTGCAAACAAGCAACCATGACCTTCTCAGCTGTATATTATTTCAGGAAAGGTATTTTATATAAATTGTTTACTTCATTTCATTAACTAAATAAAAAACAAAATAAAAACAAAGGGGATAAAACGTGTCCCAGTGAAACACAGGTGTTTTTAACAAGTTAAACATGGAAAGTGTTATTAAGGTTAAACATATACACTTTAAAACTCCTTATTTTAAAACTGAGGATGTGGCAGATTATACAAAAGAACATAGAATTAAACTGTATTAATGACAAATGACAAGTCTATAAAAGTACAAGTGACTTAGTCTGATCTAAATGGCTATAAATCTTATCCAAATGATTCTCAATGTCTAGGTTAACCTAATAAACAAGCTGGATCCAACTGTTTGAGCTGAGTTTTTTTCTTAGAAATGAAAGAACAGACAAAAACACAAAGAATTAGATAGACAAATAGTTTAGTCAATGTGCTGAACATTTTATGCTCGTCTCAAGCTGATCGTAATTCCAAAGAGCACAGACAATATTTTTTTTGTTTTCTAATAGAATACCTGTTTCACTAATCTCAGTTGTTTTTTTTATTATTATTTGTGTTGTTTTGTACAAAACCCCCCCCACAAATAATAATAGTCTAAGTATTTCAAAAGGTTAAATGCAGCTATGACTCCTTTAAAGGCACAGAAACAGAAGTTCAATTTAGCACTGAATCCACAGCTATGAATCAAATGCAGGTTGGCCAATATCCTCCTACTGATCCTCCAAAAAAAGCTACAGAAAACTGGATCAGGCTGGAGCTGATAGATGCATTCGGTGCCCCTTAAACTTTGCTGCCCTGAGCTGTGAGCCTTATGGTGCGAATCAAAAGCCACCTATGGATTCAACATCTGTGTAGGCAGTTGTGGAGATGAGTAATCAGTTCAACGGTGACTTAGATTTATCAGACAGAATCAGGGGAGCATGTTTAAGTGAACTGTCTGCACATTTCGACTTCTGGCTTTATGTATCTGGCTCCAGAGGTTTGACCTCCAAATGCCAGAGGAAAAAACAAGAAGGTTTCACTGTTCGCTGCAGGTTTCAACAAAATCTCGCACGGAAGACGCAAGTCTCCAGCGACAGTGGTGATGATGGTGGTGTTATTATGATAGAGATACTTTTAAATCCCCGCTGGAACCGCATGACATAATTTCTTTCAGGGGCGTCTTTCCAGTGGCGCTTTTCTTGAGATATTTGGTTACCAGATCCCCTGGTGATAAAACAAACTCACATTACAGATGTGACTGCAGAAGCTGCTGCTTGTGCACACAGAAGCACCCTTGTGCTTTTTTAACGAGCCTGCTTCTCGGATGACGGAGCGCAACTCAACATAGGAGCTCCAAACTGGAGGCATTTAAGGAAGTCCTGCGTCAGTCCATACCCACCTCGTGTTTTAACTTTAAATACATAATTGAAGCTCCACTGTGAGCGTGCAGTAGTTGTTTCAGTAAAATCATTTGTCAGTGTTGTTCTATTTTCTTTTTCCAGTATAACTGATGCCTTCTGAGCCATCTGATCTTTGTCAAAGAAGCTACCATCGAGTCAATTCTGCTTTTAATTCAAATTTGATGCTGAAACCCTTTTGTATACTTTCGCATTTCCAAAAACGACAATTTGCACAAAACTATCTGGAAAATCTTGAGCCTTTTTAGGAAAATTCTTATGCATAGATTTTCATTCGTGACACTAGATATGTTAATGTTAACTGCATAAATTTCATTATTTAATTGAAATCAGGCTTCAGATGAGACAGCCTTTTACAGGTGGACGTGATTGATTCATAAGTGACTGCAGCTGTTGTTGAACTGGCTTCATCTTAAGATCTCAGCAGACCATTGCTTAAAATAGAATCACCACATCCTGGGTAAGTGAAAGTGTCAGACTGTTTTCATTTTAGTGTCAGATTCTAGACAGAAGGTCTCTAAAGTGGCAGTGTGTGCATTCAAGGTAGGATGAGTTAAACTAAATGGGAGCACACTGATATCTGCAATGAAAGAATTTGTAAAATAATAACAAAATAAAGGTCATAACAGGAAAACTGTAGTTAAAACTAAGCAGTTATAGCCTCATATGTGCATCATGCCACTGAAATCCAGTGCAGGTATAAAGGCAAACAAATAAAATATGGTTAAAATAAATCCTTTAATATAATGTATGCAATATTCAAGTCAAGACATTTCCTTCATTCTCACTATGAACAGGTGAAATGAAAAGACTCCAGCTTTGCCTGCAAAGGAAAAAAGGATTCTTATTAGCAGGGAGCTGCGCCATCTTGGTTACATCTGTGTGCCGAAGTATTCATACTACAACAGGATAATGAGCCTAAAAACACATTCAAATCCTTTGATGTCTGGAGAATATGAAGCCCTGCTGACTAGTGACCCTAGCTACAATAAATATTTATAAAGCCCATTATGACTGAAAGAGATAAACATTTCCAGCAGTTCTTTTCAGAGCCAGAGCTAATCCTGTTTTTGTTTTTGTTGTTGTTGTTTTCTTAATGGGGGGGGGGGGATCAATGCTGTTGCGTTAGCAGGTACCCATTAACAAAGCTGCTATTTCACTGTTTCTTGTCTTGCAACGTATGCTGGCATATCTAAACATGTAATTTAAGTGGGTCAAAATATGAAGAAATTAAGCACATTTTGTGAAACCTATCACATCAACAGAGTTGGAGGACATTACAGCAGGAAAAAAAATTCTCCTGCATTGGCTTCATACACATTAAACCTGTAGGAAACTTAATTTGATCACTAAATAGGGTGCTACAGCTTTTCAGCCTTTAAAATTCCACCACATGAGCACCAGAGCTTTCAGCTGTATATTGCAAATGTACAGAACTGCTACAGAGCCAACACATTTACCACTGAGCCAATGCAACTGTGAGTCAAATATTGTAGTATTGAACCAGCAGTAACGTTACTTAAACTCTCGCTGTGCAATTCAGACGGTTTGCTCACCTCAGGATGTGTTGTGATTGAAACTGTAAAGTAAAGAGGAAACTAAACTAAAGCTTTATTGACCGCTAGGGGGGTTCAGAGCATTACATTTTCCAGATAGTCAAGATATCCTTTTGTAGTGGAAAATAAAAATAAAACAAGTGCTGATATCAATAAAAAAATTGCATACCTAATCATGATGCAGCAGAACACTGAATTTCACCCCACTGATCTCAATTTACACAATTTTTGTCAATTATGACACTTCAATTACATGAAAAATCTCCTCAATCTTTTTCAAATTTAAACCCCCAAAAATCAAACTTTTTAAAACCACCAACGTACATGGCAAGGTCTGACGTATTTTCCTCAACCTGTTGATATAAAAGCAATTTCTTAGCCACAGTCTATGAGTAATCCTTAGTAGTCAAATTATTATTTGGTGGAATAATAATAAAAAAATAAGTCCCAGAACATCATTTTATTCAAGCTATATATCTTCTCACACCCTTGAAACACAAGGCAATTACACAAATGCCACTGTAAGGAGTTCTGGGTTGTCTTTAACTGACAAAAGTCCACATCTGGAGGTCGGTTGGGATTTGGTAGTTGATCTTCAAGCTACAGGCTTTTGCAATTATTAATGGTTAAGGGTGGGCTTGCACCTTGGACAGATCATCACAAGGACAACGAATAACGCAGACAATGAATAAGTGAGTCTGTGAAGCTTATTCAGACACACCACTAGAGGTAAGATACTGACTGCCCTTAGCATCTCAACAGATCCCTATTTAAAGTTTTCTGAATATCTCTTTAATGTACATGTTTTTAAAATATGTTTTCATCTTTTAATTATTTCTGATATTCTAAACAGAGTTGTTCAGATTTTTAGAGACGATACAAACCATCTAAATTCCATTAAGACGCGGTTATAAAACCCCATGAAGGGATGATTTGCAGTCAGTTTGTCATACAGTCCCCACTGTTGACTTTTCAAATGTCTCTGACATCTGCCAAACATCTCCCACTCCTCAGATCTTTATGGTTCTCTGCATAATTTGAATTCTGTTTCCCCATTTGTGGCTGAATAGTTAGAATTTTATAGAGGAAAATCCACTGACTCGCAACTGCTCGTACAATGACTGCTTTCAGTTTCTTGGGACTTTTTTCCAGAGCCACACTGACCATGCCAACATCATTTTGATGTGTCATATTTCTCTGAGGCCCATTCTTGCTTCTGAACTGATAAGAAAAACTCCCAAGGTAAAATGCTATCTTACATTTTGAGCTAAGCAGTGGCTGTTCTTGTGTTGTACAACACAAGCACACACACCTACTCCCCAAAGTCCAATTTGTAAAAAAAATAATTTTTAAGAAACTTAACAGAAGTGGGAGGTTTTTGTTTTTAGAGCTAAAAGTTTGACAAATAACAAGATGTGTTTCAACACACACACAATCGGTCCAGGTTTGTTCAGACTTTACTTCACTTTTTATTCTCTTTTCTCAATGTCAGCATCACTTAAATATTGTTCTAATTGAAAATATGCATCAGAAATACTCTTTTTGTATTGTCACAATAGAATGAAATTTTCACAAATCTCTAATTTTGTTTTAAAGAAACTCTCCTCGGTGTAGATTTGTTAAGCTGAGCTGTAATCAAACTGCATATTTAAGATTTTAAAACAAAAGAAGAAACAAAAAGACCCTGAATTTGAAATAACCAGTTGGCTGATTTGAAAACACATTTATAGTTCTATAGGTTTAAAAATGGAGTCGGCACAATAACTTTTTTATTTATTTTTCTGATTCAAGTTTGAACTCCCTCTGGACCCACAAAAAAGCCAAGAATGTTTCTCTGAGGTCAGGTCTAAACAGAAGTGGGAGCCCATCATCTTGGATCAAAGAAGGCAACTACACTCCTTACATTGTATCAACGTCCTTTTAGAGCTTTAGACATATAGTGGATGTAGACATATAGCCAAGTCAAGTTTATTTGTATAGCACATTTCAGCAGCAAGGCAGTTTAAAGTGCTTTACATCATGTAAACATAAAAACATCATAATCACATCGAAAAAGTCACTGGTTGTGAGACCAGTAACAAACATTAAAGTTTATCTGGTGAAAACATCAATACACATCAAATAAGTTGGTCAATGGTCCTGTTACTATGGGCCGAAAGCAGCTCTGAACAGGTGGGTTTTCAATCTTGATTAAAAGGAACTCAGCGTTTCGCTTGATTTAACGTTTTCTGAAAGTTTGTTCCAGATTTGTGGAGCACAGAAGCTAAATGCTGCTTCTCCATGTTTGGTTCTGATTCTGGGTATGCAGGGTAGACTTGAACCAGAAGATCTGAGTGGTTTGGAGGGTTGATACAGCAACATCAAGTCTTTAATGTATTTTGGTGCTAAGCCATTCAGTGATTTATAAGCTAACAGAAGTATTTTAAAGTCTTTTCTCTGAGCTACAGGGAGCCAGTGTCTTTAAGGCACTATGATGCTTTCATAGGCTTGATAATGGTCACCTAACTGGCAGGTTTCTATCCTGGTGTCAAATGTACTGGTCTAAGGATTTTAGAGCCTGCTAACCAACTGGAGATTTCATGCCCAGTCATCTCTCAGGTTTACAGAGAATGATCAGTAAAAGAGAGTAAATCCTATGAGTGTTTGGACAAACATGTCTTGATGGTGTCAGAGAAGAATGGGTAGGGTCTCTGTGGATACAGAAGACCACAGTGAGTGCCACTCCTGTCAGGTAAAGGCAAGAAACTGAGGCTGTGGTTTGCACAGCTTCTCAAAAACTGGGAGAAAAATGACGGACGTGTCTCAAATTTCTGGTGTGACATTTAGATGTAGGGATAGAATTTAGTTTAAAGAACATGAAGCGTGAATCTATCCTGTCTTATAGAAACGTTTTGGCTGGGGGTAATATTTCATGATCTTCCCGTTTCATGTTTTGCGGACATATTTTTGTAGTTAGGCAGGCTTCAAACGTCTGTACCTGTCGTCTCTGTTTTGAGTCAGTCATCTTCTTTTTGATAGTCATGTTACTGTTATCGCCAAACAGTAGCTCTGAACCAAAGCCACGTCAGTCTCTGGAGGATCTTTGACCAGTTTTCATTTGGCATGTTCTATAATTTATCTTTCACATATATGTGTGTGTGTGTGTGTGTGTGTGAACAGGTGAATACCTTATTTTATCATTGGCTGTGGTACAAGTGCAGGTCAATCTCTTCCTGACACTTCTGTTTGCTGACAAGTGTTTCTGTGACATTTGTGCAACTGCCAAAGCATCTATCTATTGGCCCACTGGGACTCATTTTGCAGTGTGTTACTGAGCCAAAGCAAAGGCTGCTCCCACCGCTGGAGTTCCGCCAGATCCGCAGCTGAGCGTCATATTTCTGGGAAATTTGACCTTTTAACAGTGCAAATAGCATATTTCCTCAAGAGACAAGCAGATAAGACAAAAAGGGAAGATCAGTTCTCCCTTTGTTTTGCCAGTTTTGTTTGCAATTACTAATGAAAAATTCTCTGCTTTCTGCTTTTCCCGTTCAGTGGTTACCACAGCAAGTGACCTGTGTCCGTCTAACCCTACATTCTGCATCTACTTCTCTCACATCAACTACCTTTATGTCCTCTTTCACTCCATCCACAATTCTCCTCATTGGTCTTCCTCTAGGTCACCAGCCATTGCAGCTCCAGCCTCAACATCCTTCTAACAATGTCCTAACTATCCCTCCTCTGTCCGTGTCCACACCATCTCAGTCTGGCCTCTCTGGCTGTATCTCCAAAACATCTAATATAAGATGTTACTCTGATTAACTCCTTCATGATCCTATCCATCCTCGTCACTCCCAAAGAGACCCTCAGCATCTTCACCCCTGCTATCTCCAGCTCTGCCTCCTGTCTCTTCCTCTGTGCCATCGTCTCTAAACGTTGCTGGTCTCACCACTTTCTTGTTCATCTCTCCTTTTATTCTTGCTGATAGTCTTTTATCACACAGCACACCTGACAATTTTCTTCCAACCTGCTTCGACACGTTTCTTCATCTCTTTTCCACACTCGCTGTTACTCTGTAGTGTTTAACATAAGCACTTAAAATCTTCCATCTTCTTTATCGCTGCTCCCTGTAACCGCATGGCTCCACTTGGGTCCCTCTCGTTTACACTTGTATTCTGTCTTGCTACGGCTAACCTTCATTCCTATATCTCTTTAGATTTTCCTCCACCTGTTTTCTGCTCTCACTGCTGATCACACTGTCATCTGCAAACATCATAGTGCATGGATATTACTGTCTATCCTTATATGTTAATGCATCTACCACTACAGTAAACAAGAAGAGACTCAGATCCTTGATGGAGTCCCACTTCCACCTTGAACTGTCTTACAGCTCTCACACATGTCCTGCACCAATCTAACATACTGTCTGCTACCCCAAATGTCATCATGCAATACCACGGCTCCTTTCTTGGCACCCTGGCTTTCTCTAGATCCACAAAAACACAATGCAACTCCCTCTGACCCTCTCATCAACATCCTCAAAACAAATACCGCGTCTTTAGTACATTTTCTTGACATGAAACCATATGCTCAATTATGACCTCAGTCTAGCATCCACTACTCTTTCCCATAACTTCATTGTTTGACTCATCAACTTTCTTCCTCTGTAGTTGCCACAACAAGACTCGCCTTCCTTGTTCTTGAAAATTGGTGCCAGCACACTTCTCCATTCCTCGGGCAACTCCTCACTCTCTAAGGTCTTATTGAACAATCTAGTCAAAAACTCTACTGCTGTCTCTCCTAGACACTTTCACCCCTCGACAGGTATATCATCAGGACCAATGGTCTTTCTGCTCTTCATCTTTTTCTATGCTTTCCTTACTTCTTACTTAATTAATCTTTGCTATTTCCTGATTCACACATCCCTTGTGACCTTCCTATCACACTTGCTGCACATGTCAGTACATTTCCTCTTCATCCTTAATCACCCTAACCTGGTGAACATCCTTCCCATCTCTATCTCTCTGCCTCACCATCCTGTAGCCAGAGGTGGGTAGTAACTAGTTACATTTACTCAGTTACATTTACCTGAATTACTTTTTGAACAAAATGTACCTTTAAGAGTAGTTTTACTGCACTGTAATTTTTACTTTTACTTAGGTCCTATTATTACTCAAGTATCGCTACTTTTACTTGAATAAAATGCCTGGCTACTCTACCTTCTGCGAGTAACTTCATGAATAAAGAATTGACTTATGTGAGCCAAAAATGCACCAGAGAGACAAAAACCTAGAGTTTATGTTAAAGTGAGACTTTCTATTTGTACACAAGCTTTGTTATTTTAAAGTTATTCAGGTTCTAACATGCTGTATAACTGCTGTAAGTATTGCTTTCAAGTGTAATGTAGAGGAAGAAAAAAAAAAAAAAAAAAAAAAAAAAAAAAAAAAAATATATATATATATATATATATATATATATATATATATATATATATATATGGGCTGTCAAAATAACGCGTTAATTTCGATTAATTAATTTAAATAAAATTAACGGATTAAAAAAATTTACGCAAATTAATCGTATAGGGTAGTTCACTGCTATTGTTTTCATCCGGGTTTTTTCGCGCCTGCGCGCCGGACTGGAAGGCAGAAGGCGAGCACAGCGGCAGACGCCAACAGAGCAAACAACAAGTTCTCGACGTATTTTTCTTCTTTAGGTAACGTATCACAAGATCGTTTTATAAGTAAGTTGATGGTTGATGGTATCAGATTGCCAGATACAGTCCAGATAGCGAGTCTGTGAATGCTGGCCAAACGATTTAGTCCGGCCCGGTGGCCAAATGCATTATCATTATTCAACGGCTGTATCTCCTCGCTGCATCCACCGATCTGCACTAGATTTTTTGTGAGTCGTGGGCTAGCGCTGCTCAACGCGCTCGTGTGTATCGGCCGGTGGACGGACGGAGAAAATGCGTGACAGCTTCTGCGGTGGCTGATGGCCGGCGGTGCGCGAAGGCGCTTGGCTGCAGGGCCGATTGACGCCGCTTGCGGCTTTAATTATTTAAGCAGAACAATGACCAGTGCAAAATTAAGTTGTATTTACCGGAGATGAAGTGTAGACTGCAAATTCTTTCGGGGTATGATGGCTCCCACAGTCCATTGGGATTTTTTTGCCTGGGTCCTTTTTCACTGAAAATATCCATTTCTTTCTTCGTCCTTCGGTAAACGAAAGAAACGTACATCCAACGATTTGGAATGCTTCTGTGTGGCATAAACTAAAAGCACGCTCTAATTCACCCGTTTTGTCACGGTGTTTGGCGAGAACAGTCCTGTTTTTGCCTACCGGCGTAACCCGGAAGTAGCGCGGACCTCACTTTACTGTTGTAAAGTGTTGATATTGAGGGGAGTGTTGATTTATTTTCATTGTGTCCCCTACGTTACTGTGTGCCACATATGCCACAACGACACATGTTAAAACGTCTGAAGGCATGAAATGTGAATAAGAATTTTTGAACTTTAATTTATCTAATGCTGATTATTCATTGAATCATTTGAATTTAAATATTTAAAATACTTTCACAGCAAAAATTAGGACACTGTGATCCCTTTGAGGCTGCGTTACTAACGTAAAATTATAACACATTCATAGCATATAAACTGAACTTGTGGTAACCCTTCCCTTCAAGCCTAAAATCCACATATTCTGATACAGATTATATTCTTAAAGAATGTACTGTATTTTCCTTCCCTGTCAGAGGTTGTGTTTTCCACATCTCCCCGTTCCAGCTTTCTATCCCCAACTTTTTATGAGACTAGAGGTTAGTGTCCCCAGATGGTGAAGGAATGATCGAGCTGAAGAAAGATAAAGGGGAAAATAGTAAAGGTGGGCAGATCTTTTTTTGTCTGTCCTGTAAAATCTGCCCCCACGTCACTCTTTTGTCCCTCTCTGAGGAGTGATACCTTTCCTGTTTCTTGATGTTCTTCCAGGCTGTCTGAGATGGACAAACCAGACTTTTAAGGTGGCTCCTTTGCAAATGTGTAAATAGAAAACAAAACAGACATCCTCACAAGCATAAAAAAAAAACAGCTAATAGAGCTAATCATTTGCATGACCAAACTGGAATAAATATAAAGCAGTTAAGGATCTCGTTGTGCACATTAATCCACAAAAGTGTTTGCTGTAAATACCAAGGTGATTTAAAAGAATTGTATAAATGAAAAAATAAGTACATTTATTTCCCCTTAGTGATTGCATACAAAGATGTTTTTATATCAGCTCTGTCGGTCAGAATTACTATTCTTAAATCCACTTCACCACAGGAAAGTGTTTTCAGAGGAATGCAGTGATCATTGTTCAAATTTTGTCTCATACTCTGGCGCGGTTGGCGTGCTTCGCTGCTGTGTTCCTCGCACACATTAGGCCTGGTCCTATTAAAGTCTACCGCTTAAAGAGTTCCAACGAATGTCCCCTTCTCCACCTGGTAGTTGTCGGTGGATGTGGAAAACACAGATTCCTCTGGCGAGATACTTGTTCACTCCTCCTGTGACTTATCTCCTGGGTTTTAGACCTTATCCTCCTGCAGCTTTTCCTTCATGAGCTGCAGAACCCCAAGAACCCCACTTCAACACTTACAAACTCAATCCACGAACCATTCCCCACCATTCAGTCGTACAGCACTGCCCTCTTGAATATTGCAGGGCTTTCTTCTCTAAAGACCACAAAAATCAAGTAAGATCAATACCGAACTGTGCTAAGATTTGATACCTACCCAGGCTTGCGGTTAACTGCCCTGTTCTCCTCCATAGAAGCTGGTGGGACTAATACCTCACCTTAAAAAAAACAACCACTTCCTTTTAACAGGAAGAAACCCTCAGCATAACCAGGCTGAGCATAAGTAGCCATAAGAAAATAAAACAAAACAACCCTGGGTCAGGTGTCCTTTCTATGGCACAGAAAACAAAAACACTGAAAGAAATTTAAGTTGATGCCAGGAACAATTGCAAATCATGAATAAGTGGAGACTAACTAAAGAAAAAAGGTGGTCAGTACATACAGCACCTTAAGCCCACAGCCAAATAACATTTCCGATGAAAAAATAGGTGAAACCATATAAGATAGATGGCCTATATGCATGAATGAAAGCATTGCTGCTGGGCAGGAAACGTTTTCCCATTAGCGTTGAAATCACAAATGTGTTGCATATCTGCAAAATCTCCACTGGCCGAGTGATTATGAGCAATAGCGTTAATTTCAAAGTTATATTGCATGTTAGAAATACTTTATTAATCTCAAAGGGGTTACCTAAAGTTTACAGTTTTTTGTTGTTTCAGGTGAAAAGTCCCATTTAAGTCTTAGGGTGTTGAAATGGTTTATTTTTGTTTTCTTTGGAAATATAATAATATTGCTTGTATTATCTTTCTGTTGTATTAGAAGCAAGAGGCCAAATATTTACTCCAGCATAATTCTTAAATCCTGATTGAACTTGTATTTAGGTTTCTCTGCCTACTGATTTATAGGAGAACTCCACATCTGCCCTGTTTGGTCAACACACACCTCCCACTGCTTGACATGGGTTTATGTGGCTCCATCTGCCCTTTTTATGTGTATTTTCTTTGGCTTTAAAGTGTGGAGAACATTCAGGTTGACCGTGCTGCCGTTCCTGAAGCTTGGCCGTCACGTTTCTGTGGAAACTGTGAGTCAGAGGAAACGGCCAATGATCAAACTGGCACATGTGCCCATCTTTTACCCAACGTATGTTTGCTTGTGTTATGGTCGTGCGCTGTAGAAAGCGTACTTCTGCGTTTACATACTCTGACACAGAAGATTTGTGGCATTTGAGGTCTGTGCTTCCTTTTGAAGGTTTCTGAAAATAAACAGAACTTGTGATTTTCACGTAGACCAAAAACGCTCCGGATTTTTGCTGATTAAAGTTCATTTTATCATCTTGGAAGACAAGCTGCTTTATTTTGGACTGGAGGACATCGAGGACTGGAGTTGGGCACCCACGCTCATATTTAAATGTAGACTATAGGCTGAGATTAGCTTGCAGTCAGAGATGCTGAGGTTTTACTGTCAACTCCTACTGACTAATTTGGGAACAACCCGTGATCTTTTTGCATTTTGACACCTAAAACAACTTACCTTTGTTCATAAAACTTGGTGCAAAGTCAACTCTTTACTCTAGAATAGAACAGAATTTATGACGGCTGGCTCTGGGATTATAGTAATTTTTCAAAAATGCTTTCTGCAGAATCTCCACATAATTAGAAGTTTAGTTTAGAGCAGCTGGCTCAGGCAAATGACTTGGAAAAGGTAAAAAAAAATTTGTGAAAAATACCCATTCTGTGAATAACGTTTAGAGCATTCGAGTCTTGCTAAACTCCAGGTTGTGTCTGTTGAGTAAAACACAACAGCTTCATGAATGTGTGACTTGTTTATTTGGGGGGAGTTATAAAAGTTCATGTCATATTAGAGTGACGCTAAACTTCTCACACTGAATGTCATATACAGTTTTTGATGTTTAGGCAACAATGACCGTCTACATTGTGAGGAATTCCTTTCTGCACTGCAGACACTGAGAAAAGCTGAGAGTTCCTGCACATGAAGCTTAAACGATAATGGTTTTGTTCAAGAACTGTGGAGCGGCACACTGAGAATGCACTGTCTGGCTAATCTAGTAGTTTTTATTTATTTATTTTTTGAAGGAGAAAGTGTCTTAAAAAAACAAAAAATGCATCAGGATCAGTACTTTCAATTGAAGTTGGAGAGTCGGCAGTGGAACTACTGAAATTTTTTTTTTGACTATCTTTTTATTACCATTTTTGCAATAATTTTGCATTTTTAGTACTAATTAGGTGCTAATGACCAAACTTTAGGTTTTAATTTTGTCCATCCACAAAAAAATTATAATATGAATTATGTAAATGCCTTTAAAATGTATGTATCTGTCCCAAAAGACAAAGTCCTGTTTTAAAGGCCTACATTTATAATAAACCTTGATGGAAAACATTTTGATTCTGATTTTAAAGTCAAACTATAAAGTAAAAAAATTAATGAGATGACACAAATGTCTAATTGTACCACACCTGTTATGTCCATTTAAGTTTTTGTTCTTCTGTTTTAAGAAGAATTGAAAGTCTTTTAGGGTTTAAACAAATGAAGCTATGCATTGAATGCAGAGTTCTATGTTACCTTACTTTTTTGTGATCAATTAATCATATTTATTGTACAGTAAACAAAAGTTGAATGTTGAATGCTGTTGAATGTTATTGCAATGGTATTCAAAAATACCTAATGGACAGTTTTTCTCACAGAGGGTGAAGAATGCAACTACTTGGCAGTTAAGAGATCCTCATGATGCGATACAAATTGAGTAAAAATGGGAGTTTCCCAATAGTTACACGAAAAATGTAAAACACCATTTTTTTATCATATTGTAATGGATGTTGTTCATTATAGAAAGGCAACAAATATTTCAACTGCTGCTATAGTCATACAACATACTGACTCTTACAATTATAATCAAGTTGTCTATAACCTCTAGTTATTCTTATTTTGATGATAATACATGGACCTTTTGCCAATTTGCAGAATAAACACTAGCTAAACCTAGTTTTTAAGAGCTCATGTTATTTCCTTTTCTCTTCTGTGCTTCATAAGATAATACAAGTAAAACAGGCTGATGTTGGTTAGATAATCAGTTGTAGGCAGCTTAGCAAACATGCCACCTGTAATATTACCTTTTATATGCATGTTAAAATGGGTGATTCCCACTACTGTTGATATAAAACCTTTAGTATTCCTCAATATTATACCTGGACCATGCCTAGTGGCATCATTTATTAGTTAAAGAACTATCAAGCTTATTTAACGAAGCATATGAATCTTGTGGGACAAGAACCAATGGGGGAAGATATTTTAGAGTTTTTATATGAACCACCTTTCTTGAAAAGGAGGAAAGTCTGCTTACAGAAACAGAACTCTGTCAGTCCCAAAATTGTCAGAACCAGACAGGGTTCTGCAAAAAGCATCCACCCCTGTTTCAAACTAGTTAAACTGAGTTCAATTTTATGTTTCTCAATTTACATAATGTATTTTCCTTATTGTAGCTCTATCTAGTTGTAACTAAACAAGCTGAAATACATAATTAGCTCAATACGTAAGGTATCGCCTAGCTTAGGCTCTTTCACAAACAGCTGTTCTCAGAAGATGAGATAGGGTGTGTGCATTTTAGACCGGCTTCAATCAAACAATTAACATTTTCTTGGATGGCTTGATTTCAAAACAATGGATTTCTCTTTCTCTCTCCAACCTCCAGCAGCTGTAAATGATTCATCCCAAGTATACACAATCTAAGATTTAAGCTTTTATCTAAAGTTGCTTGTGCAGTTCATCGGGTGTGGAGGCTAAATCTGTCATAAAACCTTATATGATTATATAGAAATGTGAAAAATCGAAAGTCTAAAACTAGTAGAATCAGGATGGTAACTTCTTTTTCTGTGATGCAACAAGCCCTGATTGTAAAGCTGCCCCGCTCAGCAAGTCTAAAACCCGCTCTTCTAGACCTTTTACACTGAGGATCGGGTAGAGAGCCTCATGGTGCTGCTTAAACCTGAGTGGGAGTCCTAAAATCTCCATTAAACCTTCATCAGATCTGACAGGTACGATACATGACTTATGTGTTGTTCTTTCTATTGGTTGCTACCTCTGTGTGTTTTTCTTCACGGCTTCATGGTCCTGAAAAAAGGACAGGAATGCAGCCAGACAGACAGACAGGTCCTGCCGGGCCTGTTGTACATGCGCTATGAAAATCTGATCCTTACTGATGTAATGCTGAGGTCACTTCGGATTGGAACGGTGCGCAGAACGGGGAGCTAGTTGGATACCCCCGTCGCTAATAGATTCTTAGCCCAAAGTCATATTTCACTGCAGCTGCAGAAGGTAGGTCCTCTGTGCAAACAGAAAATATCATAGAGTGACTGTTTTAGTACCAGTGGGAAGAAGACAAAAACATCTGAGTTGCTGCTATGATGTGATATCTTTGGATACATAAGAGTAGCCCAGCTCCTGCAACACTCTTTATGTTTAGTCTCATCCTCGTTCTCAAAGGATGCTTTTTAAGATAAGAAGTCACGTGTGTGTGTGCGTTGATGCTTAATGTGTTTGAAGTGAGGAGAGGTGGTGACCTCATGAAGAGTTTCACATATCCGGCTGATTGGGAGGTTGGAGCTAGTGTGATCAGTCATCAAAGCTTTTGTTTGCTGTCTGTATCAAGTAATTTATCATAATTGGGCTGGTATAATTTATGATGCACACCAGTTACAAATATTGTCTGGGTTTTGGGATGAAGAGTTTATCATTTAAAGTTTGTTACTACTTTAGAAAAAGGAAAGTTACCTTTTTTATGAGGAGCCACTTTCTCATTCTTTGTTTTTTCACACTCATTGACCCTAACCATCTTAGGATGAAAGTTCAACACCCTATATGCTGAAACTATGATTACCCCCACACGGTCAAATATTATTCAATTACTCTGAAGACAAGGTCCACTCCCCTGTTACATCAACCTCTACAAGCATTCAGAACACAGAGGTGAATGAATCTTCATCAGTGCAGAGAGAGGGTTTGCATTGTGAAGTATGGAATTGAATAATATTGGCATGGCTAAAAATCTAATTGTTTATCATTATCAAGAAAATTTTAACTGTACTGATTTATAATAATCATATTTATTTGTCAATGCAAGTTTTGCACAATGTTCCAGAGAAACTTGTCCTCTGCATTTAACCAACCCATCAGGGAGCAGTGGGCTGCCACTGTCTGACACCCGAGGAACATTCTGGGGCAAAGAGTGTTTCTCAGCGTGGCAGTCTGTGGGATTCAAACCGGAGAACTTGTAGCCTTTGCAGGATGCAAGCACTACTAGGCCACTAACAACTAGACCACCACTCCATCATGATGCCACATTCTAATTGAAAACCATATGGAAGTTCTATGGGAGCATCTATGAATACAAAAAAATATTACTTTTTATTATTAAATAAAATTATTGCATGGCAATAGTACAACTGCACTGCTCATTATAACTGGTATTCAGAAGAAGCATAATTGATCATGCTTATGTTTTATTTTTAATGTACAATTTGTTTTTGTGGTGCTCTGTCGGGTCTGTAATAGACTTCACACTGACTGATAAGGTTTATAGCCAAAAAGACTATGAATAATTCTAAATATGAGGAATTTCTAAAAATAATAAATAAAACACATTCAGATGAAGGGGTGCAGAAAATCCATGATCCAGTCAGCTGCATTATAAACACTGTTGGAACCACAACTTAACAGATGTGGAAATGAAAACATAGAATCAGTAGCTAGGTTTTGGCAAATATGATCAATTACTTATCGGTGAAGAAAAAAAGAAAAAAACATATGTGCTGTTATTGTTTCTGAAATTGGATCTAGAATAAATAGCACAGGAGCAGACGTAGAGATAAAAAAACAGTATAGTTGGGGGAAAAAAAGGAGATTTGATTCAGAGCTGCACGTGTCCTCCAAATACTGGATGTCCATCAGCACCTTTTTATGACTACAATAGCCACCAATTGACATTTAGGCAGTAAATCTTATTTCTATTTCAGTGTAACAATACCTTGGAAAATATAGAGCTCATAAATTAATCATACAGCTTTAAAGAGAAAAAATCAGGAGAGAAACTCCAGGGTGCAACAGGGTTGATTAATTGGTCTGTTAATTGCCCTTAGGTGGGAATGTTTGTGTGCATGGTTCTTTGTATGGTTGTTTTGAGCAGGTCACCAATCCATCACATGGCAACACATAGACACATGTGCTTGTGTTGCCATGTGATGGATTGGTGACCTGTTCAGGGCACATTCTTCAACGTATTTGCTGTGTCCCGTCTGCGGTTTGTGCAAAACTGCAATTGGGATTTATGACTTTCTTCAAAAATGTCTTTCTACCTGCAGCACTTCAATAATCAAGCTCAGATATAATGGCATGCAAGGCCTATTGTCGACCTATTGAGAAAATCTCACTGTCATGATCCACAGTTCTTTGTGTTGTGTTTTAATTTGTGTATAGTTGTATTCTCTGTTTTTGTGCCATCCCCAGTTCCCTGCCTTAACGATCGGTTGTTAGGCTAATGGTCCTCTTTTGCACGTGAACAACCAGTTTTGATTGTCACAGTTAAACTTGTTGATCCACTATGCAGAGGCATTTTATATAAGGCTGAGTTTACGCACATCTCTACAGACTGAAGACGTCTTGAGAGGAGACGAAACATTTCAACAAAGAAGAAGCCATCCAGAGAACCTACTAAATTTTTTTTTTACCTGGATTATTGAGATGCATCAGGATACTTCCTGTTATGTTGTTCTTCCAGGCTCTGTACTCCACATCCACACATTTTGGCAATCAAACAAAGAACATTTAAAAGGCTTCTATCTCTTTTAAAGTAAAATAATTTACATAGCATTCCATAGATCATGTGTTCTGCAGCTTTCCGTTGTCTCTGTTGTTTATATAGCCTCACATGCTGCACACACTATGCCGTACCAAAAATGAGTGTTTATGCAGTGGCTGTGTATACTGTGATCCACACGACACAAACAGCCATTACTTTGACACCATTTCTGTGCTTACAATATGTCATCACCTTCATTTTAAATTTTTCATTCTGTACACTCATACCCACACATTGGGTAAACAGGAATGCCTTCAGATCTGGCTCAAACTGAAACAGATTTTGTTCAACTCACAATTCTCTTTCACGCTTTTTCTTTTCTTTTTTTTTTGCCAATGGAAGAGCTTCAGGATTTAGAACAGGACATGTAATCAAATGGAACTGTTTATGAGGATATGTGTTTGCCCCCTTCACATATTTTGGATGTTAATGAGATGAAGAATGTAAAGTGTGTGTTGTAAAAGTTGTAATTGTGTGGTGTCTCGCTAAGACAACCGTAGTCAATATCTAGTGATGTCATAGGTATGTGCCCCTAATGTCTGTGGAGAGTATGAGATGTGTGTATATCAATGTTTCTCTACCAATGGCGAGAGAGGTCTGGACAGAAGGACAGCCCTGAAGCACTGATCATGGCAGCACAGGAGCAGGCCTTGAGCACCAGAGCAATAGTGGCCCAGATCTACCATACCAGGCTGTGCAGGCTATGCAAAGAGTCCCCAGAAACCATCCAGCATCTCACAGCAGGGTGTGAGATACTAGCAGGGAAGGAATACATGGAACGCCATTCTGTATAGTACACAGAAACATCTGTTCAGAATACCAACTGGAGACCCCCAGGTCACAGTGGGAGTCCCCTCCCAAGGTGGTGGAGAATGACAGAGCTAAGATCTTGTGGGACTTCCACATACAAACAGACAAAATGGTAATGGCCAACCAACCGGACATTGTGATCATTGACGAGCAGCAGAGGACAGCCGTTGTGATCGATGTGGTCATCCCGAGTGATGGAAACATCAGGAAAAAAGAACATGAGAAACTGGAGAAATACCAAAGGCTACGGGAAGAACTAGAAAGAGCCTGGAAGGTGAAGACAACAGTAGTGCCCGTGGTCATTGGAGCACTCGAGCACCCTGGAGAAGTGGCTCCAACAGATACCTGGAGAAACATCAGACATCTCAGTCTAGAAGATCTTGGGAACAGCTAATAGATACTAAGAAGAAACTTCAAGCTACCAGGCCTCTGGTAGAGGAGCCGAGCTTGAGAAATGGGGAGCCACCCACCCTGCTCAGGAGTATGAGGGGTGGGTAAGATTTTTTTTTTTATATACGGTCAGATATCGCATTATGTAGGTCACAATAGATACTTTCAGATCTTGTATGTTTACTCTTCATTGCTATTAAATCTTTGTTGTCCATAGAATTGTGAAGCTAATACACAACACTGTAAAAGGGACATAACATCAGCACAGTTGTAAAGGTTTTGAAAATATTCCAAGGAAATAGATCTTATTACTTAATCTAATCCGCTGGAAGTAGCAAAGGGAATCTGTGTGATGTTCCTGGTATACCGTTGTTAGTCCCTGGTAACACAAGAGGGAAACAAAACAAATGGCAGAAATGGGGTATTGCCAATAGTTAATCAGCTGTAAATATACCCCACTGCAGAAATGAGTTACAATGAGCATCAAAGCAGAAAAATGTAGTGGAAGATGAACGTAAGCTCTGCATGTGCAAGCCAAATCCATTGAAATAGCAGGGCATGTAAAGGGTAACTTCTCACACCCTTTATTCCTGCCAGCATCTGAGCACTAATCGAGACCTCAGGGGGGAAAAAGTGAGTCATTTTACTTTGTGTAATGTCTTTTTGGAGCACAAAAAAGGGAAAAGCTTCAGGTAAATCAGCTCACTGAGAAAGACTGATCTGCTTTGGAAGGCATTGTAGGATAAAATTACAGAATTGTGACCAATGAAATGACTTTAGTACAAAAAACAACATTTTGAGAACGTTGCATTGACCAAAACAGGTGGTTAAAAGCCAGATAAAACAGGACAGAGGGCTAAATTGAAATGTATCGTCCCCATAAAGGTGAAAAGGCGACATGGTGTTTAAACAAAGCTGACAACTTACCAGTGGAAGAATGTTCAGTGGAAAAGTTATTTTCTCTTTATCCTCATTGCCTAACTATAAGGTTGTAATGTTTAGAATCTGTTGCTAACAGACATGAATCCCTGATGCGTTTCTGTGATTGTTTAGGTTGCTACATAACGTAATTCTCAGTCATCTAATCACCCCATGCTGTAGAGTTACTTCCTGTCAAATTTAGGTAATCAGCTGCTGGCCAGCTGCTGGCCAGTGGTCTTAACAAGCTTGATATCACTGGGCTGATTTATACGGCAAGGCACAAGGAGCACCATTGAAAACACTTGATTGGAACAATCATTACATTTTAACATAAGTGAACATGCTTACATTAAGTACGGAAAGTCATCATCATGGAAAGATAATTAAAATGACTCTAACCCACCTCTTAAACATTTATGTATTGATTTCTGCTATGGCTGCACACAACCGTTTCTCCTTCAGATCTTTTCATATGAATCAAGAGAGCAGGGACCTTTTAAGATATTTAAGAACCATGATGAATCCTTGTTCATTATCATTTTGAAACTATTTTTTTGAAGCATGCATCTTTGCAAAAATAACTTCAGGCTACATAACATCTTATACTTATACTGACACGGTCACAAGATATATGGATGAAAGGAAGCTACCAGGGTGTTATGGTCAGAATGATCCCCATTCCTCATGTAATTTCTCTTGATTAATCATTGATCAAGCAAACTGAGATGTTTGATCATACCAATATTTAAGCATAAAAAATAAATGAACCTCTCTTTACAAGGTATGACCAAAAACAACTAGACTGTGCTCCCATGCTTTATTCATTGAGTACTGGTCAAAAACTAGACATCTCAGTGGTAAACATAGGTAAATGACCCAAAGTGGAAGCGTCTGTTTCCTGGTCTCACACATACTCTGTCAGAATCAGGGACAGAACAACCAAGATGGAGGTGTCACCTTAAATTAGCGTTTTCCAGTTTTATAGGATACATGCTCTTGTTATTCTGCAGACACAGTCCAGCTTCAACAGATTCTTTTGAGCCTGGCCGACAACACGTGGTAGAATTAGCCTTGGCTTTATCGCGCACACATGTTTGCTTTCTGAAGCATTTCAGTTATTTCTGAGCAGAGGCCACAATAGCCCCAAACAGGAGTCACCAGGTCCATCGTTAAAAGGTGCCGGTTAAGATGATTCATTCTTAGAGTTGGAGGACAAATGAATCCTCGTTGGCTAAGTAAAGGGGAATGTTTCTGCATAAGAGATGGTCCTCACACACTGACACCATCCGTAAAAAGGCCCAACAGGGACTGTACTTCCTGTGACAACTTAAGAAGTACACCCTTCTTCGGGTGCCATTGATCATCTTCTACACTGCCATCATTCTGCTCATCCATCTCTGTTTGGTTTAGTTCATCCACAAAACTAGACAGGTCCATACTGCAATGAACAATTAGAACTAAAAGTCAATGTTTATTAGTCTCCCTTGGGATAAATTTGCCTTGGATACAAGGATCAGCTGTATTGTACTGCTTCCTTAGAACTTCAGAGAGGATCCCCAGGAACAACCTTCCATCCATTCAAGACTTCTATAGGTCCAGGGCCAGTAAAAGGGCAACTGACAAAGCTGTCGACCCAACTCATCCTGGTAACAGGTTATTTAGACTTTTACCCTCAGGTCAGGCATACAGGGCGCTGATGGCTTAAATTAGCTGACAAAGAGCCAGTTTCTACCCCAAGGCTGTTTCTGATGAATACCTTACAGTCAGTGTAGCCAGCTCCAAAATCTCTGCGGTACATTCTACCACTGTGCTTACTTCGTTCCAGAATAATGGTTTTGTTCTGTTTATAGTTTGTGATTTGCTGTTCTGCTTGTTATTACTTGTCTACCTGATTTTTTTTAAATGTATTTATTTTTTTTACACAATGCAAGCATTAGATCCATCCATTCCCTTAGCTCTCAGCAGTAATGACTTTATGGGATTCTTCATAAATAAAATTGATTCTATTGAAAAAATAAATAATTGGCATCCTCCCAAACATGATTACCTCGTCCTCAATAAGTAAGGTAGCATTGGAGGAATATTTAAAACCTGATCGGTGTTTGAACTGTTTAGCCCCAGTAGAACTTTCTGAGTTATCTAAAATTTTAGCTTCATCCAAACCTTCAACTTGTATGTTAGACCCAAGTGCTATATAAATAAATTGAATTAAATTGAATTTAAAGTTTTTTTTTTTTAAATTAATTGATGAATTAATCTGCCAATACCTATTCCAACATAGAAAGGATTCATGGATCAATGTGTGCTTTTGTGTCTCTGCTCTGTCTTCTCTAACCCCCAGTCAGTCGAGGCAGGTGGTCGTTCATACGGAGCCCGGTTCAGCTCCAGGTTTTCCTTCCTGCTAAAGGAGAATTTTCCTCTCCACTGACGCTCAGTATGAGGGATTGCTGCAAAGCCAACGACAATGCAGACGACTGTCCACAGTGGCTCTACGCTGTTTCAGGAGGAGTGAATGCTGCTTGGAGAGACTTGGTGCAATCTCCAAGGTTTCCTTAGATACAAAACCTTTTGACCAATCTATGTGTATGATTTGATTGAGTTTGACTCTGTAAAGTTCCTTGAAATGACATGTGTTGTGAATTGTCGCTATATAAATAAATTGAATTGAATTAATGCCCCCCCCCTCCCAATGTTAGCTATGAACAAGATGAGTCATAAATAAAAATAAATTATGTCAGCTATAAACATGTTTAACATAGTTTCTCCAAGATGGGAGCAAACTATCTCGTTGTCACAAGAAAATAGCTTTTCTTTTCTCACATATTTCATGCTGCAGCACTTTCCTGTGTGTGTGGTCTGAAAAACAACAGTGCTCATGTTGGCTTTTACTTAGAATAACACTAAATGAATTTGAATCAAACACAAAGGAGCTTTATTTGTTATTTAAAATGTTTTCATTAGACCAATTTGGTTTTGGCTACAAAGAACCGTAAAGAGCAATAAGGCACAATGAACTGATTCTTCTGCTCCCTCCAGCTTGCAGCCACTGGTCCAAATATAAATCCTGCGCCAGATGAAGATTATCTGGTCAGCAGATGAATTGATGGTCATGGTGGATTTTCAGATTATTGTAAACAAGAAAGTTGAGTTGAGTCGACTTCTTCTTGATCCTGATACATGTTCTCATCAAACAAACTTGCATTCGTTTTATGAAAATAAAGTCCCAACCCATCGCGTGTCATAGTTTAGTTTCACTTCCTTTCTGACCAAAACAACAGCGAATGCAGCCAAATGTCTTTTTGTGATGTCAGATCCTGGAGCAGCTCCACTCTTAGGGAGTGTAGGAGCAGGTCTGCTGGAGCTGCATCTAAACCGATTAGCAAACAGAGAAAAACAGAGCAGACTGTCTCTATCTGGGAGCGTCCAGCAGCAGGGGATGGAGACCCCTTAAAAACACATTAAGGATTTTTAGGCACCTTAAAAACATTAGAAAATTCAGATGTTTTCCATCGCAGATCCTCCGCCCAGCGGGGACCTGTGAAGCACATTGAATGACATCAGAAAGAAAAAGAAAGAGAGAAGGAGGAGGAGAGGGAGGACAAATTCTTCAAGTATGAGAAAACTTTACTGCTCTCCTCCTTCCCTCCTCTTCTTTCTTTCTCTCTTTTCTTTCCTTTCTCCTTCTGTCCATCCCCCTCCGCCTGCTGGTCAGTCAGACAGAGAACTCTACAGGAACCAGCAGAGAGGTTTCTGGACCAGGGGGAGAAGATCTCCTCACATCTCTGAGCAGGTAAGATGCTTATTTATTCTTGCTAATAAAATTCCCTTTGCATATGTATTCATTTAATTTAAATAAATACTTCAGCTGGGACAATGTCACAAATTTTATGCACGTTATATCAACCTGTTATTAGTTAATTTGCTAAATTCTTATTTCGACCATAATAAGTAAGTTAATATATTTTAACATAAATATTTTTTGACAGAAGATGCTGGTGCTAAAAACGCCATCATAAATCTTGCAATTCTTTATGTAAAATTTGTTATTTTTACTTAAATTAAAAAATAGTTACTTTTTTTTTTTTTTTTTACTTTTCAATACGAAAGCTACTAAAACAATCCATAGGAAATGGTACTTTAACCTGAACATAAAGACAGATTTAGGTCTGAACTTATTCCCCACTTGAGAGCAAACGTTATTATAAGATATTTAAGTATTTTTTTAAATTCTGAGTTGATGAGGTGAGAAATACAACTTCATGGTGGGGTTTGTGAGGGTTTTCCTGGTTTTATGTGGTGTTCATGAGTTTGGTCTGTGGAGGTGTTTTTCCTATAGCGCTGTGATGGATTTCCCAGCAGGTGTCTGTCAAGGCTTCAGAAACATTGTTGAACAAGCCTCAGTTGCTGATCAAGAGAAGCGGCTGATCTAAACTATATAATGATCCATGTTAGGAAACTTTACTCAGGACCTGGTGCAGATTTGTTTGTTTTCTTGACCGTCCCCATGTTAATTGATTTTTTCCAAATTCAGGTGCATGATAACAATGTGCTTCTGGGGTTTTTCACAGACGTGTGTTGAATTTGTCAGTAAATCTGAATTAGCTGTAGGATAATAACAAGCATTTTTATTTTTTTATTTTTTTTGTGGGCAGATAAACAGCCCTCCTTGGCAACAAGCAACATCAAACTAGATGCTGCAGGTTAGATGGGCGGACACAGACGGATAGTTGAAGACTGAAAGAGCATTGCATATTTTTTCTACTTAATCATTTATTTTACCTTAGTATTTGTGGTCTCTTGGTATTTATGGTCAATGTAAAAAAAAAGAAACCAAACCACTGGAAAACATTAAGTAAATCTCTGGAGATCTTGTTAATAACCTAAATCCTTTTGCTTTAAACTTTAAATTGTCAAATTATCATTTAACCTTTTTAATAATTTTTTTAAACTTTGGAATTTTCTAATATTGGAAATATTTAGGATGTTATTTTTGTAAAACATTAAATACGATGTTGGAGAAATAAAACCTTGTGTCCAGGGACCTGTTCTGAGCTTTGAGCCTCTGGGAGAATGCTCGGCTAGAAGCAGTTGTGTTTACCATTTACTGCGTCACAAAAAAGTATCAGATGTCTTCTAGTTTCACTTTTGGTCACGCTAAAAGATTTCAGATCATGAAACAATTTTTTTATAGCAGACAAAAATAACCTGGTTAAATACCAAAACCATTTTTGTATGATGAAAAATGCTTTCAAAACCAAACAGGCCTAATTAGATAAAGTAGTTGCTTCTCTTGCGAAATGGTTAATTTACTGTGATGAATCACATTTTTGAAGCTCAATTTCAATTGCCACCATCTGCAGGCTTAAAGATCCCAAACTACAACACATCATGCCCTGCTTTCAATAAAATTCAGTAACAAATGATAAAGTCAATGGTACGTTTGTATCACTCTGGATAGGGTTCCATAGCTATTTCTAAGGCTTTAGGACATCAGCAAACCACAATGGGAGCCATTATCCACAAACGGAGAAAGCATGGAGCAGTGGGGATCCTTCCCAGGAGGGGCCTGCCAACCAGATTTACTCCAAGAGCGCACCAACAATTACCACACAGTTAAATAACAGTTAAAAACCGAGATGTAGCTCGATGAAGAAGAGTCTCACTGTAGCAACTCTAAATTGACTGAGATTTACAACATGATGCAGGTAGTATTCAGCAGGTGAAGTTTTGAGAAACAAAACTAAGGTGCTGGCAAGCAACCAGCCCTTTAACTTGAACCCAGGACCTTTCCAGTATATCCTTGTTTTTGCAACAACATAATGTACAAGGGTGGTGGCCTCCGGGTACAGTTGTCCCCATATTACAATTGCTGTAATTGTGACCATAACTCAGCCCCTTGGGAACAATAAGTGGCCATCAGAGCTCTAACAATGGGTTGTAAGCCTGATGGTCCTCCTTCGGCCTGTGAATGACCAGTTTTGAATGTCACACTTAAACCCGTTGATTCTCTATGCAAAGATACAGCCTATAAAGCTGAGTTTACCTACAACTCTTCAGACTACAGAAGTCTCTTGGAGAAGAGCCAAAACGTTTCGACAAAAATTAACCCCTCCAGAGGACCTACTCAATTTCTTTATTTATTTTTTAACATAGCGTAAAGTGTATTGTGGCTTCGAGTTCCTGGTTTGTGCACTCACCGTTTGTCTGCGGATGGAATCCAGAACTGAGGTTTACCCTAACCGTCGCTACCAGAACAACACTGAACTCTTTCCAAACGCTGGAAATGAACCAGAGAAGGTGCAACTGTAGTGTCGTTTGGAGAAAGCTCTGTGGACTAAGCGTCAGGTTGGGAGTTTTTGGAACCTTCACAATAAATGATGAAATTGAATTGAGAGAAGAAAAGTGACCATCAGGACAGTCATGGAAGGTGCTTAGCCTCCTGGAGGTAAAATAGATTCTTATGGCTGCAGTCAGACTTTACATTCTCGGCTGCTCCCAACAGACATAATAACTGTTTATATCATGCTAATCGTTGCACAGGTTTCTGATCCGACCATTAATTGTTTCCACTATTCCAAAATGCTAAGGTAACTTGCACACGCCTTAACTAGGGATGCTGACGCACTATTATGCATATTGGATATTCTATTATGTGTCATGTTAAATAGGCCGGAGGTTTTTTTTGTTTTTTTTCCACATTCAAATATTTTCCACTGTGCAATACTTACTCCGGTATTTACTTTTATCTTCTATTCTTGGTGTTTCTTTAGAGCTAACTTTCGATTAGGCTGGTTTGTTCTCTCCTTTTTCTTTTTCCCTTCTTTTTTTCATTGCTAATAATCGTGTAACTCTCCGTGTGTATGCCTCTGTCACACCCAAACTTCTCCATTGCAGGACAGTAAAGTAATTCTTATCTTATCTTATCTTATGGTCGGTCCAGACAACCATGGGATGTTCTGCCCCTTAGTGTCAGGTCCTCAAAAGCTTAACAGCCAGTTACTCCTGGTCACCCACATCATTTTCTCTGATGTACAGAGGCAGCAGCAGAAGAAAGCGTACTGGTGAAGCTTGTTATCCTTTTCAGAAATTTGTGAGAGGACTGCTGCAACAGTCTAATGCGTTGACCTCCGAGATGGATTACTTAGAGGGCTCAGGTTGTGAAAGAATGGGAGCATTGGCAAACTTGTTCTTCAGCTCTGTCAATGCCTCCTCGGCCTCAGGTGTCCAAAGAACATGTTGTTTTGGTGCGACTGAAGCAAATGAGGGGAGCAGCCGTTTAGGTGTAATTCTTAATAAAGCGGTGGTAGAAGATAGCAAAATCCAGTAACCCTTGCAATTGTTTTCATCCCGGCTGTCTTCTGCGTTTCCTCAGTAGTCATCAGGAATGTTTTTTCAAAAATAGAATCCATTTTGTTTTTCAGAGCGAAACAAAAGGTCAGAGGTTAGACTGGTCTCCTTAACAGTCTCGTAAGGCTAAACTGAGTGGAAAAGCAGCAATCCTTACAACTTTTCCATTGTTGAGACAAAGGGGCTGTAACAGCTGCTGGAAATGCCAAGAACAGAAATTTAAGAAGATGGTGGGCACCAGCTGACCTAAATCTGACAGTTAAAGATGGAAATTTATAGCCCGCCTCGTTGATTGTGTTAACAGTCCAGCTTGCCGCTGGTTCTTCACTGGTGTGTCTTTGTTTTCTTGGACATTTTAAGTGTCTTGATACCAGTCAGTCGTTGTCTGAATTAGACAACCTGCCCAAAGCCTGTCTGTGTATTTCAAAGCGGAATATCATAGTGCATGAATAAAACTGAAACGCAGCCGAAACAATAAAAACTAACAGCTATTAAGTGAAAATCTGGCTAACATCTTATATGTGGATCCCCTGAATTCACATTAATTTGCAAAATTTCCCTCCACATACCTTCTATTGTAGATTTTAATAATAACTTTCCACAGAATGATACAAAAGAAAATCTGCCTGACTAGTTAAAAGATATTAATGACTATGTGTATGTTGTCCACTAATTTGAATTTATTGCTCCACACGCAGAAAAAAATGACGTTATGTTCTTGCGAACTCCTGGCAGCTGCTTTCTCCATTCAGAGCTGCTGCTGAACGTTGCTTTGAACAGTCGATCTGTCAGATATTAACCAGCTTTGGTTGTTAGACCTTACAGGGGAGACCCAGGCAGCTATATAATTTAAGGTCTGACTCATATTAAGATGTGTTCAGCTACTGTTTTTGTGTTATCAGCAATGTCACGAGAAAATGTAGGTGGTAGGATACTTTTGCTTTTTGATTATAAAACAGCGTGCCTAAGAGAAATGGAAGAAAACTAGAACGTGGAAAATGTAACTTTTTACCCACTTTAAAAATCTGAAACTGGTCACAGAGTCTTCCAGTTGTTAGCGCTGTTGGTTAGCAGGGTTTGGTTTGAATCCCTGCCTGGAATCTTTCAGTATGTAGTTTGGATATTCTCCTGTTTATACATGGGTTCCCTCTGGATACTCCTACTTCCTCCTACAACCCAGTATAATATATACATGTTATGTTATTTGGTCTTTTTAAATTGCTCCTAGGTATGACTGTTTGCATGCAAGGTTGTCTGTCCGACGTTTCGTATTGTTGCCTTGTGATGAGCAGGAAACTGTAGCAGTGGGTACCTCATCCATCCATCCATCCATCCATCCATCCATCCATCCATCCATCCATCCATCCATCCATCCATCCATCCATCCATCCATCCATCCATCCATCCATCCATCCATCCATCCATCCATCAAGTTAGGAGCTATTTACTGTTGTTGTTTAACCCTAAATAAGAGATGTGAGCATTTCAATTTCACCATTTTGATAAAATTGTTACGCACTTAAGTAAAGGATGGTTTTCTCAACATTAACATCAACTGCTTTTATTGCTGAAATGGTCAGTTATTATTGAAATGTTGCTTTTAGAATGCATAATTTCTTTAAAACTCACTAAAAAGCATAGAGGTGATATTCCAGAGCAAAGAACCATTGACAAGTGCAAAATGTGGATCATTATATAACTGAAACAGACAGAAAACAGGTTTTTGAACAATAAATACATAAAAAACAAATAAATAAATTGGAGAAAATATATATTCAGTAAGATTGAGAAATACAAATACTTACAGCATGAAAAGGTTACACAACAATTAATTCTCTGAGTAAAGGATAAGCAGTTCTGCAGCTACCAAGCTTTTTCACACTACTCTGAGAAGTTGCATTCAAAGACTATGTATAACGTTAAGAAGAAGAGTAGAAATTTGTGTATGTTTTTCAAACCAAGCTCATTTTTAATTCTAAGTTTAAATGTAAGGGATTTTGTAATTTAGCAACTGGACTGAATTTTTGTTCTTTCCTTTTTATAGTGACTTTAATCAAGTCATGTTGTTCTGATATAAAAACCAACAAGCTAAGTCAAATTATGGCTTTTCTCAAAAATAAATAAAGTTTAGAATATATGTCAGGTAGTGATGCAGCACTCAATCAACTACTGATTCCTTATTTAACCTTAATTTAACCAGGTGAAAACCTCATTTAGAATAACATTTATTTTTCTAGAGAGACCTCATTGAATAATATTTGAATCTCCCCTTGGTCAATTGGAAGCAGGGATCAACAGGTCAAGTATATAAAGAAATCTGTCTGTTGTTGCCTAAATAAAGTAAATTCATTGATGCAACTCAGACAGAGGGTAGGAAGAAATGCTTTAATGCATGAAAGGGGATAATCTTGTAATTCCTTTATATTTTATTAGATTTTAAACTACTACCTCTCTTAAGGTACCTGCAGCTTCTATTGTTAAATTTGTCATATTCAACTGTAAACCTTGGACAAAATTCACACATATGAGTTTGTTTGCCTTGTTTTTACCAGACAGAAAATCATAATCAGTGATTCAGACCCAGAATTGTTTCACAAAAACAAAAAAATCTGAGTTCAGTCCTTATTATTTTAATACCTTAAAGCTTGATAACCCCCCAAAATCTGCGTAATGAGGGAAAATACAAAGACAAGAACTAAGAAAGAATTTGTTTTAAACATCTTTTTTATGGGGGAAATACAATACAAAGATTTCTACATTTATTAAAGGTTTTTATAATTATAGGCCTTTTTTTTACATAGTCCTTTAAGGTTTACACAAATCAATATAGTTTTGGTAATTATAAATGTTGGGGCATTTCAGAAATTTTAAAATGGAAACTTTGTCATCAAATCTTGTCAAAAAAAAAAGGATGTAAAATGACTCAAATAACCACCAGCTGCGAAAAAGTCCGCCATAAATGCTCGGCTTCGGTCTGCTGCATCCTGCACGTATGTGTAGACTAGGTGTACGGTAACAGAGTCTCTTTCACACAAATTTACAGTTTTCTTGGGGTTCATTGGCCGACATGCAACACTGACAGGCCCATAAACAGCAAATGGTCCCCATTTGTGCTAATCGTATCCAAGTCTGCTGAGCTAACATGAAATTTAAGGTGGGCTTTAATGTGGGATCCCGGTTCTCTTTCAGGTGGAAAGTTGTTGGAGTAGAGAAGAGGAAAGGCGTCATCACCTATGAAGAGTCTGACTGAGACAACGTGACAGCAGCTCAGAGATCCCTATCCTGCAGAAAATGAAAGTCTGAAAGTGTTAGAAAAAAAAAAAAAAGGTCCAGTCAAAGGTCAATCAAAGTGCCCAGTTTTCCCGAACCGTTAAACAGCTTTCCTTTCCCTTTCCCTCCCTCCAACCTTTGGAATGGATTCCGGTCTGTTCCAAGTCATGCTTCCCCTCTTCCCCTCCTTCATTTTTATGCTTCTGGCTGGACCAGCGATCCTGACCCCATCAACCATCAGGGAGTTACAGGTCAGAGGTCAAAGGACACCAAGGGCTGCTGAGCAGGACTCTATCAAGGTGATTCAACCTACCTTTGGTCAACCCATCAAAGGTCAAAGAACAAAAGCACAAAAGTAATTAAAATAGATTAAAACCTAAGGATGAATTGAGTTCCAGCATCGGAAGTACATTAGTTTACCAGGTTTAACAGCAACTGCATATTTAGTAGAGCTGACCTGTGGTTTGGTTGCAATGGTGTGCAAAATTGCCTGTGATGTGTAAATAAGTCTGTTAAAAGAAGAACTCGCCCTCCAAAACAAAGATGACTTTTTGTCCTCTAGATCACCATGCTAAGGCTTGCTTCTTTAAGAGAGAGAATGCAACACACATTTAGGACATTAATCTTTAGGGCATCCAAATATACTTCAGAGATGCATTGAAGATGAGGCATGTGGGCAATAATCAAAATAAGGATGCTGTCTTAGTCATTACTATAGATTTTTTAAAATTCCCTGCCAAGACGTAACAGATTCTCAATATAAACATAAAGTAGGAATGTTCAGCTTTTGGAGGGACTCCATAAACAAAGTTTAATGTCTTGCCTTCTCTGTTGCTGTTGTTGTTGCAGGTAGTGATCTCAGAGGGATGTTCCTCTCAGGGGGATTCATCTGATATGAGCCAAGGAGGTAATACTTATTGATTTGGCAAGACACATTAATCAGCTATATGTTTTACTGCTATGAAAACTGTAGAAATACCTAACAGGTGGAAGAACAGATTTATTTTTTAAATTCCCCTTCAAAATATCAATAAACAGGTTTTTTCATCTCTCTCCTTACGACAGACAGTTATGTTTGAGTTTCCTACATTTTTATCCTCAGGTAAAGAAATTGATCTGGCACCTGGCTCTCCTCTGGTGCTAACCCATAAGATCAGACTGGTTCCATCAGGGTCAGGTTCTGGGTCTTGTGGATGTGATGCAGACTTCGCTGCTCTGCGGGAGCGGTTAGAAAGTCTGGAGCGGGAGATGTCTGACCTTCGGGGGAAGTGCGGAGAAACAGGAGGAAGCTGCTGTACCTCTGAGAGCAAAGGTGAATAATAATGTCTTTTTTCTAAGACAAGGTTCATGTTATGAGTCTTGGGTACTAGGTTTGGTTTTTTACTTGTGTCTGTTGACTCATCATCTCTCTGTGGGTAGTTAGTTTATTCCTGTGTACTTATCCCCCAGTGTATTCAAGTTTATTCCCATTGGTTAGTATGTATCCTTTTCTCTTGATGTTTCCTTGTGTCTTCAGCTCCTCTGTAGTAATTAGTTTAGCTTATCTTCAGCCTCAGCTGCTCTATATTGTCTCATGATTAATACACCAGGTTCCAATATCATTCTCCACACCTCCCTCAGTATGCTCTCTGATGTCACTTTGCTTGTTTTTTGCCCACGTTATCCCCTGTTCTCTCCATCCATGCTCTATCTTCTGTTCTCCTCGTGCTGTGCTGTAAGTTTTTGCCTTTTGTTATAACTAAAATCCCACAATTCATCGTGCCACAACCTAGGTCCCGTCTACACTTTAGTCCAGCTTCCAAACCACAAACCTAGACAGTTCAAGCTTTAATTTCGAGTCTCAGAGCAACTTTCTATTAAAGAAAAAAATAAAACATTTGACTGGGCATTGTGCTGTATACAAAACAACATTTACAAAACAGAACAAAGTGTTTTAACATAAACTTAATATTTTCAAGATTATAAATATCCCTGAGAGAATCTATAAATCCTCAGGGCTCGTCTCCCTTTTTGAATTGAACTCAGGAATTTGTCCATTCAAAAAGGATAATGACCTGCTGAAAACTCTCCATGCAAACACTAAAGCTGCCAAATCCCGTCTCTGGGCAACAAACTTTTCCATCTGACTATCAAAATAAAATTAAGTCCAAAGATTATACAAAGACTGAAAGCTAGTTCTATACAAATCTTTTTCAGCATCATCATTGTTATCATTACATAAATAAACAGAGTTTGGAGTTTTTTTTTTTTGTTGATAGAAAAGCTCTTCACACGTAACACTAACATTAGTACTCCAGCTATGTCAGCATATTAAAATGAGTGCTAAAATAAATCCACTTCTTTTATTTATGTCTATTACAATGAAAATATTTAAATCACACTGGATTTGCGTTGCCACACCGGATTTATATACTCATGATACTCATGATCCCTTTATGTAAATAAATATAGCAGGGTTTCAGATGCTCTTTGTCTGAACTCAGAGTATAGTGTGTTCTCTTACCTCAATTCCTTTGTATTTGTGTTGCTGTTGTTTTTATTTATTTTTTCATTACCTCAGCCCTGTGGTGGTTTCTGATGTGGGTGCGATTTGGCTTTCTGCACCATTAGTTCCCAAAAGAAAGTTTTGTCATTTGCACTGTTCCAAGACAAACACAATTTCTTAAATTGCATGTCTAATAGGGGGAAGAGCCCCATGATGCCCTGTGCAAGCACAGTGAGAAAATATGGCTGTGCACCTTCTGCTGCCTGTTAATTAATGATGCTCAAGATCTGATCAAGAGTTTGGTGCTACATTAAAGGGCTATTTCACTGGGGGCTTTTGTGTGTGTGTGTGTGTGTGTGTGTGTGTTGATGTTCCTAATATTTTTAATAAAAGTTAGTTTTTTGGAGCTCTATGAGCACAATAATCAGTGTGACAGGATTGTTATTTGATACTGTAAAAAGGCCAATTCTCTTACCAATAAAAATTAAGCTATAAACATTGGTGTGTGTATATATATATATATATATATATATATATATATATATATATATATATATATATATATATATATATATATATGCACACAGAGAATACTGGCAAACACTTTAGGTTAATCCTCTTCAAGCGCCCTGAAATTGAGGCCAGCTCACCAACGTTTGTATAAATAAGAAATATCTGAAGTCGCTGTGCACATGCCCAGTACGTTATCAGTAACAGCTGTGGGGCACAAATGCTATGGCCCCCCAGTTCGGATCATCCAATAAAAATACTGGATGGGGGGTGGATTGGGGGAAGGTTCGTGAATTGGCAATTTGCGCTGGGGCTGTAAACACGGGGATCTCCGCACGGCCTCCCCTGACGTAGCTGCTTCTTGTGAGGGCCTGCTCTCGGCCTGTGAAGGGGGTGGGGGGGGCGTCGTAATGTGGCCTTCCCAGCGTGGCTGTGTTCATTCTCTGGAGGCTCTCAGCTTGATCTGTCGCAGGAAACCACTCCACACAGAGTTGCCTCTGCTTTCTTCACTCAGCTTTCTTGACCCTGCAGATGCTTGTGAGTCTCTGAACCCCATGTGCCCCCCCCAGTGTCCCTTTTCCACAGGGGAAAAGGGAGATAAATCCAAGGGGACTTGCTATATAGCAGTGTTGTATGCTGTATGTTGTATCAGGTTGTATGCATCACAGAAAAATTAGTTGCTGCAAACAGGTGATGAGTTTTTGGGCCCCACTTAACCAAACATTTGAGTGGTGTCTCTGGCATAAGTTATGTGATAGGACAGGGGTATAAAAGGAGGGGCTTAATGCAAGAACCTCCACCGACTCAGCCTTACTTTTGAAGTTTAGATTTTTTTTTTTAAATAATGCGGTGAAACATCTGAAGCATGTTGTTTCCTTATATATTTGCCTGGCTTTAAGACCTAGAGATCAGCTTGTAAATTTTTACCTTGTCATAATTCCATACATATGTTAATAATATGGCCAGCTTCACCTCTCAGGGCTTAAATGAAAAGATTATAGTATTTAAAGACTTATAACTTGGTGTTTTATTGGAAAGGTGACAGGATTTAAAATCATGTTGTGTTTTCCAAAGATTTTATGTTTTAAAGTAATGAAATGCCTTTTTTACTTTGAATTATCTTTAAATAAAAACAAAGTATAAGTATTGGGAGAAAAAAAGTGGTGATCAAAATTATTATCACAAAGATAAAAATACTTTATGCTTCAATTATCTTGACTAGAAAAGCCCTTGACAAGGATAGGCCATCGTGATGAAGATTATTATTTAATCAACACAATACAAGCGACAGTGGATAGTCACTGAATGGTCATCCAGGAGGAGTGAATGCTGCAGTGATAGTGATTAGATACAATCTGCTGGGTTTCCTTAGAAAACCTTTTAACCAATTTGAATAATAAACTTAACTTGAATGGATTGTTTGATAATTAAGGTCAATTAGGAGTATATGTAATCTACTTGGGAACTCTATATGATTGGATTGAATTTTTTTTTTAATCTTTTTTGTTTTTGTTTTTTTTGCAGTGTGCCTTAAAAAGACATTTGTTATGATCTGGTGCTATATAAATAAACTAAGTTGAATTGAATTAGTTAGTGGTTAGCTCTTTGACTTACAAAATTAAGAAATGTACCCTGACAAAAATACAAGATTTCAGTAACATCTGAATCTTTGATGCTGCCTTCAAAAACCAAGTCAAACCAACTTTATTTATAAGCACTTTAAAAACAACCCAACTGACCAAAGTGCTGAACACATTTCATAAATAAGCAGTAAAACACAAAGACAAAAATACGAAAAGATGTTACAAAGCAACTTGAACAAATAAAATATGCTATCAAAAGCCAGTGGAAAAAAAGATGAGTTTTCAGAGCAGATTTAAAAAATACACAGTGAAGCAGCCTGTGTAATGTTCACTGGCAGATAATTTCAAATCATTGGCACTGCCAAAGAAAAATCTCTGTGTCCTCTGCACATTCAGGAGAAACTGGTACACTGAGCTGAGTGAACCGGAGGGCCAATGTAATTCTAAAAGCTCAGCGAGGTAAGGCGGGCCAAGACCATTCAAAGATTTTATAACAAATGATTGAATCTTAAAATTAACCCTAAAATGAACAGGCAGCCAGCACAGCAAGGCTGGAGTTATGTGCAATCCTATTGATGTACCAGTTAAAAGACGCCCGGCTGCATTCTGCACCAGCTGAAGACATGACAGGGATGTTTGTGACACACATATGTTATACAGATAGTATGCAGTGTGAGAAAACTAGGTATTAATTGTCCTCCAGTAGCCTAAGCCTATAGCAGAAAAACTACAGAGATAGCTCAGGATAACCTAAGTCACTCTAACTAGAAGCTTTGTCAAAAAGGAAAGTTTTAAGATTAGTCTTGAATGTAGACAGGGTGTCTGCCTCACAGACCAAAACTGAGAGTTGATTCCACAGGAGAGGAGCCTGATAGCTAAAGGATCTGCCTCCCATTCTACTTTTAGTGGCACACTTGTGCCTCCTAAAAATGTAGCCCAAGGGAAGCAGGCACATCATAAAAAGTAGAGACCCCAAAACTGAGCCCTGTGGAACCCCAAAGGAAAGGGCAACAGAGGAAGATTGCCCATGTTGACACAGAATGTGTCAGGTAGAACCTGAACCAGTCAATGGCAGTGCCTCAAATGCCTAGAAAATGCCACGGTCACTGGATTATGACAGTTTCCTTGACATAAAGAAGAAAATATTATTTTCTAAGTAAGACATCAAAAACGCTAAAACAGTGTTGTATAACATTAATACTGTTCCTTCTAAAATACTGTAGTCTGTTGGAGAAATTAAAAAAGGCTTGGTGTAAACTTCTGAGCAACTTAAACTTGTTATTTTTATTTTACACAACTATAAAATTCGACAGTTGCTGAAAAAATTAGCAATATAAGTCGAGGGCATGAAAGCAAAACAATGACAGAAAAAAAAGAAGAGTTAACCTCTTCCTTTCTCCCTCCATGCATTTCTGTGTGTAACGGTTACCGCTGGCGAACCCGAATTTCAGCCGGACACAGAATTACGTAAAAAAAAGGGGTTTATTGAAAAAGCAAAAAACAGACCAGGAGATGCAGGTGTTACCAATTTTGAGCCAAAGCAGGTGGAGCACGTAGACAAACTGAAAATACCACGATGGCAGGGCACGAGTGACGAGATGTGAGAAGAAATGAACTTTGAAATGATGATCTGGCAGCGAGTGGATCAGTGAGGCAGGTATATGAAGGCAGGTGAACGGGTGAGCAGAGTTGGAACTAATTAGTGACAACAGGTGGAAATGGTCTGGGCAGATGACTGGAGACCTAAGAGTGGACAGGGAGGCGACGGGGGGCTTTTGCTGAGGAGAGTGGAAACTAATTGGTCCAGAACAAAGCAAACAAAAACCTAAATCATGACACTGTGGAAGTTTCCGTTCGAGCATTTAACGTTGAGGCTAGATCTTCATGACGAAGTACTATTTAAGACAAGGTTTCTTTTCATTTTCTTTTTTTTTAAAACTAAGGTGTCATTTACAACACAATCTGGATTGTTTTGTAGCCCAGTCCTGCGTCAAGAATGGACTGATCCAGCACAGGTTTGATTTAGTACAACAGGGTTGCGGGTTTGACCCTGAATAATGGTCTACAATCTCAATCTAGAAAATGGGTTGAAGCATCTGAGGTCAAATATTGAGGCTACCAAAATACTGTCTGAAAATATTAACCATAATTTAGTAATATGTTCTGAATTATTCTAGATAATTTAGTGATCTACGTTTAAAATAGAATGATATTTGGTTAAAGTTAATGATTCTATCCATTTTATATTTTAATAGTAGAGTGTCTATCATAGAGAAGATAAAGCCTGCTGTAAACATCTACAGCTGAATTAATGGCCACATTTTTACTGAAACTTGTGACTGATTATATACTAAACTGCCAGCAACTAAGCTAATAGAGCCCAGTTTATTACCCACTTTGCTTGACGTCCTCTGAGAAGGAAAAAAAATATTATTTGTTTTTTTTGTTCCGTTGGTGAGGCAAGACTTAAATAAAAATAAAAATTAACACTGGTCTTTATGTGTCATAAATGTAAGAAAGTATTTTAAGAATTTTAGATTGCAATTTAAAGGAGCAATAAGTAAGACATTTACTGTAAAATCGATACCTGTCCTGTGGAAGTAAAAAATCTGTGGGTTTTCACAGCCACAACGGACCATTGAGTAAATGGCTGGTCTCTGTGAAAGGCATTGAGTATGTGTTGTTCCGATTTTAACCACTAGGTGTCAATGTTACTTATTGTTCCTTAACCAATTAAACTATAATTGCTCACAGTACCTTCAACATTAACTGGCATCCCTCCCTAGGAAAACATCTTTATCCATCTTTCATTCCAGTGTCTTAATCTTATTTTAAAAAGTAAAAAAAATTGATTGGATAAGAGGTATACTGTGCTTCAGTGGTAGTGCAGGTGCAGCTCCTTTCAAGTCTAGCCTGAAGCCATTTACTGCATTTCTTTCCCTTCTCTGCCCCTTGTTCCTGTCAAAAAACTGATACATATAGGCCACCACTGCCAAAAGTATTTAAAAATACAGATACCAATATGTTTTTGTCAATCTTTAAGATGAGCAAGAAAGAGAACGTAACCATTCAAGTAAGATTTATTTATTAGCCAGGAAATGGCTATAAGAACATTGCTACTTGGTAATGTTTCTCAAAATCAGCAGTCGAAGTGAGAAGATGAGTATACATGTTTTTCTTCACACCGTGTTCATTAAATTTTAGCAGGATGAAAAACCTAAAATTGCTTTCCGCTCCATTATTCTGACTGTGACCTTCCTGAACTTGGTGTATCATTACATTTTCTTTCATCTTCAATAGCAACAAGCAAACTGCAGCTGTTCTGGTCAGAGTTTGACAGGTTGAGTCATTACCACTCTCCCACGGACTTTTGAAATGTTGGACGTTAGACCAGCTGGTCTTTTTTGATTAAATAGGCCAGATTACATTTTTAAGGTACTCCAACAGGGTTGGGTGTCTCCCAAAGCATTGTTCTTGTTCTTCGCCCAACATAAAGGTATACAGAATACTTGTATATATGTACACAAAACAAAAATGACGAATGTGTTTTTTGCATCTGTTTGACTCAACCCTTCATCAATCCAGCTAAGAGAAACTTTTGAATCTCTCTCTCTCTCCTTTAGGTGCTGGCTGTTCCATAAAACCCGACAACGAGGAATGTCCTAATGAGTGCAGTGATCAGGGTCGCTGTGTGGATGGCAAGTGTGTCTGCTTCCCGGGCTACAGCGGGCCGGACTGCAGCAAGTCGGGATGTCCCGGGAACTGTGACGACCACGGGAGGTGCGTGGACGGAGAGTGCGTGTGCGATCCTGGTTTCTCCGGTCCTGACTGCTCCCAGAAGCTCTGTCCGGACAACTGCAGCAATCGTGGGAAGTGCGTGAACGGCCAGTGTGTATGTGATACTGGTTTCACAGGTCCGAGCTGTTCGGAACAATCTTGTCCCAGAAACTGCAACAGAAGGGGGCAATGCGTCAATGGCCAGTGTGTGTGCAACGCTGGATTCACAGGTCCGGATTGCTCCAAAAGGAGCTGTCCGGATAACTGCAACAATCGTGGCAGATGTGCCAATGGTAAATGTGTTTGTGACACCGGCTTCACTGGTGCTGACTGCTCTAAGGTCACCTGTCCAGGAAACTGCAACAACAGGGGGAGCTGTGTCAATGGACAGTGTGTTTGTGATGATGGCTTCACCGGCAAGGACTGCCTGGACAAAACATGCCCTAATGACTGTAATAAACGCGGGAGATGTGTAGATGGAAGTTGTGTCTGCAACGAACCCTACACAGGTACTGACTGCTCTGAGATCACCTGTCCGGGGAACTGCAACAGCAGGGGGAGCTGTGTGAATGGACAGTGTGTTTGTGACAATGGTTTCACTGGTGCAGACTGCTCTGAAAAAAGCTGTCCCAACGACTGCAGCAACCGCGGAAGATGTGTTGACGGCCAGTGCGTCTGTGAGGGCGACTTCACTGGTGACGACTGTTCCGAGTACGCCTGCCCTGAGAACTGCAACAACAGGGGGCGCTGCGTTGACGGACGATGTGTTTGTAATGAGGGATTCACCGGCGAAGATTGCTCTGAACAAGCCTGTCCCAACAACTGCAACAACCACGGGAGATGTGTGAACGGAAAGTGCATTTGCGATGTTGGGTTCAGCAGACCGGACTGTGCTGCCAGAGGCTGTCCCAATGACTGCAGCAGCAAAGGACAGTGCATCAAGGGAAAGTGTGTTTGCCGGCGAGGATTTACCGGACCCGACTGCAGCCAGTGTAAAGAGGGCTTGACTGGACCAAACTGTAATATTGGTGAGTCAGAGCCACAGATGGTTTTACAATCCATCCCATTCCTGTAGACGTCCTGATGATATTGATTCCTTGATCAGGTGTTCTTTTTTTCAGGTGTTCTTTGTGCACATGACAAGTTACACTCAGGAGTAGCTGTAATTGTGTAGAAACATTACCCAGCTATCTGGCTGCACTGTAGGGGATCAAATTCACGGGATCACAGGCAAATACTTATATTAGTAACGCATTCTTTTTGTTTTTTTTGTTTGCTAATATTTCGTCTCATCTTGCAAAAAGATTTTTACTCTTTATTGTGTTGTTTTCTTGGTGAGCTACCTTACTTATAGGAACGAGAGCGAATACCCTAACCCCCAACGCATAACATATTTAACGGACTTCAATTTCCCTCCAAATTTCCTGACAGTGAATTTTGAAATTCCTGTTTCCTTCTCTTCCATCATAAAATGATTTGTAGGATCAGCCCACTTCCCTCGGTCCATTGCGCTGGTGCCTTCATCATACTGTTGTTGTTTTTAAGTGATGTTGCCAGGGTGTGTTTGCGCATTAACTCGTCTGTCTGGAGGCGGTTCAAGCTGCAATCATTCCGCTGACGGAACTGTTTCATTAATAGTGGAGCAGAACCTAGACCCACTGCCCATAAAACGGCCTCATAATCGTGTTTAATGGGATTCTGCGATGCCCACGTCTGATACAAGACAGACATGAGTGTGCTTCAGAGTGTTAAGAGTTTCCCTGAATGTGTCCAAGCATATACAGGGCTTGATGGAGAGGGATGTCCCACAATTTGAAATACTCTTGTGGAAAAGCTAAGTGGATTGCACAAACTTGTGCACACATAACTCAATTCCGGAGAAGAAAAAATCAACACTTTTCCAACTAAAAACGCTGAAAAGAAGACTGAAGAAAGACGTTGTTCACTGTTCCAAATATAACAAGAGAAGAGCATGTTTTTTCAGCATATTTGTAAAAACAGCTTTTGTAAGACATGTGGCCATCATTTAGCTTGATATACAGTAGAAAGTGCCGTCCTAAATGTTCGAACATTTGCCTCTGATTAGGTTTAATTTAGTGTGTACAGAACACGTTGACTAAATAGCCACTTTATTCTGACATAATATACACTTCTGATCAAAGTCGTAAAACCGGGCAAGAAATTACGTGTATTTCTATTTCGTCATGCTCCGACATAACTAGTAGTGTCTCGAAATATGAAAAGAAGAAACAAAACAACAGCCCGTGAGAAAAACTGCAGAGTAGTCCCGCACAAAGCACGTACATCTGTTTCCTTATTCAGCAGCAAGCAGCCGATGCATACACAACACTCCCAAAGGGCCGTGCATTCATTAAAGCCAAATAACTTTCTGTTTTATCTGGTGCTTGTGTTCCTCCATTTCAATTGGAGTGGTGGCCTAGTGGTCAGAGCAGTGTGCCTGCATTCTGAGAAGGCTGCAGGTACCCAGTTCAAACCCTGAAGATGCTATTATGGGTCCCTGAGCAAGACCCTTGGCCCCAGATTACTCCCTGAGTGCTGTAAAAAAAAGAACTGCCCATTGCTCCCTATTGGATGGGTTAAATGAAAAAGACAAATTTCGTTGGCATGTACAATTGCAATGACAAATAAAGATTTATTTCATTCTATTGGCAGCCTGGCCCATATCCAAAATCTGCCCCGAATTTTGCATGTTCCCCTAAATAAGCCTCATCTTAGTCACACTGAAAATGTTTCACAAATGTTTTCAGTTCTAGACCAAGGAGATGCCCTTTGTGAAGTCATCTTCACCACATGGAGCATCTGTCTCACCAGCCTTATGGAAACACCCACTCCGAGCATTTCTAAACAAATTTTGAACGTGAATAATAAGAGCAGTGGGGCTACTCACAGCTGAGACCTAGTTCACTGGTTCTGTGTTGGATTTAAATCAGTAGTGTACGAGAACAGAGAAAATCTTGACTTGAATTGGTAAAAATATGACCCCTTTTTAAATTTAGTCTTGTTTGAACCCTTTAAGAACTTTCTTAAAGACTAGTGAGTTAAAACACTTGCATTTGTTTTACCTTCATTCATTCCCAAAACAAGAAAGAGTAGCAGTAGAAAATGTATGGACTGATGTCTGTTTTTCCCACTTGGATTCGTCCTCCAGCAATTTGGTCTAAGTTTACATCTGGTAGCTTTTTAATCAAGACTTATCTTTATGTTTAAGGGAAGAAATACACGGGAGAATGATAAAGAACTGGTTTTAGCGAAGGTAGTCTGGCCGTAGAAGATTTCCGTGCAGTGCTTGTGTGATTTGCTTGTTAGACTTGGATGATTGCTTACGGGAACATTACGTCATGCTCTCAGTGAGTGGTGAGATTTTCAGCTCTACATTTATGAGAGCCCTGTTGCAGTTAGACGAGTCTGTGAATTATTATCTCAGTAAGCGATCATTCTGTTCATACATCAGCAGGGTGGCTCCACTGGGCAGAGCTCCTGAACTTTGAGAATGCATGGATGTTGTAAAAGAGACTAAATTAGAGTCATAAACAGCTGGTGGGGCTTTTGGGTGGAGTCAATATTCACCAAGCACATGTTCACACGCTCCTCCTTAGGTGTGGAGATGTAAATCACAGCGAATACGATCAAAATAATGTCAGATGAATCCAGCCAACTCTTGACAACTGAATATTGCAGACGGAAACGAGCCAGCAAGATGCTACTGCACTCTTGCTACTCACCTAAAAGGCTTTTTCCAACTGATCCCTACAACAATCCTACAGCTACAGCTATCACATCTGCACCGGGATCTGCTAAATTTCCTCAATATTTAGGGATAACCCATTAAATCAAATTTGTGAGTCTGTCAGATATAGCTTGTGAAGCTTGAATTTCTTTTTGCATTGTTGTAAATTTATCAACCCCCCCCCCCCCTTGAACCACTGCTTGCACATTTTCCTCTACCCTCCAGCTGCTTCATCAACTATGATGCAAGGGCTTCTCAGCTTGACAAATACATCTGGCATTTGATCGTTCTGAGCAGCAGCCCTAAATGCGCAGTTTGGAGATGTGTGCACTCCTCTCTAAAAAGGAGCCTGATTGTGAAACTGTGTTCATAGGCAAGGTGATCATGGACTGTTTATTTCCTCTCCTCAGTGATATTATTTTTGTTCTTGGAGCGCTGCCAGCCCGCTGTTGGCGCCAGGAGGTTGTATCCTGGGTATGAAGCCAACTCTACTTTGAATTGTTTGATTTATCCATGCAGGGGGATTTGGTCCACAACTAGGCTCCACCAATGTATACTTAAAATCCAGATATGAGAACATCAAGCTAATAAACCAACAAAATCTCCCCACAGAAGTTTTTCACATGGTTAAATCAGCCAGGGAACTCTCATGCTCTTTTACACATAACACCAAGAACTCTACAATCTACTCTTGACGCACCCTAGTAGATCTCTCCAAGACCTGATAATGTTCATTCATGTTGTGGCAGATATTTAATGCCGTGGTGTGGTCTTTGTCCAGGGTGAAGGCGGCACATGTAGCCGATATCTTTGCATCAGCCATATTATTAGAGCTCTGTTTACTGTCCACCTAATGATCCAGTTTTACCTTTGGTCCTATTTCTGGTTTGGATTGAACCAACTCCTGGTAAAACTATCCGTGTCTTTCCAGTTTTATTCAACCCAAAGACTGAACGTCAGCCACATGATCCACAACCAGGCCCATGTGGGTTGTAAATCATAAACCTGGACATGGCTCTTAATGACAAAACCTCCCTCCATCATCTGAGCTGTATCCTTTTCAAGAAGATCAGATTAGCCTGAGTTTTCTAGTTGGGGTGCTGAGGAGCAGATGATATGATAGTGAGATTTAGTTTAAGATCAGTGCCAAAACGTGCATTTACTGATACATGTGTTTGGTAAGATAGGCATCTGAGCTGAATTGTCAAATTGATGTCTACGGGTCAATTTGTTCCACTATGTCATGTACTTTATGGAGAGAAGAAGTCCTTGTTTTAACAGGAGCTCATTTATTGCTGCGCTGTTTGCAAAATTCCCATTCAAACATGTACTCTGGTTTTCATTTAACGTCTGAGAGGAGACTTTGTTCATCTACTGCACAAAGAGGATTATTTCGCTGGATACTAGGGGACTGAGGAAAATCCAGACAGTTGTATAAATAGTCTATTTGAGAAGAAATGGTTGCTGTGTTTCAGGATGCCTGCTCATGATAGGACAATATGTTTCCCAAGAAGTCAAAAAAGGGTGTAACCTCTTTGGGAGCACTGCAGTTAATTCACACCAAGTTCAGCTTTTTTTGAGTAATTTAAACTTTTGTGTGTTTTTATTTTACTTTTCACAAGTTGTGTGTTTTCTTATGTTTCTTTGTTGATCATATGAATTTTGTTAGGGTGCTGGTCATTTAGCCTTTTGGGCAATTTAGTGCTTTAGCAGTTCTGGTGATTTTGAACCCGACCTTTAAAGGTATCTGCCTGTGTATCTATGGGCTGATTTGTAGCTGCCTTGGGAACATTTGGGCCCCACTTTGACAGTTAGTACGTTAGATAAATAGGAACTGACTGGCCTAGGTGGGATCAGAACCACAATCAATGGGAATATGGTGTAAACTAATGAATGAAATATTATTCTTTAAAATTAGATGTGAGCAATTGCTGATCATTCTTCTACTAAATTCATTGCAATAATCCATGACCATGACAAACAGCTGCTATGCATTGGTTGAGTGCATTGGTGAAAAAAAAAGTATTTGTTTACTGGTGTGCAATGAAAGTAGTTTTGTTCAAAATTACAATGCATGTAGTGAGCTGTCAAATTAACTTGGGGCCTTTCTTTACTACAAAAGGATAATTCAATTTGATTCCGTGAACTGAATCAATGGGAATACACAATTCAGCTAAGTCTGTTTTTACTTGTTTTTGATTCAGAGCTACGGAAAAAAGAGCAGTCGCTCCTCTGAAAAGCTCACATATGTGGTTTTCTCTTTCAGCCATGACAGGTGTGTCCCAGCTGAGCGTTCAGGACATCACAGAGTCTTCTGTCACTTTGATTTGGACCCAACCTGTTGTTCAATATGACACTTATTACATCACCTTTACCAGCCAGGTAAGTAGATTTTCATCACCCCACAAAGTTAGATGGATACGGAGTCTGAAAACTGTGGCAGGTCTGTGTGAATAAATAAAATCGACCATTTGCATATTGAATTCAGCTAATTAGTAAATGTTGTCCACCCAGAGGAGGTTTTTGATATGGACTATACGCGCAGTTGTGCAGGATGGCATTAGAAAGAGAGATTAAAGATTAGAAAAATAGATTTTCTTATGGTCTGTGTCACTTGTGACAGTGGCACAGGAGTTAGGGAGTCTGTCCTGTAACAGTCAGGTTGCCGGTTTGATCCCTTATTCCGACCCTCTCAGTTGTTGTGTCCCTGGGCAAGACACTTCTCCTGACTTGCCTGCTGGCCCTGGTCGTCACTCTTTTCTCATAAATTCTCACAAAAAATGTTAGATTAGAGCAGAAACTCTGCTTCCTTATCTCTGTAAGATGCTAAATGTTGATTACATTGTTTTATTTATTATGATTCATTAGTGTGCTTGACTAATAAGAAAGATGGAGAAATAATCTGAAAATAGAAGCAGGTGGAAATGATAATATAAAAGAAAACATCTGTTGGATTCAGGAAATGATTGTTGAATGTTTTCACTGAGCGGACAAGAAGAATAGAGTCTGGTCTTGTTTTTGCCTGCTATCGCTCTATCAAACTTATTTTGGCTTTTTGTTTAAGCCAACAACAGACGGCTCTTATTTCCAGGAGGAGGTGCTCGACAGTCATTGTACCTGTGCCAGAATCTAGCACCTCATTTTTCTTCAAAACACGTGTTGCATTTCCTGGGTGATTCTTCTCCAGTCGGATATCAGGACATTTCTCTTCCCTCGTGGGAGCTTCCTGAGGTTCGGCATGCAGGAAGGGTGTTTTTAGTGATAAAGTTGCCAGCTCAAACGGCATAAAACCATCTGCTGCTCTGGTTGTAACAGGAAACAGAAACATAGCAACAGAGTCTCTGTTGGAAGAAGCGGCTCAGTCTGCTGCTGAGGTTCACTAACCAGGCAAATCAAATATTCTTCCTCTTTTTCCTTTTCAGGGGTGACAAATGCATTGCTCCTATAGCAGAAGCAGTTGGATGTCTAAAGACTTTCCTGGTTTTGTTTAGGTATAATTTATCAAATCGGTGTTCATTGCATGACCAATGAAAATCCAATTTACTGTCTATGTGATGAAACAAAAGATACAACAATTTAAGTCATGTGATTCTAGTAAATACTTCACCCCTTAAGAAATGTAAACTCCTTTCTGCATGGATTGAGTTATAGAGGGTTAAAAACATTTCAAATAAAATCTTACAGAACTAAACAATTTAGCAAAATAAAGAACTAAGAGGTAGTTTATCTGCCCTTTCTTATATGTTCACTTAAAACTTATTAACACATATACCAAAACAACATGGCAGAAACTTGCTACAATTCAAACCAAGCATCAGATCAGATGGAAGGAAGAGGACTAATGCGACTTTGAATCTGACTTTGAATCTGGCGTGGTTGTTTGGTTTTTCAGAAACCAGTGATCCACTGTAATTTTCCACCTCAAGCATCTTTCGGCTTTACAGAAAAAGTCCAGGTCATAAAAAAGGAAACTATCCAATGAGCGGAATTTGCGTGGATGAAAAAGGTTTACAGGTGTCAGAGGTCAGAGGAGAACTGGCAACACTGGTTAGAGATGAAAGAGAGGCGAGAGTAGCTCAAATAACCACTTGTTACAGCCAAGGTATGCATATCAACCCCGAACGCATAAGATATTGAACCCTGAAGCAGATGGGCAACAGCAGAAAACCGCTCTGGGTGCCACTCCTGTCAGCCAAGAACAGGGAAACTGAGGCTTCAATTCCCAAAGGCTCATTAAAAATGAACGGCAACATTGAAAATACGTTAAATGGCCCGACGAGCCTCGATTTCCACTCCGGCATTCAGATGGTGGGATCAGAATTTTGCATAAGGAACATGAAAATAATGTTTCAGACGGGTTTAAGAGATGTAATCATCTGAGGGAATATTTTACACGTAATTGCAAAATCAGTAGTGTTTATTTAACATAGGCCTAGTCCACACATAGCAGGATATTTCGGGAAAAAATGTTATGCGGTTGTGCCTTTCAGCCACACATAAACGACGTTATGCATCCCTTAAAACGAATGATCCTAAAAAAGTGGAGATTTATTAATGCTCCAGTTTTGAGCCTGCGTGTGTGCATGAAAAGACGGAAATTAATGTCCTCCATCACGGTCTGCGACTAATATTGCTGCGCTGCGTCACACACGTGCAACCATTGTTTATACACTTGGCCATACGGTGTATAAAAGTGAAATTAAAAGTGAAAAAAGTGAATTTCAAAAATCAAAAAGTCTGATTTTTACATTGCTTCAGACACTTTTTTTTTGTATTTTTTTTACAAGCCCAACTGCTGCAATACAGTGAGGGGCAGAGGAGAAAGGGCACTGAGATCAGATTCATTGCACCAGCTCTCCTTCCCACTAGGAGGCACAATGCCGTTCAAAGCTGCCGGTTTTACACTACTCCCAATCGACATTGTCTATTGGAAATATAGAGTTTAATTAACTTTATATTCAAATATGGTGTTTAAACGAAGCTCAACTTCTTTATGTGTGCACCAGATCCAACCTCCTGGCGCCATGATTCATTCCTAACAGGAAGTTGTGGTTGTTTTGAAGGATTCTGATTGGCTGACGTTGCGATACACTGCCCCCTCTGCGACTATTTAGAAAAAACGCTCAGTGGCGTATTTCTGTAGGTTGGTTTGGATGAAAACTTTTCTAAAAAACACTCCCGTGTGTATGGTATTATTTTTAAAAACGGTGTTGGGGAGAAATTTTAAAAAACCCTGCTACGCGTGGACTAGGCCTCAGTCTATCTGACTATCGCTGCTTTATGACCAGCCTGTAGCCATCTTCTGATGCCTACTTCCAGCAGGCACCATGTAACAAAACTTTTTTGAGCATCCAAATGAGTTGACCATAAATAATAGCCCCCAAAATCACCACGTCTTATACTCTACCAGAACACCTTTGGGTTGTGGCGAAGGGGGAGATTCCCATCATGGATGTGCAGCCAACACATCTGCAATAGTTCAAGCTAATGGTTGGCGTGGAAAGGTTTCGGAAATATTTTCTTGGCACACTTTGTGGCACAGCTTGGAAATCTCTGCCATAATTAATTCAGTTCTGAGGGCAAAAGCGGGTCTGACCAGGTACTAGCAATAAGTACCTAATCAAGTTGCTGGTGAGTGCATGTTAAAATATAACAAATTGCAGATGCATTTCTCCTGTGATTTCCTGCAAAATATTATGGCCCAAGAAGTTGATTTTTAGCGGATCACGATCTCTGCACAACAGACTCAGGTTCTGCTTCTTTTCAGCTTTACAGTCACCAGAAATAGACAAGAAATTATGCTTTGAATACTGCTGAATACTTTTTGGGTCTGACTGTTTTGGAAAGATTCAACATCTGGTTTCACAACAAAGACAGCAAGTGTGAAGGAGGACATTTCTGAAGCAGCAAACATTTCAAATCGTCTCATTCTCTTTTACAGAGTCAGATTATCATTTTTAGAGGCGATAAATAATGCAACATCATGGTGGTATGTGGTCTATTTCATACAGCAGTTAAGGATCAGCTTTAAATGCTGCATCAGAGTATGTTACAACTTGTCATTCAGTTGTTCTCCAGGATGGTTTGTCCACAAACATATGTGATGACTCCCCCGCAGAGGACATTAAAGAAGTGGAAAGTGACTAACTGTGTTGGTATTTGTCAGAAGTGTTTAGGAGAGTGACTGAAACGGAGAAGGCAACCGAACATAGAAAACAATTTCTAACCTCACTTTCTAAATTATTTAAATTTAAAACTGTCACTGAGACGAAAGGAGAGCCACTCACTGTTACAGATCACCGCAAACCATCTGGACAGTTTACCACCTCCATGCACATGTTGTTTCCTTTTCCTAAACATTTTTCCCCACGCACACCATGTCACAATGATTGTCACATTTTGTAATTATTTTCAACAGCCTTTTGATCTATCCAGCGATGACTTCATTTAGGAGTTCAGACTAAGACTCGAAATTGGTTTGGATGAGACAAACACCAAAGAAATATATTGATGGATGGATGGATGGATGGAAAACGGATCTCATTTTGTACCTATAGACTGCTATTTTGTCCAGACCTATTTCTTTTAAAGGAGCTATAAGTAAGACATTTACTGTAAAATCAACCTAAATCACTCTCATTTGTCACCTGGGATGGAAGTAACATTCCGTATAAACAATCATTCCTCTCCATCAACAACATTTCAGTCACGTTTTTCTCCTTTCAAACCTACAGTTATGATCCAGAACTACTGCGGTTCAGAGTGTAGCCCGTGTTTACTTCCTGGTTCCTGAGCCAATCTTATGAGAGTTCCTAGAGTTTCAAAAACAGAGCACAGCATTTGGTATTTTATTTTGGCAAAAGAGCCGCAGCCTGCAAACACTGAACCCAGTAAGAGAAGCAGACCAGAAATAGAAAGAGAATACAACATCATAGACCTGTCCTGTGTAAGTAAAACTTTTGTGGCATTTCACAGCAACAACGGACCATTGAGTAATCTGTGATTGACAGTGGTTGCTTGTCAGTAGCGTGCGGTAGGGCACTAACCCCATCAATATTGCAAGAAAAAAAGCGTAGACACACTAAAAATAAATGATGAAATTAAAAGCAATCATCACATCTGTACTGTCTTAAATATTATTCAGCAATTTTTCAGCATTCTAATTTCCTTTTGTTTTCTTTTCTTTTTTTGTAAGCCTCCAAATTTTAATGTTTCGGTACCGTGAGTGCCAGACCAATGAGTGTGTATGTACATTCTAACACTTTTAGCTTCCATGTGACTTCATGCTGGTCTTTAATTGGTTACTTAAAGATTCTCCTCGGGGTGCAGCTCTCTCCATCCGTGGCCATTTAGGGCCTTGTATCATTATTAAACAGATTTATTCATCATTCCTGTTAATCAAAGTCACACCCCTGGCAGCTTATATGTGCAGTCACATAAATATACGTCTGCAAACAGACTATAACAACAAGAAAGGAGAAAATGGCAAAGCGGTCATTTATTTAGAAGATAATAATTTCATTAAGGTTTTTGCCAGAGGAAAAAAAAGAGGATAACAGAACTTGGACTTGACCGACCAGACTTAAAAATCCAGCAGCAGGCAAATGACCATGGACCAATTGATGTTCAAGTAAAGTTTTGTTGTGTGGTAATCTCAGACCTCTGGTACGCCCTCCCCTTAAAAATGTTTTATCACCAGCCACAACTGGTCAGAGGTTTGTATAATTTTAGTCTTAACCAAACATGACCAGGTTTTTTTTTACTGTTAGCTATGTATAGATAGCAGGAAAAACACAAGTTTTAAGTTGCCCATCAAAGCAGGTCCAAAACTGCTCAGTATCTTGTACAAAAAGGCAGCTGTGAATTTTGATATTCTCCATGAATGGCTCATCAATAGTTTATCATGTTTTACAAAACCTGGATGTGCATTTCTACGAAGATAAAGTTAAATTTCATGGTTCAGCCATGAGTTTTGGAGCATTAAGCAGGTGCAGCATTCGTAGCTTTAAATTTTTGATTGATCTTAGATGTTCTAAATTAGTCTCTTGGGACTGTGTCTCTGCTTCCTCAGAGTTTTCAAACAGCCAGTCACTGAATGTCCTTTGTTGCTTTTATAATCGACTTGATCTTCAAATTATCATTCAAGACAGGGGGACAAGAACTCTGAACTCAGGGGTTATGTTCAGGAAGGTTCAGTCTAACACAAGAGTGGTGAGTGAAGGGAACTTCTCCAGGGAAAGGGAAATAATGCAGATGTGAGATGCTTGTTGTTATGGAAATATGTAAACACTGTCAAAAACATCGCAGCTGCCAGGGGGAATGACTTCACCGCCGAGGCACAGCTGTGACACAGGACAGGACACACGGACAGAAAGAAAGAAGGAGAAAGACAACATTCTTCCACCCGTCGGCGTTTACAGATAAACGTGGAGGAAAAGTTCAGCCTGAGTCTGGAGGCGCTCAACAGACTCATACAAACAACAGATTAACTTGTAGAAACACAAAAAGTTGTGTTTACTGCGTCTTTTTGTTTGTCTCCTGGTTACAGCATCAATCTTCTTTTCCTTTTTTAACTTATCAGACCTAAATGCAAACAGAAAAAGACTTACATCACAATAGTTTTTTTAATCAAATTATTTCCTCGGGGGGGAAACTATTAGAGCTATAAACAGTGCTCTGTGAATGTGGACTTTCTTAGGCACAGATGACTGTCTTTCTTCCAGGAAATAATCCCTGGTAAATTTAAAGAGCGGTGCAATTGCTCCATTTTCTAAACATGTTTTGCCCAAGTTTTGCCTGCGCCGCCTGCTTCCTTTCTGCAAAGATTCATGAGACAAATTTGTGAATTCACAAACATGTTCACCAAGTTTAACCGATGCAAAAACTTCACACCTAACTTTGCATCTGCCACAAACACGGCAAGTGCAAAAGCAGCTAATTAGATGAAGAGGTGGTTTTTCTCTCTTCTTGTTTATCACAAACAGTTCCAGTCTTTTGGATAGTACCTCTACGTGCCTTTGTTGAGGTAATTAAAGAGGCACACAAACTGTAAAACCCTGTTAAATCATTACTTTTATAAAAACAATTGATTTAAGATATATAAAACAAACGTTTCACATTAATGTAGACAGTAAACATTAATATAAATATTAATATATAAATTAATATATGTCACGCTTCACAAAATATGAAACTCCCGCACATGCACAAAAACTGACATATGTCCTTTTCATTTATCAACATCTGCTCCTTTTTTTTTTTTTACAAAAAACAAACAAAAAAACAACCTCAAGGAACTTTACTGTCTTGGCTACAAAGTAAGACAATGTTGTTGCAGTATCAGGATCCTAAACTGGATTAAACATTTTTATGTACCAGAGCAGATCACAGTTGGTTATAATTTCTGCAACATATCAATAATTTCTTTGAGAAAACACGCCCAAAAGATGAAACTGCACTGGAAATCACTTCCTATGATGGTAAGGCATCAACATTGTCTAAAGGTTTCCAATATGTAAAACTAGAAAATCCAGACAACAGAGTGAGATTATATGAAAATGTTTGATATAGTGCTTTTTCTATTTGGGTATCCCTTGGAAATCCAATAATTTCTTAAAATATCACTGTTCCCTGGCAGATGTTTCAAAGTTTTTTTTTTCTCTACCATGTGCAACAGCCATTGAACAGCATAAGCTTTAAAAAAAAGAAATGTCTCATCTTCTGTATCTGATCTCATCTTGTCTCTGGGTGTAACCACCACGTCCTCCCTTCAAGTCGTTTTCTAAGCGCATTTTTCGGATTGGTCCTCCCAGGCTCTAATCTGTGACAGCTGTAATTTTTGGCTGATTTTAATGTTTTGCTCGTTTCCTCTTTACAGTAACAATTACAGATAATTTTTGTTTCAAACTCATTTACAGTTATGGTTTATTTTTTTCCCCATTGTGGCAATAACACGACATTGCAGAAGGATTTTGACACAATTGTTGAGAACCACTTTTAGGGAGAAAGATATTTTTGGTAATTCATGTGGATAAGATGCATGAAATCACAATGAACATCATCTTACAATCATCCTGCATAATCAAAAATTAAATATGTGCTGATGATCACATGGGCATATTAATGTTTTAGATAAAAGAATAGTCGGACAAAGTTGTGCCGAATGAAACGATGAACACCCGGCTCTGCCTCAGGACGGTTACAATTTGGTTTTCTGAATGAAATAAAGTTAATTCAAATCAAAATTACAGGCTTGTTCTGAAGTTTTATGTGGATGAATCACACAAAGCTATATGTGGTCAAAATGGGCCACTGGCCTTGCAGTGGAAGCAGACCACTTAGTTTCATTAAACTATAGTTTAACTCATTGCCAGTTTTCCCCGGTGGTCACCAGTGGAACATTTTATATCCGTTGGTTTCACTTTCCAAGGCCCTAAAACGATACCAAGAGTCGCATAGAGGGAAAACCTTTGGCAGGTTGAGCTGATGGACATGCAAACATAATCTGTAAGAATAGTATCCAATACCTCTTACTACATCTATGCTTTAAAAAAAAAAAATTCTCATTTTGCGGGAAAGATTAAAATCCAAAAATACAAATTCTACCACTGAGTTAACTATAGCTTACAACCACATGTGACACGCCACAGTCCAAACACAAGCGCATTTCAACGAAGAAGAAGTTCGGCTTTAAGACTTCAGTTGGATTTTCCAGCTTAAATATGGAGTTTAACAGCCGTCGAGCCAACACTTTAACACCACAGAGTGCAAGTCGCTTTTAACGCACGTCTTGAATTTATTAGAAGCCTCAGTTTAAATGATGTCATCCTCATTATCATGGCAATGAATGGAGTCGCTTTGACACGAGGACACTAATGTGGGCAACCGGCATAGTGGCCAACTTAACAAACAGCTGGTGTCCATTTAGCGCAAGGCTTGGTATCCATTCATTAGAAAGCCACGTGTGCCCAGCCGAGCAACTGTTTAATAATGCTGCTTCGCATTCACGGAAAGTCTTACTGTTACAGATGCATGAACAGATTATTGAGAGTTTGTGGCACTTCGAAAGCTCGCCAGGCCTCCTCTTTTCTTATCAGAGCAGATTTTTAAAAGATGTTTGAAAACCAAGAGGGAAGGTGTGAGTAGTGGATCTTCCAAGCTCAGCACATCAACTAGGTCTGATTTTGCTTTAAATAACCTGCACATTTATATCAGCAAAAATCAGCTGATTTTAGCTCTTTTGTTGTCTTCCTTCAGCTACCCAAATACAAATCAACTATTAGACTTTTTGGGAGCTAAAATGCAAACAAATAAACTTCCCTGGATTAACCTTTATTTATTTTTTTTCTTGCGTAATAACTTTTAGAAGAGGTACATAATTTCCTTTAATAACTAGTTATGTTATACCTATTATGATTGTTTTAAGAAAATTTTCATCTAAGCCCCCTTTGTGCCAGATTAAGAACACCCTATGGTCTCTCAGAGCCTCTGTAATCATAGCTAAATCACAGCAAAACCTCATTTTGTCGTACAGGCAATCATTACGTTGCTTCCTACACAGTATACACCAAATGTTTTTTTCTTCTACATTGAACATTTTATCAGGAGTATGTGACAATGCAGGTCAAGTGGTTGCTGAACAGAATTCATTACACCATGGAGCGAGCCATACAATTATTACTGAGTAAAGAAATGTATGCACCCTTAACAGCCATTGTGTTCTTAAATCTGTTTTTCACAGATTTCAACTGAGACTCTAAAGTCTGAGGGTGTTTTATCGGTGGCACCAGGACAAAAAAATCCCATTTTGAACCCTGCAAACCACAGCTCAAGCTTTTTTTTTCTTTTACATTTCATCGTATAGAACTCAAAGCTACCTTCTGTCTACCAGACACCAGCAGAACCGAGCTTTGTACAATTTGGAAGTGATCCCCAGCTAAGAGCTCCACTCCAGAAGCGTGCTACTGATCTAGTATTTATTTATTTTTGTACAACGGCTCTAAACATGGAATTGTATTTATTGGTGTGAAGCGTTTCTTGCAACTGCTTCCTGAGATTTATTTTTTAATTTTTTCAAAGCCAGGGAAATGCCTGCTCCGTTCACAAAAACTTACTTGGAACAAAGCTAGCCCTTGTTTCACATTCTCTGATGCGCACTGTTGTATGCAGGCTGCACATCCTGGATGAGCTGCCACTGCTACCTACTCCTCTAGGTCTCATTCGGGACCCAGATATGCTGCCAATATAATAATGAAACACCTGGATCTCTTTTTGGATGTTTTCTGCATAGTCTTGATGGATCTCTTATGGATTTTCAGGGAACTCTCAGGTTCGGTCCTGTTTAATTCGAAGTGGTCTGCTCTCTTAATATGCACCAGAGGACCTCCCCTACACCCTGTAAATACCGTCCACATCCTGACTTGTTTTTAACATCGTAGTGCAATCTTAATCCTGCTCTGAAGGGGGCCTAAACTCTCCTTGAAGCACAAATGTGGAAGCGATGATATTTTTTTGAAATCACAAAGTCCAAACTTTGTGATTACTTGATTAATTTATTAACAAATGCTTTCTTTTTTACATGTGTCACATCTTTAATTTCTTTAGTAGTCACAGGTATAGCAGGAGAAAACTCCTCCCCACAGGTACTTTATTGAACCCAGTTTCTGTGCTGATCTTTCAGAAAAGTAGCTGCTTATAACACAGGACACTCAGAAAAGATTAACACATACAATATGGACCTATGTTCGCAGACGTATTATTAGCATCTTGAAAATGTAACCCCAAAGCTGCATTGTCACTGAGTGAAAAAAAATCATAATTTCAAAGAAAAATACAAGGTATTACAAGGCAAGCTGTGTTGCACCAGATGCAATTCAATTCAATTCAATTACATTTTATTTATATAGCGCCAATTCATGAAACATGTCATCTCGAGGCACTTTACAAAGTCAAAATCAATCATATTATACAGATTGGTCAAAAATTTCCTATATAAGGGAACCAGTTGATTGCTTCAAAGTCCCGACAAGCAGCATTCACTCCTGGAGAAGCGTAGAGCTACAGGGAGAGTCGTCTGCATTGTCCATGGCTTTGCAGCAATCCCTCATACTGAGGATGCACTTTTATGATATCATAAAACAAAATAAATGTAATCTAACTTCTTGGTCACCTACCTCTTTGGTTGTTAGTAGCAGCCATAAAGCACTACAATAATTTCAAAGACTTAAAATTCTTAGTGGGAGCCACCAACATCAACCACTCTCTCTTTATCCTGGCCCCACAGAAGGAGACAGATCAGCAGCTCACCCTGCAGGTGGATGGGAGCCTGACCACCTTCACTCAGATGGGCCTGGCAGCCGGTCAGGAGTACATCGTCAGCATCGTTGGAGAGATTAACGGCAGGAGGGGAGTTGAGAGCACAGCTGAATTTATGACCCGTAAGATTTCTACTGTTTGTCTTCCATTTATTGAGGATGTCGACCTCTTGTGCCTCCAGCTTTTGACTTTTGTTTTCAAATATATATTTTTTAATTCCTCAAATACCTGTCGCGGGATCTGTTTCAGGTTTCACAAAAGTTCTATATGAATATTTATTTTATCAATGCACAAAATGGAAAGTAGACAGATGTGTCAGAAAGGGAAATAAAAAAAAGATGAAATTTGAATTAAAATCATTTAGATGTAATGTTTGCAAATGCAACATGATACATCTGAAAAAAACTTAGTTAGATGTATACTGGCTGGAAAAGGAAGTTCTGACTAATTTACTGGCACTTGTGAGCTGTGGTGGGCCAGTCTTGCCATAATCAAGAATAAATACAGAAATAAAAAATAGCTTGCCATAAATGTAAAGGAAGGTCTAAGTAGATCTTTATTAACCACATCGCAGTGAGCAGTGAAGCTACATGAAAATATTAAAAACAGTAAATTGTGTCTTTTTCTTCAACATCTCCAGTCATCTCTGGTCCAAAAAACCTCCAAGTTGTCAAGACCACCTCCACGTCAGCAGTAGTCCAATGGGAGCAGTCGCAAGGAGAGATTGACAGGTACCGTTTAACCGTCACACCCAACGACGGAGCGGGGAGGACTCAGGAAATGACCATTGAAGCTGGCCAAAGCTCTGCCCAAATACAGCAGCTAGAAGCGGGCCGTTTGTATGACGTGTTGTTGGTGGCAGAGAAGGGCGTGATCCGTAGCCAGCCAGCGACCGTCCAGGTGGTTCCCGGTGAGTAGAAAACGTCCTCGTTGAAGACCTCAAAAGCTATCTGGTGAAGATTTTCTCTTCAATCAGTGTGCAAAATCAACAAATATGTTTAAGTAACTACTCTACAAGTTTAACTTCTAATATCCAAGTCAAGCATTTGTTCCTCTAGGCAAGGGAAGACAGCTGTGGAGTTGAGAAATGAACGTGCATGTGTCCAGACACCTCATTATTCCAAGCATCACATCATACAAAACACATTACAGGGAAGTCTGTAAAAGTTAATGGAGTAGTGCCCTAACTTCCCCAGCTGTTCCTTTGCTCAGTGTGGATATTTCCTTCTCACCGGAGGCACGAACACCAAGTCTGTCCAGGGAAAACACTGTTTATGTGTTAATTTTCTCCTTGCAGGTTCTTCATCCAACGTTGCCATAGTTCCTTATTTGTTCAAAATTGGCAAAGCATCTTGCATTTATCTTAAATGTTTCTTCTTAAAAATCTTAATTCATAATAAACCTGCTTTTCTTCCTTTATTAGATATGACATCTTCTGGATTGCTGCAACATTTGATGACCTTAACGTTTAATCCAAATGCTCACTGCTCTCACATCTTTAGGCAACACTTTCCCAAAGGCGACTATCGAGGATTTGACCATGCAGGTCACGCAAGCGCCAGGGCAAGACGTTGGCAGCATCAGCAGAGACGTCTCAGCCTCTGTGTCTGCCAGAACTGGACCATCGCTCAACAGTGTGGTGGCAAGAAACGATACCAGACTCAAAATTAGAAGGCCCCAGCCGACAAAGCCGTGGCTGTTCAATGCAACCAGAGTTGTGCCTGGAGGAAGACGTTTTGTGCCTCGTCCTTTGCACAAAAACCCAATGGTATTGAAAAAAGGTGAACAGAAAGAAATTAATAAAACTAAACCAGATGTCCATATCATCAAGGAATCTGTGACAGACCAGAGTGAAGAGGCATCAAGCTCTGAGAGGAGTGGTAACCAAAGTCCAGCTGTGATGCCTGGGAATGATTTCGATCCAAACGGGAAAAGGACCTCAGAGGAATCATCTTATGCTGGCTCACAAAGGCAACCAGATGCTGGCATTGCTGAGGCTGAAAATGACACTCATTCAGTGTCCTCAGAGCCAACAGAGAATATTCGCAGCCAGGAGAAGAAGTGTTTGAATAAAATTAAGTTAACTCATGTCAGATTGCCTTTAAAGAACAGAGGCAACGGGTGCAGAGAGGATGGGATAGGAGGAAAAACATTAAGTCCAGAGGAAAGGTCGAGCCCAGAGGAAATGCCTCCTAATGAAGAGAAGGGCCTAGATCACCCACCAGACCCTTTACACAAACTTATAACTGATACTTTTAGAGATATTAATATCACAACAATCTCAGTCCAGCTGGCGGAACCGCTGAACCTCTCGGTTGATGCAGATATGATAAGCAAACAGATTTTAAGGGGTCTGAAGCCATTTCCTTCACTCTTAGCCTCTTCCCCCTTAACTGCACAATCATCCTATGTATCAGACACCAAATCATCATCACCTGCTGCACAACCACAATCCTTACCACGCTCCTCACTAACAGATTTAATACAATTACCTTCCTCAACAAAATCATCCCTGTCTCTGTCCTCTCCATCATCGTCCTCAACCAGCTTGGATGACTTAGAATCACAAGGACGCATTGAACTGGACTCTAGCTCCAATGCAGGACCTACGGAGAATAGCGACCTACCTAGTTCAGAAGAAAGTGGCAAACCCCCTTTCCAGTACAGTCATCCAAAACGGGGATCCGCACGTCGCCCCTACCCAAACCTTGAATTACTTAGAAACAAAACCCATCATCATTTGAGAGTTCCTGTCAATTCTGCCCCCAATTTGAGAAACACCTCGGTGAAAGAAACAAAGAATTTACTATCTTCACCATCTTTGTATGCTTCAAGAAAATCACCCTCACTGGAAGCAAATCTACCTGTGAAGGACGGAAATGGAGAGGAAGACGGAATAACCGCTGGGATGAAAGAGAGCCAAAAAAACGTTTTGACAGAACGTAGACATATCCCTATTCGACGCCCCCCTCAGAAGGGGACTTACCCACGTCGTCTGCCTCCAAACCTTCAGAACAGAACCCGGCCAATTTCAAGGCTTTTGACTCAACGCTCCAAGTCTTTAAATTCAAACACAGATTCCCTGATAGAACAGATGCTTCCCATTGGATTGACAAAAACATTTTCTAGAGACACTGTACCATCTGATACTGTACCTGTAACTGAAGGAAATGAAGCAAGAACCGGGGCAAGGTTCCCCAAAACAAGCGTCTCAAATGAGTTTCATCAAATTACAAGGGAAACGGCTTTGCCTTCATCCCGCCAGCCAAACCTTCGTCACCCACACCAACATGGTGACTCGGTCCAAAACAAAACATTTACAAACTTGAGACACCGCCAACAACCTCACCGAGGTACAATGCGCAGACCTTTCTTTAAGAAAAAGCAAGATGGAAGCACCTTTACGATTGGAAACCAAACTAATGAACTAGGAAAAGATAGTGCTGTTGACAATCCTGAATCACAAACAGGAAAGCAAAATGTACACAGGTTTACCCATAGCTTCCAAACGAATCTTTCAGGTGAACAGGTCAATGGCATGTCAAGACAAAAGGCAGGTATGCATGAACAGAAAACCCCTGTTAGCACAGAAAACGCCCTGATGCAACCGAACACTCATACAGATTCTGACAATAAAGAGCGAGATGATACTGACAGAGATTCTGGTGCCACAAATCAACGTAGCCCATCTGTTGAAACTGATTTTAAACACTCAAGACTGGTCACACTTCCAAGGGGACGACCTGCATCTACAACTATTATAGCGCAGCATCAAGATGGCCAAAGTATCGATGGAATACAAAAGAAAGAGCTTCCAAAAGCCAATCCTACTGCAACAACAGCTTTTGATACTGAAACTGAGGAGTCAGAAGGTCCTGCATCTGAGGTTTCTTCTTCAGGAGAACCTCTGGACTTTGTTGGTGTGACTAACCAGACTTCTGATGGATTCACAGTCATATGGGATTCGGCAGAAGGCAAGTACAAAAACTTTGTCGTAAGTAGAACAGAGGCTGAGACAGGCGAAAGGCCAAAGCAGAAGGAAGGTAAACAAGACGAGGTTAAGGATCAACATAGCAGAGAATTATCCTCAGAACATGGAGGTGATGAGGACAACAGTAAAGTACCTGAAGAATTCCAAGTCCCAAATGCCCAAAAAGGTGCAGCGGACAAACCAACAGACAAGGAAAAACCCTTCAGACAAGTACTGCCTGGTTCTGCTCGCTCCCTCCAGTTTGAGCATCTACGTCCTCAGACGGAGTACACCATAACTTTGCTTGGAAAAGGTCCTGGCGTTCTATCCAGACTGCACAAGCTTGTCATCAGTACAGGTACTAACAATGGTGACAGATAGAGGAACAACATCACTGTCAGTGTTGTCAAGTCTTGATCCAAAGAGTCACTTTTGTTCTTACACTCTAGAACCTCTCTGCGTTTCAGTCTGCTCAGAGTATAATTGTCCTTTGTGTCATGCCTTCGCAGTATATCACGTTGTTTGTCACTTTGCTTGACCACCACTGGATATATTTGCTTGCCATCAAATACTCCCTACATTTCTGTTTCATAAATGTGTTGTACTCTTGTAAGCTATGTCTGATTTGTCATCCTATGTTTGTCATGTGAACATACATATATTCACTCTTATATAACCATTTTGTTTTTACTTTTGTGATCACATTGATGTTAAATAGTCTGTTTGATGTTCTGTGTTAATGTTGAACTGAAATTGTACCTTAATTATCCAGCTTCCATTAATGTGCAAAATACTCATATATTCATGAATAACCAGTAACCACGCACTTTATAATAATACCACTCTGATCTATTTGATGTCAACCTTCAGATGCCGTTGCTGTAAATTGCCATTTCATGATCTAGAGTCAAAAACTTGCAGGATTTATCTTTTTTTTGGAGCTACAGGTGGCCACATTTGGATCAAAAATAGACATGAAATCCAACTGGGGAGAAATTATTACTTTTTAACTATCAATAGTTATTAAATCCTTTTGATTGACACACTGCTAAAAGGTATCAATTTAGCTAATGGCTCTAAATCACTTCCAGCATTTCTTTATTTTAATTTTCTTCAGTTTAACACATTTGAAAGTGGTGTCAATGCTTTTAATTAAATTTCTGTATTGACCCCGTTTTTAATGATTCATATAGCTTGGTGAAACGGTTACATTTTAAAACAAAACACACGATATAGGATTCCTAAATCATACTAAATAGTTCCCATCCTGACCAACCCATTTTCCAGTCTAACCGATTTCATGCTATAATCAGCTGAGTTGACATCAACACGGCAGTAACCCCATAACTCCATTTATTCACTGCTGCTCTGGTCTTCTCTCATTTAGGGTAAGCTAACAGCCAGCTTCACTGACACCCCTTCACCACTCACCCAAACCAGGGTAAGACCACAGCTGGTCATTTTGCATTTGGTCTATATAATTAACTTTTGTGTTGAAATGCAAGAAAACAAAAAGAAAATTTCAAGTCACAAGCTTGACCATTTTGGGTGTCAAAAGGAAACAGAAATTATTCAGGTTCAAACAGTCACACATGCACAGATTTACTTTATAGAATCAGATAATTGTAAAATATAAATATGGGTCTCAGTATGTTAAAAACTATCCTGTCCCAATGGTCATTCTTTAGAGTTTGTTTGTTTAAATTAAAACAAAAAGTAATACTAAAATTCTCCAAAATTACTGCCATAAATGTGCATATGATTCTTTATTTCCAGCTCATATTATTGTGTTCATCTAATATGTAATATGTTTTCATTCACTTTTTAATAACCTCAAAAACAATTTCTTTTTCTCTGTGTCATTATCATTTATTTCTGCCATGCTTCTGTTTTCAGGTAATGACTGGCCTGCTAACTGCTGTATTCATTAAGATTCATGAAGTTGCCATTCTCTCCTTTTCTACTGCAGGATCCATCATCTGCATTTATTTGTCACTGTCTGTGTGTGTATAACTTGTATACTGTATATATGTTTGCGCTGCACATATATACACATTAACTTACTGGAGCACCGAAAGAAAATGTGTAAATGGATAAATAAGATTGAGACCAGAGTTTTTCGCACAATCCATTTATCCGTTTTCCCCTTTTTCTTTGTTAGATTGTCATTTTCTTTGCCTCACTTTAATGATGTCTTTATATGATCTCACATGTGATTCTTGCTTTGTTTTATTACATCATATACATCATTTATTACATCATATATTTTACTTTCTGACCCCACTTCCTTGCTTTAATTTACCTTTACTCTCTGTGGATTTTCTTCCTCCAGGGCCAGAGCCTCCATCCAACATAGTGTTCAGCAAGGTGACGGAAAACTCTCTGACAGTGTCATGGACAAAGCCAAAAAGTTCTGTTAATAGTTTTAAAGTCACTTACACCAACGTAGATGATGGTAAGAAATAAAAAATGACAGAAAACTATCTTGAATTTAACCTACTAGTGTACCTTACCTTATTTAGCTTTAAAAAATTGCATTGAAAACAAAATAACTGTTAGTCCTCTAAGTGCAATACAGGGATACCCAATTTAGGATTTCCCCCCCCCCCCAATATTGATCCAAATCAGTTAAGATTTGGCTTCATTATGATGTAGAGTCCCATCCTGATAATACAGAAAAGTTACCTACAAAAAGACATTTTGATGGTGTCTGCTACTTGGTCCATAAACACTTGAGCCAAACCTTCAAAAGCTTAAAGGTAGAGTTCAAGATTTTTCTGGAAATGTGAGTAAGAAATGGACATATTCGTTTTTGAATAACTGCGCACGCGCAAGACCATCTTACCTACTCTTCCACTTCTCAGGGGGATTGTGTGAAAAATCTATGAACTTCACTCTGGTCTTATTTGAGGGACAGAGCAGGACTTGTGCAAGACGAGACATGAAAGCACCTGATTGGTTCTTTCCATGCAGACCGAATGGCAAGGACTGGTCAGTTTTTACAGTCCTGCAGCTTTCACAGAGATCTATTTTTTTTAACCTCCTTTTTCTGAATACATAATGTATTGACTACTGTCAGGATGGAAGGACCATTTCACCCAATATAACAAAAAGTGTTTCTGAACAGGATTACCAACTATAGCTGTAAATTAACAATAAATTTGTGAGTGCTTCTCTGACCGTTCCATGAAACTCACCAAATTGATGTCAAGATCAGGTTCTATTCTTTTATCAGCTTAAAATGCAAACAATAACATTGATATATTGTGGCTTTTATTCTAAAAGTATTATTTTGAAAGGACAAGTTAAACCCATTTCACTGGTTGAGTTCCAGAGGTACTGAATAGTGAATATCCTAATTCTGCAATAATTTTCTTTGTGACATATGAAGGCTTTTATATTGTGGTGGTCGTCTAGTTCTTATTTTGAAAGTCCAGCATAGCTCTACTTTCTTCACTGGTTACTTTAAAGAAGTAATATTGAACCTACTAGCAAGACTGTTTTCTTCCTATTTTTATACTACTTGTTGATAATTAGGCTTGTAGCATCTTTTCAGTGTAACTCATGTTAAACAAAACTTAGAAAAACGTTGTTCTGATGCATCATAAGCTTATTGTTTTTTTAATATCTTCTACAACATTTCTGTCTTATCTGAATAAAAAACAACAACAAAGTTGCTAATCCTTAGTCCTCCTCATGTAGGCGAGCCAGTGTCTGTGACAGTGGGCTCACAGGACTCCAACGTCGGTCTATCTCAGCTGTCTCCCGGATCCTCTTATGAAGTCACCATCATCTCCACCCTTGGACTGGACGAGAGTGATCCAATCAAGGATTCTGTCATGACACGTGAGTTCTGCAAGTTCAAAACACATTTCAATATTCGCATATATAATAATATAATAATAATAAAAAGCACTTTATTTTACTTTATATGTGAAAACACTGAAATGGCAATATGTGGGACAAGATGGTTTCATTTTAAAATAGACCCAACATTTATTCCAATCTTACATTTTTGACATACACAGATTGTGTTTCACCCTGGATCTATGTCCGCTTATTGCTAGGAAAGTTTGAATGCTTGTTAAGAGCTTTTTTCTTTGATTAAATCCAGCTTGTGCCCTCTGTATCTTTAGGACAATACAGTAAATTTTTGTTCTTAATTCTGTTATTATGACCAATTTCTTCATCACTCTCAGTGCCTGACCCACCCACTGACCTGCAAGCAGTCAACGTTACTGACAGCAGTGCATTGCTACTGTGGCGTCCAGCGCTGGCCGCCGTTGATAATTACGCCATCGTATACGGCTCAGGTACAGGTAAGCAGTGATGGTGTGGGGTTTCTTTCCTGGCTGCTGAAGATCTCAACCTGAAACATTTTTAATGTCCTCTTACTTACTAAACTAGCATCTCCAGCTTGACTTTAAAGTTCACGTGTATTCGTTTTTTCTGTTTTGAAATGCATTGATCAGCATTTTATCCCATATAAAATTCTTAATTTTTGCTATTTTGTTACACGGAATATTTCATTACATTAAACACATTTTAATTTCAAACTAATTTTCATTTTATTTATTAAGGGAAAAAATTTCTAATCCAACCTGGCCCCATCTGAAAAGCTAACACTTAAAAAAAAAGAATTGAATGGTTGATGATGATTTATCTATGTATAGAATTTTATATATTTGTAGGTTGTACAATACAGGGCTAAAACTTGCACCTTTATATAATTGTATTATTTTCTTTCTGCAGACTCAGAACTGAGGGTCACCGTTTCTGGAAACGCAGCCGAGCAGCAGCTCAGCGGTCTTGAAGGATCCACCACCTACACTGTCACCATAACAAGTCAGCTAGGCAGCCAGGAGAGTTCACCAGCTACAACCAGTTTCACCACCAAAAGCGGTCAGCAGCCTGTCACACCATGCAAATATCAACACATGTACTAAATAGGCCAGTTTCTTCATCATAAAATACCTAATTCCCAATCACGTGAATTAAGCTCACTTGTCCTCTGCAGGCTCAGGGTGGAATCAGGGTGAAGCTCAAGATCTGAAGGCCAACAATGTGACCCCTCGGAGTGCTGTTGTGTCATGGACACCATCGTCAAATCCTGTGGATAAGTACATATTGGTTTATTGGATCAGCGGTCAAAACCCACAGGTAAGAAAACTGTTGGTTGACTTTTTTTTTTTTTTCTTTATGGTTACATTTTCATTACCTTAGATCAGGGGTTCCAGAAACGTTTCAGCCTGCGACCCCTGAAATAACTGTACCACAGACTGCTAACCCCCTTTTGGTGGGTGGGATTCTCCCCCTTTTTTTGGTTAATTATGAGAAAACAGTCATAACATATGTGAATAAAGTTGTAAAATTAAGCGAATAAAGTAATATTTTTATTAAAAAGAAACTCTTACAAAAAAGTTCATCTATCCCCCTGCATTAAAATGAGGAATGCAGAGCATCTTGTAAAGTTTTACTTTGGTATTGGTTTCACAAATAGATGCTAAATCTTTTAGCACATTAGCTAGGGCTGGGCAAGTTAACGCGTTAATTTCGCGTTAATTCATTAGACTATTAACGGCGATATTTACTTTAACGCGCATTAACGCATGTTGCTCACATGCTTTTATTTTGTGAAGGTCTGTTGCTGCGGTGTAGGGATTTGAATCAGAACAGTAGGTGGCGATAATGCGCCAATAACCTCGCTGTCAGCCAAGCCTCGGATTCAAAGAGGAAGAAAGGTGCTGGCCTTATTATTATTGCTATTTTTTGTTTTACATGTTTAAGTTGAGCTTTACACTAAATATGTGTTACTGATAAGTGCTACAAATGTTACAACACTTTTGTTCATATGGCAGCAGAACATTAAAATAAAAGTGCTCTTTACACTACTTTTGAATTCATTCTTGGAGTTTGTAAATACAATGCGATTAATCATGATTAATCAGGCAAATTATGCGATTAATTGCGATTAAATATTTTAATCGTTGCCCAGCCCTAACATTAGGGTCAAATCATCTCGCCCCCACATCCCCCCCCCACCCCCCCCCCCCCACCCCCAGGGTGTCCTAACCCCCACTTTGAGAACCCCCCTTCAGTTGGAGACATATTGTGCTGTACAGTAGCTTTATAGGGCATTCCATTCTGTTATTGTTTTTGTATCAAACATTAAACTTGACCAGGTATTTCAGTCTGCAGCATAAAGAATATTTTGTTTTTACAGGTTTCATCTTCATAACAGCTCCAATGTCCATGTCATTTTGCTGATAAGTCTTGATCTCCTCCATTTTGACAGGAAATTATTGTCAACCCAAACCTAACACAGTACAAACTGACCAGACTGCATCCAGGGTCTCAGTACACTGTAGAGCTACGGTCCATAAGGGGAGGGCAAAAGACGAACATTAACACTGAGTTCACCACTGGTACCACCGATTATTTTTACATAAAAGACCTATTTATTAACTGACATAGAGTTTGTCTCAATAGTCTGCCCCCTTTTCTTTCTCCTAAGGCACACTGCGGTTCCCATTCCCCACCGACTGCTCCCAGGAGCTGCTGAACGGTATCTTCACTTCAGACGTGGTGGAGATCTTCCCTCAGGGAAAACCCGGCAGTTCGATGAACGTTTACTGCGACATGGAAACAGAGGGCGGCGGCTGGACGGTAGAGTCTGAACTGTTTGTCGTGTGTCCCAGCTAAATGTATTCAAAGCCATATTCAACATATAATTAACTTAATAGCTGTTCTCAACTCAACTTGACCTTATTTATGTAGCAATTTAAGATACGACTCAGTTGGACAAAGTTCTTTACACACCCTAAAAAGCTAGTAATTCAAAACATAACACAATTAAAACAGTAAAAGCAAAAACACAATAAAAAGTAAAATAAAGATACATAAAAATAAATAATAATGACAGAGAGAGTGCAGTCACCTCTCTGCTCTCTCTTTGTTTTTACAAAGATTAATAGAAACTGATCTGCTTACCTGAGTGAGCGAGAGGGAGCGTGCAGATGAAGCAGGTCTGATAGATACTTGGGGGCTTGGCGATGAAGACATTTAAAAGCAAATAAAATAATTTTTTAATCAATCTGAAAGCGGACCGGTAGCCAATGAATTGCTGCTAAAACAGGAGAAATGTGCTCTCCTTTTTTGGTTCCAGTTACGTAAAAGACAAGCAGCAGCATTTTGGACCAGCTGTAGTCAAGCCACTAAAGTTTTGTTTTGCCCTGTATAAAGTGCATTGCAGTAATCCAAACAAGTTGTGGTAAAAGCATAACCTGACTTCCGCCAGATGCATATCGCTCCGCCTAGCTTCACTCACATACATCTGGGACACCGCCGGTAGAGAATGATTTCTCCAACCAAATTTATGGTCTGGCCAATCAGGACGCAGGGCTGGAGTTTCATAGATGTGACGTAGTGGAGACGCGACCATGACGTGAGACTGTTTTGATAGCAATGACGGCTAGTCGATGCTGCTATTTCTTCCGTGTTGTCCAATCTACCTAATATTGTTTCATTAAAAGAACATCAGAGAACGCCTCTGAAGGCTTTGTTGGTGGAAATGATGTTTTCGCCCTTCTCCCGACCGGATTTGGCAAGTTTTGTTTTCCGGGGCGCGTCCGCGGCGGACGCGGAAGCGCCCCGGAGCGGTTAGCGGTTAGCGCTAACTATGTTAGGAGGCCTTTAGTCCTCAACGTGGTCGCCCCGGAATCGACTCTGACCCGCGGCGCTTTGCCGCCTGTCTTCCCCCCTCTTCCTGTCAGCTCACTGTCAATAAAACGCGTGCCACTAGAGCCGCAAACACATTATTATTATTATTATTTTATTTTTTTCTGCGTCGCTATCATCAGCGTCACGGGTTAGCTTCGGTGTGAGTGGTTGAAATAGCACGTCAAATAAAGATGACAGACAAGTGGCTTATCCAATCATATGCAAGAATTTTTAATAAGGCCCAGCCTTCTGTAAATGCAATTCCTATGGCGGAGTCCCAGATGTATGTGAGTGAAGCTAGGCGGAGCGATATGCAGCTGGCGGAAGTCAGGTTAGTAAAAGCATGGATTAAAGTCTTAAAATGATGGTGTGAAAGGAATGGTTTTTACTTTGGCCAGGTATCTCAGTGCCAGATACTGATTTAAAGGACCAAGGTCAACGTCAGTCTTTTTATTGTTCAGGTCTAAGAAATTCATTGACCTTCATGACTTGATTTCTGTGATGCATTCAAGTAGTTTGTTTGTTTGTAAAATAACTATTTTCCTCTTCAAGAGGGCTGTCGTAAAAATGGAAACCATGTTTTCTGAGAACTGACTCCAAAGAGTGTACAGTAGGTAACGAGAGAAGAGGAGGGGGCCAAGAAAAGAGCCTTGAGGCACCCCACATGATGGAGGTATTGCATTGGACTAAGAGGTTCCAACAGGAACAAAAACACTACTCCCATTAGAAAGGACCGGAGCCAATCTAGAGGAATTTCCTGAATGCCTACGTCGGCTTCTAGACTGGAAAGGAGAGTCTGACAGTCCACTATCAAGGGTAGCTGTTAGAACCAACAGAACCGGAACAACACAGTAACCAGAACTGAAATAGCTAAAAAACCTTCTTCTTATCCAAGAAAACAATCTTCTCCAGAATCTTGGAAAGGGGAGTTTAAAAACTGGCCTAAAATTAGAGAAAAGATTAGAGTCTAATACAGTCTTTTTAATTAGTGCTGTTGTCACTGCATGCTTAAAACTCAAAAGAGGTTCTTTCTAGAGAAAGAATCTCTCCAGAGGGAGAATTTCTGTAAACATCCATCCATTCATTTCTTTATCCCTCATGGGGTCGCGAGGGGTGCTGGTGCCTATCTCCAGCATTTCAATGGGCGAGAGGCGGGGTACAACCCTGGACAGGTCGCCAGTCCAGGGTGTACATGTTTTCTGTAAACATGTCAATCACAAAAACATTCTGTTTTATTTTGTTTTTCTCTGCATTATGTTTGTGTTCCACATGCAGGTCTTCCAGAGGAGGAAGGACGGCTCGGTGGACTTCTACAACCGCTGGAGGGAATACGTCTCTGGCTTTGGAGATCTGAGTGGGGAGTTCTGGCTTGGTGAGAGAGGCGCTTCCCAGTACTGAAATGTTTATCAGGTCCGAATGTATGACAGCTCATTGCAGAAGATTCTGAAAAGCGGGCCTATTGTCTTCAATAATACTTCTCTTTAAACCAAGCTGAATGTTTTTTTTGTCACTTTTCATGGACAAACATCTGTTTCCTGACATATTTCTGGTGAGACACGATTCAAAAAATTATGAATTACAGGCTTTGTCACTAATAGACTGCAACAAATCACATTTTTAGCATATTTGAAGCAAAAAGAAACATTTTTTATTAGTGACTGAATCAATAAATAGACAAAGACAATATGTATTGTGCCGATGAACAGCAATCTCTGTCTTGATTAAAACCGGCTGGCTTTCTTGCTGTGGTTCATCCAAACATGAAGATCTAGACAGAGTTAGATTCAAAATGTCTAAAAGGATGTTTTAAATCAGCAGTCTTGTTCTTTAAACTCTTCTAGATCAGGCCATGTTGTTAGAGAAAAAGCTCAATGTTCAACTCATCTCTATGTCACTCTTAACAGTCACTGCAGTTACAGTCATTTAATGGAATGGTGATTTTTATACCCCCTACATAAAATGCATGTCTTATTTATTTATTTACATTCTTGTCATCCAGCACTGTTTAATCATATAAAACTGTGATGAAACGGTGTCCTAACGAAACATCCCTCTCTTCCATTACGTGAGCACTGTAGGAGAACGACCTGTTTCTCTCAAGCCAGTGTATTTTCCTTCTTTTAGGCCTTGACAGAATTCACAACCTGACTAAGATGACCAAGATGAATCTACGTGTCGACCTAAGAGACGGAGACGAGTACGTGTTCGCTAAGTATTCAACATTTGAGGTGGCCAAGAGGAACTACAAACTGAGTGTGGGCGGGTACAGCGGCACTGCAGGTGAGTTCTGCTCATATTGGCCCCTAAAGCCAAGCCGAACGCTCTTCATGAAAGGAACCCTTTTTGAATGTCTCATTGGTTTCATGCTTTCAGGTGACTCCCTTACTTACCACAACAACTGCGTCTTCTCCACCAAAGACCGAGATCCGGCACGGTGGGTCACCCGCTGTGCCATATCTTATCAAGGAGGCTGGTGGTACAAAAACTGCCACGAAGCAAACCTGAACGGCCTCTATGGAATTGACTACAAGCATCAGGTAGCTTTATCAGACAAATCGTACAGTATACAGAAAACGGCGAAATAGGTAAAAGGAACGGCACCGCTCAGCAGCATATTACATTTCTCTTACAAGGAGGAGCCATTCCATGTACAGATTTTTAGCACAAAACACCGGAATTAGTTATTTATCACCTACAAGGGACAAAAAATGCCTTATTTCCTGTGCTCCATGTGGGTCTGATGTGAATTGAAGGGTGAATATGTGGAAAAGCACCTCATGTCAGTTGTTAAATATGATAGGATTCATCCGATATTTAGAATATCAAAGTGACGAGTGATTATGTATTTGTTTGTGTGTCTCAGGGTGTCATCTGGAAGTCATGGAAAGGAGAAGACCATTCCATCCAGTTCACAGAGATGAAGATGAGACCAGCGTCCTTCACGTCTCCAGTCCGTAGAGCAAAGTGAGAACTAGGATGATGGACTGTTAGAAACAGTGTCCACATATGTACACACATATTTTAGCAAAAGCCTGGCTCTCATTTCGCGATAGAGATATTTTTTTTTTTCCATTTGTACAAAGTCAGTTTGTTAGTGTCCAACTGTATATTGTGAAGTTTCTATCTTTTCAGAAACAGTCGATCCAAGTTTTTAGCCGGAACCTTTAATAAGTAGCCACTTTTTTGTCTCTAGTGCTAAAAGTTTCAGAGATGCAAAATACCTTCACATACAATCCAGAACTGACCCAGAAAAAAATCTTTCCAAGCATTAAAGATTAGAAAAGGCTGGGCTGTGAAGTCCCTAAAGTTTGCATTTTAATACAATTAAAATAGACGAATAGCACCAGCAACACAACATCATGTAGTAACTTTTGTAATATGAGAAGACATATTAATCATGCTTTTAGTTGATGAGGAAGTTTCATTAGAAAAGTGGCTTGTATGGTTAAAAAGTGTTCGAAAAATCTAAACGATGCTTCACATTAAATCATTACATTCAAACATCAAAAACCACTGGTTAAAACAGGCAGATTTTGAGGACTTTATACAAAACATGCTGGATGATGGTCTCTTAGTGACTTTTGAAAAGGAATGTCTTTTTAGTGTCAAAATAAAGAAACCTTGACCATCATTAAAGACACATGTTTCAAGACGTGTGTGTTCATCATTTGCACGATCGCCTAAAAAGCCCTACTTCAATCCATCAGAAAAAGTCAGCATTTTCGAATCAATACATTTCCAAAACTTTCACGGAGAATTGCCCCCATCTAGTGAGTAGTACATCAAAATCAGAAGATCAATACTGATCGATATAATTAAAAAAAGTTTTTTTTAGCTGTATCAGTTTAAACGTGGCCTGGTATTTAAATTTTCAATCTTCTTTTATGCTTCGACATCGGAAATATCAAACCTAATTGAGAGCTACAAAGACAAGATTCGTCAGAATAAAGACATTTGGATGAGTTTGTAAAACGTAAGCATTAAAAATAAAAATCAGTCAAAACAAATGGAAAGGTCACAGGGAACTTTGACTAAAAAACAGTCCGTTGAGACCAGCTTGAATGGTTTGAAAGCTTCTGCAGGTCTGAAGACCTTAAATTCAAAGTAAAAAAGCCTGGTTAAAATGTTAATGTAAGACATTACTCAATTTAAACTACGCTGTAGGCACTCGGGACCATTACTGAACTTCTTTGCTAAATTGACAGCTCAAGTAGAAATATACAATGAAAAGCTGTTAAAGAGAGGAGGTATCATGTGTTAAAAATGGCTGCAGCTCCAGGTTGATGTTTCAGTTCATAAACTGTTCTATTTGCAGCGTTTGAAGCTAGTTTATGTTCTCTGGCTGTCTTTTGTAAATAAGCTTATGGGTTGCTCCGAGTACATTAAGTTTGTGCATGTGTTTTTGCTCTGAACATTTAGAAACTGCTATTTGAAGTACTGAAAATATAAAGTATGTGTATCTTTTCTTACCAGAAGCCAATCTAAAAAAAATATTTTCCATATTTCTAATTGGATTCGACTGGAATCAAGCCAGAGACAGGATCTGATTGTGTCTGTGTAATCTTCCGTGACTTTTCTCCTCTAAAACTCAGCAGTGCCCCCTACTGTCCACAGTCTCTCACTTCAGCTGGACTGTGGCTTCTCTGTGTGTGTGCAGAATAACAGCAGTGATGCACCTGCTGAGGTTCAGCTGCCATGACAGGTGCATCATTGTCCTGACTGTGTTTGTCCTCTGTTTTCCTTTGTCTTTTTGTAAACATATCAGTGTTTTATGTTAGATTTTTTTTCTACCTATGGTCTCCTGTAAAAGAATACAACAATAAAATGGTTCTGAAATTTGACGTTTTTTCTGCTGGGCTTAAAATGTGTTTAAACTTTTGCCGTCTTTTAATGAGAAACATTAGTTTCTTGCATGTTTTCCTGCACAAATTGCTGACATTATTTTTATATTTAGTACTTTTTTGGTCAGATGAGCATAAAACTAAACTTTTATGCGAGAAACACTTCAGGTGAGTCTTATGTGAAATAAAGGATGGATATATGGAAGGACATCCGGTGTCCACCGTTGGATGTGAGGGAGGATCTGTGATGCTGTGAGCCTGCTTCTCTTTCAAAACCACAGAAAACCTTGCTAGAAAGTGTGTCATAAAAACAGGTTGTTGTTGGTTCTGTAAGAAGGATGATTAACAGACTACATTTATACATATATGGCCCACTAGACACAAATTCCTTACTTTTAAAGTGGTCATCTCAGTCCTTAGACCTGAATCCTACAGAAAAGCTGCGTGGTCGAAGATTTGGGATCAAAACAGACTGTTAGTTGGAACAATTCATAATTTCATCTACTTTGACTAAAACCATCTCTATTTACATAAAATGATGATGATAATGCCAGCATGTTTCACTTCTGCCAGTAATGCTCAGTGTTGTTTTTATGTGAAGTACATCTTTCCGAATTGTGGCTCAATACTCCAAGTATGTTTTCATGACAGAAGAACACATTCGGCCACATTGTACCGGGAGATTTTTGCCAAGTCTGGGGATTTTATTTGAGAGAAAAGGCTTCTGTCTCACAACCCTGTACTCTTTAGCCAGGACAAGGGAAGAAAGAAAAAGATTGTTCTCGCAAATACAACAAAAAACAGTTCTTGTTGAGAATTTCTACAGCTCCTTCAGTTACATAATGTGACGCCTTCGTGTTCTGAAATTAGATTTTTCGAGTTTCCAGTCTGTATAAAAATAAGAACCAACAAGGAAAGTCAGAGCTCACAGAGCGACCTGAATTTAACTTCCAATATGGCTGCGCACATCTAAAATGTAGTGGGCATTGGCAGCATATAAATTGATTTACCATGGTCCCGTTTCTATTTTCACAAACTTTTCAAAATCAGAACATTCACTCTTTTAAGCCGGGCATACACTGTACGAGTTTTTTTTATACACTGTGCAAATATGAAAGCAAAGCAATGTGGGTAACACCTCATTTTTAAGCAAGTAATTTGCATATTTCACTGTAACCTCTTTTCTGTGCCACTTTAAGGAATAATTCGAGTTATATAAATAATAAATTAAATAACACTTGACTTGCCATCATTACCCATCTCTGCATGGTGAAACAAAAGTTTTCAAATTGAGTTTAAATGGATTTTTAGCTCACACATTTTTAGCTTGCTGGTGAATTTTAAGAATATTCTTCCAATTCCAAAGGTAAAAACAGCTTGTATACCCTTCATTATACAAAGCTCTATAATTAAAGAAATGCAATTGTACAGAGCATACTTAAATGGCACGCATGAGGCACATTTTTACATCCTGGGATTAGAAACATAAATAACAAAGGTGACTAATGAGAGGAGTTTTCATGCATTTAAAAAACGTGATTGATTTTATTTTTTATGCATCTTCGGGAAGTTTTATGTGTGCATTTTATAGCAATGCATACATTAAGATATATTTTTGTCAAAAGATATATTCTTTGTTAGTCAGCCTCTCACTGGTAACAAACCACTGAGTTTTTTTATTCCAACAGAAGCACCAAAATAAGAGAGAGTTCATTCCTATTAAAGACTTAAACATAAAGGTCTCTTCATCTTTCAGCATATTTCCCAGATGTCCTTTTAAACACCTTTTTTTTTTAATTGGCCCCCAGTGTAAAAGTCCCTACCCCACTCTCTCACCTGTTCACCAGGCAGCCAATCACAGTGCCTCTCTGGTGCTCACTGATACAGCCAGGCTTCTTGTTTACAGGTGCTTGTCACCTGGGAGTGCTTACACATGCTGGGAGGGTGGTTGGACAGCACTGAGGTGAGGAGGCAGACCTGAGGTGAGGTGTGCTCATCCCAAAACCACAAAACAGGAATCTGTAAGGACACCTGCGGGAGGGGGAGCACTGTGGTTTACAGTTAGGAGAGGAAAGGATGAGTGTTTTTTTTTAAAGCAAGAATGTTTTTCAAGATAAAAAGTCCAATTAGGAACCTAGAAATCTGGATCTAACTGTTTTTATGACTTCTTGGAGAGCGGGTTCTGATAGATTGTACTGGGCACGCTCATTGGGGAACGAATAGGAAACAAGACAGGTAAGTTTTCTGCTGTATATACATATAGATTCATTTTGTAGCTTACAGTTGGTTTTATTATTCATCAACGATTGTGTCAGTTTATGGATTAAAGTTAAAAGTTTATTTCTTCATGTTTGATGCGCTCAACAACAGCAAAGGATATTACACGCTAACATCAGTTAACATAACAAAGAATGACTTCATCTTAGAGTTTTAACTTTTATTCGCAAAAACAAATGCATTTATATGGTTAAGTACATGCAAACTTTCTGAAGTAATTGTGAGTTGTCTTTTAGCATACCTCATTTTGGAAAACTTCACTCGAATCCCCATATAAGAAATAAGAGTTCTCTCTCATTTAAAAAAAAAACTGCACAGTTATAAAAAAAAAGTGTTTTTTATTGGGTGATTGTTCAACTGTGCTTCTGTTTATTTTATTCTCAGTTTATTTTAAACACACACACACACTCATATATATATATATATATATATATATATATATATATATATATATATATATATATATATATGGTTCAGAGGAACACAATTCATTTTTAATTGTTTATAGGTCTTTTTCATGAGTAATAAATAGTTTTTTTCAGAGGAAAACAATTTATTTCCAGAATCAACATTTCCATTTGTGTAGAAGCATTTTTGTTTTTATTTGAAAGAGACACAACGTGCAAATGCAAACCACCCAAAGTGTTTTATGTGTATCAATAGGGACCCAGAGCTGTGTTCAAAGAGAAGACTGCTAATTACCCCCTGCTCTCTCAGAATTTTTAATCATGATGTCTCCGGACGACCAAGCCCTCGAGGACCTGCTGTACGGCAGTGACCTGGGTGACAAGGCGGAGGTGGTGGAGCTGGCCAGTGGCTCCACAGTGGCGGAGGAAAATGCTGCTTTGGAAAATGTGATTGCAACATCTTAAATTTTCATTTTTATGAAGGTGAAACAGACTTCAGACAGTTTAAACTTGAGCCTTTATGTTCTGCATTTATGTTTTAGCTTTAGAACATCAGAACAAACTAAAAACGACCAAATCTCTGGTGTTATGTTATACTGAATACATTTTGTTATTCAATTTTTACTATCATAATTTTATTATTTGTGGTCCACTATATATATATATATATATATATATATATATATATATATATATATATATATATATATATATATATATATATATATATATATAAGCTAAATGTTAACTAGCAAAGCTTGGCAGATTGATCACATTAATGTGTTTTCAGACTAAACAATGTCTGCAGGTCATCCTGGAGAATGTAGAACTAAACTTAACTGATTTTTTCTTAGTTTAGCTTGAGACCGGCATCTCTCAAAAGATAATAAAATATGAAAGTGTTTAACAAAAAAAAAAGCAAATTGTTGTTTTTATTTGCATTTACTTTTTAATTATTGATAGCTGTCTAAACAATAAATGGAAAAATGTTTACCAACCTTCCAGCAATCAAAGGCTGATAATTGTTGACCAGATTTTTGTTGAGACTTTCCAGTATTAGTTTGGAGAATGTATCTTTAATTACAAGCTCCAAGTCCTTGGGGTCTTTAAACCCTCCTTGCCATCACGGCAATCTTTAGGTCCCTTTACAGATTCTCTGTCTTTCGCTTTTAATTTCATCAAACATCTTTCAGGTTCCAACAACCGTGTCCTTTCAAGAGCCAATCGTATGTGCTGGATGTGGCGAGCAGGTGTGCGATCGCTTCTTCCTATTGGCTGCAGGGAGGGTATGGCACAGCATCTGCCTCCGCTGCAGCCACTGTCACTGCGAGCTACAGACTCACCCTTCCCTCTACTGGAGAGATGGAAACATCTACTGCCAGCAGGACTACAGCAGGTTTAAATGACTCTCCATGCTGAACCAGCTCACTTCCCAACATCTGCATTGAGTTAACGTGTGACTTCAGTTTCTGACATCTGGTTTCCTTCCCTCATCAGGATTTTTGGAGGCGGCCAATGTGCTCGCTGCCTCCAGCCAATCCCACCCACTGATTTGGTCATGAGGTCTGGTGACCTGACTTTTCATCCCCACTGCTTCTCCTGTCAGGTTAGTTGCCAAACTCGCTGTTAGCTTTATTACAAAGTAACATGTAAATGCATGCTTTTTTTTTTTTTTAAACTTGTATTTTCCAGGAATGCGATCTAAAATTAATGCCAGGGAACCTCTACTGCATGAAGGGCCCCAACCTGTATTGTCAGTTACATTATCACGGCGATGGAGGCAATCTGCCGATGCAAGATTCCTCACAATCACAGCTGAAAGAAGGTCAGTGATTGTGAGTCTCTTTAAAAAAAAAAAAACCTGGGGAGCAAATAAATGTTTTGAAACTTTTAGATATAATTTAGCTACTGTTTTCCAGTAGTGTGCTTGTCATTTGCACAACCATGCTCTTCAGAGCCAGAGTACATTAATACATACTAAACATCACTCTGTGTTTCATATGCTTCATGGAAACAACTCTCAAGTAACTCATAGGTGTCTTATGTATTTGTGCAAAAGCAAAACTCTTCTTTTTGCCACTAGGGGGTAGTAAACTAAACACCATTATGGTGATTACAGATCTCTTTATTGTTGAAAAATTTGGTTAAAACTTTAAAATTAGAAAATAATGATAAAATACAATACATGTGAATTTACTGGTAAAAACAATTAAACACCTCCATTTGAGGCGTTACAGATCGCCTTTGTCATTCACAACATATAATTCATCTTACTGAGATCATGTAGCCCAAGTATGGAGCTGTATTATAGACTCGACGGGGAAAATTATATAAATATCAGCCCTACTTACAAAATCTGTGCCCAGTATTTCACTTATACCAAAAATCGTTTGGCTGAGCTCTTTATTGCTGTTGGATCTCAGGCTTTCTAATTTCAATTAATGCTTTAAATACTGACAACACTATTGTGCATGTCTTCGACATGCTATGGCTTGTGAATTAACCAGTTGGCTAATTCGGTCACATTTATAGTAATCTATCAATGTTACGTAATGTAACACTGTACCTGACGAATAAGGTCAAGAAAATTAATAAATAGGCATTACATTCTGCAATATTATGTATTTTAGGGATTAGACAAACACCAGAGGATCATCTGATGATGATGCCTGCAGTGGTGGGTCAACTTCAACCCTCACGTCTGTGTCATCGTCTCTCAGGCGATCGTGAAGCATGAAGAACAAAAGTAGATCATAGACAAATATATAAATAAAATAAGTAGATACTCTGGATTCATTGGAGTTTTCACCTGAAATTCAATTTTAAACATCCTTAGACACCGAATCAATGAGCGGAAAAAAGGCTAAACGGAATGTTTCTGAAATCTTGTCGCAGTCTGTCTAACACCAGACACAGGTCAAAACCAGGTGTCAGGTGAAGGGGAGGAGTCTGTCAGCAGTCCAGAGCCACGAGTGGACGACAGCGATGCAGGTGGCCGGGTGCGCAGGCGGACCAAGCGAATCAGGACGTGCTTCCGCAGCGAGCAGCTAAGAGCACTTGAGTCATATTTTGCCCAGAAGCACAACCCTGACGGCAAAGACTGGACTTGCCTCGCTCATAAGACTGGCCTGCCCAAGAGAGTCCTGCAGGTATACATTACTCAATCCTCCACCTGAAAATATTTGATAAAAAAATATCCATTTCCCTTATTTATGGTATAGTAAAAGTCCCAGACAGATTCATTTGAATTGAACATATTAAAAAGTAGGTTGAATCCTATCTAGTTTTAGCATGATTTGCAACTGGCATTCAGTAGCTGTTTGCATATCAGTGGTCTTTATTTAACCTTTTTGGAAGCTGCCTCGAGTCTTTGGCATCATCTTCCTTAACCCTTCCTCCTTTCCATAATATTCCCTCAGGTGTGGTTTCAAAACGCTCGGGCCAAACTGAGACGCTCCCTCAACTCTGAAGACTCCCAGGCGAACTCCCCCTCTGGTCCCCCAGGAGCTGTTGCCATGGCAGCCACCCCCTCGTCACTTACCTGCTCTGCGCTGGACCAATCCCAACATTTCCCCACCAGCACCATTGACCAGCTGCAGCTCTCTTTGCTCACCGGTCCAGTCGATGAACCATCCGTCAGCCCAATCCTCAATCAGTCGTGCCAGATGTCGCAAAACCTCAACTTTTTTCTGGACTACGATCCCCAGAGTGCATTTGGTTGTGGCCCCTCTCTTGAGCCCCATCAGGAGCTGGAGGAGTCAGAGGGAAGAGTAGAGAGAGAAGATGCTGAGACTTTCAGACCAACTTACAGTTAACTGATGGTTCTGCAGGGACAGCTGAAGATTTTTTTTTCCACCATAGATGACAGATAGATATCTTTATTTAGCCTTAACTTAATACAACTTAATAGTTCCACATACAAGGCAAAGTGTGGATGACATTCAAGAAATTCATCTCAAAAATGTTTTTGAGAACTATGATTACTTTATGTATCACAGACATGTTAGCAGAATTTAGTTGACTGAGTGAATAAATTGCAGTTTCCTTACATTTCTTCAATCGTGTTTGGTGTCAATACTTCGCTTTAGCGGCACGTTAGTACATCGTATGAAGGCGATTTAGTTTTTGCAAAACATTGCTCTTTTATGATTATTTAATGAAACGTTGCAACGGGCAATCTACAGGAACATTAACGTCACTGTAAGGTTTTCCCTTTCAGTACAACTTAATCATTTAGAATATCATCAAACAGTTGTTTTATATCAGTAATACAATTAAAATATTGACTCTCCTAACTCTTAGGTTGTATTTATGAGTTTCACATTTTAAAATGAATTACTAGATAATGTAATTTTTCAATTCAATTCAATTCAATTTTATTTACATAGCGCCAATTCATGAAACATGTCATCTCAAGGCACTTTACAAAGTCAAAATCAATCATATTATACAGATTGGTCAAAAATTTCCTATATAAGGGAACCAGTTGATTGCTTCAAAGTCCCGACAAGCAGCATTCACTCCTGGGGAACCGTAGAGCTACAGGGAGAGTCGTCTGCATTGTACATGGCTTTGCAGCAATCCCTCATACAGAGCAAGCATGAAGCGACAGTGGAAAGAAAAACCACCCATTAGCGGGAAGGAAAACCTCCAGCAGAACCAGGCTCAGTATGAACGGTCATCTGCCTCGACCGACTGGGGGTTACAGAAGACAGAGCAGAGACACAACAAGAGAGACAAAAAAGCACAGAAGCACAGATTGATCCAGTAATCTGTTCTACATTAGATGGTAATAGTGGTGAGCTGTCTTCTGTGGATGATGTCACAGCTAACAGAACGTCAGACCAGATGTACCTACTATGAAGATAAAAGAGAGAGAGCAAAAAGTTATAAGCAGAAATGATGACAAGCAATACATAATTGAAGAACAGTAGAACTCGATAGAGTGAGAAAAATAGATCCTGATGTCCTCCAGTAGCCTAAGCCTATAGCAGCACATCCCCATAGGTAGGTCAGAGCAAGATAAGCCACTCTAGTTATAAGCTTTGTCAAAAAGGAAAGTTTTAAGATTAGTCTTAAAAGTAGACAGGGTGTCTGCTTCACGGACCAAAACTGGGAGTTGGTTCCACAGGAGAGGAGCCTGATAGCTAAAGGATCTGCCTCCCATTCTACTTTTAGAGACTCTAGGAACCACCAGCAGACCTGCAGTCTGAGAGCGAAGTGCTCTGTTAGGAACATACGGGGTAATCAGAGCTCTGATATATGATGGAGCTTGATTATTAAGGGCTTTATACGTTAGAAGAAGAATTTTAAACTCTATTCTTGATTTAACAGGAAGCCAATGAAGGGAAGCTAAAATTGGAGAAATATGATCCCTCTTGTTGATTTTCATCAGAATTTGAAGAAATTGTTTTTAGAGTGTAAGTTTGAAGTGTTTATTTCTGTTAATGTGGGAGATTATTACAGCTAATGAATAAATCCAAAATGTTCTTCCTCTGAAGATTAGAATATTACAAAAGCCCAATGAAAATGTTTTTTTTATTTTATGCAGTAATTTATTCAAAAGGAGCCCTGATCAAGTACTGAGTGCATAAATTGTACAATACATGGACATACATTTTGGTAGGCAAGCTGTCTGTAGTTAAAAATACATATCTGGTTCCATTCATATTTCCCAAGAAACTGAACTTTGTGCTTTCATTAGCAATATGTTTTAGTCATCAAAATTGCTAGGAATAAATGCTTAAGATATATAATTCTAAGCATTTATTAAAGAATCAGTGGGTCACGCTTCTATAAAACCTTCACATTTTAAATCGATTTAATGAAATAAATTCACTTTTCGATTATATTCTGATTTATTGCGCTGTAGCTTAAGAACTTACCTCCAGTGTACAAAAGAACATGACGGATTGTTAATTTATTCAACAGAGATAAAGCCAAAAGGGCTGCACAGTGGCGCAGTGGGAACCTGGGTCTTTCTGCATGGAGTTTGCATGTTCTCCCTGTGCATGCGTGGGTTCTCTCCGGGTACTCCGGCTTACCACAGTCCAAAAACATGACTGTTAGGTTAATTGGCCTCTCTAAATTCTCCTTAGGTGTGAGTGTGTGCGTGAATGGTTGTTTGTCCTGTTTGTCTCTGTGTTGCCCTGCGATAGACTGGCGACCTGTCCCGCCTCTCACCCATTGACAGCAGGAGATAGGCACCAGCACCCCTCGTGACCCCACAACGGATAGACGTGTTAGAAAATGGATGGATGGATAAACCCAAAAGCTAAGGGTGAAAAACTAGAATAGCAACAAGAAGCACTGACCCCAAAAAGAATTTCAGAAATTATATGCCTTTGTTTCCATTGGGCAAAAGCGTAGGTTTCATTTTAAATTTTGGATTTAACATGAGTTAAAGGCTACGATAGACTGGCAACCTGTCCAGGGTGTACCCCGCCTCTCGCCCACTGACAGCTGGAGATAGGCACCAACACCCCTTGCGACCCCAGCAGGGATAAGCGTGTTGGACAATGGATGGATGGATGAGTTAAAGGTAGGGTCGTCGATTTGTCACGAAGTTTCCCCAAGTCCCTTTTTGAATAACTGCGCATGCACAAAACCGTCTTACCTTGCTCTTCCACTCTTCAGGGTGATCGCGTGAAAAAAATCTCCCAAATCCACTCTGGGACTCTTATTTCGTTCTACTGATGCCCTTCTCTTCTTCTCATAAACATGAACGCGGTTCGCTTCTTGCGACTTTCAGCCATGTTCAAAGTATCCAGTGAGAGCAGCAGAGCTACAATGAGCGGCTGAAACTGAAGCTAACCGCTAAGCTAACCGGATACATAAACAATAGAAGTGCTCATGCGCAGCTAACAGGAGGAAACTAAGAAGGAGTGAGCACGGACACTGGCGTTACATGAGTATATCAGAATGATTGGCATGTGGGACAACCAATAGATAAGGTGATACCCCTGGAACTTGAGGGACAGAGGGGGGTGAGGGGAGAACCAAAACTCTGACCAATCTCTGCTCTTCGGTGCAAACGGCAGTGATTGGTCAGAGTTTTTACAGGCCTGCAGCTCCCACAGAGATCTTATTTTTTAACCTCCTTTTTCTGAATACATTATGTACTGACTCCTCTCAGGATGGAAGGACCATTTGACCCAGTATAACCAAAAAACAATTCTGAGCAGCATTACCATAACTATTACTTTAATTTCTTATTAATTTCTTATTCCATGTTTGGTTTATTGTTGAGCATGAAAAAGTAAAAAAAAAATCACAGTGAAATTGGTTTGTGAATTTTGATTCACAACCCCCCCCCCCCCCCCCCCCCACACACACACACACACACACAGTAATTTCCACTTAATAGTGATGGCCAACGTGGCAAAAGGTTTGTGCACCACTGCTCTACAGCCTTCGGTTCAGCATGTAACTGCTAATAATTATGAGGATAGTACAACAAATACTAGATAAGTATGACAGGCCAAGAGAAAGCTTCTCCTGTTGAGCAGGAATATGGGGGGATGAGATGGAAGTTTACAAAAGATGCATTTTATAACAATTTCTTGAAATTGTCCTTTGAACAGGTGAGGCCAGAGTAAAGTTTGACTTTGTTGCACTGCACCATGTGTCGTGAAACCTGAACACTGGATATCAGCAACAAATACCAGCTGTCAAACATGGTGATGACACTGACCGAATGAACCCTGCAATCCTTGCAAACTAATCCAGAGTCAGATAAGTTATTATCTAACTCTATTGGCTATTCTCTGAGTGAAGCTACAGTCATGGGTATAAATTAGGTCCTGCAAGCAGTGTAGCAGTGCTGAAAAAGAGAGGACCAACATTAGAACAGGAAATAGCTAGTACTTCAGGTCACTGAGGTTAATGGTGGTAAAATAAGCTCCTGAATCATTGAGTGTGTTCAGCTCTTCACCCGCAACATTTTCATGTTTGGTTTGTTTAATGAGTAAAGACACCGTGGAATCTGACGTGTGCTTTTTCACAAAGCTCGGTGCTTTTGTTAGCAGCGCACAGCTGCATCCAACGCTGTTTGAGATTTGTACATTTCAATACAAACCTCAATACGTGCTCAACTTCCTGGTGCCACGGAAACATTTCCTCTTTGACAATGTGGTTTTAGAAGTAATAAAAAGGCCCCTTTTTATTCAGTCTTGAAACTACCTGCTGATTCACAGTTAAATGAGACGCGTGGGTCTCCAAATATTCCATTCATGCAAGGGCCTCATTTGGTTGGAGGTTGGGATTTGTCGCAGGATTACTATGACATTCTTCAGGTGTGTTTGTGCTATCCTATCGAAACGATCCCAATTACAAGCCCAGCCACAAAAGAAATCCCAGAGACTCTTTCTAATCAGAAACATCTTAATTAATCGTTTGGCTCCACTTCCCCCCTGGCCAAACAAGCCGTTATAATAGGCCTCAGTGCTGGACCGGGCAAACGTTGCTGAGCTAAAAAGAATGAAGTTTAAGGTATTTGGTAAATATGTGGGTGTGCGTCAGAGGGCGGAGGGGCCAATGTGTGATGGCTCAGCGGTGGAGAGAACTTGGCGGTTTTTAAAAAGGTCTGAAGCGACAAACGTTCCAGAAGACACAACAAGGTGCCTGACAGGAAACAAGGTAAGAAATGGCTAAGGTCGGACGTGGGGAGAGCATCTTATATCTTTGGGAAATGATTTCATTTTTATGTGAATTTTGCACCTGTGGGGAGAGCTGTATATCCGGGGTAGCTAAGAAGTAGAGCAAAAGGCTTGGCTGTTTAACTAACCTATTTCCAACCTAAAATAGAAATACTTAGTTAATAACTTAATAATGAATAATAAAATAGCCAGATATGAGCACTGTTCCTTTGGTCTAATTGATAGTTGCTCCAGGGGTGAATGCAGAGGACATTAGTGCATCATGTTGATCTGTTGCACTCACAGATATGGAATGGCATGCTGAGTTTTCTTTATTTGAGAGTCAATGTTAACACACAAACTTGAGCTTTTATGAGTTTCATGTGATAAAGTAATTTAATGTGTGCGCTATTCTGCTCGGTTAGCATACTTCCTGGGATTTACAGTAAATTATTCCGTCTATTGAATATCGATTTATTTTATTATTTCAAATGTGCAAAAAAGAAAAAAAGAGTCTGTTTTAAATTAAAGGACTGAAATGAATGTTTGCATATAGACTCTTCATTATATTATGTCAGACAGAATAAGGTACATGCTGTTGCACTATTTTGCAGACACAGCAGTTAATTTACCTCCCTTTTTTTTTGCTTCATGAGCTTTAATGCAGAAACACTTTTTTTGGAATTTTCTTTTTAAAATGAAAAAAGTTTTTAGAATATGCAGAGAATGGGTGCATTTTAAGTCATCGATATGTCAGGATATTTATTTGCCTATTGTTTTCTTACAAATGAGCAGACTGATAAAAATCAGCTCAGAAATATTCTGATGTTTATGCACCCGGCTGAACATCTATTAATGAACAGAAATCATCCATTTTTATTAATTTTCTATTTTTCTTATTCCTTTCTATTTTTCACTATTATCAGTGCCTCAACTCTCTCATCCTACTAGAGTTAATCTGCTAAAGTCTAAAGCAAAATCAAATGGCACAAAGAAATTGAACACAATATAACTTGATCATTGTTGCACTTTTTCTCCAGATGAGACTGCCTTTCCATATCAGTGCCTCACAGGTCACCCTTCTCTTCCTCGCCCTCCTCTGCCCGATCCCACGCACAGTTTCCACGCATTCCCCGTCCTCCGCCGCCTTCTATCCCATACTTGGCAGGCGTGAACTGGAGTCCACGCTGTATGACCTCAAGGCTGCTCTGCAGGACCCCAAAGACCCCAAACCCTGGTCAGACTGGCCTCAAGACTCTCCACAAACTCTAGAGGAGGAGGACGAGCCATGGGAAGAAGAGCAGCTGCTCAGAGCCCAGAGAGGAGACGTCATCCTCTCCCCATTGGCTGGGGACAACTCTCTGGAGGCCATGAACTATCAGGAGGGAGGAGAAGGCGAGGAAGGCTGGAAGAGAAACGACGCTCTGACGTCCATGGCCGGAGGGCTCCAAGCCGTCAGCCGAGAGAAAGGAGGATTTGGTTTCCGCTTTGGGAGGAAGAGGCGGCGAGAGAAGGGGAGGAGGGATGGAGGGATAATTGAAGAGGTTGGAGAACAGAGGAGGACAAGTGAAAGCAGAAAGCGAGATTTCACCTGGGATGAAAGCTCGGACTGATGAAGGGAAAAGGATTGCCACTTTCAAACTGCAAGTGTGGGGTTAAACAGGATTTAATTTTTTTGCTTTATTGGAAAAATAAAAAGCAACAACTATAGTATCTAATGCGTTTTACACAATTAAAAGGTGCAACGAAGCTGCTCAGTATTAACTGAAAGAAGCAAGGCAATAAGGAAGATTTTCCTCTAATAAATAAACTTTTACCATAACATTATTTCCATGTTTTAAAAGTTCATATTAAATGAAAACAATCAGTTGTACCTTCCATCGGTTGTATCTGTCTGTTGTGTCTGCCTTTGATTAATAAAGAAACAGTTTTATTATTAGAAGCACAGAAGACAAGATAAGGACATGAAATATTTGTTAAAAAATGTGAATCTACATACTACAGATCCACTCCAACAACACAATTTTTAAAGAACTATTTGAAATGTTGCATTTCTTGTCGGTTTAAGTAAAACTACTAAATAAAGAGTAGGGAGATGAAACAGGTATCAAAATCAGAAGGTCACAGTAATTCTGCTGAAGAGTTTCAAAGCAAACAAAAAAAAGAAAGAAAGAAATGTCCTTGTGGGTAACTGTGGTATCTGTTTATTTTAGGTTATTCGTGTCCAAATATGGATTTTTTTTTTTTTTTTACCAAAAAAAAAAACATTTCAAGAAAATAAATTTAAAAACGTACAAAAGACATTTAAAACAACAACCACAAAAAATCTGAGTGTACAGAAGGAAAGGGAAAAAAATAGCCATTGAACAACCAAGAATTTTCATAAAAGTGACTGATTATCGTGTCAGGGGGAAAAAGCTGCTTGGCCCCTTTTTGAATTTATACATAGGATTTAAAAGATAAATATTCAGCTATTTATTTGATGCTGTCTTAAGTGAATATTCCTTATCTGTTACACTGAAACATTATGCAGAGATATATGCATATATAACTAAATTATGAAGGGTTTATTTGCAATATGGAACTTGTACAATGAATTTAAAAGGTTTGAATGTTTCTTTAGAATTAGAAAACCATGCCGTACAGTCTCGTTTACCTGCTTCCCTTTCAGCAAAACGTACAATGATGTAATCTGCCTAGTGACTGAAAGCGATTTATCTGATTGGCTGAGCATACAGCGAGACGATGACGCGGAAGTCAGCCAGTTTAGGCCTGGCCTAACTATGTACGCGCCTAAACTTTTAGTCATTCTCGGTCCTAAAAACCGAGGACAGGGGAGAACAAGAGAACAACACAAATAACACTCATCACCGCACACAATATATAGAATATGCATTTTAATAACTACAATAAATCGCAAAGGCATTCTTAACCCTTAACCCTTCAATTTAATTAAATGTGAAGCTCTACAAAAAAGTACGATCATTTTGTATCATTTGCACTTTATTAAAAACAGACAATTAAAGTAAATTAGCTGCTTTAACTGAAACTGCAGTCACGGTGCAAAAGAGGAAGTGTTTTGGATGACAAACGTCCCCCACTTCAAGTTAAGCATGTCGCATTCATGGATCCTTGTAAATTTGAACTTTCTATGAGTGTACAAAGCTCCTATCTGCAACAAAACAACACACGGGCTATTAAACAAGAATAAGAACAAGAAATAATTTATTGGGTATGACAGTGGCAAACACACGGACAGTTAGAGAGAAGAGAGGAAGAAAAAAGAGCAAACTGAAAAGAGACAAATCACTCAAAGAAAGCAGAGATTTTGATGCCATGATTACACATATTCACTTCGAAAGGGCGTAGTAATATAGACAAATTGTTAGCATATTAAGAGTTCACATAAAAGCAAATGATCAATTAGATTTCCTAAAATTTTCTGTTAGTCCAATGTTTTATGCACAAGTGGTAAAGATTATTAAAACCGTTTAACAAATCGGGATTTGACTTTGTATTATTTGCTCTTTCAAATATCATTTCTTTTAACGTTGATATTTCAGAAATTTTCAAGAGCTGATAATGTCAAAATAAATGTATACGAAAACTGCAAAAACATTTATATTTATACAATAGAAAATCCTGAGAAAGAAAGAAAATCCTCTTTCAAGATTCCAAAAGATTATTTTAAAATCGTTTCCGATTTGGTGGAAGTAAAATAAAAACATCACAGAAAGTTTAAAACAGTTTGAAGGTCAGTAATGTGGTACACTGCTAATAAACCACCGACTCCTCTGGTGGGCACCACAGAGAGGATAAACACTGAGCAATAAACCCTAAAGAACAGAGACGGAGTAGACTGAAATATATTTGTGTTTCTACCAGATTATTCCAAACATAATGGGGGAAAAAAATCCAGTATGACTTTATTGTAATTTCAGAGCAGCTGCGGAGCCAAAAGGGGAGCCTGGTGCGTGTGTGCGCACAACAAGAGGTGGCGTAACACGGGCTGCAGTTAGCAGTAAAACCTAAATGCTGACCCAGAATGGGCTGATAAATTACGGCTAATCACTTCAGTTCTATATGGTTATAATAGCTGTAAAAACTCTGGATTCTTATATTCAGCCAGCAATAAATGAGGTGGAGGTTTCTTCTAGTAGCTAAGCATTTGCAGGGTCCTCTGAAGAACAGAGTAGAGGGACTTTCACCTGATATACAGGTAGAGAATAAAGCTCTGATAGAAAACAACAGCAATCCTCACTGGGAGCTTCTGGATTTGCATCAAGACATGATTGGGTGCCTGGTTTGGTGAATATCAGCACATTTATTCCTAAAAGCTAAAGCTAAAAACATTAAAAGGGTAATTTACATCACCAAATTACTTTTAATTCCTGCAGTTGGTCCAATTGTCTGCTGACATAAAAAGGTTGCGCAATAAACTGTGAAAATATAACACATCTACACAGACAGTTCAAAGGTGAGTCTGCCTCTTCTCAACCACCTTTTCTGTGCAAATCCAAAACATGCAGCTATGGATTTATATATATATATATATATATATATATATATATATATATATATATATATATATATATATATATATGCACAGTGGCGCAGCCTATCTCCAGTTTATTTTTATGAACAATATGTGTAGGCTAAAATGTTATATTATATAAGCAAATATATTAAAAATAAAACAGATATTTTACTCATGCAGTATTTGTAACTGAAATAACACAAAAGGATGAGGTTCTATGTTATATTTTCCACTCTGGTGAAGAGGCTTTCTGTGGTTGAGCATCATTAGAAGCAGTCAGTAGAATGCATTTCACAATTTTTACCCACTTTAGCCTGGGATCAGTAAATCCTCCATTACTAGTATTGGCTGCCTCTCTGGACCCCCGCACCCTAAAGTTACCAGGAACCCTGAACACATCACGCGAAACAGACAGCAGAGGAAGCCGCACCGTGGCATGCAGCTGGACCGGTCCAAAAATATTCAACTTTAGCCGAAGATCTACACCTGATTTGGGCTCAGAATGTATCTCCCAGCATTTCTTGTCCTCCTTGGGACAGCACTGACGGTGCAAAGCGGTAATTTTTCCTTTGTTTTCCGACACGCTGAAGCTTTTGTTGAAAACGAAAGTAAAAAAAAAGTCACAGATGTGACGTCGTTCAAAATAACTCTTCTGTAGTCGATTTATTTTGTATAATGTTCCGATTAACGTGACACTTTGGTTAATATCCAGCGATGTCCAATTGTTCCGTGCCAACCCAAGTTGAAATAAACCGGTACCAGAGTCTGATGTTCGTCGAACCAGGCCTCACCCATATGCTTAAGCGCCCGAAGCAGCTTCCGTCTTCCTTTTTATAATAACCTGTCAACATGCTTCTAAATACACCCTTTGCTCCTTATAAATTATTAACAGGCTGAACGACTAAACTGCCCTCCTTTATACCCCAATAAATCAAGTGTGTTGGAGCAAGGGTCGATGTGAAACAAGCGGGGCCGCAAAATACTAGTTTTATGTCTGCCTACGTCACTACATGTTGGTTATATTCTTTATAAGTACATTCATTTTATATATATATATATATATATATATATATATATATATATATATATATATATATATATATATAAAGAAGACCACCCATGTTTTCTTCGATTAGTTGTTTATTTTAATTTTCGGTACAATCAAAGGTACATTTGTTTGGACAAATAAGACGACGACAACAAAAATAGCTCATGACAGATTAGTTAGGAGCTGATGTTTAGCCATATACCATGTTTTGTTGATAATGATCCAAATTGCTTAAGTTCTCACATCAATAGTTATGTCATGGTCCTGACAGAGACTGTGTTTTCCGTGTTTTCTTTTACGTCCGTCTTAGTCACGTGATGCAGTTAGCGCGCGGTTGCATAACCATTGGTTTCAGTGGCTACAGGTAGACGGACTGTATAGGCCAAAACAATAGATCTAACATGAAAGAGCAATTAAAGAATCCTGAAAATACAACAAAAACCCTAATAATAAGTTAACAATAAGACAGGAGTGTAAAAAAAAACATATTTCCACCGTTAAAACAGAGAATATTGTATTCTGCTTTAAAATTTAGATGACATATTTCCGTTTTCTGATTAGATCTGGACTAGAGGCCAATTAAGCATGTGCTCACTTTTCAAATCTGTTGGCTTTCTAGTATATTGGTTCTGGGAAACATGCAAATCATCTGTATATTGCAACTTTTAGTACATTCCAACGTACAAAAATGTCCTCTCCATTGAACCCATCCCTTATGGAGCATAGGGCTGCAACTGCGCGGCGGCCGGTGAGCATTTTGGGGCTGATGGTCTTGCTCAGGGACTCAGAATGCCAGTCTGTGGGATTTGAACCAGAAACTTGCATCCTGGGAAACATTACCCAGAAGACGATTGTGTTGATTGAAAAAGTTGTACTAGCCTCCAAGATGAATCCAACACGTTGCACCACAACCTAAGCAATATGTTCTGGCAATGTTTATAGTGTCATTCTCACTAAGGCAGCCCACAGTTGGGGATGAAAGCTGTTTCTGAGAGGATTGTGAAGCCAGTATTTTAGTTACCAATCCAACAAGTGGCGCTCAAACAGCGGCCGCAGGCACAATAATCATAACATACGGTATCTTCTTCAGTATATAATAAAAAGGTCTCGACTAGTTAATTACAAAATTTAAAGGGGGATGGAACATTTCTATTGACGAGTGACGTTGATAAAACAATTTTAACACAACTAAATGGCAGTCTGTATTCGGTACGTTATCCAATTCAAAGGAATCAATTTCTAATCAACAGTATGTTACAGATAGCTGGACTCATAATGGGCGAATTCTACCGAATTTATCACAACACCCTGAATTTAAGACAGTCAACGTTCTGTATTGCATTAACGCATGAGATCGAGTGATTAAAACATTTTCTAGGATGTAAACAACTTAAAGCTGAAAGAGCCATGCAGACAGACAGCATTGCTAAGATAACTTTGACATGAGGTGTGCCGTCCTGACTTCAAAACTTCCTCATTAGAACTGCAGGCAAAAGCAGAAAGAAAGTAACGAGAAGCAAGTCCTCTTATAGCATCAAGTATTTCACATTATGATACATGTGCTTTTTCCGTAGGCGCATTGGACATGACATTTTATCTCTGAAACATTTTCAGTGTTTCCCGCAGGAATTTGGTTATGCGAGGCGGATCGACTCGCGGGGGGGGGGGTGGGTGGGGGGACGACACGTTGTCCGCGGATCGACTCGCGGGGGGGGGGGGGGGGGGGGGACGACACGTTGTCCGCGGACCAACTCGCGGAGCGGGGGATATCCATGTGTTTTTTCCCTGCCATTCACGCACGCGCGAAAGCAACAACAAAAACCCGCGTTTTAACGTCACTTTTTTTTTTTTTTTTTGGGAATGTTGGCGAGGCAGTAGCGTGAGTTTGGCGAGGCGGCCGCCTCGCCAAGATAGCGCTGCGGGAAACCCTGATTTTAGTGTCTGCATTTGTTAAAAAAAATGGAAATGTGTCTATTTTGTGTGCGTGGTCTATAAACAAGTTTAAAGTTAGAGTTGTTCTGAGGGCCATTTTAAATCGTCAAATTGTAATAACCTCGAGTAAAAAAAGTCAGGCTATCTGGTCGTATTAGACATCAGCAGTCGGCTTTGTAACTGACATGCTGTGCAGAGTTTGCTTATTTCTTTATAGACCTTTATAGACGCAATACTTGTCACTCTTTTACTTTCACGCCATGACCGGTAAGATTCCTGAGTGACTGTATTTATGTCTTGTGAGAGAAAATTATAGGAGGCTTTCTTTCAGTAAGCTAACTGGCAATATGTTGGTGAAGATTCATAATCCAGGTCATGATCAATCCAAAAAATGTTAAAAGCTCCCTGGATGGGAAGTGAAATGTCTTCAGCTTCAGAATAGAAACCAGTTGTTTTATTTTTTAACCTTTTTTTTGATTGAACGCTAACTGGTAGTATGCAAGAACATGTGGGGGGAGGGCAGCCCTTCCATGCTTCATACAGAGGAATAAAACTCCAGTCATAATTGCACTTTATCTAACACCTTGTTGAACGGGTTTACCACTGCAGTAACAGCCTGACATAAAGGCTTGGCTGCTACGATAATGGTGATTGGGCCTTGCCATGGGACTTTGACCAAGAAATCTTAATGTTGAGACAATGTTTGATTAATGTTAATGGGAAACCTTAAAGGGACAGCTAGGTCAAAGCATAATCACAATTTCTGTTGTTCACAAGCCATTGTTTAAATTACCTGTTTTTCTTTTACTTTGTCTTTCAGAAAAGCACTCCCTCACGTACATCTACACTGCCTTCTCAAAGCCGGTGGGTCTCCCGGGGCTGCATGAGTTCACCGCCATGGGTCTACTGGACGACCGGATGATTGACTACTATGACAGCGACCACCAAACGAAAGTTCCCAAACAGGACTGGATGAAAGAGCATCTTGAAGCAGAGTACTGGGAAAAAGGCACCCAGTCCAGAAAGAGCAAGCAGCAATGGTTCAAAGTCAACATCGACATCTTGATGAAACGGATGAGACAGAATGACACGGGTAAGGTCTATGGAGTTTAAAATGTCTATAATCATTTATAAAAGCATTAAAATAAGGACCATTCTAATATATCACTGATAAATGCCCAATCTAAACATCAGTATTCTTACCCAAGAAACATTTTACAACTTATTTCCTGTTTCTGCTAAGATTGAATATAAAGTCTCAATTCTCACCCATCAGTGCTTCTATGGAAATTCGCCCCCATACCTGAAATAACTTCTCATCCCTCCCACTACAACACGACCCCTCCACTCAAAAAAACTCAAAATGTCTCCTACCTACTCCCCAGGACTAAACTGAGCACCATGGGCGATCGTGCCTTCTGCTCGCCGCTCCTCGAACTTGGAATGCGCTCCCCGACCATCTGAGAGAACCGCAGATAATGGAAACTTTGAAAAAAGGACTAAAGACATTTCTTTTTAGCAGAACTTGTGGGTTTTAACTAGGACTGCAACTACGAACCGATAAAAATCAACAATTAAAAGCGTTTGCGACGGGTTTCATCATCGATTCGTTGTGTCGCGCGGTTAATGCGTCGCTCGCCATGTCACGGAGCCGTTTACCTCGCCTGCAGGCGGTCGTCGATCCTGACTGGCTGCAGAGCGATGTAAACGAAGCGGAGGTGGCATTTTCAAATGCTGCTTTTTTCGTCGTAGATTCTACAAATGACGACACAGAAAAAAAACGCTCGAACCAAGTTTTCAAAAGACAGGGAGCACGTCGTGCTTCACAAAACCAAAACTGACTGCTCTGAGCGTAGAGAATGGACCCGCACCAGGATCTGAGATGGTTGAGAACAGGGTCCGAAATTAACAGTCGCCAAACGCGAGTAAATTTCCCGTTTGGCGAGTGAATTTCAGAGGGCTAGCTGCCACATGGCGAGTAAATGTTTTTACCAAATAAATTAAAAATAACATAAAAATAACATCCGCACCCCATCTGGGCTGCGGATGACCCGTTTACAGCTCTGTCCATCCAGATCTAAACTCCGCATTCTGCGGAGCAGGAGGCATGGGGGGAGAGCGGCTGCCAGATAAATCCTTCATTCAGAACCAGTCATGGCTGCACGCTGGATTAGAAAATAGTTCTGCTAACCAGATACAGTCTAAAACGCCACTTAGTCTGTTTATGAATTTCGTTCGTATTTATTCTGCATTTTTCTAACTACGTGCGCCCCCCCCCCGCCCTCTCGGAGCCAGGTGCTTTTATCAGCGGCCAGCCTTCAAAACGTGAATCACTACGTTTAATGTCCTTCCACTCGTACCAAAATGTCCCAATTAAAGTCAATAGGAGAGTTAGTAGCTGTGTTTCATGCTATTTTGTTTTTAACGACACACAACCAGCGGTGCTTTGGTGGGCATGGTTCCTTGCACTTGAAATCAGGTGCGCATAATTACGTTACATGTAATTTAGGTGCGCACGTTTAAGGGCCATTTTAAGGAACTTGTAACATCAGGGGCTTTAGCTCAGACCCATTATTCCTCCACTTCCCTCTAAAGGAGCCCTTTACAGGTAAAAGCCAGTAAATTAGAATATTTTGAAAAACTTGATTTATTTCAGTAATTGCATTCAAAAGGTGTAACTTGTACATTATATTTATTCATTGCACACAGACTGATGCATTCAAATGTTTATTTCATTTAATTTTGATGATTTGAAGTGGCAACAAATGAAAATCCAAAATTCCGTGTGTCACAAAATTAGAATATTACTTAAGGCTAATACAAAAAAGGGATTTTTTAGAAATGTTGGCCAACTGAAAAGTATGAAAATGAAAAATATGAGCATGTACAATACTCAATACTTGGTTGGAGCTCCTTTTGCCTCAATTACTGCATTAATGCGGCGTGGCATGGAGTCGATGAGTTTCTGGCACTGCTCAGGTGTTATGAGAGCCCAGGTTGCTCTGATAGTGGCCTTCAACTCTTCTGGGTTGTTGGGTCTGGCATTCTGCATCCTCCTTTTCACAATACCCCACAGATTTTCTATGGGGCTAAGGTCAGGGGAGTTGGCTGGCCAATTTAGAACAGAAATACCATGGTCCGTAAACCAGGCACGGGTAGATTTTGCGCTGTGTGCAGGCGCCAAGTCCTGTTGGAACCTGAAATCTCCATCTCCATAGAGCAGGTCAGCAGCAGGAAGCATGAAGTGCTCTAAAACTTGCTGGTAGACGGCTGCGTTGACCCTGGATCTCAGGAAACAGAGTGGACCGACACCAGCAGGTGACATGGCACCCCAAACCATCACTGATGGTGGAAACTTTACACTAGACTTCAGGCAACGTGGATCCTGTGCCTCTCCTGTCTTCCTCCAGACTCTGGGACCTCGATTTCCAAAGGAAATGCAAAATTTGCTTTGGTCAGAAAACATGACTTTGGACCACTCAGCAGCAGTCCGGCTCTTTTTTTCCTTAGCCCAGGTGAGACGCTTTTCGCGCTGTTTCTTGGTCAACAGTGGCTTGACACGAGGTATGCGGCAGTTGAAACCCATGTCTTTCAAGCGTCTCTTGGTGGTGGATCTTGAAGCGCTGACTCCAGCAGCTGTCCACTCCTTGTGAATCTCCCCCACATTTTTGAATGAACAATCTTGACTAGGGCGCGGTGATCCCTATCGCTTGTACACTTTTTCTGACCAGTTTTTCCTTCCCTTTGCCTCTCTATTAATGTGTTTGGACACAGAGCTCTGAGAACAGCCAGCCTCTTCAGCAATAACCTTTTGTGTCTTTCCCTCCTTGTGCAATGTGTCGATGGTCGCCTTTTGGACAGCTGTCAAATCTGAAGTCTTCCCCATGTTTGTGTAGGCTTCAGAACTGGACTGAGAGACCATTTAAAGCCCTTTGCAGGTGTTTTGAGTTAATCAGCTGATTAGTTTGTGGCACCGGGTGTCTTCAAAATTTAACCCTTACACAATATTCTTTTTTTTTTTTTTTTTTTTTAACCCTTACACAATATTCTAATTTTGTGACACACGGAATTTTGGATTTTCATTTGTTGCCACTTCAAGTCATCAAAATTAAATGAAATAAACATTTGAATGCATCAGTCTGTGTGCAATGAATAAATATAATGTACAAGTTACACCTTTTGAATGCAATTACTGAAATAAATCAAGTTTTTCAAAATATTTTAATTTACTGGCTTTTACCTGTATGCATTTTCCCCACTGTTTATCCAGCAGCTGGATCAGCGTAAAGACGCAGCGTGAACCCCTGCGTGCTTTAAGTGTTGCAGCTGAGGGAAAAATGTTGGACCGTAAAGGCTTGATGAAACTCCGCCTCATTCACAAATGAGACCAACATGGATAGAATAATGATAATCTGTAGTGTTTCTTATTGCCTGGATGTGAATCTCATCATTCGTATTGTGCCTTTTATAATAAACTTAATATTTTCCTATCAAAGGTAGGAAACAAAGATGTCTCTTCCAGGGTCCAGTCAGCCACGCCCCCAACCACGCCCCCCAAAGATTAACATAATCTCACTCTTAATTTTTGGTAAAAATTAAGAGGTGAGGATTAATATTTTGGCCGGTAAAAAATATGCCTGGCCGGTTGATTTTTACATCTACCGGCCAACTTACTACTGTATGGGAGAGAACTAACTTTTCTAGAATCAAGAGTCTTTATTGTTGTTATGTAACCATAGTGAAAGTTTGGTGAGACACTCAGAACCATAGGCAGACCCAAATTAAAAACACTTACAGAAAAAGAAGACATAAACATCTTTAAAGGACACCCTCAAAAATGTAAAACCCTCAGAAAAAATAAAAAGTGTTTAATATCTAACACCCTGTTTGCCTCTTCAAAGAAAAAATAGAAATAAAATTATAGAATAAACATCTTTGGACGAAAAATATGTAGAAGGACAAATGGAGCATGTAGTATTTACATAAAATGCAGCTTGTGCTGAAACAGTCGGTGAAATGGGCTGGTGTTTTATTTGATCGTCAGAAGTGGTGTTTCTACACTGGTTGCTTCGTTATGCGCAATTTTCTCCCCTAGGTGCACAAAGCTGAGGTTCAACCAAACTGTATTTGAGACCGGTTTTATTGTTGTGTTAAATCGCTCTTCATATAGACAACGTTGACTATTAAATGATTCACTTAAAATCTAGTCGACATAAACTTCTTTATTTGAAGCAAAAATATTTATTACCTACTATTATTGTAACAGAACATCTAAGTAGCAACTTGCTGTTTTTTTTGTGGGATTATTAGCTCTCAGTCCAAATGTTCTATTTTGGAAAAAAGAAGTGGAAATAAGCTGTGTGTTTTTTTTGTTGTCCAATTCACCGATTAATTGTAAAAATAATTGACTGGTTAATCGATTTTTAAAATAATTGTTAGTTGCAGCCTTAGTTTTCACCTTGCACAATAATGTCGCTGCACTAATTATTTTATAAAAGGATGTTTTATCTTGCTTCAATGATTTTACCTGTAACGCTTTGAGGTTTGTCTTAAATGTAAACTGCAATGCAAATAAAATCTATTATTATTATTATTATTTATTCCTTAAATTTCTATTTCTTCCCTGAAAAGGCATTCATCAGTTTCTGGTTATTTAATTAGCGTTTCTCTTTTGATTTTCTTACAGATACCCATGTTCTGCAGTGGAGGCACGGCTGCAAGGGTGAAACTCAGCCTGACGGCACCATGAAGTTTGTCAGTGGGATGGACATGTACAATTATGATGGCAACGACTTCCTGTCCTTCAACGACACAGACCAGGTTTGGGTTGCTCCAACTACAGCAGCACTGGAAACCAAGAGGAAGTGGGATGAGGTCACGGTCCTGAAGGAATACACCAAGGGCTACCTGGAGAAGGAGTGTATGGACTGGATGAGCAAGTTCTACGGGTTTGGGAAAGAGCAGCTTGAGAAAGCCAGTATGTAAAACATATAAGTAATTTTTATTTTATCTTTTTATTCTTTTTTTTTGTTTTTCAAATGCTCTGTACCAACAATATGCTTTGTTTAGATTTACAAGAAAACAGATTCCTGTCCATTTAAATAAAGCTGGCCTGACCCTTTTATACTTTAGGTGTCCAAATGATCTCATCAATGGCAGAAAATATTTGTAAACATATCAGGGATAAAGATTTCTACCATATGTGTGTTGAGATTGATCCATAAGTACTACACTACCAACACACATTTTTATTTGTCTCTTTCAGAGCCTCCTACAGTGTTCTTGTTTGCTCGTGAGGCCAAAGTCAAGACAAACACCATCTTGATGTGTCTGGCCACCGGCTTCTACCCAAAAGACATCGAACTGCTGATCAAAAGAAACGGGCGGATCCTCACTGTAGAGGACGAGGTGATGTCCACCGGAGTTCTCCCAAATGATGACGACACCTTCCAGAGAAAAGACTACGTAGAGATTTTGAAGTCTGATGCTTCCACCTACACCTGTGAAGTCAGTCATCCTGCATCTGGAATGCGTGTTGAAAGGGAGTGGGGTGAGAAACTTTTTGTTGCACTTCTCATGCATGCATGCAAAAAACATTTCCAAAACTCTTCAGGGTCATCAATTTGTCTTTTGGCAAATGGTAGAGAGACCTTTATGCTTCCTTTGCTCAACATTGGTTTTCGCCTCATCTCTTTCTCGTCATTGAACCATAACAACAGACTTTAGTTGAGGCCAGTGAGGCCTTCAGAGCTTTACATCTTCAGGGTTCTGTTGTGACCTCCTAGATTAGTTGTCTAATAATTTTGGCAAGCCAGACATTCACTGCTGTTCCGTGGCTTTTTGAACTATGGATAATGGCTCCAGCTGTTTACAGGAGTTCCTAAGTCTCTTAGAAAAGGATTTGCAACCTTTCTCCGCCTGATTTGGTCCTACCGTTGTTACATTTCTCCAGATCGGGTCACAATGTGGTTTTTTTTGTGCTTTTAGCCTGCTTTGTGTTGCGTGGCAGGTTCTTTTTAAATGATTAACTGGTTCTACACATTTGGCAGTGAAAGAAACTGAAATCAGTTTTTCAAAAAATGCGATAGTCAATGAAATAAGAAATTAAAAAAATGCATTTCTATTTACTGTGGTTATAATTGAAATAAAGGTGATTTGAAACATTTAAAATGAAAGAAAATTATACAATAAAGCTGCAACAGGGTAAGTTTTTTACCGCACCGTTACGTTAAGTTTTGTATTTCATAAAGGTCTAAAATTTAAATTGTCACTTATGAAATCCCACAAACTATGTACTGAAAGTAACACAAAACTAACATGAAATTTGTTTTGTTTCAGCTCAGAAAGAAGGCGGAAGTAATAACGTCATCATTGGTGCTGTTGCCGGTGGCCTGATTATGCTTGTGGGGATTGGTGTGACACTTGCTGTCCTCAAATACAAGACAAACAAACTTGGTAAATGCAATATTTATGTTTCTTTTTAGCTCTGATTTTACAGTGATCCACTGGTTTCTACCAGTCTTTTTATTACATTGTGTTCTCTGGGGGGTTATGATTTTGAAGCATGCCAGTTTAAAAGAGACTTTGCTTGTGAAGAGGTTGTTTTTGTCAAGAAGAATATTATTTAGTTATTAACTATTATTTAGGTATATAGTTATTATTCAAAACTATCAACTTGACACTTAAGGTTGTGATAATAAGGTAAGTTGATACAATATTAGTCTAAAATGTTTCTTAGCTTTACATGAAAAGCCTATTACTTATGAATAAATGTCTTTGATTAGGTTACAAAATTTGCGAAAATACAAATGATAAATATGTTTGATCTGCATTAATAGCATGATAACTGATTTAGTCATTTTAGTGAAAAGAATCTTATTTACAATGTTTAGCCAAATATAACACTGCCTTTTATTCTTTTGTGCAACATTCCTTAAGTTTTTACAAATTTTAAACCTACATTTTCTATTATTGATGGAATTATGAATAGTTTGTTGCTTAATGTTTTAATTAATACATTTTCTTGTATTACCAGATTGCGATGAAAATAAATCTGACAGTAAGTACTTTATCTCTTTGCTATCCGTTTGTCAATCATCTTAGTACTCTATGGAAAGTAACAAGTATCAGACATACTAGTATTTTATTTTCAGAGTACTGAGCTGTTTGTAAGTCTAAATATATAACAATATATGTCTTTATTTGCTTTTGTTCCGTGACCGTCTCTATAAAACAGATGGCACAGTTCAACCCTAATATTGTTAATGTTGTATTAATGCTATGTATCTGTAATGGGAATAGATTTTTTTTAAACATAGTTAAGGTATAAAAATATATTCAAAAACATAACAGCAGTGAGTGATGTATTTACTATCTGTGCTTGAATCTTTGTGTGTAGTTGAATCCAACTCCGGTGTAAATGCGCCTCTTACGAAGCAGCCCCTCCTTGGTAATAAGGTTTCTTTTTTACCTTGAATCTCTTTTTTACCTTGAATCTAGAATATGTCTATGGTACTATTCCATAACACGTGCATCCCCATACTCATTTTCTCACACAGGGGACACATAGCAATGGTTCTTGACTAGTATGCCTTCGTACAAAATAAAAAAAAAATTCTTAATTGTCCTGGATTGGGTGTCACAACTTTGCTAAAAATTGAACAATAAATATTTTGATGTGTATTAAGAGTATGATAAAACCGATAAAGCTGTAATTTTAGTGCTTTTTCTGCAAGCTTTTAACACATACCATGCCTTTTTATTCTTTTGTGTCACATTTTCTCTACAAATATCAAACCTGCATTTTCTAATATTAATGGAGGTGCAGTACAAATAGATTGTTGCTGAATGTTTTAACCAATTGTGTTTTTGAGTACTGAGCTGTTTGTAAGTCTAAATATATAACAATATATGTATTTATTTGCAGGTCTAAGTCCCATGAACGTCCCTGGGTCAGGTAAGTCGCACAAATGTGAAAAATTCACTATGGTGGAAGGCATATCTCTTCACTCCAAGAAAAATAAAGAACAAAGGAGAAAGATGGATTACCAAATTTAGAGAATTTTGTGCTTGGCTTGAATTCAGGAGTTTACATACATTTCCTATAGTTATGATGGCAAATTGTTTTATTTTCATTTCAAACTACAATAATGTGATAGTGGTTTTATCTTAAAAATAATAAATATTTATGTCTAGCAAACCCCAGTTTTTTTCTTTTCTTTGTTTTACTCCCAATATAAATTAAGATAGATTTAGACCCGCAACTAAACAAAGTGCTCTGTTCTGAAATTTGAATTGTGAATTATTTAAAGTGTGACTGGATGGTCATTAAGAAGCCTTTAAATAATACAATTCCTTAAATACAATAATATGTTTATCCTAAAACAATAATACTTCCCACAAAAGGCATGAAAAGAAGTCCAGGAAATGGAGCATATGTTGAAATGCTAACGCTGCACCCAGAATATTTATATTTCTTTATTTAACACATTTAATGGAATACCAACTATAAAACAGATGGCACAGTTTAACCCTAATATTGTTAATGTTGTATGTATGCTATGTATCTGTAATGAGAATAGATTTGTTTTATTTATGTTAAGATATAAAAATATATTCAAAAACATAAAAACGGATCTAAAAATAAGTAAAATGTTCTTAAAGTTAGTGTATTTGTCCTTGATTTGAGCAGGTAAATAAGATTATCTGCCAATGGAATGAGTATTTTGACCCCTACAATAAGATGATTAGACATCCTGCACTTGAAATAAGATGATGGAGATGAGTTGTTCCTGTTTTAAGTGCAAAAATCTTATTCCATTGGCAAATCATCTTATTTACCTGTTCAAATCAAGGACAAATACACTAACTTTAAGAACATTTTACTTATTTTTAGTTCCGTTTTTGCAGTGCAGTGAGAGATGTATTTACTATCTGTGCTTAAATCTTATCTTTGTGTGTAGCTCAACCCGTCTCTGGTGGAAATGCACCTGCTACAAAGCAGCCCCTCCTTGGTAATGATAAGGTTTCTTTTTATACCTTGAATCTAGGATATCTCTATGTTGCTATTCCATAACACGTGTATCCCCATACTCATTTTCTCACACAGCGGATGCATAGCAATGGTTCTTGAGTAACATGTCTTCGTACAAAGTTAAATTTTTTCTTAATTGTCTTGGATTGGGTGTCACAACTTTGCTAAAAATTGAACAATAAATATTTTGATGTGTATGAAGAGTATGATGAAACCAATAATGTTGTAAATTTAGAGTTTTTTTCTGCAAGTTTTTTTAACACAAGGCCTTTTTATTCTTTTGTGTCACATTTTCTCTACTTTAGAAGTATCAGACCTGCATTTTCTAGTATTAATGGAAGTGAAGAACAAATAGATTGTTGCTGAATGTTTTAACTAATTGTATTTTTGAGTACTGAGCTGTTTGTAAGTCTAAATATATAACAAGATATGTATTTATTTGCAGGTCTAAATTCTTTAATCTGTATTAAGAGTTTGATAAAACTGATAATGCTTTAATTTTAGACATTTGTTTTGCAAGATTTTGACACATACAATGCCTTTTTATTTTTTGTGCCACATTTCCTCTCTTTTACAAATAGTATTAATGGGAGAATATTGCAAAGAGTTGCTGAGTCTTTTTAGCTAATATGTTTTTTATTTATTTATTGATAGATGGCTCTGAAGATAAAGACTCCCTTCAGAGTAAGTACTTTCTTTGCTATATAAGTGTCTGGTGTACTAATAGCTGTTTTCAGATTATTGAGTTTTATTGAAGTACAAATATATACCAATATATATGTCTGTATTTGTAGGTCAGAGTTTGGGGTCATATAGATATGGGACAGTTAGATAGTTGGGCACATATAAATGCTATAAAAAATGTTATACATACAGGTGAAATCTAAATATTAATCTGCTTGTTTTCAGGCTCCAAAGGGTCTCATGACAGCAAGGATTCTGGACTTAATTGTAAGCATTGCTCTCTCTGGCATAGTGCTTAAGTTGTTCTGCCTAAAGGTGTAAATATTGTGATGCATTATATCTATATTTATTGTCAGTAACAGGCTGTGCACGAAGACGTGCTTTTTTTTCCAGTTCTAATTGAAGATGCTCCAATCACTGTGCTAACGCGTGTTTCCAGTAGAGTTTTATTCTTGCTCACAGTGACAGTGACTGAAAAGGTTTAATCTCAGAACCAACAGAAAGCATATCTCTCTTTTCCACAGTGCAGTTTAGAAGTAAAAAGTCATTTTATACCCTGATATTTATGCTTGTGTTTAATTGTGTTGCTTTGGTAACTCAGGCCCTAAATAACTTAGGTCTAGTCAGCCACATGGTTGCTTTAATTGGGTTTGTGGTTTTGGTCTAGTCAGGCTTAACATAGACACACTTTGGCTTATTGTGTATCTACCCTAGCGTTGTAAGACACAAATAAGTTCTAAAAAAAAATAATATTAAACTGACTGCTTGTTTTCAGCCTCTGACGGGTCTCTTGACAGCATGAACGGAGGACTTAAATGTAAGCGTTGCTCTTGCTGGTGTGGCGTTTAAGTTGCTGTGCCTGAAGGTGTGACGCATTAGATCTGCATTTATTGTCAGTAACCGGCTATGCAAGAAGACCTGTGTTGTTGTTTTTTTGTCCTTTTTTTAAAAAAGAAGAGGTTCTAATAACTGTTTGCTAACATGTCTGCTTCCACTAGAGTTGTGTTGTTGCTAACAGTGTGACAGTGACTGAAAAACCAGAAACAGAAAGCAGTGTCTCTCTTTGCTGTGGTGTGGTTCAAAAGTAAAAGGGCATTTTTAATCCTGGTATTTATGCTCGTGTGCAGTGCTGTTCCTTCGGTAACTCAGAACCTGGATAAATTAAGTTTATGTATTCATGCAATTCAAATTTTAATGAAGAATGATGTGTCATTTTGTCTCAACAGCAGGGAGCTCCTCTGATGAAAGCAAGACAGCCCAGTCAAATAACCAAGACCCCGATGGAAACGTCTAAACCTACGAGACGACATAACGTCGCTGGAGCCTTATTAACCAGTTTGTCACACAAGAGAAGGCCCCTGAACTTTAAGCATCATTTTGATTCTTTTGGCTCGCTTCTGAAGCACTTTCTCATTAAGAAACCTAGTTCTGTGGGTTTTTCTTAAGCTGTGTTATAAAAAAAAGAGAAGTTTTTAATCTTTAACCTGCTTTATAATAGAGGCTAATAATTGTGCTGTTACTTGAAATGTTACTGGGCAAATGTTTGTCCCCCCCCCCCCCCTGTTTAGCAGAGCCACATTTCAACAATTGCAACATTTAAAAAGGACATCTATAAGATATTACATGATTTAATGTGAAACAGTTTCCCTTAAAGGTCTAAAAACTTCCCAATGATTTCAGTATGGTATTACTGTTACTAGAAACCATGTCCCAGTGAAAGCAAATGTTACAGAAATGCCAGAAATCTCTCAAACCTAACCCATTTCTTATAAAAATGTACTTCTTAGTGAAATAATTGTAAAATACACCCTTAATGTGACAAAATGAAAATAACTGTAGATGATCTAAAACTTCCAAAGAAAACTTTAAGGTAGTAGAACGTGGAACGTAGTGTAGTCATGACTGGACTTGAAAGGATAACAGAGAAGAGCTTTGTGGGAGGTGGAAAATCAGGTTTGTACAAGTAATGCCTTCCTGTTCATGCAGAGCAGTAGGAGGGCCTCTAGCCTGTTGATCTTTTTCATAGCAAACATTTAGACCTGAAACAGCAGGGAAAGCAAAGTCTGTTGGGCTACATTTCACTCCAGAAATGTAGCCTTTATTTATATCATGTTTTAATTACTTTGTCAAGTGAAAATTCAGGATATTAGTCTGAGATGATTACACAAAGATTTGGATTAACTGTTACATGTGTGTTTGTGAAGTAAATTTGTTTTGCAAAAGTAAAAGATACTCAATATCATTCACATAATTGTAGGAAATCAATGAAATAAGATTGATGTAGTTACCACAGGTTGCGCTTGGTTACTCTAAGGTAAACTTAAAGGAGCATAGTGAAAATCCAGGATTTTTGCACACGTCTGCCCCCTCTGGTGAAAAGTGGAAATAACACCAGTGTTGTGCACGAGCATGGGGGAAGAGGAAAAAGCATCTGCCACTGCACAGGTCTTTTGTTTCGAGGCGTAATGTCTTCTGAGGAATGAAAATCATAAATATTGAAGTTAGTCCGTGTTCTCTCCCTAATTCATCAATTACGGAGGAGACTCAAAAATGTGGCCAGGTAAAGGAGAGCGCGCAGTGTATCACACCCATGTCCACACTGAGGGAATTCAATCTGAATCACTCATGAAATGACTAATTCAGCCTATAGATGTCAAGCAATTGTATGGGAAATAATATAAATAATGTTTTTTAACTTCAAAACTTGCACTATGCACCTTTAAAGAAAGTCATATAGAAATTTCATCTTAAGAGTCAGAGATTTTGACTGCTTTTTTTTTCAGTAAGTCAAACATTTCAGATGTAAAATGTAAGAAATTAAGATATATGAAGAGGGACAATTTGGCTAACTATTAATGTGTAAACCTAATAACATGCTTTACCAAACAAATGGCTTGGTTTGAAGAGACTCTCGCAAACAGCTCCATTGGCATAAAGTCAGATTTGGATTAGCCAGGTGTTGCCTTTCATATACCAGCAAGTAATGTGAAAAAGCATTTCAGAAATATGAGATGGTTCCTGTAATCAGGAGTTCAGTTGGAGCGTTCATTGAACCTTGTAAATATGAACCTTTTAGACCTATAGAATATAACCTTTCTTAAAGGCTAAAGCTCTGTTACTTAAACTGCAGCGAATTTTAATGCTTAGATAAATTTCCTTTTTTAATGTTCAATCATAAATGTATGTAATACACTGAATAAATTCACTTATGTGCCTTATTCTATTATTTGTGTTTTACTGTAGATGGTTTATTCATGTTTTTATTGATTTTTATGGAAATGGGATGTTATATATTCTTTGTCTGCTGTCTTTTTAACTTTTTGTTTCCTTTACCTTTTATCTTAAAAGAGAAATATGCACAGATTGACGATACATAGCAATTAAATTTTGGAGTCTTCGAAAGATTTTCTAAAAGCTAACAAACCCAAAACATGTAGTAAACAGATATGTTTTGGGGTTTCTATTGAATCAACAATTTGGGTATATAATTATTGATTGATTTTTATTGTATTTATAATTTGATTAGATTAGATTATAAGTAGAACTTTGAATCTGATTGTTTTTGTTTGAGTTGGGATTTGCTTGTTTTGTCAATCTGGAAATGAAATAAGTGATTGAGTTCAACTGTGTGTTGCTGAGGTGATTTTAAGTGTTTGAGTGATAAGCGGCAGCATTTTTCATGTCAGAAATAGTTGAACTTAGTTGCATAGCCTCAATAAAAAAATGTTTGAACACAAAAACCTGTTGTGTTTTATTAAACTGGCATGTATTTCAAAATAACCTTTTTTTTCGTTTTTGTGGCCCATATGTAGGCCCAAGTAGTTACAAAGGAGGTGGATTTTGAAAGGGAAACTAAAGATTTAATTTACGAGGATCCCTGAAAGCACCTTGGCTAATTTTTAACAGCACTACATCAGGAGACAGACCAGTCTAACAGGTAAGCAGTTTGAGCAGACAAGAAGAGAAGCACCATTCAACAAGTTATAAGAGGTTCTACCCGAACAGCGGAACCTGCTCTGGGTTCAAAATGTCGCTCCTCGCTGTTGTGGTCCTTTTGGGGACAGGACTGATGGTGAACAGCGGTGAGTTCAAGTTTTGTTTGGACAATCTGAAGTTTATTTTTTAAAGTGAAAGTAAAACGGTTTTGCGACATTTGGCTTAGTAACTGAATTTAATGTTCTTTTAAACTTAGCAGATATGTTTGTTGAGGGTTTGGCGACGTTGTTTTAGTTTATAAACTAGAAATCTGAATCCTGTGGAGAAAGGTGAGCCATCTCAGAAACCCCAGGAAATTCGCCTGAGCTCCACCTTTTGTTAATGTTAATTAGTTATGTGTTAAGAATGCTGATAGTGGATGAATAAAAAATTAATCTAGTTCTAAAAGGTAAAAAAATAAATAAAAGAAAACCCCATAATAAGCTCTGGTCTCTAATTGGCTTTTTATTTTTTTTTACTTTTAATTAGGCAGGTAATCTCATTGATATTGGTGGGTTTATTCCCTAAAAAGACCTGTACCTCCATTCTAGATGTCCTCTTTTAATCTTTTTGTATATGAGGACAACGTTAAGAAACTCAGGCTAGTTGTGGCAATGAAGCAGATGTTCAGCTTCATAAAATGGCGTACAAGGAAGCCATAAAGATAATCTGACAGTTTCAGGTAAACAGAATAAAGGTGTGGCAGTCAGACTGTATGTAGTCAAACGACATTACTGGAATAACAATTGGCATAAGAGTAAAAAATGATTGTCCTCTGAGTTAGAACAACAGACAAATACCTTTAGAAAGTTGTTAAAAACAGAAACCTTCCAACATCATACATGGGTCGCTTTTACCCTTTTTTTCTACTGCTGTGGAAGAAACATACATTTTTCCCTAAGTTTCTTTAAAGAGCTATTTTAATTTAAAGCATCTGATGTCAACAAATGCATTTTAAAATAATGAAATTTAAGATATAAAGTACAGAGTAAAAGGCAGCGGGGTTCAAATTGACTGACGTTAAAAAGTAACAACCCGGGTCCAAGTTATCATGGCTGTCTTCCACATGTTATCTTAATCCTTCATGTTTTTGTGCTGAATGATTAAAGCCCAGATCCCACCATTATGCTGCCTAGTATAACCTAAACGGTGGTGTAGTTGTCAAACAGCTGAACACCAAAGCTTGAGCTGTAAACACAATTTCAAATTTTTTTTTCCCAATCTCATCAATTTGGAATTGTATAGCTGTTGTAAATTAGAACATTATAATTATAACAACAATGGAACAACAACAGTGAACTGACTAAATCTTTTCCTGTTAGCCTTTTAAGTTTTCTTTTTGGAAAGGATTTATATTTATATTTGTAAACCCAAGAGAATGACGTATGGTTTTGATTTAGAGCGGGTTTGATGGCTTCTTAGCTTCTTGCAAGATGAGTTCACTTTTATTTTACCTCTGAAAATATCCTTTTAAAGATGTGAACATTCAAGTTTAAGAAGGTTGCTTTAACCCAGTTGAAAGCTAATATCTGTACAGTTCTCTGTTTATGTTTGCATTTGAGTGAATGCTTTTAAAGAAAACCTTTTTTGTCATCTCGGTATGAGACATTGATACCCGTGCTGTTCTTCTCTTCCAGTCACTTAGTCTTTATTATCCTGAACGTGAAGATATTTTTCCCAGTCTTCTACCGTTTTTTGTTTTTTTTTATTCAGACATCTCTTTACTGTCATTCAGATTGATTTCCATAATCACGTACATACAGTATCTGGATAAGATTTCATTGCAAGTTTGCTGCCATAGTGAGATCTCTAGTTTAGGGAGTATATTCCTTTGGTATCCCTTGGCTTTGTCTAACTTGACGTCAGATGGCTCCTTTGTTTATCTCTTATAAGAGTTCAAAAGGGCAGATCAATTTTTAACTGGTACATAGTAAATTTGTCTGAGTAAAATTAACTCAAATTGAAGATTTTTTTTGAGAGGGACCAAAGGTTTGCTGTTTCTTAGTAAATTTTCTTCAATTTGAGTAAATTTTAGTCAGAACAATCTATTGTGTTTTTAAAATTCTTGACATTAATACAACGCTAAGATCTCTATGTAATTTAAATTAAGCTGTATGTGATTCTTTTTAAAGATTTAAATTATAAACGAATTACAGTGATTGTTTGTATCTGATCTCTGTTTAGACCTGTTGACATTTATGGAATATGACAGACACTGCTGATCAAACCAAAATAACTCTGCTTACAGATATATATATATATATATATATATATTGCTTATTGTAGTCACAGAACCACATTTTATTGCAGTGAACTGTGAGTTCATTATATATGAAATTGCTTTGATGATCTCTAGTCAAAGCTGGTGCGAGGAAGCCATGAACTGTTGCATGGTCAGTAGGAAACACCCATTGACTGACAATCAAAACTGCTAAATGTGATATGATGAAGTGACAAAATGACCAGAACCCGATATTTATCAGAACTGTGTTATAAAAGAGGCAATGAGACTTGTGGCCCCAAATAGTGATGTTTTAAGAGTAAAAGCATTTCTACAATTAAGCAAGGACTTAAATACAACAGAAACAACTCTAAGAAGCAATACACTCTCAAATGTGAGAACTGTTTTTAAATTCATTTAACAGTTATGACCAGAGATTGTTGTGAGGAATGCTATTTTGTTTCAAATTGTTATGGTCCGACTCCAGATTTGGGAGACAGTTGTGTAAAGTGTGTACAGATGAGGACCGAGTACACAGCCTTCATGTTCTCCATTGTATATAATGCTGTGTAAAGCCTATTTTCACATTATGTCATCTATTTCTAAGAATGTCCCAAATCTGTTTAATTAACTGTGTGGTAATTTAGATTTTATTTTACATAAGTTGTTGCAGTGTTGTGAAAGCAGATCTATATTCAGAAAAGAAGCATAGTGCAATTATGTCTTGTGAATAACAGCATTAATACATAGAAGGACATAGGTTTCCTGTCAATGCTCTGTAAGACAAACTTGTCTGACTGGTTATCAAATCGCGCTAACTTTACATTTAGAATTTCAATATGTCTAAACCTGATCTGGAAAAGGAAAAAGATGCAAAGCATTTTGTTGACAAAATGCTAAATCTGAATATGGTCATTTAAAGGTTTGCACACTAATCAATCACAAATATTTCAAAATTGTATCCCCATCTTTATTTTTCTGTCTTATGTCTTTCAGAGAGACACTCCCTCACTTACATCTACACGGCCTTCTCCAAGCCGGTGAATCTCCCGGGGCTGCATGAGTTCACCGCCATGGGTCTACTGGATCACCGGATGATTGACTACTATGACAGCGACCACCAAACAAAAGTTCCCAAACAGGACTGGATGAAAGAGCATCTTGAACCAGAGTACTGGGAAAAGGGCACGCAGTCCAGAAAGAGCAAGCAGCAATGGTTCAAAGTCAACATCGACATCTTGATGAAACGAATGCATCAACCAGACAACAGTAAGATCCAAAGAGTTTAAAATCTCTATAATCAATAATACAAGTATTAAACTAATGACTAATGCCCAATCTAAGCATCAGTACCTTTACTTCAGAAACAAAATGTTATAACTTATTTACTTTCTAAATCTTTTCTTGCCTGAAAAAGTATTTATCAATTTTCTGGTTATTTCTTCGTTTTTCTTACAGATACCCATATTCTGCAGTGGATGCACGGCTGCGAGGGTGAAACTCAGCCTGACGGCTCGATGAAGTTTGTCCGTGGGATGGACATGTACAATTACGATGGAAATGACTTCCTGTCCTTCGACGACAACAACCAGGTTTGGGTTGCTCCAGCTCCGGCAGCACAGGAGACCAAGAGGAAGTGGGATGAGGTCACGGTCCTGAAGGAATACACCAAGGGCTACCTGGAGAAGGAGTGTATGGACTGGATGAGCAAGTTCAACGGGTTTGGGAAAGAGCAGCTTGAGAAAGCCAGTATGTATGGTCTAAAATATACTTTTTTATTGCTCAGAGTTCTTTAAGAATCTAAATATAGATTATCCACAAAATCAGAAATTCATTCCGTTTTAGAGGCATAAAATAATTTGACATAAAATTTTAGTACCTAGTTAAATCATTTTTTTCTTTTGAAAATGTTAATTAAATTCTGATCCCTCCTGTTGAATCAAAGCATTTGTCTAGAAATTAGAAGGTGTACATTTAAAGTAAACATAGGTGTGTGATAAAGAAATGTATTTTTCATTGCATCAGCGAATACCCATTCTTAATTTGAGATAAACAGCTAACATTGAGAAAAGTAAATTGTCTAATGATTGAATAGGTTCCCTGCCAACGCCATATTTTATTTTCTCTTTCTAGCTCCACCTAAAGTGCATTTGTTCTCACGTTCGTCCAAGACTGAATCAAACACCATCTTGATGTGTCTGGCCACCGGCTTCTACCCAAAAGAAATCGAACTGCTGATCAAAAGAAACGGGCGGATCCTGACTAGAGAGGACGGGGTGATGACCACTGGAGTTCGCCCAAATAATGACGACACCTTTCAGAGAAAAGACCACGTAGAGATTTTGAAGTCCGATGCTTCCATCTACACCTGTGAAGTCAGTCATCCTGCATCTAGAATGCGTGTTGAAATGGAGTGGGGTGAGAAACTTTTTGTTGCAGTTCTCATGCAAGCGTGCAAAATAAATAAATAAATAAATCTTTCCAAAAGTCGTCAGGGTCATCAATTTGTCTTTTGGCAAATGGTAGAGAGACCTTTATGTTTCCTTTGCTCAACATTGATTTTCACCTCATCTCTTTCTCATCATTGAACCATAACAACAGACTTTAGTTGAGGCCAGTGAGGCCTTCAGAGCTTTACATATTCAGGGTTCTGTTGTGACCTCCTAGATTAGTTGTCTAATAATTTTGGCAATCCAGACATTCACTGCTGTTCTGTGGCTTTTTGAACTATGGATAATGGCTCCAGCTGTACTTAACAGGAGTTCCAAAGTCTCTTAGAAATGGCTTTGCAACCTTTTTCTGCCTGATTAGGTTCTATTTATGTTACATTTCTCCAGATCAGGTCACAATGGGGTTTTTTTGTGCTTTTAGCCTGCTTTGTGTTGCGTGGCAGGTTCTTTTTAAATGATTAACTGGTTCTACACATTTGGCAGTGAAAGAGACTGAATTCAGTTTTTCAATACATGTGATGGTCAATCAATTAAGAAATGAAAAATGCATTTCTGTTTACTGTGGTTATAACTAAAATAAAGGTGATTTGAAACATTTTAAATAAGAGAATATAATAGAATAAATCTGCAACAGGTTAGTACGTTTTTTTACAGCACCGTTACGTTAATTTCATAAAGGTCTAAAATTTAGTCACTTATGAAACCCACAGACAAAAGCTAATATGAAATTTCTTTTGTTTTAGATCGAAAAGATCTCAAAGAAGGTGGAAGTACTAACATCATCATTGGTGCTGCTGCCGGTGGCCTGATTGTGCTTGTGGGGATTGGTGTGACACTTGCTGTCCTCAAACTCAAGACAAACAAACTCGGTAAATGCAATATTTATGTTTCTACTGGCGACCTGTCCAGGGTGTACCCCGCCTCTCGCCCATTGAACACTGAGGATAGGCACTAGCACCCCTCGCGACCCCATGAGGGATAAGCGTATCAGAAAATGGATGGATGGATGGATTTATGTTTCTTTTTAGCTCTGATTTTACAGTGATCCACTGGTTTCTAGCACTCTTTTTGTTTACGTTGTGTTTAAAGGAATAAACCTTTGGGGGATTATGAATCTTTAACATGACAGTTTAAAAGAAACTATGCTCGTAAAGAGGTTGTTTTTGTCTAGAAGAATATAAGTTGTTATTTAAAACAATCAACTTGACACTTAAGGTTATGATAATAAGGTTAGGTGATACAATCCTAGTCTAAAATATTTCTTAACTTTACATAAAGAGCATATTAGTTATGTCTAAATGTCTTTGATTAGGTTACAAAACTGCGGAAATACAAATGATAAATATGTTTGATCTGTATTAACATCTGCATGATCTGTATGATAAAACTGATTTAGTCATTTTAGTGAAAATAATCTTATTTACAATGTTTAGCCAATGTGTAGCCACAACACTGCCTTTTATTCTTTTGTGCAACATTCCTTCAGTTCTACACATTTTAAACCTACATTTTCTACTATTGATGGAATTATGAATAGTTTGTTGCTTAATGTTTTAATTAATACATTTTCTTATATTACTAGATTGCCCTGAAAAGAAATCTGTCAGTAAGTACTTTATTTCTTTGCTATCTGTTTTTCCATCATCTTAGTACTTTATGGAAAGGAAAAAGTATCAGACATACTACATGGTATGTCTGATACTTTTCACAATTACTCCATGTGGTACCTTTTTATTTTTTTGGTGACATAGTACTGAGCTGTTTGTAAGTTTAAATATATAACAATATATGTCTTTATTTGCAGGTCTAAATTCCGTGACCGTCCCTGGTTCAGGTAAGTCGCACAAAGGTGAAAAATTCACTATGAGATAGATAGATGATAGATAGATAAGATAGATAATTACTTTATTGATCCCTGATAGGGGAAATTCATCTGCCGGATAGCATAGATAAAAACATGTAAAATATGATAAAAACATAAAATTGGATTTAAAAAAAATATATAAAATAAAATAAAAACGCAGTCAAAAGGCATTAAACTGTGTAATGGCGGCCGGGACAAGATCTTCTGTACCTCTACGTTCTGCTTGTCATGGAGATCAGTTTCGAACTATGGCTGCTTTCCTGAGCAACCATAATGCTGTGCAATGGATGGCTCCTATTGGCCCTTATGGACTTCATCATTGCCCTTTACCTCCACCAGTTCCTCCATAGAGACTGCCTCCCTCCCCATCACTGCCGCACACCTCCTGATGAACTTGTCTATTTTGCTCCTGTCCCTACTAGTAATACTGTTTCCCCAGCAGACAATATTACTATGGTGGAAGGCATATCTCCTCACGCCAAGAAAAATAAAGAAAAAAGGAGAAAGATGGATTACCAATTTTAGAGAATTTTGTGCTTGGCTTGAATTCAGGAGTTTACATACATTTCCTATAGTGCTGATGGCAAGTTCTTTTCTTTTCATCCCCTGTTACTGAACTACAATAATGTGACAGTGGTCCTATGTTAAAAATAAAAATTATTTATGTATAGCAAACACAATTTTATTAACTCCCAAAATAAATTAAGTTGATTTAGACCCGCAACTAAACAAAGTGCTCTGTTTGGAAATTTTAATTGTAAATTATTTAAAGTATTACTGGATGGTCATTAAGAAGCCTTTAAATAATACAATTCCTTAAATACATTATATTTATCTTAAAACAATAATACTTCCCACAAAAGGCATGAAAAGAAGTCCAGGAAATGGAGCATATGTTGAAATGCTAACACTGCACCCAGAATATTTATATTTCTTTATTTAACACATTTAATGGAATACTAACTATAAAACAGATGGCACAGTTTAACCCTAATATTGTTAATGTTGTATGAATGCTATGTATCTGTAATGAGAATAGATTTGTTTTATGTTAAGATATAAAAATATATTCAAAAACATAACAGCAGTGAGTGATGTATTTACTATCTGTGCTTAAATCTTTGTGTGTAGCTCAACCCGTCTCTGGTGGAAATGCACCTGCTACAAAGCAGCCCCTCCTTGGTAATGATAAGGTTTCTTTTATATCTTAAATTCAGAATATGTCTATGGTACTATTCCATAACAAGTGCATCCCCATACACATTTTCTCACACAGGGGACACATACCAATGGTTCTTGACTAATATGTCTTCGAAACAAAGTTCCCTTTTTTCTTAATTGTCTTGGATTGGGTGTCACAACTTTGCTAAAAATTGAACAATAAATATTTTGATGTGTATTAAGTGATAAAACTGATGATGTGTTAATTTTAGTGCTTTTTCTGCAAGCTTTTAACACATACCATGCCTTTTTATTCTTTTGTGTCACATTTTCTCTGCTTTACAAGTATCAAACCTGCATTTTCTAGTATTAATGGAAGTGAAGTACAAATAGTTTGTTGCTGAATGTTTTAACGAATCGTATTTTTGTATTAATAGATAACTCTCAAAAGAAATCCTCCAATCAAAGTAAGTCCTTTTTTTTTTCTTTCCTATGCAAGTACCAGATGTACTATTAGCTGTTTTCAGATTACTGAGGTTTTTTTTTTGGAAGAACAAATATATATACCAATATCTGCATTTATTTGTAGGTCTGAGTTCTGGATTCTCCTCTGAGACATGTAAGTTTCACCCATTGATTTTTCAAAGGCCCCTTTTATGAAATTTTAAATATGAATTATGACTGTTAATGGTCATTAGGAAGCCTTTAAATACTATTATCCTTAAAAACATTGATGCTAAAACATTTCCCAAGAAAAGCCCCTCAAAAGCAGTCCAGCAAGTGAAAACACATTTGAATATACTTTTTTTGGTAAAATTGGCCATGTTGAAATAACGAACACTGAGATTTTGTTTTGTTTTTTTCTAATTTAACACATTGTAATGGCAACTATAACAACTATAAAATGGACTGCACAGTTAAACTCTAAAAATTGTTCAACTTGTATGTAGGCCATGTATCATTAAGCAGTAATAGTGATAATGGGAATTGTTCTCAAATAAAATGTTTTTTTTCTGTTGTTTAAATATAAAAAGATATTAAAAAGTGGGTAACAGCAGTGAGTCTGTATTTACTGTCTGTGCTTAAATCCTTGTGTGTAGCTCAACCAGAGTCTACGGGGAGTGGATCTACTGTGGAGCCCCTCCTTGGTGGTGGTAAGGTTTATTTTTTATTGATTTACCTTATATTGAAAATACCTGTGTGGTACCATTCCATAACACGTGTATCCCCATACACAGTTTGTCACACAGGGGACACATACCAATGGTTCTCGACTAACATGTATTCATACAAAGTTATCTTTTTCTTATATGTCTTGGATTGGGTGTCACAACTTCGCTAAATTTAAGCAAGAAATATATTGGTTTTTATGTTAAAACTGATAATGCTTTAATTTTAGATATTTGTTTTGCAAGATTTTGACTCATACATTGCCTTTTTATTCTTTTGTGCCACATTTCCTCTCCTTTACAAATATCAAACCTGCATTTTCTAGTATTAATGGGAGAATATTGCAAATAGTGGCTGAGTTTTTTATGAGTTTTTAATACTTATTTGTATTGATAGATGGCTCTGAAGATAATGTCTCCGTTCAGAGTAAGTACTTACTTTGCTATACAAGTGTCAGATGTACTATTAGCTGTTTTCAGATTACTGAGTTTTTTGTAAGTACAAAAATATACCAATATCTGCCTATATTTGTAGGTCAAAGTTCTGGGATCACCAGTGGGTCAGGTAAGTTGCAGACAGTGATTTCCTGAACTGTGAAAATTTTCTATTTGTAGTTTGTTATACACCCTAAAGTGTAACTCTTATAGTTTGATGTAAATATCTGTTTCTTGTAACAAAGGCTTTATATTGGTTTTAATCAGAGTTGTTTTAATTCAATTAAATTTTATTTATATAGCGCCAATTCAAAACATGTCACGTCAAGGCTCTTTACAAAGTCAAATTCAATCAAATCCTCCAGACAGATTGGTCAAGAAGTTTTCTATCAGGAAATCAAGCAGGTTGCATCAAGTCTTGACAAGCAGCATTCACTCCTCCTGGAGAAGCGTAGAGCTACAGGGACAGTCGTCTGCATTGTCCATGGCTTTGCTGCAATCCCTCATACTGAGCAAGCATGAAGCGACAGTGGGAAGAAAAACTCCCCATTAACGGGAAGGAAAACCTCCAGCAGAACCGGGCTCAGTATGAACGGTCATCTGCCTCGACCGACTGGGGGTTAGAGAAGACAGAGCAGAGACACAACAAGAGAGACAAAAAAGCACAGAAGCACACATTGATCCAGTAATCTGTTCTACATTAGATGATAATAGCAGGTGATCTGTCTCCCCTTGATGATGTCACTATGAAGAGAAAAAGAGAGAAAAAAAAGTTAATAGCTGAAATGACGACAAGCGATGCAAATTGGAGAACAGTAGGATAACTCAGCAGATTGAGAGAAATAGACCCTGATGTCCTCCAGTAGCCTAAGCCTATAGCAGCATAACTACAGAGGTAGCTCATGGTAACATAAGCAACTCTAACTATAAGCTTTGTCAAAAAGGAAAGTTTTAAGCCTAATTTTAAAAGTAGACGCTGTGTCTGCCTCACTGACCAAAACTGGGTTCCTTCTTGTTAATTTCCATCATAACTCTTGCTGCAGCCTTTTGGATCAGCTGAAGGCTTTGAATTACTTTTTGTGGACTTCCTGATAGTAAAGAATTACAAGGGTGTCGAGTTCTGTAAAATCATGATTGCAGATGGACACATGGCTTATTATCAAGAGTTTTCCTCTATAATAGAGGATCTATAATGCGACATTGAGCGGCGGCGTATGCTGCAGTTTTAGATGGAAGTGTACAGCATAAAGAACATCTTATAATATTATACAGCTTGGATAAAAATGTACCTGAACTCAATAAATAAACTTTATAGGCATGAACATCGGCTGTATATACATCTTCATGTCCTGTACATGAACATATTCTCTGTATCTTTTAGGACAAAGCAATTGATCCCATAACCGCTGCTGAAAGTAAGTATATTACCACTTTTTAAAATGTTTGCTATGTGTTTCAGTGCAAACATTATTGCAAGGCATGTGATATGGAAGCCTCCTGTGCTTGCTATGTTTGCTGTTTTGTACAAATGTAATAACACTTTTTTTATTCCTGCAGTGGGCTCAACGAACTCCGCAATGACCTACATTCACCAACATGAAAAAACTGAAGGTGGTCTAATGCAGTCTCTGGATCCTGTGTAATACTACACTCACAATGTGAAAATATTTTTGGATTAGCTGAGGAAAAGCTACATATGCTATTTTCACTCCTTTATGAATTAGGGGATGTTAGTTAAGGTCTTTAAATGTATTCAAATTTTTACAATTTTGAAAACTAGATGCTCAGTAGTTAATAGGCATAGTCCATAACTGTTCTTCTTTTATAACATTAGCTTCAAATAATTGATTATTCTGAATTTTCTTACCTTTTTTGCTACTATTATTATTAATGGAATACAAGATTTTGTTTTGGCCTATACTCCAGGACTTTGAGGGGCTTTTTGTTTACATCGCTCTAAAGTTGGACAATAAACGATTTAATAAATATGTTCTGATCTGACGCTTTGGTTTTACATACCATATTGTGGTATGGAATAAAGTTTTATTCTTTATGTTGAATGGTGACATGATTTAATCACTTGAGAAACATTAAATGCTCACATTGTTATTCATTTTGCTGTATCTACTGATCATAGCTTTCTTTACATGTTTACTGTATACAGATATGTGAAAGAAGTACACTGTGTTTTTCTGAATAAACTAAAGGATCCTTTAATTTCTTTAAGCTGTTTCTTTTTTAACATGATACAAGCTCATATCTGTGCAATGAACTGGAACGTAAGCAGTATTCCATCATCCTGTCAAGTTGACTTTATGAAGAAGGTGTTCACAAACTCTAATTTCTTTTAAAAAAAATTAAAAAGTGATGTTTTGGTTCCTTCTGTAAAAAAAAAAAAGTAGGTGCTTTATTTGACTATACATTAAGAAGGAGGGTTAGGGTTAGAAGGTTGCTGTAAAATAATTATCGATTCTTATGATCGAAGATCTTGACATGTGGTCCTTTAATTTAAAGAAGCACATTTTATTTGAGCTGATAAACTGACAATTAACTTTTAGGTAATTGTTATTAATGAATTATGACTTCCAATTTTCAATTCAAAAATACTTTATTAATTCCAAAAGGAAATCAAATGCTAGTGTAACTCATAGGGGTTTCTTCAGCGAGTTGTAGGTGCTGATGGCTGCAGGCAGGAAGGATCTCCTGTAGCGTTTTGTCTTACAGCGGATCTGGAAAAGCCTCAGACTGAAGACACTCTGTTGTTGTACAACAGTCTGATCAAGAGGAGGCTCATGGTTGTCCACAATGTTCTTAATTTTATAAAAAAGCCTTCTTTGCAAAGTCATCTCTAGGTGTTCTAGAAGGGTCCCCAAAACAGAGCCTTCCTTCTTTTTAAGTTGAGCTTCTTTATGTCAGTTGTCCTGATCCTGCTACCCCAACAGATGATGAGAGATCACTCTCTCTACAACAGACATAGAAAATCTGCAGCATCTTCCTGCAAATTCTGAAGGACCTCAGCTTCCTCAGCAAGTACAGTCTGCTCTGTCCCTTCTTGTAGAAAGCTTCAAAGTTTCATCTCTAGTCCAGTTTGTTGTCCAGGTGAACACCGAGGTATTTATTCGTTCGGGTAGTTTGAAGTTCCCTTCATCATCCAAAGAGTCTTCAAGTTCTCCCCACTTCACTTGGGAGAGAGGTACTGCTTTCTCAAATCGAGAACTTCAAGGCTGGGTAACAGGTTTTTCATAGAGCTGAGCAAAACCATTACCCCATCCATGCCTCTCTCTCTCTCTCTCTCTCTCTCTCTCTCTCTCTCTCTCTCTCTCTCTCTCTCTCTCTCTCTCTCTCTCTCTCTCTCTCTCTCTCTCTCTCTCTCTCTCTCTCTCTCTCTATATCTCTCTCTCTCTCTCTCTATATATATATATATATATATATATATATATATATATATAAGATAAGATAATCTTTATTGATCTCACAATGGAGAAATTCACTTGTCCCATTGGCTCAATAATCAAAAGTCAGAAAAAGGAGTTACACACAGTTATACAGCTATTTACAATTCTATTCAATCCTATGTATAAATAGGTTATTGCACATATGTTATTATACACTTTATACATGGTTATTGCACACACACACACACACACACACACATATATATATATATATATATATATATATATATATATATATATATATATATATATATATATATATATATATATATATCGTTTTTTTTTAAATGCCTTGCTGCCATGTGGAGTCGCTAAACAAATTTTCACAGTAAATGTTGGTGACAATGTTGACAGCGGTGATGAAGGAATTCAGTTCAGTTCAATTAAAACCACAAGCATTTCTATCCAGGCTTTATTGTGCAAACGTTTTAAATCACTTGTAATTTCACAGTTACTCCAGGTGGTACCTTTTTATTGTTTTGGTGTAAAAAGTTCTGCACACAACCCAATTCCGTTAGTGTGTTGGTGAAATCACTTTTTAATTCCATTCATAATTACATATAACTGGAATGTAATTAACATAAAAAAATATTTAAAGTAACCGCGTAAAATAAAGCTTCGTATTGAATGAGCATTATTATTATTATTATTATTATTGTTGTTTATTCATTTATTTATTTGAAGCTATATGTAAGGTACAAAACATATAAGGTATATTATTTTTTGCCCGCCCTCTGCTTTTTTCAAACCTTTACTGAGGGATTCATTATTCCTTTTTTAAGATAATGGCGTGTGTTCTTCCTGTAAATTTTAAAACCACACATTAAACGAGACGCGCACTGCGGCGCACGTTACGTGGTGACGCCGCTAGGCGGCGTCAGAACTCAGCCGTTTGAATCGACTCAGGCAGACTGTTGGGCTCTTCGGGCTTATCAAGCTGCGCCTGGGTGTGTTTGACTTTCAGCTCTCTCTTCGCTCACAGAGTCAGACGGTGACTCTTAACATCTTCTCTGCCAAGCACCCTGAAACAGGTACCGACTGCAATGCCGGGGTTTGCTCGGTCTTTGTTTAGCGTCGGTGCTTTAGCTGGTAAGCTAACTCATTAACCGTCTTCTGGTTAGCGTTTGAGCGTCACCATGGTGACGAACCGTGGCAGAGGCAGAGGGGACGTCGCCCGGAGACGCAAGCCGAAAAAGAAGCCGACCAAGGGCTTGAAGACCCCGCAGCGAGCCCGGAAAGACACCCGGCGGAGGGCCGCGGTGACCCGTCCAAAGAGGAAGAAGCTGCCCAAAGTGAGCGTGTTTTGTGTTTGTTTAACTTTGGGCATCCATAAACAAACCGAACTGCGTCATTTAAGTTTTAATTCCTGACAGCTCGTCAGAACGAACCGACGAACGAGAGCAAAACTGGAAATATAAATCTTACATAAAACATGTTGGATGGATATATTACTGTTATAGAAAGTACAAACTATGGGAAGTAGGATTTATTTTTCTCAAACCTTTATGTAGTTATTTTTCTGCTGCCTCACACAGCGTTATGCTATCAATTAGTTGATGATCGCTTTAGCTGGCTTTCATCAGTATTATTATACGGCAAATGGCATTGTTATTATAATTGCAACATTTCTCGATACGTGTTACAGTGGTGAAATCTATTTTAAACAAGCTAATACCTTCCGGTTTAAAAACATGGTGAATACTGATGCCCCGATAATTTGATAGCAGAGCGTCTAATTGATAATGATGTCATTTCCAACATGATTCAAATGGATTTTGTTCATATTTGCTCACGTGGTGCTGAAATAAAATGCCTTGAAAAATGCTAAACTTGTGAAAAAAACATAATAACAATTAAACAAATAATAATGAAGAAATAATTCCCCAAACTATGCCATATAGGTTTGTATGCTCACAGCTGACTTTCTGCGTTTTATTGTATTTTTTTTTGTTTGTTTTATGAATTTGTGAATAATTTGCAAGTTTCAGATCTGTAGTCCTTTTTTCTTTTTGCAAAAGATACAATGTGTTGTGTCTGACTAACTAACTGGTTAAGTGAAGTCAAACCAGTAAAGATTCTAACCTAACTCTTTAATATGGCTGTGCAATGTATTATCCCCTGTAGAACTGGTCCTGGCCCCTAAAATGGCTCCTGTACTAAAGACATGATATTAAATAAACGTCTTACAGTGATATATGCTGACAAAGATACCATAACTTGGCCCAATTATATTTTTTACCTTTACCGTTTTAATCTAACAATAATTAAAAAAATGTAGCTGTTTCACGTTTAGCTCCAGCCGTATTAAGCCTTAACAGGGCTCTGCAACCTGCAGTTCAAGAGCCACAATTGGCTCTTTGGCTCACGTAATATATTAAACAACGAAATATTGACCTGTTTAGTTTTTTTCGCCAATCTTTTGTTCTGAAAAAAAACACTGGCCCCACCCTGGCCCCCTGCTAAATATGGTGTAGAACCGCCACTGATTAGAACATATATAATCATAATACCAGTGTGTATCTCACTGATTTTGCAAAGGACTCTTTGGGATGCAGTAGTTGGATAAAATATTCCAAGTCTCTAGAGTTCTGACTTTGCGTTCCAATGTAATATTTGGCCTGGGTGGGGCTCCTTTAGTATTAAGCCGAAGCTGACACAGATCACAGGGCCAAAGATGCCAAAGATCACCAACCGATAAACGGGGCTGTAGTCGTAGCAATATTTCCCAATATTGTCATCAAATGCTAATACACGGCACCCATATACTCTAACAACTTGCATGTTGGTTTTTTTTGTATTTTTACCAATTAATTAGACTCTGTAGAATCGACAATTAATGAATATTTGTAGCCATGGATGTGAATAATAACTGATGGGATCCTAATTTGATGAAATGTCCTTCAGAGAGTTCCTGCCAAGAAAGAAGAACAGGTTCACAGCGATTCAGACACGTGTGAGGATGAAGTTGCTCCACCTCCCAGGAAAGTCATCAGGTCAGGCAACAGATCGGGAATTTCAAAAAGTAGTGAAGATTTGAAATAACTGGGCATTTATTTTCTAAGCGAGGTTACAGTTTATAAATATAGATAATTATCAGTACAATTGCTGCTTAATTTCAACCTGACATTACAATTCAGAATATAAACAGAAGTTTCAGCGATTTTCTGTGTCAAAAATTCACTGTTCACAAGATCAGTGATAAACGGTCTTACTAGTTTGTCCATTTATGCTAGGACTATGTGATTGTTTTTTTTTATCATGCTGTCTTATTTCATGTTTCTATAAAATGTAAAGGGAGTCCATTTATTTAAAAAATATTGCAATAACTCACTGTTAATTTGGTCATACAAAGAATTTTGCTGGCATGAATCACAGATATTTGATCCAGATTTCTTTTAAATAAACTAAATCATGGTGCTTGAGGTAGTGTTTATTGATTAATTAATCAATGTGCAGCATTTCAGGTTTTAGTTTCCTCACACAGACGTTTGTCCTGTGTTGACAGGAGATCTCCAAGACTTCAGGACCCTTCAGGTAAGATGCATCTTCGTCTTGTGGATCGGGAAAAGTATTAAAAAACAGGGAAAAGATAGAACATATTTTACAAGCGTTGTGGTTTTAAAACGAGAAAGTTCTAATTTCGACGGATGTTTGAAATAAAAAAATAAATCCGTTATTAGTTTATATAAGGTGTACTTGAACTTCACTTGAACTTTTTTTTTCCTTTGTTTTAAATAAGTTCACATTTTGATTTACCTCACAAGGTTTTCGGCTTCCTCCAATCAAATAATCAGGCCCAGAAAGAGACAATTTTAGTAATAATAATAATAAAAAAAATAATACTTGTCAATAATTAAGAGCTGAGCTCTCTGGCAAATCCCTATTAAACATTTTACCCTTCAGGGCACACTGCCCTTGATTACACTGACCAAAGTGACTTTCATTCTGACGAAGGGAAGTGTGCGTTTAACAGAGAATTTGCTATAGGAACTCAGCTTGTTCTGCAGATCTACTTTTATCCTTTTAATCGTTGATATTTGTGGTCCAGCACCCTGTATGGTGGATTTTTGGATGAATCATATAAACCAGTTCTTTGATTACATGATCAAAAGTCACTCATATTTAGGGCTAATGAACACGATTTGTCTTGTTGAAAGACTAAACGGACCATAACCGTTTTGGTTATGCCAAAATAAACACAAACCATGAGCAGAAACCTTCAATAGGTGAAAGGGCATCTCTCTAATCAGCCAATGTGTGCCTCTGCAATTACCCAGGTTAAATAAAAACAAAACTCTATAGTCTGTAGTTTTTATGTTTTAATCCTATTGAACACTTAAAATCAGTTGTTCTTTACTTTTTATTTTTTTATAAAGTCAAGATAAATTTGAATCACTCGGCTATAAAACTATGTCATCCTCACATCTATCTAAGATGTGCTGCCACTGATTTTCTTTTATTTCATTTTTTTGCATGATGCAATTTTCCAGTTTGTTTTGGTTATGGGGGCAGAAGGGCAACTGCTTCTGAGGGCAAACCTGACACACGGCGTCTGTATTGATCATATGATGCCACCTCACACCCCAACAGCTTTATTTATAGTGGTCTTCTTCCAATATTGCACCCCACATGTGGTAAAAATTTTAAAAACACTTATTTAAAGGTAGAGTTAAACTGTGTTGTCTTTTTGCTTTGGAAAAAAAAGAGGAATAGGAGTTGCCGAACTTCTAAATTTTTTAACTCTCCTCATCACTGATTCTTTGCAAATAACTTAATTAAAATATGACCATAATGACAACACAAAGTGGATAATAATCTATTTTAATGACTACCCTGTAATTACAAAAGGTGCTTTTAGAAATGAATTAATAATATATTTTAAATATAAATTGTTTCCCAAAGCCAGACTTATACACATCAGTTACCGGTTTGGGAAATAATAGTATATAATATATAGAACAATTTGCATCCTGTTTTTTTCTAAATTTACTCTGTGATCAGTCAGTTTCTGTGTAGAATATCGAGTTTACTGAATATAAATGCATGCATGTTTTCATCATGTCAGGAGGAAAGAGGAGCGGGGTGAGGAGAAGCACCAGGTCGACCAGACAGACGAGCAGATATCAGGCCTCCAACACGTTTGATGGCATCAACAACAAGTAAGACGACTCAACAGGAAATATAACGCGCTGTTGGAGCTGCAACTAAACAAGCTCCCAGGCTGCAGTCTTTTAAAGCCACATTAGATTAAAAAAGATAAATAATAATAATACAGATGTCATTCCCAGGAGATATGTTACAGCCTGGCCAGAACAATGTTCTTTGGTAGTAGTTTGCTAATGATACATATATGAACTCTACCATTTATGTTTACTTTTACCTCTAATCCTGGTTGTTAGCCGTAGTGGCATATGTTGGGATGTTGTTTTGTCCCATATTGGTAAAGAAAATTTAACATGTGACGACTGCCTTTCATCTTGAGTATAATTTCTCTGCAGCCAGGCAGACTTGAAGGGGATGGATCGTCTGAAGAAAAATCAACAGATTAGTAACAACAAAGACGGAGTGAGTCTGGACCAAAAAAACCCACCGACACTGTTATTTATGTACTTTATTTACAACGGCAGTAGAAGCTTTGATATTAATTTATTTTCCAGTCTTTGTGAAGCACAGTGCCGACATACTAAGTTGATTTTGGTCAAATGCAGCTGATTTTGTTTGCCTACATAAAGGAAGACGGATGTCCTCCTTAGGTCTGCTTCACATGGAGGTTTCCTGATGTGAACAGTGACTTTATTTTCTCACTACTGTCTCCCCACAAGAGAATGACTAAGTTTCCCTGTTTATAAAGAGGAGTTGGATGAGCGTTGCAGTTCATTTATAAAACAGAGTATAACTAAATTCAAAAAATATTTTTGAAAGATTATGTGAAGAAATCTTTGGGGGTCCGACATTGTTTAGTGAGAAATGAAGTGAAACATGATGTTTGTTATAACAGAATGTAGCCAAATTTGCTCATAAGATAATACTCAAGGTTATCTTTTGTTGTACAGTTTGACTTACAAACCTAATTATTGCTATTATTATTATTTGTATTACTAGTAGTAGTAGTACGTCTATGGATCTCTCAGTTTGGGTTTATTTAGAAAGGAGAGAGGAGGCAACACAGTGGTAATATCGCTGCATTACACCTCAACATGCTTTTAATTAAATTTGGCCTAACAAACAAAGTGATCAAATGTCATGGAACAGTTTCAGTGAATCACACAAATAAAGCTGCATTTTCTGTACGTGTGGGAATAAGCTCCTCTGAACAGGGCTCGGTTTTCTGCGGTTCTGTTTTTGTTTTTGTGACTGCATGCTCACGCGTGTTTACATCCTGCCGTGGCTTTAAAGGCCCAGATCAGACTGTACGCACGGCCTGTACGGGCGGGCACCGCCGTCTTATCAGCTCAGCGTGAGGGAGGTGCACCCTGCTGCACGCCGACTTCTCTCTCCGCTCGCAGCTCATGGGGAGGAGGTGACAACTCTATCAGCTGCCAACATATGCGATGTGGTTACATCACATGAAGTTTACGAGTTAACAAAGTTCATTCATCTGTTTGGCCGTGAGGCACATCCTCCTGTGAACTTTGGTGTGAACTCGTCTCCCGTTTTATCCAACTGAAACAACCACAGGGGGAGATTTAGATGAGTCAGCGTTGTACTCACAGGTCCCATGTGGACAACTGAGAAAAGGGAGCATTGCCACGATGGATGAAAATGCTTAGCCAGTGATAGAGCTGTTAACCTCACCTCCTTTACCTCTCTAGCTGTTGGAACTGAGGCATCCTTCAGAAAGCGTTGAGACTGATCTCCAGTCACATGTAAGGGGATGAAGAAGAGGAGGGATGAAGCACAAAACAAATAACCGGAACTGAAATGAAAAAAGCTCCATCATCCATGTCTGTCTGATTATGATTTTTGATGTCAAAAGATTTTTAACAACCAAGTAGACACGATGGGGTGGTGGAGGTTTTATTTTAGTGTGCCAGAATAAGTGGAAGCTCATTTAAAAATCACTTTCTGACGGCAGCGTGTCAGCGGACCGCTTTGTCTCAAGTAGTTTCTGCAAATGACTTTGTTTTAGTATTTTAGTTTATTTTAGGAATTCCCTCAATGGTTTTGGTGTAATTATTTATAGTCTTTCAGAAATAATAAAAGTTACGCTTGACAATTTAAAAGTCTTAAATTGTAAGTCTGACAATTTATTGTCTGATGCCTAAACTGCTGTGAAATATAGCTTTGTATATTCCTGATGTAAGTGGAATTCTTCTTAATACAGTAATTTAATGTGTTTTGTTGATCAAGTTCAAATTGTGTTTGTTTATTTGTAGAAGAATTACTCTAAAGCCCAGAAGAAAAGGCCGGCACCGCTGCAGAGAGACCTCAGTGACACCGACGATGACAACGGTTTGTGCAAACACGGCGTATCTGCAGGAGAGTAAAAAAACAGGATGATTTTAGTTTTCAAATCCCTTCTTCTCTGGTATTTCCAGGTGATGCCGCTGACGTAGATAGTGGACTGGGAACAACTGCAGATGAGGACAGTAACTGCAGCGTAAACCAGAACTTTGATGCCAGACTGGGCCAAGCTTCATCGCTGTACAAGGGACCCAGCAACGGTCAGTCCTGCTGCATGGCTCCACACACAGACCTGATATACGGGGCTTTGACTTCATTGTCTATGACTCTCAGCACAAAAAACATGAAAAACTAATCTGAAGTTAACATTTCATTAAAGTTATCAATCCTGATTTAAAGCAAATTAACACAGACTGAGATATGAAAATATTCTGTTGTTTACAGCACTTAGCAACACGCCTGTTCCACTTCCTTTAGAATAATGAACCAGACGACAAGAAGGAAGAAAACCTTTAGTCTAATAAGGTTTATTTAGACAGATCCAGTTAGTTAGACCCAGATTCTGATTTCTGTTTGTTTTTTGTTTTTTTTACATCGTTCAGAGTTCCTGAAACAAACCTTCCAGATCAACCCGTCAGGAACCGACACGACCCGCAGGCGAGCCTTCAGGTGAGATACGAAATTCTGTCTCATCCTCAAATAGCCAGGAAATATAATGAAGAACAAAACGTACATTTAACAAACCGTTTGAGTCGTCTAAAAAAAGCCAAAAGGTTCTCAAATCAGGAGGAAATCCACCTGGAAGAGGGTAATTACACTGAAGCAAAAACAAAAGTTGAATGGCCACGATTAAGATTAAGAAAAAGTAAAAAAAAGAAAAGATATTGATCAGTTAATCCAATTTTACTGTGGACAATTTTTAAAAGTATGTTGCTACAAAATCTCACCACCGTTTACTGAAGTATACAAAACAGATTAGTTGTGGTTTCAAGTTTACATAATAATCATCACGACAGTAATAATAGTAAAATACATATAATCATATTAGAATTCTTTTTCCATGGTAAAACAATGTCACATCTTGAATGATTATGAAAAACAAGAATTAATCACACTTTTCTAGCCTGTTTTGTAGTCGGCAACCTTTTGGCTGGATAGCTGTCTCCTCCTTTTGTTAGATTGGCAGAGTTCATCTGAAATGCTTGGACTCCTGCCACTGGCTTGGCTTTTAAGCACACTGGATACAGTTTCCATAGACCTGAGGTGTTTGGACAGGACTTGTGTTTGGGATCAGCAGTCCTGGTGGAACACCACATCGTCTCCTGGTTTCAACCATCTAATCTCGGGTTAGACCTCCTTCTTCATTATTTCACCCACTTTGTGCTACACTCCTGTGCCATTGGTAGCAAAATGCTGCTATCGCCACCATTCTTCACATTTGCTACAGTGTTCTTAGGCTGGAACCTTTATTTGGACTCCTCCAAATATATTTCTGGTCACTGTAGCCAAACAGCTTAATCCATAAACATTTTCCCCAGGAGGTATTTCACGTGGACCTGTCTAAATCTGTCTAAATCTTCATAGTTAAAGCTTCAGAGTTCCTTCTACATCACTGTGAGTCATGCTGCTGTCAGTCTTGCTCATTTATGGGAAGTTAATGGGACCACGTTCTTGACTCCTGAAAACCACTCACTGAAAAATGTTTAGGTCTGATCAATGTTTGTACAATGCTCAAAAAATGAATAAATAAGGGAACACTTTGAAAACACATCAGATCCCAAGTATACCCCCCCAAAAAATCATGCTGGACGTTGATCCTGATATGGAATGGGTAAATGTGTTGGGAACAAAAGGCTGCCACGTCAGTTGATGAAAATGGAAACGATCAACCCATAGAGGGCTTTAAGCTGATGTCACAGACAAAGTGAAACTGAAAACTGATGCAGCAGATTAATCCAGTTCGCTGAAATGTCGGACAGCGTCGAGGCATGCTCCTCCTGAGATGACAGACGGTGTCCTGGGGTATCTCTTCTTGCCACATGAGACTTGGCATTGATGTTCCTCCTGCTCAAAGCAGCAGATATTGGTCCTGCTGGTGAGTTAAGGACCTCTGACGGTCCTGTCCAGCTCTCCTAGAGTAACTGCCTGTCTCCTGGAATCTCCTCCGTGCTCTTGAGTCTGTGCTGGGAGACACAGCAAACCTTCTGGCTGTGGCGCAGATCGATGAGTTGGACTGCCTGTGGAACCTCTGTACGTTACAGTGTTGTCTCCTGCTACCAGTGGTGACACTCACCCTGGTCAAATGCAACATTTCACACATTTACTGTAACTAATTTGATGTCATATTCTGGTTAAAAAGTATTCCTTTAATTTTTTTGAGCAGTGTATTCTAGTCTTTATGTAAAATATATTCTGTGGGTTGAAGAAAATCAACCATAAATCTGAAAATGTGCCCAGAATTCTTGTCTTTAAAACTCACCGAAGTTCTGTTTTTTCCACCCGGGGGAAAGAACAGTTCAAAGACATCTTTAAGAAGCCAACATGGATATGGCATTCATGACTGTGATGTTTATGGTTTTTTGCTCGATCTGAGACACTCATCTTTCATTTGCTTCCTTTCTCTCCATCAGAGCCACTCAGAGCGTGTGGTCAAATCAGTCTGACGACGACGACTCGGGTGACGAGGACGAAAAGGACTCGAGCAGGTCAGCAGAGACAACAGATCTCTTCACTGAGGGCTGTAACGTCATTTCTGTCTTTTGGTATTCAGTACCAATCGGCATTTATCAGCCCAGTGTTGACAAAAATAGTTAAAAAAAGCTTTTATAAAGGAATGAATGAAAAACAGCCTGTACACATATGACATAAATACAACTCCCTTGAAGCTGTCCAAAAGTTGGTAAGCTCATCTCTCAAAATAGGGAATAATAATATCTTTTCACTTTATTGTAGTCGAGGTTTTCTTGCTTTGTGTTTTCCTTCATTTCACCAATGATCGTGTTTTTTAACTCCACTCGTGCAGCTGCCGTGCACTCGGTCTCCGAACGGATGAGCTTTTCAGTACTCGAGACAAGCTGGCTGGGGGAGCAGGTCTGGCAGACATTGATCCCATGGCTATTGATCAGTTGGTAAGTTACAGCACATGTTGGAGAAGCCAATCAAATCTGTCCCCGATCGGCGGGAGAGCCTCATGCATTCCCTTTGCTGCATTTTACATTTTTATAGTTTACAATAGTTGCTTCTCTGACTTCTTGGCCCATACCGAAACATTTCTCTGCTTGATTCTCTTTTTTTTCCCTCCCCATTTATTTTATTCTCTGCTCAGGTGGGCTTTGACAGCGTCGGTGGGCTGTCGGGTCACATCTCAGCTCTAAAGGAGATGGTCGTCTTCCCTCTTCTCTACCCAGAAGTCTTTGACAATTTCAAGATTCAGCCTCCAAGGTGAGTCCCGCATAGATGACGGAGAACTTTGCGGGATTTACATACTAAATACTAAATGGCGTTTAGCTTTGATTTTATTAAAAACTAAACAGAAGACTTTGTTTCGTCTCTTTTCAGGGGTTGTCTGTTCTACGGCCCCCCTGGGACGGGGAAAACCCTGGTTGCGCGGGCGTTGGCCAACGAATGTAGCCATGGCAACAGGAAGGTGTCCTTCTTCATGAGGAAGGGAGCTGACTGCCTCAGCAAGTGGGTGGGCGAGTCGGAGCGGCAGCTGCGGCTGCTGTTTGAGCAGGTGACTTTCAGCAGATTTATCTGACGTTACTGCGCTGCCCCCTGCTGGCGCACTGCGACCAAGGCTGTGAAAATATGGTTATAACAATAGCATAGCTGTTTGAAAAAAATTAATAAGCAAATACAGACAAAATAATGATAAAAAAAATGTTTACGTATTGGAAATAGTTTTTCTTTGAGAATGTTTGCAGCATCTAAAAAGCTAAAAAGTGTCTAACCCTAACCAAAAATGAGATGATAGAGGAAGCTTTTTTCCCTTTGTCTGTTCATTAGGCTTATCAGAGACGTCCCTCCATCATCTTCTTCGACGAGATTGATGGCCTGGCTCCCGTTCGATCCAGCAAACAAGATCAGATTCACAGGTCCTTACGGTCTTTAAATTCCCATAGTTTAACTTTGCCCTCTTTCAATGGCTCTAAATAATCACAGACTTGTTTTCAAACTCCTGCAGCTCAATCGTGTCCACTCTGCTGGCTCTGATGGACGGGTTGGACAGTCGAGGGGAAGTTGTGGTGATTGGCGCGACAAACAGGCTCGACTCCATCGACCCAGCTCTGCGGCGTCCCGGACGATTTGATAGGGAGTTTCTGTTTGGCCTTCCAGACAAAGAGGTAAAACTTTATTCTTGTTTTACTTTTCATGATCTGTCTGTACTTTCTAACTTAGTTTAATTTGTATACATTAGTTTAACTCTCTGAGTTTTTATGGTTGTGTTCTTAAAGGGGACATATCGTGCTTTTAAGTTCTTCCTTGTCACATTTAAAACATTCAGTTGTGGTCTATATAAAATGGAACATCAATGCTTTAGTCTGAATTCCTCATTATTGTTGCCCCACAGCCCCTCTTTTACCCCTGTTCTGAGGTGCGTTCGAGAACAACTGGTTTTAGTACGGTTTCTTTAAATCTAAAGGAGGAACTTCCCACCCTGCCCCCCTCCAGGCCACAGAGCGTTCCACTCCACCCCGATTGGCCATTTTTGTAGTATGCTGAGGGACGGTGTAATGAATGGGGTACCGCGAGCGAGCTATTTTTAGAAACGTAACGTCACGATGACAAACTCCCAAACCCGCCGCTGTTTTGCTGTGGAAGAGACGTGCGTTAGCCTAGGTTGTACTCGTTTAAAAGACTGCTTTTTCCAAAATCTAAGACCATGGTTTATAAACATTGTTGCTATGGAACGTGCAACAGCGACTCGAGGTACGCTGATCGGCCGCATATGAAGGATGTTTTCTTCATTACTTTCCCGAAATTCAAGAGTGCCAAGGAGAAATGTGTGCGCTTGGTCCATCGGTGCGGTCGGCCTACATATGTAGCAAGGATTTTGTCGGAGGAAAGGGCACAACCGAAGAACATCCTGACCCAATTCCAGCGACATCAAGTAGTGAACAGGTAAGATTATTTTGGTGGCCGAGATGTTAATAATGAAACGCCTGCTACCATGATAGCATATAGGCTATCATGGTAGCAGGCGCTAACATGATACCCTGCTACCAGGATAGCCTACTCAAAAACATTTCAAATGAGACAAACATTAAACATACCGATCCCTGGACGGTGATTACAAACAAAAAAAACGGCCGACGACGGCATGACTGCCGCGCAGGAAAAAAAACAACAAAGCTTACCGTTCGATCGACTCGGCCCGTTTTCCGGTCTTTTTAAGCCCTCGACACTCAAGCCATCGTTTGAGCTGAAGGTTGGTGTGTTCTTCGACAGTGCGACCAGTAAACCGTGCGCCTGGGACATCGTTTTGGGAAAGTTTAATGGCTGCAAAGTCGGTCATATCGCTGGTTCTGTTGCTGGTTGCTACGTGCGTTCTCTATCGGTTTGTCCTACCTAAGCGGCAAAAGGGGCGTTGCTCTTGAGGCGGTGACGTCACGTGCGCGGTACCCCATTGTGTGGATTAATACACCCAACTGCTAACATTATTACTTATCCGCTTGTGGCTTCGGTGTTCTTCAGCTTGGACTACAAAATCACAGTGTAAAATAAAAATGACAGGTTCGCAAAACTGGTTATACATAAATTGATGACCTTGTTTAGCAACTCCGCAGCAAATACTGTGACATCATTGTTCAAAATACGTAATAGAGAACAGAGAAAACTGGACGGATTGAAAAATATGACCCAAAAAGAATATAAAGATATGTATACATTCAGATTTTCTGCACTCATAGAGACTCTCCGAAGTACACAACAAATTGTATTTAAGTGGAATTTGTATCATATGTCTACTTATTATATATATGTATATGTATATGTATATATATATATATATATATATATATATATATATATATATATATATATATATATATATATATATATATATATATATATATATGCACAATATGTTATGATGAGTAGCTTGTATTACTCAGTGTATTTAAGTTTTTAGAAGTGTTATAAGTTTGAAGTGTTTAATTTTGAGCTTTTCAATTTCCTACATAATGATGATACCATATTTATTGTTAAATTTTGCTAGAACTTATGAGTTAAACTACATTTACATGTTATTAGTGATTTTTGCTCTTTGTGTTTCAGTCTCGTAAAGAGATCCTGAAGATCCACACCCGGCTGTGGAAACCTCCTCCTTCGGAAGACTTTCTGGATGAACTCGCAGAAAAATGCGTTGGTACGTGGGAGGAAAATCCCATTTCTTTGGTTATTTACCACATGTTTTTATGAAAGGACCCCACTGAATCCTCAACCGTTCCAGGTTACTGTGGTGCTGACATTAGGGCAGTGTGCACCGAGGCGGCGCTGTGCGCGCTGCGTCGACGCTACCCACAGATCTACGGAACCTCACAGAAGCTCTTGCTGGACGTCTCCTCCATCTCCGTTAGCAGCTGCGACTTTGTGGCAGCCATGAGGAAGATGAAGCCGGCCTCTCAACGTTCCAACGCTTGTCCTACAAAACCGCTGTCGACGGTGGTTCAGCCCCTGCTGAGCGCCGCTCTGCATCACATCCTGGAGGTTCTGCAGAAGTTGTTTCCACACGCTGAGCAAGGGATGAAGAGGAAGAGGGAGCCGGGTGAGTGAAACATTAAGGCTGGAAGCCTTTCTGGTGGATTCATATATAGAGTCTTCTCAGAAAGTTTTATGTCTGCGTCTTTATGCCAGATCTGACCTCTGGCATCCTCGATGATGGTCTGATGAGCGGCGGAGATGAAGGCTCCACCTGCAGCATCTCTGCCCCTTCTACCTCCCAGAACAAGAACTTCCTGCATTTTGCCAGGTGAACCTGAACGCCACGCGATTAAAGCCCAATAGAAATCTGGTTAAGGCACGATAAAGAAACTAGTCAGATGACATCAGTACAAAGAGCAATCTAAGACTTTAGCTTGCTGGCACAGAACTCCATCTAACATAAATGAGTGTGTCAGCACTTCAAAGTTAATGTTTAAGACTTTAACCATGAACTCGCTCTGTTAAAATATCTTTTACTGCACCGCTGGCTCCTGCAGGAGTGCGGTCAAGCATCCAACGTCCCACCGCCCCCGAATGCTCCTGGCTGGTCGCCCTGACTCTGGTCAGACCTCCCACTTGGCCCCTGCGATTCTGCACGCCCTGGAGCGCTTCACCGTCCACAGCCTGGATTCTGCTGTGCTGTTTGGGGTCAGCAGCACCTCACCCGAGGAAGCCTGTGCACAGGTATCTGTTGCTTAGCAGCCCACTGACGCTAACACAGCTTCCAAATAATTGACAAGCTGTACTAAGTTTGGAGCTCTGTAGATCAAAAGAAGAAGAAAAAACCCCACAGATATCTGTTACTGTCTGCATGATTTGATCTAAATCAGGCAAATTTTGCTGCAAGGTTTTAACATCAAATTTCATTATAAGGTTTGCAATTAAAAAGACAACAGAAAAGTTGTATTGTGCTTGCTTTGATCTTATGTACATTTTTGGCTATATTATACAAACTTTATACATCCTGGCTGAAAACCTTGTTTTATTTACTAACTTTCAAACCCTAAAGACCGCTGCTGTCCTTTAATAGCTTCTATTGGTGGTAAAAGGAAACTGCAGTAGGAATGAACGAAAACTAGGAAACACTTTAGAAAAACACCCAAAACTGAATCAAGACCTTAAAGAAAATGTCTCCCTTGATCAGGTGTTCTGCGAGGCCAAACGAACGTCTCCCAGCATCCTGTATATCCCCCACATTCAGCAGTGGTGGGAAACGGCAGGAGCAGCACTTAGGGCCTCTTTTCTCAGCCTGCTGGGCAGCATCCCCTCATTCTCCCCCATCCTCCTGCTCGCCACCTGCAGCCTGCCCCACCAGGAGCTGGACCCAGAGGTGAAGCCTTACAGTTTTCTTCACTGTTTTTAGGCTCTTTTCTGTAGTTGCTTTTAAACTTTTTAAAAGCAGGAAAAGAAAACTAAAAACGCACACATCAAGGAAGAAACGTTAAAATAATATCACTTAATCAGATGCTGTTTTATCGTCAGATACAATCTTTGTTTCGGGAGGAGTACGGGGAGATATATACCATGACCGTTCCCACCCGGCAGGAGAGGACAGAGTTCTTCCAGGATCTCATTCTGAACCAGGCAGCTGAGGCTCCACCATCCAAGAACAAAGCAAGTATGTCACTCAGTGTTCCTGCATATTTTGATTCATGGTTCTCTGTTCCACTCATATGCGCATAGTGCATGTATACAGTTAAGGTTTTAAAGAGTTAATTAGACTTATTGAAGCCTAACTCACATGCTCATCTGCCATCAGTGACCCAGAACATGGAGATCCTTCCCGTGGCTCCACTCCCTCCCCTGAGACAGATGTCTGAGCAGGAGCGCCTCCGTCTGGAGGAGCAGGAGGAGGACGTGCTGAGGGAGCTCCGCCTCTTCCTCCGTAACCTCACAGAGCGCCTGATGCTGGACCGCCGCTTCAAGGCCTTCACCAAACCCGTCGACATAGAGGAGGTGAGCTGCTTCTACCAATCTAAAACTGGAAGCTGAACTGTTTCCATCACAGTGTTTCTAATAAGCCACAGCACACAACCGGCTGAGTGTCAAATGGCAGACACAGAGATTAGATGACAACAATACTTTGGCATTTATGAGATAAAGAACTGGTTATTACACCAGAAGATGTGTGCATAAAAGGTAGATATGATATATTGTGCTCCTTGCAGGTCCCAGACTACCTCATGGTGATCAAGAAGCCCATGGACCTGTCCACGCTGCTGTCCAACATCGATGAGCATAAATATGTCACCATTAAGGAGTTCATGTCGGACGCAGACCTGATCTGGCAGAACGCTCTCGAGTACAACCCTGACAGCGACCCAGCAGGTGGGACTGAATGACGAAGCTCTGTTTATAATCAACTGATTTTATTAGTGAGATTTAAATAGTTTAACTCCTCTTCCGTCAGCACCCAGAAAGCTTTGGTGCTGTCTGTTTGAATCTGAGCTGATCATGCATAGATTATTGCAGTTGTCGGTTTTTATAAATCATCAAGCAGATGAGTTGAGAAACCTTTTATAAAGTAATGAGAAGAAAGTATGATGAAAAGTATTTATATGTAGTATTAATAAGCTATGTTAAACAGTCAATGTCTATATGATGGTCCATGTCGCAATACAGATTAATCAATATTATAATATATCAACCCAATCTAAAGTATGAATTCTTTAACAATTTATGGAATGGTTCTCATCACAAGTCAAAGAAGGAATGAAATTCTTAGATTAAGGAAAAAAATCTGGATGAGTCAAATATAATTCCTCAAGTATAAGATTTTGAGAATAAAAAGAATGTAGTAGTTGAACAAAAATAAAATGTATTATGAACCTCATTTCTGCTCTCCAATATTCACTAGTTAGAAGTCCAAGAAACAAAATCAACATTTTCTGAATAAGAAACGAATGTTCAAAATATTATCATCTAAACTAATTAAAATCTAGGCATTATCAGGTATTTACAGGACGCCCGGAAACCTAAAGGGAAGGTGTCCTGGCTCATTATCAGACCAAATCATACAGAAAGAAAATAATTTAGAGAGATAGAGAAATTTCAAGCATGTCATTCGCATTCTTTGGATAAATGAAGCTCAATAATTAGCACACTGCTTTTACGTGCAATTTCTGATTCCATCATTATGGATAACTGAAACTAGGACGTGTTTAATTATGTAAATAACTATATAAAATGATCAAGGACTCTGATCTTACATGTTATTAAAGCTCAACATACTGTTGGTGTGGATGAGAAGTCGCTGTGACTAGATCTTAATATTCAGTGATAATATTTTGAAATGACCAGCAGCAGAGCGGTTAAAGTAGATAAGAAGGTAAACTCTCCATAGCCACTGCGGCATTTTGCTTCACCAAAACAGCGTGACCTACCTCCAATGTACACTACTGAATTCACGTTGTTATCATAATGTGAATTCAAAGTTTCTATATTTTAACACAAATGGAAAAAAATTTTTATGTGCCAGATCGTCACATCCGTCACCGTGCGTGTGCCCTGAAGGATACAATGCGAGTGATCGTCAAAGACGAACTGGACAAGGACTTCCAGAGGGTCTGCGAGGAAATTAGAGAATCTCGGATAGAGAGAGGTAAAACTTTACTCAGTGTACAACAGTTGTTCAGCATGGAGCCTCAGCTTTATTTTTATAAAGGCCATTGGAATCTGAAGTAATAAAAAAAAAAAAAGTTTAAAAAATCCATTTTGATTTAAAAATGTCTCTTACCAGTGATTGTAGTTTGTATTTGCTAAGTCGCTGTTAATTTAAAACCTCCAAACTACAAATTAAAGCTTTTATTTTTGTGACAGCATTATCCTACAGGGCCAGAGCCAATCTAGAGTTGACCAACGGCTTCTACAACTCGGTGTTCCCAAGAAACAGCACTGGACCTGGAGGTAAGCTCGTCATAAATATCCTGTGTCTTAAAAAGAAAGGTTGGAACCGTATGAAGTTTAGTATTCTCACAGAGAAAAATACTTAAACGGATAATTATCTTTGCACTTACATGGCATACAGTCATATTCAATACATTTGAATATGTGCTCCGAGAATATTCGCTTGTCAGATAAACATGACCTTTTTGCAAATCAAAGTGGGAAGTAAACCCACATTTTTGTATTCTGTGTGTGTGTGTGTGTGTGTGTGTGTGTGTGTGTGGTCTATATAATGTGTTGAGTTACTGAAATAAACAATGATTTCAGTAATATTCTAAATATTAAATATGATCATCTTTTAAAGCTAGAAAGCCTAAAACCCTTGAAAGTAAAAAAGAAAAAAAATCAAACTTGTGATTTTGAACAAAACGTGCAGGAAGGAAGTAGTTACCATAAATGGATGACGATGTTGCATCTGTAACGGCGCTGCCTTGAACCCTGTCACTCTCTGCAACATTTTAATGATTATATGACTGATAATTAGCTATAACATTATTGTTTTTTTTCCTCTGTCTCTGAGCCAAATGAAACTAATAGATGAGGGGACATAACTGCAGATCTTGTTTATTTAGAGCAGGGGTCACCAACCTTTTTGAAACTGAGAGCTACTTCATTGGTGTTGTGTCATACGAAGGGTTACCAGTACTGACCTTTGAACAAGAAGAGTCAGATTTCACCTTAAACTGATGTAAAATAAACACATTTTCACGCTTTGTTGTAGATATTGTCATTTTTTAAATCTATATAAATGCAAGTGTAATTAAACAGGAAGAGTAACGGAATAAAACAAAGTTTTAGTAGCAGCTGACTGGTGGATTGTGCTTTTTTTTTTTTTTTTAGAACAGGCTCATGGGCACCACATGTGGTCCTCGAGGACTACAAGGTGCTTGCAGGCAACTTTGTTGGTGACCCCTGGTTTAGAGTATTTAAACTTTCCTTCCACTACTGCATGCGCAGCCTTAGCTTGAATCTTTTTAGGGCTAACCAACATGTGAGAAAACTGTAGATGGTTATAGTATTCGAGTAGTTTGGCAGATCACAGCATTTTCACAGCTACATTACTGTAGTCCACTTAAGCCCTTGTTAGTTAAAACCAAGGTTTAAATAGTTTTGAAATTGTCATTAGTTTTTATATTTATTTAGTTTTGACTTCATATTTTCAGTTCTATTTTAGCTTTAATTGTATTTTAGTTTTTGTTTGCTAGTTTAGTTTTTAGTTTTTGAAATTGCTTAGCTTCGGTTTAGTTTTTATTAGTTTCAGTTGTAGTTTTTGTCTTTTTTTGTAATACCACTTACATACATAGACGTCTTCAGGTGAACTTCAAGAATCGTGGGATTTTTTACCCTTTAATAACTGCACAGATATTGTATCTCGTTCCACCACAAGACACCTTCAGTACTTTCACCTAAAATACGGTCATAGTCAAAGTAATCCTAAATTGGACTGTTTCCTCTGAGTTTTGCTGACATGATGGCAGATATGGACAAACCGTTGCACGACTTGATTGACGTACCTGCCATCTGCTGGCTTAATGTGGTACAGCGGGGGGGGGGGGGGGAACAAAAACAACAACCAGAAACTAGACTTTATGATAATGCATTATGATAAAGACACCCAAACGAAAACTAAGCACATTTTGTCTTTAAATTCGGTTCATTTAAGTTAGTTTCTTTCTTTTTGCAACGGCTGTTTTTTAATTTTATTTCAGTTAATGATAATGTTTTTTACTTCTCGTCTTTGTCATTTCGTTAGTTTTCATTAACGATAATAACCTTGGTTGAAACTAAATATATGGAGGAAAGTGAGACAATTGCTGCAATTCTTTTCAGTTGACAGTTGTCAGCTGTGGGAGTGCTGGTGCCAGTGTGCATCGGAGCAGTGATGCGGGTCAGAACAGGAGTAATAACAGCATCTGTCTTAATGCTGCCAGAGTTTTCACCTTTCGAATTACAGGTTTTTTTATATCACAAGTGGTCATTCCTTACTGCAGTGAATTGACTGGGCCTGAGAGAGAGCGTTTTTAAATCCATCTGTAGTCTGCACGTGTAGCAGCTCTCCAGACAACAGTTTTCTTTCTGTATAGCCTTAAAAAGCCCAACTTTATAAATTTAACATTTGTCCTGGAGTCTTTGCTGTCACTACTTTTCTCTCGTGTGGTCACCGTTTTCATTCAATGATGGCGCTGTTAGCGTAGCGTCATCAATCTTTCGGCAACTGTTTTGATCAAAATGTCCAAAAAAGAATAACTTCAATCACATACCTGTTTTAAAAGTTGCCATATTTTAAAAAGATAAGATGAATTTTATTACACTGTCTTGAATAAAAAAAAGTTTTTGTTCAATAAACCAAAGGAAAGGGGAGAAGAAGGTAAAGCTGCCAGGACAGAGAGCTGCAGAGTCTTTATTCAAACATAAAAGCATTAGAGGCACAGACCAGATGGAAGGAAGAGGAGGCATCCAGAGAGCAGATGTAAAGGAGAGCAGTGAATGAGGGAGAGTCTGCAGCCGAGGGAGAGAAGTCAAAAGCAGAGGAGAAGATCAAGTGTGCAGTAATGGAGATTCAGCTCCACTCCACCTCATTGCTTCTCTGTGTAATGACCCTTCCTGTCCCCTCTCTCCGCCCTCAATCCCAACCCTCTTCTGACTTCTTTTTGCAGCGTGTAAGAAAAGATGTTTCAAAACTACCCGAAAATCCAAGTGGAGCACTGGCGTCGTTAGGAAACGGCAAACAAAGAAGACAGCTTCAACCTCCTCCTCCTCGATGTCCAGCGGAGCCAGTTTGGATTCGAGCACAGACGGAACCGGAGGGGGGAATGCTTCTGCTGGCCAAAGCTCATCCAGTTTGTCAGACAGCAGCGACGACGACGAGAACATCTTCCTGGCTGTTAACAGGCGCCATCGCGCATTCAAAGAGCTCCAAAAACGCCTAAAACAAAGATACAACCAATCCAGCAGGAGCACGCCCCAAATTAGGCGGCAAAGCCAGCCTTCACAGTCCGACCCAACCCGAAGGAAGGCCCTGACGGAGTTTTATTTAAAGAAATTAGGTGTGTTTGTCTAACAGAGGTTTGACGTGGAAGCTGGAGCTCTGTGGCTGCGTGAGCGCCTTGCCCTACTAACCGACCTTCAGTGCACTCTGACTGAGCTTCAAAGCCCTGCAGACGGCAAAAGAGGCAGTGAAAGCGCCGCTTCTGCTCCCGCTTTGCTTCTGCCGCCGCTGCTGAGCAACATCTGAAGAGCAAACGTTTGAGTCGGGCAGAAGTGTGGGCACACAGCCAAACCGGCACAAAGCTGAGCTGAGAGCAGCTGCTCTCTGACGTACAGAAACGTTCAGCCCAAATAACTCAAAAGAGGTGCTCTCTTTGATTTACTCAACAGGATTATTTTAGGTTGACATGTTGCTGCTTTCACTTTTACCCTATATATTAAAAACAAATCAGCATTATATACAGTTTTATATGAATTGTGGGTCATGTTTTGTGGTTGTTGTTTGCCGTCTGCACTCTTTAAAAACAGCGCTAAACATTATTGTTCAACTAAAAGGAAAGTTCTTCTGTTCTTTCTTCCTCAGAGAGGCAGAGGAAGGGTGAGATGAGGGCAAACAAGGCTGCCTTCGAGCAAATGCAACAGTTCAACAAGGACAGATCTGCAGAGAGCGTCGAAGAGCAAGCACCCCCGCTGGTAGTCGATCACAAAAAGCTGAAAGTAAGCAACAAGGTTATGGTTTAAGCTGATTTTGTCCACAGTTGGGCCTTTTTTTAGGAGTTCTTAACAGTAATGCGTGTTAAGGATTTTTAGAACTGTTCTCAATAAAATCATGGTGGATGTATTTTTTTAAAAAGTATAACATTTTTTAATAAACATCTGATTTGATCTAATCTCAAGTTTTCCCACATTTTGTCTTGTTACAACCGCGATCCTCAAAGTATTTTGTTGGCATTTTATGTAACAGCTTAACTCAAGCTAGTGCATAATCATGAAGTCAAAGGAAAACTAATTCATCTTTGCTCATTTGGAGTCTGAAACGTATTCCTTCTCTGCCTTGCTCAAGCTCCATCATTGGGCATTGAATAAATCAACGGCAACCAAGTATCCTAGAAGTCCCTGATAGCTGGTTAGAAATGATCAACCCACGGAAATAAGTTTTGTACTTTTTGAGCAACTGCTGGTAAAAGACTACATGTTTTGTCACATTAAGCCAATATCATTATATATTTTTGATTTAATTCGGAGAAAAAGCAATTTAGTCAAAATTAATTTTTGTAATCTTTTTTGATACCAGAATTAATTTAAAAAAAGTTAATTCTGGAACCATTTTATCAGCCAGTGGTGCCAGCATCAGTAGAGCGTTGCTTTAGTGCTGTGAAGCTGCTTCTGCTGCTTTCTCTTCCCTCAGCAATACTGATTAGCATTTCAAGGTTGACTAATTCATTATTCTGTGTTAGGTTTATTATCAGTTACAGACTCGTTTTAAATTAATCAAATGAAAAAAGCTCATAGAAATATGAACACAAAGCCAGTGATGTGATAGTTTTGTATTATAGTTTGCAGTGAAATTGATCTGCATCTAATTTGTTTTTACATTTCTATATATAATGTTGATCTGTTTGTCTTGTGAAGTGCCTTAATACAGCATTTGTCGTTGTAACAATTGATCACGGTCATTGTTAATGTCTTTTCTTCCAGGATCTCCTGAGCAGAGCCGTAGCTAAGACAGAGGGCGCTGAGGTGGAGCCTCTGGAGAAGCTTTACGCTCTGTTGGCTCAATGCATCTACAGACACAGAAACGACTACAACAAGACGGAGCTTCTTAAGGTACAGCAACACCACACAACCTCTTTTATCCAAGAGGGAGGCGACTTTTTACAGACTTTAGAAGTTACTAACGAATATCAAATACTATTGTTTTATGGTTCTGTGACCCTGAGCATAACTGCTGAAAAACAAGCATTGCTTTTAGCTGCAAAAAAGAACAAATAGCAAACTAATCATATAATGTGGGGGAGTTGATTGAACAAAAAAAAATCCATCTGGTTTATTTAATTATTTCTTTTTTATGTTTTTTTCTCTCTCTAGGAAATGAAGAAGGAGATTGAAAACTTTTCCTGAGCTATCATAATAAAACCCGAGTCACTTTAAATGTAAAGTCTATTTTCTCTGGTATTTATATCAAAGTATATTTATAAAGTGTAACAAACATTCAAAATACCTCAGTATTTTAAGTATCGCTTCAAATGCTATTAACATTTATTCCTTTGACATTTTTACAAAAACGTTGAGACTTATGACCAACTGGTTTATTTACTAAATCATAATCAGCTTTATTTGCCAAGTTTGTGGATACAAAAAAGGAATTTGACTTCGGACTTCAACACTCGCATCGTGTAAAAAAACAGGCAGACAAGTAACGGCAAGACCAGCTAGAAAACTGCAATCTATAGCAGAAAAATCATTATTATGGGGAAAAGGTAAGAATATATCATGACATGCACTTTATAAAAGTGTCGGCCTGGGTAAATTCGAATCATTGTGTGTATGTTTTGTACGGCAGCTCACCAAAGTGTGTCTGCTCATTAATGTTCATTTTCAGTGTTGCTTCTGTGTTTTTGCTCTTAAAAACAAAACAGGATCTACGTCCAGAGACCTATCTTACTATAGATTCCAGCTTCAAAAGCAGTGAATAAAGTTTGAGATAAAATTGCTAACATTTTCACATGCCCTTTTTTTTAAGTTAAAAGTTCACATGACTTGTTGAAATAAATCATTTTGAAATTGTGTTACATTTAAGAGTGTGTGTGATTCTTACATCTTTCAAGTGTTTTGATATTATTCATACATCCAATGTGATATTTCAATGTAGAAATGTTGATTTCAATAGAATTAATAGCACAGCTGGTAATATTTGGTGTATTTTAAGTTTTACTCTTCTATGTTTGTGATGTTTTGTGATGGCGGTTGTACTGAAACAGCAATTTCCCTCTGGGATTATTAAAGTGTTTCTGATTCTGATTCTGATATGACCGACCTAAAATCAGTTGTGTGTCGTCTGCCCTGACGCAACGACGCACATGAACCTCCTGACCTGACGCTGAGGAAGGAAAAAAACACAACAAATTTGACCTCATTATCTCAACTTTACGCTTCCGCTTTATTTTACTGCTTTCAAAATAAACAGTTCCGGTTTCTGTGACTAGTTATTGTTCGAGATCTTAAAGTATTCGAAATAACCAGTGTTTAATCCTGTGTCGGTAACAAATATGGCTAATAAGTTTAAAATTTTTCCTTGGAGCTGAGAGCTTAAAATTAAAATAAAGCCTCTCACACAAAATAATACATTTACATCATTGGTGAAATTTCGCAACTACATTTCACTTGTTTAGACTCCCTTTTCATTGAGTGTTCACAGATTTAAAAAAAATATATATATGGAAAATCTGACATTTTTTTCACTTGCTACAGACAAAATTAAAAGCTAAATGTTAATTTTCAAGCAAATGGACTACAGAAGAAACACAAATAATGTAAGCATTCTTGATGAAAACAATTTTTTATATAAGTTGTAATTTTGAAAACATAAGTTTTGTAGTAAATAATAAACCAAATGATTTAAAACACTGCAATACTGTTAGCTGGTACAGCGTCTTGAAGATGAAATGAATGCCATTTTTTCAAATCACTTTTAATGCGACTCTTATTTTGAAATCCCCAAACCGGATGTCTTTATCAGCCCTCGCTAGCTTTCAGCAGCGCTACAAAAAAATTGGTCGTATTCGGTAAACCAGCGGTGCCTTTTTTTACACACATATATACATTTTTATGAAAATGTCCTCTCTGGAAGCAAAAAACAACAGAGTGAACGATGCGCGCTGAAGCGGCGCCGGCAAAACCCGCAGCCAGCGGGCGGTGGTGAGCGCCAGCCCGGCCGCGTAGAGCCGTTCCGTGACGGGCTGAAGCAGATGTGAGCCGTGGTGAATTTGGGCAAAAGGCGGAAGACTGCGCATCAACAGGGCGAAGCGGAGATGCTACACAGCTACAGCGGCTAGTCAGCTAACTGCTCGTTCCAGCATGCAGGTAAGCGGAAAGCGACGGGGCGGCCGGACATATGCGGCTGACAGGCGGGTGTTAGATGCGGCTGCGTGGGTCTGTTACCCCACTGCCACGCGCGTGGACTGGGCTCGTGGTCACAGAAAAGGAGGGGGGCGGGTGGCTAACGTTAGCAGGGAGGATGTTGTCGCTCCTCTTGGTGTTTGTCAGACGGAAAGCTAGCTGGAGACACGGGACAGCAGAGCGGGTCTGTTGCTATGACTCTCCGGGCGCACGTTCCTCAGGCGGGGCGTCAACGACACTTAACCCGGTTAAAGTAGGCGGTAATGTAGCTGTGATCACTCATTATTATTATTGTTATTGTTATTATTGTCACCTGATTTTCAGCTTCACGTGGCCCCTCGCGAGATTAATCTGAAAAGGTTGTCAGATAACTTCCCATCAAACTAAACTGTGAGTTTGAAGCTTCGTACCCGAGAGTCCAGCTCGGTTCCGTCAAAACTGTTTCAAAACATTCAATTCAGTTTTATTTATATAGCGCCAATTCATGAAACATGTGATCTCAAGGCACTTTCCAAAGTCAGATTCAATCAGATTCTACAAATTGGTCAAAAGGTTTCCCGTCTAAGGGCATCCAGTTGATTGCATCAAGTCTTGACAAGCAGCATTCACTCCTCCTGAAGGAGCATAGAGCCACAGGGAGAGTCGGCTGCATTGTCCACGGCTTTGCAGCAATCCCTCATACTGAGCAAGCATGAAGCGACAGTGGAAAGAAAAACTCCCCTTTAACAGGAAGGAAAACCTCCAGCAAAACCGGGCTCAATGTGAACGGTCATCTGCCTCGACCGACTGGGGGTTAATGATTATTTCTTCAAACAAAAAAAACAGAAATTCAGCCGAAACCTAAATAGTCACCTTGGTTACACTCTTTAAGGCCTCAATCAGCTGCACATTCATTCATTACGCTTTCTGAGTTTAATTAGAACCAAATGAAAGGTAGACTCCTATCCTCTGATGGCAAAATGAGAACAATTTTGCCATCCCATAATTTTTTGGTTGGTTCTCCAAATTGCTGCACGCTATGTAATAATGCAGCCGTCATTGCAACGTCACAATCCCACATTTCTGCGGATATTTATTTACCCTCTGCACTAACTGGCCTTAATGCCCGCATCAGATTCACACTTTTACAGGCAGAGATACTAAAGCTGAGAGAAACTGGTTGAGAGGTTTTGTAACAGCAAAGAAGGAAAGAGTCATAAAAGTGTGGCTTAAATCATCATTGTCGTCCTCGCGACGTTCAGCAGTAGCATCCCACGTCTACATTTTCCCGATGTCTCGCGGCCCTAATAACACAACGCTGCCACAACTTTACAGGACTTTTAAGAAGTCTAAAGCATGCCTGTGCTTGTGAATATTTGTATTTAAAGGAGCAGTAAGCGGTATTTCGCCAGCAGGTGGCGCTCGAGCGCCGGCTGTAGACCAAAACAAGACGCGTGAAGGTGCGTTGACATTCAGCGCGAACGTGGCAGGCAGAGCGACAGAGTTACATGATACCCCTATGCACAGGTGCAACATGGGAGCGACGCTACGCAAAGCGACGCGACGCGGGTCTAGCGATGCAAAACGCACAATTTTGGCGATTTAAAGCGAAGCCAGAGCGACACGACGCCTGCGAGGGCGGCGAAGCGACAGTTGTTGGAGTTGAAGAAGCTGAACTTTTGCGTCTTATCGCGCCGCGACAACCAGTCAGGAACTGCTGCATAGGCGGCTGCACCTGACAGATCTATCATTGAGTTGTTAAGTCGTGTGTTTAAAGAAGTTCCTCATAACAGCGGTTGCCTCCTTTCCCCTCAGGGGTCAAATATGAATGATCGATTCCAGCTGCCATTATCCTCGTTGATGGAGCCGTGACAGGACAGCTTACACGTTCTTCTGTTCTCCGCCGAGCTGACCCAAGCCAAGCATGGCGAGCAGGAGGAAATCTACCATTCCCTGCATGGTTCCCCCTCAGGACCCCACCGACTCGAATCAGGAGGCGGAGGACGTTATGGACGTCACGGAGCCCGAGGACGGCAACGACGCGGCGGCGCTTTATTCCGAGGCTCCCGCTTTGCCCGAGGAACCAGCCGAGGACGGCGGCGGCAGGCGGGACGCGGGGCCGGACCCGTACCTGGACTCGAACGCCGCCGAAGGGGGATACGAGTGCAAGTACTGCAGCTTCCAGACTTCAGAGCTCAACCTGTTCACCATGCACGTGGACACGGAGCACCCGGACGTGGTCATCAACGCCTCCTACGTCTGCGTGGAGTGTGACTACCACACCAAAAGGTAGACGGGTCACACCCCTAATCGGCCGGCCGGTTGTGTCGGAGGTGGAAATAAGGTTCAGCCCTCGTGTTTTTGCAGAGTTGGTGCTTTTTTGACAGTAATGTCATATTACAATCTGCTCATGTAGAGTTTCTTGTGCAGGGATTTGAAAATGTCTTTTTATTTTAGGTTTTATGTGGCGGACCGACACAAAGTACAACAGTAGTGTGTAATTTTAATGAGATGTGGTTTAGAAAAGCCTTTGACAAATGAAATCAGACAATTCTGCATGTTTGTTGTACTGACTGCATTGAACACTTTTAGGGTTCCTTTACGCCGTGGAAAAGTCTGGAATGCTACAGAATTGGCTTGTTTACTCGTCCAGGTCTGAATATGTATGGGAAAAAAAAGAAAACTAAGCAGGAAAAAGTGTTTCCTTGACCAGAATGTCTTCCTTCCAACATACGACAAACGTCTAACGGTGCAAAATAAACGCATCAGTATTTATGTGGATTTCACATTCCTTATCTTTGGTTTGCCAAACCAACCAGTACTTAGTTGTTTTTTCATTTACTGTCTGAATGCATTCACATGTCAAAATAGATAATTATTATGATAATTATTATCACCCATTAAGTCAGTAGATAATCTCAGATTCATGTTGAACTGGACCTGTGTTTTTTAAACTGGGTCTAAAATGCCAAAGCACAAAAACTGCTATTTTATTAGGATATCTTTTTTTTTTTTTTACAAATGTAGCAAAGTTAACGCACCGGGCCTAGGATACTCCCCTTCCTTTTTGAAATAACTTCAGAATCCACGTATTATTTTCCTTTCACTTCACCATAATGCATTAGTTTGTGTTGGTCTGTTCCATAAAATCCCCTAAAAATCTTTCCTTGTGATATAATAAAAGAATAAAGAGCTACAAAGGGTGTTAATACTTGTTCAAGGCGCCAAATATCAGTTGGAAATGGTATCTTGTCAATACGTTTGAGGGGAATGATAAATATTTACTGTCGTGTTTCTGTCCAGTTACGACACGCTGCAGGCCCACAATGCTCGGCTGCACCCGGGCGAGGACAACTTCACGCGGACGATGGTCAAGCGGAACAACGAGACCGTCTTCGAGCAGACGGTGAACGATCTCACCTTTGACGGCAGCTTCGTCAAGATGGAGGACGACGAGGCGGAGGACGTGTCCCGCAAGGCCATCCCCCTCAGCAAGACGCCCATCATGAGGATCAAGAGCAGGCCGGAGCCCAAAAAGTTTGCGCCGGCACACAAGCCGTCCGTCGACGACGTCATAAAGGTGGAGAGCGACGACGAGTACGACGAGGGCCAGGAGCCGCCCGCTCTGTCGCCGGCGCCGACGACGCCCGCCGCTTCGACTCAGCGCCTGATCCCCGTCTCCGCGCAGCTGCAGGTCCAGGCCATCCCTCAGAGCATCATGGTGAACAGCTCCAACATGCTGCAGATTAAGGGAGGCTCCTCCGGGGGCGGCGCCGTGCTGCCCCCGGGGACCCTGGCCCAGGTTCTGTCCGCCCTGCAGAGCCAGCAGAGCCCTCAGACCCAGCTGCTGATCCCCATCAGCAGCATCCCCACCTACAACAGTGCCATGGACAACAACGTCCTGCTCGTCAGCGCTTACAACAGGTAACCATCTGTTTTTACTGTTTCTTTTTTTATGCTAGCTTTAGACGTCAGCCCCTTTTCCACCAAAGGTGTGCTCAGAGCTGTGAAGCCGTGCAGGTCACACCCGAACTGTTTATTGAATCCCCGGGGGCCTCCAGCAGCTGTACCGTCGTCACAGGCATGTTGAAGGTGGCTGAATTATTCATTTCCTCATTTCCTCTCCGGCTCAGTAAGACATTTAAGTTAAATAAAACGAAACTTAACTTTAATCTCAGTGAGAAGTGAAACTCTAAACCAAATGCAAAGAGATATTATCTGAATTATATCAGCTTAGCTTCCTCTCAGTCTTGACTGCGTTCAGCTGACAGCCGGTGAGGCGAGCTGGCCGTCAGCGCAGCAGGAACGGACATCTCCGAAAAACGCCAAAGCGCCTTCGCGGTTAAGCAAAAACTGAGCAAATATTTGGGTTTTATGCAGCTACATTCTTGCCAAAAAAATCTTTCTAAAAATTTCATTTGTGTCACCGAAAGTGTAATATATTAAACTTTAATTTTAATCGTTTCTTTTTTTTTGGTCGCTCTTTTCTGCCATAGTCGCTCGCACCATGCAGTTCGCTGCAGGAACCTCCGCTAATATTCCGTCGTCGTTGTATTTCATCTGATTATTCTGTACAACACCTTAGACTCCATGAAAGCTGCCACAATAAAACCCGAAGCTCTAAAGTTTTATAAAAATCAACATTACAATACAGTTGTTTCTCCACAACAGTAGGAATCCACTTGTAAAAAAACTGTTTTGTCTTTTGAAAGGATTGTTTCCATCTCATCTTTTTGTAATAGAAGTAGAAATCAACGCTCACATTTTACAATATTACAATTCTTAATAACAGCACAAACAACTACCTGTAAATCGTTCCGGAATATAAAGCCGCATCAGTCAAAAAATGCGTCATAAAGAGGAACAAAACATACGCGACTATACGCGTTTATTTGGACATTTATTTCCCACAATCCAAGGCTAAAAACTGAATTAGCAGCTCCAGCCAGCGAGGTTTTATCCAGCTCGTTATGCCAAAAAATGTCCAAATTTCGCCTAAATTAAACCGTGAGCGTAACGGTGCTACGTGCAAAGCTAACAGTACGACGCGGATGTTTCGGAGCAACATAAAGCTGACGTGCATCAGCGAAGTTGTAACCCGCCCGGATAAGAGACCTTTAAGCTAACGCTAGCTGTTACTAGCTTCACGGACAGCCCAATAACAGGTTCTATCTCGGTCTGAGCTGCACCACGTAACGCTCCGCTGCGTGAATGCAGACTAAAACAGCGAAACAACATACAAACATGTTCTCTGTTGTCTATAAGTTAATGTTTCAATTTGTTTTTTAAGTGGTACAGGAGCGGCATAGTTTTGACAAGCCTAGAGCGCCCTCTTGTGGCTACAGACGGTTATGTTTACTCCTTGGTTCATGCTGGTCAGAATAAATTACCATTTAATATTGATATACAAGTCGCACCTGGATATAAGTTGCAAGATCGGCCAAACTATGATAAAAAATGCTACTTTTTACGGTAAATAGTAGGCATAGAGTATGTCTGAGAAGCAGTTTTTATTATAATAATTTAGGTGTCACTGATATTAGCCGTTTAAGATCTACAGTATTCAACGGGAGCAAAAGCATCTCAGGGCGGCACAAGGAGAAGGCTGATATAACTAATATTTATGAACATTTTTTTTTTCCTTCTCTTACCAAATCCCTTGAATTCTCAGGAGACGCATCCCTTTTTGGTCGTTGCAGGTTTCCGTATCCTTCGGTGTCGGAGATCATCGGCTTGTCGGCACAGACAAAGTTCAGTGAGGAGCAGATCAAGGTCTGGTTTTCTGCCCAAAGGCTCAAACACGGAGTCAGCTGGACACCAGAAGAGGTCGGTGCTCTAAACAAACCCTCCACGCTTCCTGCCGCAGGCTTACATTTGGATTTATTTTTTAATGCGGGGCCATAATACGCTATGTAAACTGGTATAGCTCTGAAAACTGTCTTTAAGATGCGTTTGATTAACTCTCAGCACTTTGGAGCAAAGTGCCCGGCAGACTTGGAGCTGTTCTGGTCGACACTTTTTCAAAGTAATTTCTCTCTGATTTTGCTGATTATGTGACCTCGTTTATGGGGTGCCTCGGTTTTATTGCCTTTTGGCTCATCAGCTTCCAGTTGCTTGTTGCGGATCGTCGGCCAGTTCAGACCTTCTGCACATAATTTGTACACTTCTCTGCGGGACTCACGGCTCTTTTGATTTAGTGTGTCTGTCTGATGTGTTCAAACATGGATCTTAACATTAGTCCTCTAAATATATTAGTTTGTCAAACCACGTACTTTATGTCCGTCCCAGAAAGTAGGTTTATTTTTTTTTCCCCTGGAACTTTTTTATCTTGTTGCACAGATTTATTCAGCAGTAACACACTTAAAAATGCACCTGCTACCCTTTTTCTGTTCATCTCTACAATGGTTTATTGAGTTAATTGGGAAGAGAGGAGTAAAACCCATAACATCATAATGTTACTGGTTCAACCTTTAATAATAACTCACTGTTTGGAAGTTCATAGAAGCAGCCCTGGCTGCAAAGGTTTGGTCAACAATAGACTCTTTAAAAATAATAAGCAGAAATATACTAATATATTTAACCCTGTTACCTTTTTTATATTAAGAGAAATGTTTGAGATTTATGTTTTTAGTAATACGGTACTTTAAAGGTTAGAACCTCCAGTTATTGGTTATAGTAGAAAAACAACCGAACTTTGATAATGAAACTCATCTTTTTAGTTTTCTACATATTTTAAATGAGTTGGAGGGATTTTGTAGAATCTAATCTAACTGAAATTAAAAGTCAAGGGATGTGCATGTTTAACACCCGTTCAGAGGTACCAGCAGCAAGTAAAGCCAAGTTTTCAGCCTTAGAAAAAATAGTGTACAGCTATTAAAAATTGTATACTCGGATTAAATGAAACGTGCAAATGAGAAGAGTGCCACAAGCCTCGTAGGGAACTCTGCAAACGTCTGTTAGAGGCTGCAAAAGACCCGACACGGGGGTAAATGTTTAGCCAACAACAGGAAAACAGCAGCGAACATATAGCCAGAGCTACAGTGGACGAGACCAAAGCAAAGCCGTGTGGCAAAGCTCGAGTCTGAGGTGAACATTTATGTTCAGATATCGTCCATCCGGTCTCACTGAGCCATTTTGCCGAGGAGAACGGACATAAATGCCTGAAACGTGGATCTCTGGTCTGTCCTGTGGATCAAGTGATCAGCTCGCCGCCTCGTCTCTGTCATCTTGTGATAGCCCCCCCCGCCCTAAACATGCAGTTGTTGTAGGGGCCAAACACACCAGAGCCAATTCGGCGTCCGATCCGACAGAAAATCGGGTCGTAGGTTGTCCGCAGCAATCTGAATACATCGAAGTGAATGGGGCTCCTCCCTGCGTCTCCGACTGTCTGTTTTGGTCGGACCCACGCATCACTTTGACGGGAGAGTCATGAGTCAGACAGGAAGTGAGCCGCGGTGGCAAAGTGAAACATCTGCTTTGGGGAAATCTTCTCCCTGCAACCCATGGCAGCAGCACTAAAGTACTGAAAAAAAGTCCAAAGTGAGTCAGGGATCTTCTTTGAGCTTGATCAGGCAGCGACTGCAGCGTTGTGTTCACTGCCATACCGGCTTGTTCATGCTGTCGGGGGTTCCCTTATACACTCTGGCGTGAATACTCCATATCTCAAAGCGGTGGTGCGTAGAGGAAACCTCTGAGTGAAGCCTGTGTGGTTAGAAAGAAATCAGATTTAGACAGTCGGTGCGTTTGGGCCTTAACTGGTCGACCTTGTCCAGGTTTGATCCGCTTTCAGCATTGAAGTATGAAAACGAGAAAGCTTGTTTAGTCATGTGCAGACGCAGTTTTTAGAAAAATCTCCACTTTGGCCCGAGCTTTCAGGATTAATTGTTTTCAGAGATAGTAAAACATAGTTTGGGTGAAAGGCCTAACAGCATGTAAATGCATTTGTTTTCCCACATATCCGCTCTAGGCCCAAGTGCTGTTGGTGATTTTTCCAGGCCACTGCGTGTCCAGATGTGAAATCAGGAATAGATTTACATTTCTAGTGAAACGGTTGAACTCTAGCATCAACTAGTGGATCGTATCTCAATCCGACGCTGGATCCGCTTCTCCCTTATGTAAAGTTAGCATGATGGGAAGCAAGACACGCCTCCTGTTGAAAGGAGAACGGACCGGGTTAGAAAGAAATCATTAAAAGCGTGCTTTTGTGTCCTCTCCTCTCTGCAGGTGGAGGAGGCGAGGAGAAAGAAGTTTAACGGCACGGTTCAGACCGTTCCCCAGACCATCACAGTCATCCCCGCCAACATCGGCGCCGCCACCAACGGACTGCAGTCCATCTTTAAGACCTGCCAGATCGTCGGCCAGCCGGGCCTCGTCCTCACTCAGGTGGCTGGCGGCGGGAGCGCCGTGCCGGTGGCGTCCCCCATCACTCTGACCGTGGCGGGGGTGCCCGGCAACCAGCCCAAAGCCGCCGAAGCCTCGGCGCCGGACTCCAACGCCGAGGTCTCGGCTACGTCTGCCGGCACGTCGCTCAGCTTGGACGCGGCGGCCACCAAGCCGAAGAAGTCCAAAGAGCAGCTGGCAGAGCTGAAGGCGAGCTACAGCAGGAGGCAGTTTGCCACCGAGGAGGAGATATCCAGGCTCATGGAGGTCACCAAACTCTCCAAGAGGGCAATAAAGAAATGGTTCAGCGACACCCGCTACAACCAGAGAAACTCAAGGGATCACCACAGCTTGCTGCTGAGCGAAACGCCGTCCGGCAGAGCAGCTTTCTCAGGAGCAGGCCGAGCAGGGAGGAGCAGCAGCGCCAGCTTCCCAGAAAACATCAGCGGCGAATCGCTGCCCGAGCTGACCGCCGCTTCCGCCGCCCTGACGGCCGCCACCATCGTCATAGACTCCAGCGACGACGCCAGCGACTCCTCCCCCACCGCCGCCAGCGCCCCGAGCTCCTCCGGGTTGTCGAGCGACCCGCGCGTCAAATTCCGCCACGCCTTTCCGGACTTCACGCCCCAGAAGTTCAAGGAGAAGACCACGGAGCAGCTGCACATCCTGGAGGCCAGCTTCCAGAAAGCGGACATGCCGTCGGACGAGGAGCTGAGCCGGCTGCGCGCAGAAACCAAGCTGACCCGGAGGGAGGTGGACGCTTGGTTCACGGAGCGCCGGAAAACGCCTTCAGCGGCCCTGAAGGACAGCGACGGCGAGATGGAAGATAAGGTGAAAGCGGCTGCGGCGTCTGTAGCGTGTCCGGAGGCACAGACCCCGCCCCACGTTGGGAGGAAGATCCTGAAGAAGACCCCAGAGCAGCTGCACATTTTGAAGAAGGCCTTTGTTCGCTCACAGTGGCCAACATCCGAGGAGTATGACCAGATGTCGGAGGAGACGGGCCTGCCACGGACCTACATCGTCAACTGGTTCGGAGACACGCGCTACTCCTGCAAGAACAGCAACCTGAAGTGGTACTACCTGTACCAGAGCGGCAAGGTGCGCGAGCTTTCCTCTTCACACGCCTACGGGTCTTTACTGATGTTCCTGGGGTGCCAGCTTCCTTTGACAGTATTTGCAGTTGGTTTCAGGCAAACTTAACGCAGACGTTGGCTGTTTTGTGGCTTTAAGGTGGACGAGGCGTTGAACGGCGGCGGGAAGAGCCAGAAAAAACCCAGGAAGCGGTGCCGCGGCTGGAGCAGGAGGACGCGTCGGCCGTACCCCTCCAAACGTTCGCCACAGGGTGCCGCAGGAGTCATCAAGGTCTGTGTAACGTTAAAACGTTTGTTGAACGCACCGTACCAAAGGTCTACCGGGGCGCTCCGACAGTCTGGATGACGTTGTTACTGAGTGCAGGAAGGTTAAAGTCGACTACTTTCAGTACCAGTAAATTGTTCATAAAAATAGGTCAACGGACACGCAAAGACGAGAAACTAAAAGGGAATTGTACCTTATTTTTGGCCCATAAGGCGCACCGATTATAACTAAATATTCTTCCCAAGTGTGTAATATCACTCCGCCCCTCCGCGTACTGAGTACTCTCTGAGAGGGAGAGCTCTCCGTCTCTGTGGGAGGACAGAGTAGCTGGACTACACTGCCCTGTTTCTAACATAAGGCTAAAATAAACTTAACTTTTATATTGAATTAACTTACTAGGTTTATTGATGCTAGTTTAGACATTACAGTCAGGCAGTCTTGTAGACAGCTCAGGGGTCCGATCAGGTAGTGACACAGTGTACCGTAATGCTCCGAATATCCATTGAGCGGAGCGGCTTCGTAGCTTACTAAAGTCATACTTACACATTTTAACAAATTTTTGAGCTCATTGTAATACATAAAACTGGTCAGTAAGCACAACGGTGATCACATATAAGGCGCACCATCAATGTTTGAGAAAAGTTGAGGGTTTTTAGTGCCTTATAGTCTGAAAATACAGTAGTTTGTGCAACATGTCAAGACACGTCTGGCTTATTCAGGGTGTGAGAGAGAGCAAGACCTCAGCAGATAACAGGAAGGCTGAGTACAAGTGGCTATGTTTGGAAATGTGTTTGGAAATCTGAGAGTTAATGCAAGAGTCTACATTCTCACGAGAAATATAGACAGAGGCGGCTTCTTTTAGTTGCTAGCTGCGGCAACCTTACTAATCAACCAAATACAATGCTACACTCCAGTAATTTTGTCTTTGATTTAACATTTTAGTGAATTTTTTTTTTAAAGTCGTCCAGTCTTTCTCACTCAGCCTGATAGCGTGACATTACCTGCGCTCCCCGTATCAAAACCTGATCGTTTATAGCAGAAACGGTAGAATTTATTTTATTTTTTAACTGGCTGTCTTATGGGCAGTAAGAGAAATCAAACTGCACAAAATCAGCCAAATCAAAAGTTCAGAGATCAAAAATGGACCAGGAAAGTCTGATTGGTGCAGCTCTGCTATTTTGGTATCAGTCTTGATTCCAAGGATTGAAGCAAATTGGTGGACATGTGCTCTTAGTGTGCGTTTATTTCAGCAACGTGTTGTGATTTGAAGCAAGGGTCGACCGTACGGTATAAACACATTAGTCTGTGTTTCTTCTTCAGGTGAAGTCCGGTAAGGCGTTCCTTAAGGATTACTACCTCAAGCACAAAGCTCTGAGCGAGAAGGACCTGGACGATCTGGTGACCAAGTCCAAAATGAGCTACGAGCAGGTGAGGGACTGGTTCTCTGAGACGGCCAGGAAGGTGGAGGAGGGAAAGGAGCCGTTCAGCAACGACGAGGCAGAGGAGGATGAGGAGGAGGAGGGGGAGGGGGAGGAAGAGGACGAGGTGACGACAGCCGAGTGTAGAGACAGTGAAGGAGACATGGAGGCGGAAGAACAAGGAGAGGCGGCCTCAAGTGACGACTACATCAGGGAAGAAAAGGACCCCGGTGAGGAGGAGGAGGAGGAGGAGGAGGAGGATGCAGCTGAGGAGGACTCTGAAGGTGTCAGCCATTCACAGCCCCAGACTGAGGAGCAGACATGAGCAGACAGGTGGGTGCCATTCTTTTTTTTCTCTTTAGGTGTTTGGCTGAAAAATCAACCTGTAAAAGCGACGATATAAAGTTATTTTTAGAGGTTTACAGACACTCGTCATCAGGGGTGGGAACCGAAACCCGGTATCAAAGCGGCCCCCGGGGGCCACGCCGGACAAATTAATCGCGCCTCCTAACGGTATTTTTATGGTCGCTTTCAGTTTTTCAGAGAGACTTCAACCCAAACATCATTGTTTTGTCGGTCGTCTCCTTAAGAAACACGCCGAGGCGACTGGTGGGAGGGGCCAACGTTCTGCTCGCACATGTTCATCAACACTGTTACCAACTATTTAGCAACTTCTCAGACCGCTCTAGTGACTTTTTTATTCAAAAGTGACGAGCAATGGATCCGGCGACTTTTTTTCCTGTGTTGTTTGAGACTTTGTCAACAATTAAAAGCTTTACCATCAGCTGGGAGCTGCTCCCGCTTTGAAAGCTCTGACTGGCGGTGCTGCTGCAGGAAGCTCAGCTGGAAGTCTGTTTCCTGTTGAAAAGGAGCCACGCACGAGCAAAGCTTCCACTAGATTACAAAGCGGGACGTAAATATATTATAAATCTTTATCGGGTAATGTTATTTTTTCTTTCTCTGAGACGGTTGCTCTTAAATGGATCCTCCCTGTAACTGATTCACACACAGCCTCTCATTTATTCACCTCATCCTCTATCTTTTGGTTAAAATTGATAATATAAAAATGTATAAATGTAGTTTTGATTCAGGAAAAAAATATTATTTAATGCTTGAAATCATTTTATAAAGTTCCTTTTTTTTTAGCATATTCAGAGTGTTTTTAAACATTTTGTCTTGTCAGTGTAGATTCAAGATATAGTGTTTTAGCCTTTTTTATATCTAAAGTTATTTATGATGTTTTTATTATTCTATCTCTATAAAAAATATTTTGTATGTTTATTTTGTTTGTTTTCTTTCCCAATGTTTAAAAAATAAACCAGTCAGTGATCATGATTTTTTTATTTTAGTTTGATTAAAAAAGCATTAATAATGGTACCGATAAGACACAGCGTCATACCAGGAGTATGGTTAAGAGTAGTAATGTTTTTAAATCCTTAACGATACCAATCCCTACTCATCATTGGTGCTTGAAAGATTGTTTTTTTCTTAGGGTGGAATGATTATACAGCATCCAACTCTAAGGACTTCTAAAAATCAACTTTGGTAAAAGACAGAAAAGCCGCAATTCATTTAAAGTTAAAAACGATACATCCAGGCTTTAATATAGACATACGTTGCAGTAAAAACCAAGGGCTTGTTGTTCTTTGAAGTGCTAAAGCGTATCTGGCTGGTTTCCTGCCACGTCTTCTAGGCTTAGTCCGTAGATTTCTGTAAGGATGGAGTCGTCTCAGCGGCTTAAATCTTACCCAGTTGGCATCACTGTTGGATGCTCAGCTGTGTCCTCGTTCTGACCATCTAGCTGCTGAGTTTAGGAGTGTGTTGGTAGGTCTAAGTCTTCCTTATACCGCCCAGTCTGTGCACCAGTGCCACCGGCGATCTTAGGGTTTGGAACCATCGCCTTGACTCAGCCAACCATACTTTTTGTCACTGTCGCCGAATCACGCAGTCTTCGTTTCGGAGCCATATTTCCTTTAAACATTTTGCAGTTTGATCTAAAACGGAACAATGCTTGTAAATATAAAAGTAGTGTGAAAAAAAAGGCTGATTTCAGCAGGTTTTTATGGTGTGTCCAGTTCAGCTCAGCCGGGGGTTCTGACCAGAACAACAACCATCTCACTCCATAGAAACGGACTCCTGCTTTTAGCTTTTTAATCAGTTTCTTTTCATCTGACCAGGACAGTTTGGGTCAGATAGTTTAAACCTGTCAGAGAACCATCGGGTTAAACTTTGCTGCTGCTCCAAAGAAGAGCGGCCGAATATCCATCAAGAAAAACAGCAGAGGGTTGGTGGTCGTAGCAGAGCTTAAACCAACAGTGGTGGTGCATGTATAGTCAAGTGTGTTTGGGTAATTTAGACCTCTGTTTGGATTTGAGACAGAAAATTTACATTTTCACACCAAATGGCTGTTTTTAAAAAATAATCATTAGTTCTCTTCAACTGTGTCGTTAAAAGAGAAACTTTAATACCACATTCATGTTAAGGATATCTGCTTGTACACTTGGACCAGAAGTGTGTGTCGGGTTAATTATTCCTCACCACTTACTGTGGACATGCAAATGAAAAAAGCAGTGAAGTCGCAGCTCTCAAAGTCCAAATATTACATTATTATAATTAATGTTGAAGCGTACTAACATTTCATGGTTTGAAATGTTGTAATCCTACGGCCTGGTGCTAAACCGATCTTATCGATTATTCAAACTCGCAATTCTTAAAGATTTAATTTTAAATTAAGTTGAAGTTATACAAGTTAAGTGAGGCCTGTTTTTTGATGTGCAACACCACTAGTGGCCAATATCGAACATTTTGTTAGATTTTCATCGTACCGTTTGGTCTTATAAGCATGTTTCAAAGCTTAGAATTAGTTCCAGATGAGGTGAGTGAAATAGAAATAAGTTATTGAAAATAATTTCAGTAATATGCTTTGATGAAATGAAAGGGGGGAGCTTTAAATTGATTAATTGGATTTGGCAAATTAAAATCGGAGATTTTATTTTCAAGCACTTTGTAAACCTTAAACAAAAAAAACACTAACTGAACACTGTTATTGCCTTTACTGACTTTAGATTAGAGAGCAACTTTGTCTAAAAGGGAGAGTTTTGCTTTTACATACGATGAAAATAACAGACGTTAACTTTAAACGTTGCAGTAAACATCAGCTTCAGTCTGTTGAGGGAACATTTAGTCTGGCCTGTAGTTTCTAAGAGCTGTGGGAGTGTTAAATTATTCAGTAAAACAGGTGATGCGATCAGTAAATTAGTTTTGCTTTGATGCTGAGGTCTGTTAGGTTTAGTTTCCGTTTAACAAGCAGAGGGTTTGAATTATTCTTGCATGCTACCTACCCGTTGAGAAAATATCTCCACAACTGTAGCTTCTCCTAATTTATGGTCAGTTGTGGGAAAAAAAAAGTTACTGTGCACATTTCTGGTGTGAAAATATAACAATTGCATATTTTTTTTTTAATAATCTACAGATTCAGCATTGCTGCCCCCACGGTGGAGCCAACACACAGAATGATGCATATCAGTGTTTGTCAGCTGGAGATTCAGGACCCACAGAGGGCCACGGGCAGATTGGACTGACCGTGCCGGGTCAAACAACGTAAACATGATCAAGGTTTGTGCCCGGAAGTAAAGATGGGGGTGATGACGCAGCTGAAAATCACTGAGTCGGAGGCGATACCGGACGCCGTGTTTGGATTTAGCGTCTTCTGAATGATGGACAGCGGGGACCAAGTGGATGCACAAAACCAAGCCTTTCACCAAACAATAAGTTTGCACGCTCCTGTGCTGCCGTCTCTACAGGAACGGGATTTTAGTCTGGACCTTTAGGTCCTCCTTTCTTATAAAACAAAAGACTTTTTATGAATACAAAAAAAAAACCCAAAACATTTCTACTAATGTGAGACCTTGCATGGTTTGGATCTTTTCGTGACCCATTTTTCTCAAGGAAGCGTTCCCTGCTCAGACTCATCAATGACAGATTTTGTTGCCTCACAGGAATAAAAAAATGGTTTTTAAAACCTTCAGTTTTCTGCAACTTCAAGATGCAGTTTAGTGCCATTCAGTTCATACATTTTTTTTTTTACGCAAGAATAAGAAAAATTGCCACTGGAATGATTTTTAACGTCAGTGTTTAAACCTTTTTGTATTCCCCCTCCCCTCCCAAAGTCATCTTACAGCAGTTAACATTTGTATTCATGCAAACTGAAGCTATTATACTGTTGAAATCATCACTGCGTAGTTTTAAAAAATGGTTAAAATGTCGGGATTCGGGTCCATTCAGTTTCAGTTAAATCGGATGTCTGTATAACAAAACTCTGAACTGTGAAACAAAAACCGGAGGCGCGGTGAGATCCCAGCAGAGCCACGTTTATAAAGGGAAAATCCGCCTTTTGAATGCAACCAAAATGTATGTAGCATAGGAGTTTTAATAAGATATTCACAAAATATTAGGACTGTAGCCCAAGTGCGGCCTCTCATGTGTACGCACATTTTTTTTTTCCTGAAAATTTACCACGTTTGTCTTTGTGTGGAAGAGGCTTAGGAAATTTTAATAACTGAAATATTTTCTTTGTGCTCATCTTAAATGGATAGTTGTGAGTTTCTGAAGCTGGGTTCTCTTCTCAAGTTCTTATCAGTAAATCCTTCTTTGATGAAACATATTCGCTTTCCAGTCAACATCTTGCCAGTTTGGGGCTGCCACTTTAAAACAACACCAATCACAAAATAACGTTAGCAGCAACGATGTGGACGTGAGTCCCATTAATCAAGGATGTTCAAGCAGAACGTCTCCCACCTCGAAGCTGCAAGAAGAGTGAAAAAAGGCAACGTTCACACTGAATCCGATCGTTTTGCCCATTGCGACCCATATCTGTCTTTTTATGGCAGTCTGAACGACCCAGTTCCCACCTTTTCACCCAAAAAAATCTGATCTGGGCCACTTGTGGTACTAATTTGGATACGCATCGTATATTTTTCAAGGCGTCCTATGTCTGAACGCTCATGTCGCATTTTATACGTCTTTTACGTCACTTTCCTGGCTCCAACTACACGTCCACAGACAGCAGTAGCAGCTAGCGCTCTTAATATTGTCGGCTCCCATTGCTAAACAGCTTTCTAATAATAAGGAGAGATGTCGACCGGTGTCCGCGTTTTAATTTTTTTTTAATGAAGCGTTATTGAACACTTCTAGAAACAATTACCTTCACCATTACTTCCGTAAACAGTGCGCTGCCGTGTAACGTCTCCTTCTGGTATCTGCGCACGCGGGTCACTTTGCGGGCTGGAACCGTTCAGACAGATGTATGATAGCGGTCGCATTTAATAGTAATATGAACGGCCACCTCAGAACTGTCCGACTTCAGCAAAAAAAATCCGAATCGAGCATCAAGACCTGCAGCGTGAACGTAGCCAGAGACCTGTGCAGGTGAGCACTTCAGCAGCCCTTGTTCTAATTAAGAGACCAACCGTTGGGTTAAATCCTTCATCAAGGCCGACCGTGATAGGTTGGCCTGTTGCTAAAGTTGGATTGTGAATCCTACAAGTGTCACCAACTCCTCTGCTTGGATTCGAGCCTGACACAGACTTCAACCCCAGTTACATGTGAATTTATGCAGACTTCATCCTTTTTATTGTAAATGATTACACCAAAGATTATTTAAAATGTACCTCGTTATATCAGTCTGTAATAGACTGACATTGACTTCATGCTTTTCCAACCAGTTTGCGTCGAATACTCAGAAACTAAACGACATGGAGTCGAGGTGCTGAACAGAAGTGTGAGAAATTATGAGTTCCCTGAGCGACAGTCGGAGAAAATTGAATAATTTCAATATGTAGTAAAAAAGTGCCATAACCATTATTGTAAACATTCAAAATTAGGGAGACAAAAAATCACTTTATTTAATTTGAAAATCAAGTAAGTCCAAAAGCAGTAAATCGTTACATTTGTCAAATTCAACTATAAAATACTTTAAGAGTCGGTGCGTTAAAGTGTTACAGAATCTAAAGTAAATGTCTTTTGGATCAGATTTGGAACCGAAAGGTTTAGAGATTTGCAAAACGATGACTTGGTCACACGTTTGTATGCTGGTTCACGCAAACAGCATTTTAGAAACGCTGAACCCGTCGTTGCATTAGACTCCTGTTTACATTGGAGTTGCATAAAAACGACCATGGTAGGCCAACTTTCCACGACAGTCACCTTCCCTTTGGAAACACCTGCTCCTCAGAGGATCTTATGGATGTAATAATGGAATAAATTAATCAAATTAAGAAAGAGCCTTTGTCGTCTAACATGGAGATGTTCGCTTGTGTCTTAGCTCTGCGCTAACAGGTGGTTGGCTTGCAAGCAAATCTGTTTCATCAAACCAAAACCAGCAGGAAAGTTAACTGCTGCACATAACCTCTCAACAGAACCCCTCTGAAAAGTAACCATCCGTTGAATTGCTTTTAAAAAGAAAGGGCCTAATTTGACAACGTTTTGGTTTCTAAACTTCGCCTTACCTGTAAATTATTTGCACAGTTGACAGTGACGTGGCTCATTTTATCTTATTTACCCGCTAACGTCTTTCCTCATGGCTTCTACTTACATTTTTAGTCAATTTTACTATAGAAACACCATTTGGATTGTTAGCAAAACCAGGAAAAGTATTTATTAAACGCGTCGATCATTGTTCCGAGAAAATCATGCTGGAACCATAAAAACAGAAGTTATGTGTTAGAATCTTGATGTAACGACTATATTGACCGCCTCTATGGCTTTTGTGGCGTTCATAAACAAGCCGGAATAATCGTGTGATTTGAATGAAGAAGGGATTCGAACCCGGACTCCGTCTGTTTCACGTTCAGAGCACAAACACAGACACACGTCTTCAGGAAACGAGCAACTTTACCTCAGTCAGTTAAGCTACAAACTCAGTAGGATTGTGACATTTGCAGATAGACACACAACGGTTTTTCTTTGAGAACTCAATACTGTATGCATGATAATACGAGTACATAGCTATTATCTTCCGAATGGCGTTTTTCTCTTATGTCTTCACTACCAAAGTAAGTGAACAAAAAATCAAATAGTTTAGCGCTTTTATCAGCTCCGATACGGGTGAACTAGTAAGCCTTTCAGGTCGTTCCACAGAAATTACTGACGATATTTTAGGGGCAGGAAATCATAAGCACTTGGCTCTGTTTTTACCTTTCTAAGTCTTTAAGAAATGTAAAGAAAAACATCTTTTAACGGCTTTCCTGCGCTCTCTCTCTTTCTTCCTGTTTTTTTTTTTACTGAACCGTGTCAGGATTTGCACACACATTGAAGGAAACGGTCTGTTCTGGTGGACCGTCTCTCAGTTTTGGTTCGTAATCATTTCATCCTGCAACGTGGATCCTCACATAAGCGCTGTAATTTTGCAAAGTTATGCCTTTTCTGCTATTTTGCAATTGCTTTAATAGCCGACGGTTTTGAGTAGGTAATGTATTTATTATATCTGAACTTTCTCGGATACCTTTTCTTGTCTGCGAGGTAAAAAAAAATAAAACGTAAAAAACTGAGTGGATTGTGGTTTTGTTTTTTTTCTTCTAATGACTCAGTATTTTGATGCTCCCCCGTATTTGCTTTGCACCGTCTTAAATAATATGCCATGTGTTGAGGTTCAGGTTTGTCTACACTTTTTTTTGTTGCATCTTATTTGTAATTTGATGAGTTATTATTGGTCTCTGCAGGATCACCTGATTTAACGATATATAGTCCCTCCTTATAGATTTAGCAATTTTTTTTTTTTTTTTCTAGTAACAATTCCAGAGCAACACTACAAAACATGTTTTGTATTACTTTTTTTTGCTTTCATCTTCTTGTTGTTTAATTGTGGTGCCAACAAAGCTTTTTATATGCAAATGATCATTTTAGGGGAGCCTCACCACCGATTTGTGCATACAGATAGAGGCTGCTAATCAAGCTTGTTTTTTGTGCTCACAAATTCACAATGATTGCAATTTATAAAAGAACAATATGTACTGACGGATTTATAAATCTCATTAAACGAAAAGCGAGGCGTAGCTCTAACTTTGCATGCAGCGTTTTGCTTCTGGCCCTTTAAATAATTGGCATACAGATTTATTAAAAATAATAGTTTGAGTTGGTGTTTTTAGTTTTGTTTTTCCCCTTGGTCTTTTTATTTTATTTTATTTTCTCATCCGTAAGGAATTGAAATTAGTGAAACATGTAAAACAGCTTAGTGAAAAACTAAATGAGGTTCAAAAAAAAAAAGGATGCATCTTGATTGTGAAGGAGTTTAGGAAGTAAAACAAAGTCTAATCAATGGGTGGTTATTTAATAACCACAAAATCAGAATGATCATGACCTGGATGGCCGAGAATCTTCACCAACATCAGAGACGCGTCACAATTTTGCCAGAAAATGTCTAATATTGTATTCCTCAAAAGGCAACTTTTCCTAATTTGGTGAGAGGTTGGTTTTTTTCCGCCCTTTTCAATTTGGTCAGAAATCTTTGTGGAGTATTAATATGTTTATGGCGGCTATAATCCTCAACACAGCTGTCCCAGGTTCTGTACCCAAACCCAGTTCTCCTCCCAGTTAGGCTACTAATAAATAAAAGCCGCTAAATATAAAAGAAAACCTTACAGTGTACTGATTATGATTAAAACAAATAACTTTATGTTGAACTTTAGTGCAATTCTCTAAATTGTGACCCTATAAACCTTAATAATGCCGGAATCTATTTGCAATGTAAGATATAAAAACTATTGGTGTTTTTGCTAAATTAAGTAGAGATTTTTTCATTTTAATACTGTACGTAAAATATATAAAGGTTAGATATTTAGCATGTGAGCTAAATTAGATATAATTAGGCATAATTCCAGCCACCAGATGGTAGCAAAGGGCTTCCAATGCAATCCTTGGTCCTGTATGTAAAGAAAAAGTATCAGCCGCCCTTGGTAGGACACATGCACCTCCTTGGCTGCAGGAAAACCAGAAGCATGTTGGTGGTGATTCTCCAATGATAACTTTTTAAGTCAAACATTAGATGTTTTGTCCATTTAGCGCCCAGTTCTTAGTCAGAACACATGTTTACAAGATGTTAAACACATGGAAAAAGTAACCAGGATGTTACTGTGGATAAGAACACAGAAAACACGACTAATACTGCAGTTACGTAATATATGGAATATGGAACATCACAACACAAAGTTATACGTTTATCTATAATACCAGACACAATGGTGCTGTTACGGCAACACAAAATATCTGAAAAGTTTGAAAACACTAAAGTTAATGTAATAAATTACTATTTACCGCTTTAGAAATGTGTGTTACAGTACCTTACCTGAAAGTTTAATCACGGTCGGTGATGGAGGAGCCGACCCGTTACGGTCCTTCATTGTCCAATCCAGATGGAGGTTTCCGTATGTCTTGATCTGAAAGCAGAGTTAGTTACAAGGATCTAGGTCTGCTTCATGTCGTCTTAGACTCCAAACCGAATCCCAGTGAGACTCACAAGTGCTTAGACTACAGAGTATACAGATTTATTTTGGTCAGTTTTGAGGAAAATGTGGACTTAGCCTGAAAATGTGAACAAGCGCTCCTTATAGGTCCCTCCCCCTTGCTCTCTGCTTCCTCCAGAGCTCCTCCCCCACAGCGGAGCCTGCCGTGCTGCTCCAGCGTTTACCCGTCTTGGTTTTCTCAGGAAATTGGCGGTTTTCCTGTAAAGCAGCCATTTTCTCCTCTATTTTTCCACAAAGCTGCGAGTGATTGACACCACTAACGACCAATCAGAGCCAGACATTCCTCCTCGCTCTGATTGGTTGTTCCTGTCCGGGGACGGTGTATTTCTGCAAATGGCAGTAGAACCACTAAGAGGAAAAAGAGGTGCTTGATTTATTTATTTTTTACAGATTAACTGTCAGGACATACTGAAATTTTTAGCAAATGCATTTATACAAAAGTTCGCTACTGCAGCTTTAAAGAGCTTTTATCTTTAAAACAACCTGGTAACAAAAGAATGTTTTTTCATTTATTTTGGTGGTCTAAAGTATTATATTTCAGACCAGTACAGCTCAGTGAAACTTTGTAATTATTCGGTCCGATTACAATCCCAATTGTTTACAGTTCAATTTTTTTTTTTAACTATTTCAAATAGTTCAAATAGCAAACTGATAAAGAAATTCACCTCAGCAGAAAACAACACAGAAGCTCATCTGTTTACAACAATGGAAACTCTTATCTGTCGCTGTTTGGTGCAGAATTACCATATCGAATATGGTACTTCTGTAGGAATATCATAGGAATATCTCTTAAGGTAAATATGAAGTTGAAGGAGTTTTACGCACATTTTAAGATCAACAGACCAAAAAAAAAATCCCTTGATTGAAACGCTTTATTTAGTTTTATTTAGTTTACCTCCTGGCTTGCTGGTCTATTTCACTTAAATTAGCCATAACATTATGACGGTGAAAGCTCGTCCAAGGTGAGGATGGTGATGAACAATCCCACATCTGCTCCGCTTTAAACTCGTTGTTTGAGACCCTGTCTGGTCTTTGCAAGCGCCGAGCTCAACTGTTTTATTCTCGTTGCTGAAAGGTGAAGTTTTCTGAAAAAGCCGCCTTGTTAAGTCGTGATTTTCACCCCAGCTGTTTTCCTCGTAAACAGCAGCTGCCTCCTTCCCTCAGCCTCTGCAGTGTTGCAACCCGCCTGAACCATTCGAGGTATTCGCTGCCTGTGCCAAGTTCGCATGGTGAAGCGCCATAGAAACCAGAAGCACCATAGAAACCAGTTTACCCAGTCCAGACAACCTGCTCCTCTGTTTCATGAGAAGACGTAACCTGCCGGGCTTATTCCGCCGCCTGTTCGGCTTCAATAAACTTAGTTTTAGCTCAGTTTTTTGGGTTTTTTACGCTTCAGCTCTGGCTTTGGAGGAATTTGTGAACAAGATTACATGAAGCATTTTTTTGAGGCCTGGTTTGGGGTGTTTTGGCACATCTGCGTTGTAAAATCAGGCTCTTGTACTTCTTTCCAGCAGATGGCAGTGTGAGCTCAAACATGGGCCTCTCCTGCCTCTACTGTAAATCATGTAAATCTGGCTGAGGTTAGGTAATACACCATTTGTTCACAAATCTGGGAATTATGCAGCTTTACTGGAAGTTGGGTTTTTGGAAAACCGACTGCTACTGTGAGCTTTTTTTTTATATAACCCTCTGTTTCTGGGCTCTTTTTTTAAAGATTTTGGACCAAATTAATGAAACATTTCAGGGGAAAAGGCTGATCCATGCCCTCAGTTACAGAAGGAAAGACAAAAAAAAAAAAACGGGCTCTGCCCCATTTTGTGGCGTCGACTCTTCCTCAGAAACACCAGTTACGCGCCACGAACGGTTTGGCATGGACCGCTTGGAAAACACCAGCACAGCAGCAGCCTTGCTGGAGGCAAAAACATTCATTATTTTAGGTTTAAGGGAGAGAAAAGAGGGGGGTAGGGGGTGGGGAAGCGAGGGTTAGGGTTAAATTAAAAGGCGGCCAATGAAGAGTTAACCTGCACAAGACCCATGTGAACGGAGCAGGACCTGCTCCCCTCCTAATCAGAGCAGAGAGAAAGGGAAAAAGGAGGAGGAGGCGGAGGGCGAGAGAGGGCGGAGGGATGAGGAGGGGAAAGGAGAGTTGACACGAGTGGTGAGATGGGCCGAACAGAGGCCATGTGAGGACAGCGGAGAACATTTCCACTACTGACCTACTTCCACTCCCTCGCTCGCTCCGTCACACACGCGTTTATACATCCTCTCACAGAGAGAATCTATAGAGCCGCCCGACGAGGACTCAGCCTCTCGCTCAGTTCACGCTACAAACTCTCCATCTCCACAGAGCTAGCGCTCCTCTTTTCGTCGGGCACATCTATATTACTTCCACAAATCTTTCAACGTAGAAATACAGCGCTGTGAAATAGAACTGCAGTTTTTTTGTCTTTTAATGTTTCGGTCCAAACTAATTTCATTGTCGCATGACCTGAGTAAATGGGGAACCAACCTGTTCCCATGTGACAAAGTATTTGCCCCCTAAACCTAATAAGTGCTTGAGCTACTCTTGGTAGCAGCAAGCGTTTATTTAAACTGGTAATGAGTCTTTTATGTCGCTGTAGAGTCATTTTGACCTCTTTCATTTCAGGAAATGTTCCGTTTCAGCCTCGTTTTGAGGGTTTTTGAGCACGCTCAAGGTTATGCCATGTAATCTCAATTGGATTCAAATCAGGACTTTAACAAAACCTTCATTTTTTACATTTTTTTATTTTTTTATGAGCCAGGGATGAACTTGTTGATATGCCTTCCTTAAATATCCGTCCTGTCTCTTAAAGCCTGCTTTAACTTGGCAAGACGTTCTCCTTTGGGACTATCTATGAAACAGCAGCATTCATGGTCTCGATTACGCCAATTGGACCAGGTCCTGCTGCAAAGCGACCCCAACCGTCACACTGCCGCCACCATGTTTGAGTGCAGGTGTGATGCTCTTTTTCTGAAATGTTGTGTTAGTGCCAAATATAACAGAACTCACACCTTTAAAAAAGGTTCTACGTTGAGCTCGTCCCTTCCACACAATATTCTCCCAAAAGTCAAGAAGATCCTGAATATGTTTTCTATTGTAGCAAATGTGAGTTTGGTCATTCTTGGTCTGTGGTGCTTTGAACTCTCCCATGGAAGCCATTTTTTTCCCTGAGTCTGTTTCTTATTGTTGAGTCATGAAAACTGACCTTAACTGAGGTTAGTGAGTTCTACAGTGCTTTAAACGTGGTTCTGGGCTGTTCTGTGACGTCCTGGATCAGTCGCTGAGGCACTCTTGAGTGAATTGTGGTAAGGAGGCCATTGCTGAGAAGGTTCGCCACTATTTCTCGTTAGAAATAGATTTACTACCCTTTCCAGACTTATAGATGCAACGGTGTGGTTTCTCATCTGCTTTTTTTAAATGGCATCAGACTGGGTTGCTGTTATAGGTTACTTTTCAGATCTTTTTTCTTATGTCATGTTGTCAGACAGTGTCTGTTTCTTGATTCTACACGTTGTCATTGATAAGGTGTGGCTAGTTAAATTGCTCCCAAAAGTAATTTGTTGATTCATGATTTAACTAGGGGAGATGATTAGCTTTTTCAAAAAGGGCAAAGTCAGGTTAAATAGCTTGATTTCCCTTTCATAATTTACCTATTTCTGTATTTAATCCAGCTGATAATAAATTTCGTTCATTGACTTGAAACATTTAGGTGCATAACAAACAAAAACAGATGAAATCAGAAAAGGGAGTTATTGTTTTCCACAGAATTTCCTAAAGGTTGCGTTAGTTTGAATTATCTGTCATTTCCACTCTGCATATATTTGCACCGCGGACTTTAAACCTACAGGAAATTACGCCTCATTTCAGGGTCAGACGTTTCACTTGTATAAAGTGTAGTGGGAGAGTTGAATTTTATTTCTTGAGTTATTTTTTTTTCCTCATATCTGACATATTTTCTCTAAATCTCCATGATACTGTCTGGATGTTTCAGTAAACAATACAAAAGGTAGAATCTTCAATGAAACCGTTCCTAAATTGATGTTTACGTTGTTCGAGTTACAGCCTTGAAAAGAAGATTGCTTCGTACCGCTTTTATATCGCCTCCATCGCTGGAATGATTTGTCTGGACTTTATTTGCTAACGCATTAAAACCTGTGACAGTCAGTTATTTTCTAAATACGCTCTATATAATATAAGTAAATGGCACTGCAAACGTTTTGAACAGCTGCTTCCTTGGTAAAATAGCCGAAGGTAAGCTGGGTATCTGCTCTGAGGGCAGCGAATCATTTCATTCCTCACAAAGTTTTGCCCTCCTGTCACAACATCGATCCGTCTAACACAGGCTACCTTCAAGCATTCGGATCAATAGATCAGAGCGGGTTCATGAGCAGGTCCTGCTGAGGGAGGCCGATGCTGCTGGGGAGTGACATCAGTTATGTTAATAAAAAAGAGCCTTAATGAGATTAATCAGCAATGTTACCTGCTCCTGTCAGGAATTTATTCCCGTGCTCCGTGTGTCGTGTATCTTTGAGCTATTCTCAGGTCAGAAAACCCATTCTGAAAAAGGAAAACGGGTCATTTCAGCAAGTTTTACACTTTATATTTAGGCAGCTTGGGTTTTGATTGTTTTAAACTGAAAGCATGAATTCTGGTCCATTCATTTTCAGAAGTCATCACTACTACTACTACTACTACTACTTTATTTATAAAGCACTTTAAAACAACAGCAGCTGTGACAAAGTGCTGTACAGACAATAACCAATAACCATTTAAAATGGAAAAAAACAAAGATTACAATAAAAATATAAAAATTTCAACATGTGTTAAGAATAAAAAGTTGACAATAAAGGGCCACGTCTATTTAAATTGTACACATGTTCAGAAAAATGGCCGGCCAGAAAAACTGCTCAGTCCACCAATCAGGGATGACTGTGTGACCACCTGCCCTCCAGTGTTTTGGTCCTTTAGTTGCCAAAAGAGCCCTGACCGGTGGAGGCAGCGACTCCACTAGACCCCCACAGGCGTGCTACTGCATCTGGCGCCAAAACGTTAGCCGAGGCTTCTTCAAGTCCCCCGACTAACGAGGTGGGCCCTCCCTGGGTCTGAGTTATTTGGGCAGAACATCTCACAGATGCTCGTCTGGATTTAGATGTGAGGAATCCAGATGCCAAGTCAACACCTCAAAGTCGTGGTTGATCTTTAAAAATTTCCCGAAGCTTTTTGGGAAACCTTGTAGGAAGCGTCATCCTGACGGAAGAAGCTGTGCGTGGTCTTTAACAACACTTGGGAGGGTGGTACATCCATGCACATCCCCATGGATGGCAGCCGTGCTTTCCAGGAGAACTTTGTCCAAAGCATCACTTTGACTTCTTTGCATAGGACCCAGGATGCACCCAGCGATGTTTCCTGGTGCCGTTCCCATTGTTGGGTCTTGTGGTGGCTGGTGAGGTCCGCCTCGGCACCTCGACTGATCTGCAGTTACGCGTCGCACAACGGACTGCCTTTAAATCAGATCCAGCATTAACGTCTTTACTAATTAGTGTTATTAGTAGCTGGATTGGATCTCCCAGGTCAGCTTTGTGCCCAACGTGCATCAATGAGCCTCGATGACCGATGACTTTCGCCCCGGTTCCCCACTGTTCCTTTCTTCTTTTTTTGACCGTAGACACTGACCAGTACGGACTGGGCACACCCCACAAGAGTGGCAGTTTTGGAAAAGCTCTGACCCAGTAGTCCAGACATCACAACCATTTTTCCTGCTTCTAAGTCATTAACTCTGAGGAGCAAACTTTTACTTGCTGCCCGGTACATCTGGACCACTAACAGGTGCCATGATGAAAAGATAATCATTATTATTCCCTCTTACTGTTAGTGGTTATAATTATATACCAGACTGGTGTGCATCAGGCCCCAAGATTAACAGGATGAGGTGATAAGTCTTAACATGGTTCATTTACCACTGAGATAAAAGCTCAATGGAGTAAATCATCTTTAAAATAGATCTAGCCGAAGTAAAATGCCAACCTTTTGACACCGGCTTTTTTTTTTTTCTGCTTATCTTTCCGTGACTGATTGATTAACCATGTAGTCTGGATCAGGAGGACCATGTGGGGATTTAGGATTTTGAGGTGTTGGTTATGATGAGATCAGAACCAACGGCAGACCAGAAGCAGCAATCTGGACAATATGCCAAATTTGTTTTATCTGAAGTCTGAAAACAAAGATTAAAATGATGGAGGGGTTGCTAAACGAAGCATCTCTAGAAGTAGAAAATGGAGCAGTGCAGAGGGTTGAGATTTCAGGATTTTTCTACTTCTCTCTGATGTCAGATAGCTCAGAAACGTGTGGAAACATGACTTCTTCTGACCAACACCTGATCAAATTCTTCAAACTTTTTTATAATTTCTTGACCTGGATAAGATGGTAATCTGAATAGTTATGGCCAAAGTCAAAATATTAACCAAAATATCCCTGGAAGCAGTTTTTGACACTGGTGCCCGGCATGCCCAGGCCCCTGTCTCCACCTGGCATCCATCGGTTGTAGCATCGGACCTCAGCGTCCTTCCCTGAAGGCGATGGGCCCGCATAGATGGGACTTTTTGTTGCCCCTTTTTGGACCGAGTCCCAGGAACCAAAGCTCAGATATTTCCTCAGATGGCCTGGCTCCAGGAAGTCGCTCCAGTCTTCCTCATTTGGCCCGGGTTCCATAAATAAAAGTGGTTTTTCACCTGCATGATCCTTAAAGTTAGGACGGCAATGGTGCATAATGGTGGACCATGGTTTAGGTATCTTGATGTCTTTTTTCACAAATGATGCAAGGATGGAATTGATGGAGAAATGCGGCACTGCTTTGGTCCTTTACTGCGAGTTGAGTCAAAACATAAAACTCTTGATTTACCAGTTAGTCGATCTAATGACTCTCAGTAACGATCCAAATGTCATGACCATATGTGAAAGGACGAGCTTCTTTATACAACGGCTGGCCTCAGACCAGGATTTACAGTTCTGATCCCGAATGATGAAGCGGATGGATGGACGTTAACTAAAATTTAAAATACTATACAGATAGTTGCAAAGCTACCTTCTCCTGGCCTTTGATGACTTAGGAGGGTGATTATGTAAAACAGTCATGCAATACATGTTAAACACACCATACCATACCATCTTTATTTAGAAGGCGCTTAAAAACAGCCAACAGCTGAAACAAAGTACTGTGCATCGCTACAAGCTAAAACACACCCATTAAAAAACTAAGATAATGCATAAAAACGCTTAAAAGAAACAATAAAACCAATTTAAAATGAAAACCAAGTCTCGCTAGTGGTAAAATCCAAAGAATAATACACAGCTAAGACAAAAAATAAACGCTTCCCATAATCTTCCTTATGACCAAACAAGAACCCTGTATTACACTTTGTTTACTGATTGATCGCCAAATGAATTAAATACTGACTAGCAGCTAGAGTGCATTTTTTATAAACTAATGAAGCCCAATCACTCCTCATATCCCTGTTAAAAATGTTTTTGTTTTGTTTTTTTCGGTCTGGATATTAAAAGTTCAGATTGTTAATTTGTCACTGAACGCATCACAAGCACATCAATAAAAGTGTTGCATAAATATCAAAACAAAGCAATAGTTCTCAGAATTGCTTCTGATCAGTTGAAGACACCGGGAGCGGCTATTTCATTAAGACGCAAAGTGTGACTTGTGTATTCATCATCTCCAGCTCTCCATCACGTCACAGTGTAAATAACTTTGGAGAGTCCGCTGCAAAAATCACAGCATTGCATCGCCTAAAATATGCATCGCTACCTGCCGACAGAACAAGTGTTCGTCAGAATATAACTGGTACACTGCCTGCTGGTCTGAGCTCAGCGTTTTATGTGTCTTGATCACCAGCAAGGTGGAAAGCTGCATTTTGGATGGAAGGTTTTAAAAAATTACTGCCAAAAAAAAAAGCGTTTCAGGTGATGCATCGTCACAAACTAGCTCTTAAACCCAGTTAACCCCACGCTGGCGCAGATTCTGCAGAAGGCTTTTCTAGAAATGTGGCTGGGAGTACATCGGCATCAAGAAAGAGGTTTAGCCGAGTGGGACTCCGTCGCCTTACTGATTTGGAACGCATAATTAACACATTTAACGTGTTACTTTACTGCATATTTAGCAACCGACTTTTCAAACACGGCTTGCCTTTGAACTTTTCTTTATATACAAACCTCAGTGTATTTCATTTGAGTTCATGTCATACACCAACACAAAGTAGATCATCTGTGTAAATGTAAAGGAAAATTATGGTTTTCAACTTTTTTTTTTTTTTTTGGACTTTGGCTCTGGAGGACTATAGTTGCAGACCTAAACCATTCCTTGTAGCTTCAACTGTATGTTTAAGCTCATACTCCTTCTGAAAGGGGAACCCTTCAGCCACTTTCTATCCTTTTACAATCTCTAATAGGTTTTCTTCCTGGAATGCAAAATATGTGGCTCAATTTATCTTCGCATTAACCCTGACCACCCCCCCCCCCCCCCCTCCAGCTGGCGAACAAAAATCAGAGCAGATAACGTACAATCTCCTCAATAACCAGCAGCTGTCCATGCAGCCATCGGAGAAGATGGAAGAAGTCTTGGTTCTTCGTATTTAGATCAAATCTGTCCCACATATTACATCAGTACCTCAACACCTTTGGAGAAGAACAGGGAGGGATGTGTGCCGTAAAGCTCCGCTGTGGGTTCTTCGCAACCTCGAGTTTTCTGAAAGGACATTGTGAGCCGCGTTGTTTTCCAATGTGCAATTTGAAAACTTTGATCTAAACGACGCGCATGTATATGGAAATGGAGCCCAACACCAATTTTGAATATCTTACTTCATCACAGCTGTCAATTTTAATCTCTTAAAGCATTGATGTATAAAAAAAGGTTAAAAAAAATGCCATTTTAGTAATATATTTTCATGTCTGAATTTGGGCTTAAATGCAACACAAGGTAGATTTGTTTGCCTGGATGTTTTCGTGAGCAGATTTCTAAGGGTGCAATCATCCTGGTCATGCTATTCTATCTTTAATCCCTTTTTGTTTTTCTGTTTTTTTTTTTTTTAATATTTATTTTCAGCTGATTACGCAGCAAAGAGTGAGAGAGCAAGGGGGGAGACACAGAGTGCAAGAGCAGAAGAGTGGGAGGAGGAAGGCCAAGGCTGTCTGGTGCCGGGTGGGTCATCCAGAGGACATCTCTCCTCGCTTCGCCTCATCCATGCACGCTCTCCCTCTGCAGTGTTCTCTAGTTCCACCTAAGCCCTCCCCTCACACCCAACTCTTCCTATACTCTTCCACATACAACCCCCCCCCCCCTCCCCTCCCGCACCTCCATCCTCCACACATCTGCAGTTCATGCCCTCGGTCCCTGCCGGCTCGCTGCATCGCCCTACATTTGCAAACGCCCGGGTCACTGCATGACTGTACGAGTGGCTGCAAGCAAAGCCGGCTGCCGCACGAACACGCAGATTCAACCATTTTGAGTCTGGCAGCTTAGTCATCCGCTCATTCATTTATGCACGCTTTCATTTCGGTCATGAAAAAAAAAAAAAAAAAAGGGAGATGAATTCAGGCTATGCTTCTGTCACAGCAGCAGGACTGTTCTGATCCACAGACAGTTTCAACATGGTAAGGAGTCAGGTTATAAAAAGGAGGTTGCGAGTGTTATGCCAAATTTATTCATGATGCAAAAAAAGATTGCAATTTAACAAAATCTTTTCTGCTTTTTTTTTTTTCTTTTAGACTGGGCTGTGATGGAGACATTTATTACAGTACCCCATGTTATTAACTAATTTATTTAATGGTCTCTTCAGGTACCAGCATATGAAATATGGACAAGGAGGTCAATATGTTTATGAATCTGAAATGTGACCAGTACTACCTATGGTTTCTCACAGAGGAGATTTTACAGTCCAGGGAACAAATCACACAGCATCAAATCAATGGCAAATTTCAGAACAAGCATCTCATTAAGTTACAGGGCCATCATTAAAAAGCAGGATTTGGATGGAGTTTGTGTTTAAAAAAACAAAACAAAAAGTGTAAGAACCAAAGTAATGTGTGCAACTTATCATGACTTAATGAGCCTCACTTTGGAACCTGTTGCATTAGTTTTTAACACTTTGAGCCCCATCGTCTCTGACGATATAGGATAGGAGGCAAAGAGAACAAAGCAGTGAAGTCTTTGTTGTGCATTTTCCAGCCCAACTCTAAATTGGCCTTTTCAACTAGAGGCACATATGAGTTGTATTAAAGAAAGTTCTAATGGCTCTAAATTAATTAAAAAAAACAGAGGTTCGGACATTAAAGTTGGTCCCACAGCAGGTTTATTCTGGCACACTCGTTTATAAGTTTTTCATGTAACATAACTGGCTCAAAGCGTTGACAAAGGGCATTAACACAAGAACATGATGATCACAACTTTAGTTGTCTTCTTAGAATCAGCTGAATTAATTACTTTTCTGTCAAAATATCAAGGCATGAGAAATTATTTTGATTTCAGGATTCGTTTAAAAATAAGCCTATTAAGTGGCTGTCATGTATTTTCTCACGTTACAAAGCGTGTCTAACAATGCGTTATGAGGGTCCAAGCATGAGATGAAGTACATTTTGTGACGCATTAAGTCCAGCTACAAATATGTAGCGTGTGTGTTTTTCATGTGCCCGCATTTTGTACAGTACATGTAAACTGGGATGCACACTGTAGAGTTTGAGTTTCCCTTGCTGTGACGCCACTGCTTTGATTAATTTTTTATATTTAAGGATTTCCTGACTGCCAACTTTGTAAGAGACCGGATTTCATCATCGAGACTACACGTAGACCTATTTTTAGACCCAAATCAATGTTATTTCTATATGTAACCCAGGATTAGGTGTCGATACTTCCGTCTACATTTAGACCAGATTCAGGCCCCAACTGCACTACTCCAAATTTTTTATTATTCTAGATTTTTCTCACATTAATAAATGTGTCTATATTGTCTGTGGGACTTTAGTCAAAACCTGTGGCAGTAAATAGTGACAATGATAACATTAACTATATGAAGTTCAAAAGAAGATCCTAAGCACAGATAAAACTAGCCTAAAGATTCTCCCAAAACAGTTTTGTGCTAAGGTTTTCATCGCCCCCCGTCACCTTCTTTAATCATTAACGTGTTTCACTTGTATTTGTAGTTTAAGTCAGGACAAAGTGAAACAGATGGGGCTAGAAAACAACTGTCGTGGTGGCATGTGCAAAGTGGGCAGCGATCCAATTTAATTATATAGCACCAATTCACAACACGTCATCTCAAGGCACTTTACAAAGTCAATTCTACTGAATCATACAGACAGATTGGTCAAGAAGTTTTGTAAGGAAACCCAGCAGATTGCATTGGGTCATTGACGAGCAACTTTCACTCCTGCTGAAAGAGTCTGTAGATATAGCGGACAGTCACCTGTGTTGTCATTAACTTTGCAGCAATCCCTCATACCGAGCATGCATGTGGCGACAGTGGAGAGGAAAACTCCCCTTCAACAGGAAAAAACCTCCAGCAGAACCGGGCTCAGTGTGAACGGCCATCTGCCACAACCGACAGAGAGGGCTTGAGAAGAGCAGAGACACAATAAGAGCACAGAAGCACTGATCCAGGAGTACTTTCTATGAGACAGGATAAAAGAGAGCACTCACCGTGAAAGCTCAGCCAATAGTTATGCCTTGGAGAGAAACAGTGTTTCTCTTGAAAGACAGGATCAAGTGTATCGTCTGTAAAAGAAGAACATAAAGTCGATGGCAGCAGTAGCTCAGCCGATGCCCCACCCACCTCCAGGCAGATTGTCATAGAAAAACAGAACGTCCAGCTAGATGTCGGTACTATGACGAGGAAAAACATCAAGTTAAAAGTTCAGACTTTATGTTCAGCTATGCCAATCTCTAGTCTAATCTCTAGTCTACATGTATACACCACTGACAGTTAAAAAAAAAATCTCCGCTTTGGACAGTCTTTAAAAAAATAACCACTAAATGAGAGTAGCTTTTTAAGGAAAAATCTCTGTTTGACAATATATGCTTGTTCGCATTGACAAGGTCTTTGCTTGGACAGTTTTGCCCTCGTAAGTTCATTTAAAAATCAAATAATCAAAACTCATTAAAGACCACAAAGTCAATAAATCATACAGAAATACCAGGAAACACAAAAAGAAACTCATCTTATCTTATAGCGATAGTGCTGTAATGTTATCAATGTGTGGAAGAAGTCTTTAATTGGTCTATTTTAGAAATTTAAATACATTTTAACATCTGTACTGTTCTCGCAGACAGAAATAACTATTATTTTTTCCAAAGTGTGGTTAAACATTTGATCTATACAGACTGACCTGGAAAAAAAAAGCCATTTTCTGGATATCATTTGAAGTTCAGTTCAAAAGGAAAATGTGAGTCGTTTAGCATAATTTGTAATTTCCAACTAGAACTACCAGTCTCATACGTTCTCAGCACCTCTGTGCCATTTAGCTTCTCCTCAGAATACCAAGATGGTACAGCAGTAACAGAGTGTCTCTATTTTTTTTCTTTTTTAGAAAGTATTCATAGTTATATTCTATCAAATAGTTGTCATTGTAAGACAGAAAAGCAAAAACGTATACTTTTCAATCAAATGTGACCTTGCACTCACACCAGTAGTTGATTTACTTTGAAATGTAGCAAATCTGTTGAACTTCCCACCACGGGTTAAAGTGTTGCTGTGAACGATATCGGCCAATGTCAATTAACCTGAGCTACACTGAGCAGAGAGGTTGAGATTTGTGCCAAAATAGAAAAAAAAGAGAGTGAATTGTATAGAAATAAGACAAAAATAATGAATTAACACCAATAGTTCTGGACATTTAGAGTTGTTGCACTCTGAAAAGTACGGAAAAGTTGTGGAGCTCAGCTGGTTGATACTGTTTGCCTGTAATCCAGATGTTCTGAATTCAGTCCTGGAGAATGTTGTGTCTTTATTAATGCTTGTTGATTTCCCAAACTTATCTGAAACATCTGGAGACGTTATTCGGACATATTTTCAACCCCAAATGCTCACTAGGCTGATAACTGAAAAGTGGGTGAGGCTGCTATTGGTTGGAGCCACTCCAAGCATTGGGCATGCCGCGTTGTGTGAATCATCATGGGCACAGACAAAGCACAACATGTGCTTTAGTAACATTATTTCTGGGTCAAGACATTTCAGCAGCACTTCCTGAAATTCGTGTCTGTGGTGTGATGCTCGTGCCAATGAATGTTGAAACCCAGAGTCTGTATTAGTCGGGCTAATCTAGAGATCCCCTGCCATCTGTTAAGTATCAGGTTCACAGAAAAGTGATGTGGGAACATATATATATATATTTTTTTAAAAGCAGCTTGTCTTCCAACAACATTAACCTAAGAGAGATACACAACAGAATGACAGGGAAATAAATAGCAGCTAAATTTCCATATTTGGCATCTTGGACAGTGGACTTGATTTGAACACTATGAAAGAAGAAGAATGGGATTCCCTTGACTCAGTTTACTTGATGTTCACTTGATGTAGTTTGAAGCCTTCAGCTGATCCAAAATGCTGCAGCAAGAGTTCTGAGGAAAATCAACAAGAGGGATCATATTTCTCCAATTTTAGCTTCCCTTCATTGGCTTCCTGTTCAATCAAGAATAGAATTTAAACTTCTTCTTCTAACGTATAAAGCCCTTAATAATCAAGCTCCATCATATATCAGAGCTCTGATTACCCCGTATGTTCCTAACAGAGCACTTCGCTCTCAGACTGCAGGTCTGCTGGTGGTTCCTAGAGTCTCTAAAAGTAGAATGGGAGGCAGATCCTTTAGCTATCAGGCTCCTCTCCTGTGGAACCAACTCCCAGTTTTTGGGCCGTGAGGCAGACACCCTGTCTACTTTTAAGACTAGGCTTAAAACTTTCCTTTGTGACAAAGCTTCTAGTTAGAGTGGCTTAGGTTACCCTGAGCATAACCTCTATAGTTATGCTGCTATAGCCTTAGGCTACTGGAGGACATCAGGGCCTATTTTTCTCACTCTACTGAGTTCTACTGTTCTCCAATTGGCATTGTCTGTTGTTATTTCAACTTTATGTTCTCTTCGTCTTTTTTCTCTTCATAGTAGGTACACCTGGTCTGGCGTTCTGTTAGCTGTGACATCATCCAGAGGGGCAGATCATCTGCTATTACCATATAACAGATTATTGTATCATTGTGTGCTTTTTGTGGTAAATATACTGAACTTATATAGCACTCACTCAAAGCACTGTACACTAGAGCCACATTCACCCAATGGCACACACACATTCATACAGCTACGCAGCTCGGCACATTGACATGTGACAAGGGGAAGCTGGAATCGAACCCACAACTTTCCGACTGCAAGACGATTACTCAACCCATCGCTCTCTGCTGGAGATTTTGCTCCCTGTTAAAGGGGAGTTTTCCTCTCCACTGTCGCTTCATGCATGCTCAGTATGAGGGATTGCTGCAAAGCCATGGACAATGCAGACAACTGTCCCTGTGGCTCTACGCTCTTTCAAGAGGAGTGAATGCTGCTTGGAGAGACTTGATTTAATCTGCTGGGTTTCCTTAGATGGGAAACAATCTGTATGATTTTCCTTGAGATGACATGTGTTGTGAATTAGAGCTATATAAATAATATTGAACTGAATGTGAAAAACAACAAAAACAAAGCTGATAGTCACCCTTTCATCAAGCTTACGGAAACTAATGTAATCTGTTGAGTCAGAAACAACAGCATCTGTGAATGAGGTGTTTATCTCCATCCCCAAGCTGCAATATGGAGTTTTAAATGTAAAAGAATTTAAATATCTGTACCTTTCACCAGTAAAACATTCCTCCATTACCACCTTTATGTGCGAAACATCCCAGCACATTTCATATCTGCAGCTGCAAGACTGATTCATAATTGATACAGAAGGACGGCCGTCAAATTTCGCTTTGTCAAATTAAACAACTTTCTTCTTTTCCTGCTTCTCAGGCTGTAATGGCAGGTAGCAGTTGTCCTTCAAACATCAGCACTTATTTTTCCCATTTTATTCTGTCAGCCTTTTCTTTTTTAAGACAATAGATGTGTCACAAATGGAGAAATCATTATTCTAGCCGAAAGTCGTCACACCTCTCATTATATCGATTCAGTCAAAACGGGGGGAACAAAAAGATGATGCAAACCAGACAGCGTTTCCTTCCACAGTACATTTACCCCGTTTGCCATTACCTGTCACAGCGCTGCAGCTCACCTCCTCCTCAGTTCGCCTGATAATCCCTCAAACATGAGAATAAGTTATCCACCGCTGCCAGCACACAGACAGGTCACCCCTGCTTTCAGGGTTTTATCCAACCTGGATTTCAAAAGTTTACATATGCGATTTAAATGCAGACCACGGCACCTGTCTATGCTGGGTTGTCATTACCATCGAATTGTGTCAAAAGACATTGAAGGAATATACTTCATATAAAAAGGCAAGCTGAGTTATCCTAGAAGTACTCTATATATAATATACATCTAATAAACAGAAGGATTAATAGATTAATAGTAGGATCCACCAGGATGGCACATCGATACGTGCCACTGTCAGAAGGTTTGCCTCTTTGTTTGTGTCTACCACGGAGGAGATTTCTGGAGACAGGCAGTTCCCCTAGGAGAGCTGGACAGGACTATCAGAGGTCCTTAACCCATCAGCGGGACTGTATCTCTGTGCAAAGTTGAGTAATGCCAAAGTGACCTCCAGACGAGCTTTGTCATGAATGTCTCCGACCAAACCATTAGAAATAGACTTCATGAGGGTGGCCTGAGGGCTCAAAGTCCTCCAGTAGGCCCTGTATTACTGCTCAGCACTGTGGAGTTTGATGGCATTAGCCAGTGAACGCCAGAATTGGCAGGTTCAGAGCTGGCTCCCTGATGAGACTACGCTCACTTAACTCCTGTGACAGACGTTAAAGGGTCTGAAGAAGCTGGGGTCAACATTATGCTGCCTGCAACGTTGTTCAGTGTGATCGGTTTGGTGGTGGGTCAGTGTTGGTCAGGGGAGGCATAGCGCTGTAGGGGCACAGTGACCTGTACAGGATACACAATGGCAACCTGACTACCATTATGTACCAGGATGAGATCCTTAGACCCATTATTCGACCCTTCGCTGGAGCAGTGGGTCCTGGGTTCCTCCTGCAGCATGATAATGCTTGGCCTTATAGCCCCATTTACACTACCCTTGTTAAACCGATCCATGCCGAGCTCGGTCCAAGCTTGGATCGGTTAACCAAGCCGAGCTTCGTTCTGATGACCATTCACACATCACGCTTATCTCGGTTCCTTGATTTCCTCGCCTCCTAGTGACGATCTGCGGTACTACTGCTCTCTGGGATTGAAGGAGGAAATCAAGGAAGTTATGTTTGGTTATATATCGTTGTTTGTGGAGAGTCAGGCGAAGACGGCAACTTTTGGTGAATTTACTTGATAGAGTTGGCTTTTGGGAAGTGGATAAGACAAACGAACGTCTAATAAGGATTTACAGACACAGGAAACAACGCCAGACGCTGAGCTTCATCACACTGCTGAGCAGAATCATCACTGGAAATCGTGTGTCACGGTAGGGAAGCTAGTATTTTTATGAATGTCTGAAATGTCAGCTGGCTGTACGGAGATGACGCGGTCTACTCATGCGCTCTTTGTTATCTGAGAACCGGGCTACTGAAAAACCGGGCCGAGCCCACCCCTGGAACTGGGCTGCATTTAGCGTGGTCTGGTAGTGTCTGGTTCGGTTCAGTTTGCGTTCCATTTACACTCGACAGTTATCTCGGTTACCGAGCTCGGACTGGTCTCAGCACGGTTAAAAAGGGGTAGTGTAAACGGGGTATATGTGTCAGGAGTATGCCGGCAGTTCTTGGAGGATGAAGGAATGGATGTCACTGACTGTTCTCCATGCTGACCTAAATCCAGAAGAACATGGACGGACCAGTTTAAGTCCATCCAATGGCACCAAGTTGAACCTCAGACTGTCTATAAGCTCAGTGATGCCCCGGATGGTGACACTCCAGGTCACCATCCGTCATCTTATAGGGAGCATGCCCCGACGTTGTCAGGGATGCATCCAAACAAGTGAGGATCAACAATTTACTGAATACCTTTATGAGTTGCTGCAATGACATTTCAGCATATTGGACTAGTCTGTCTCATCAGCTTTTTAGTTTCACTTTCTCTGTGACTTTGGACTAAGACCTTTGTGGGTTGATCATTTTGATGCGGCATCCTATTATCTCTAACACGTTACCCAATCCATATCAGCATGGATATCCGGCAGAATCCTCTTTTTAACAATTGGGATCTTTTGAAAGGGCTCTTTTAACTCATTTGAGCAGTGTGTAAAAGATGATAAGAATTCCCCCTCAAAATTTTCCATCAGTAGAAATACATGTTTTTGGGATTTTTTTTTATCATCCATGGTTTCTAGCTACAAGAAACCATGGATAAAAACTTTCATCTATCCGTCATCTTCTGCTTATCTGAGATCAGGTTTCAGAGGTGATGAGTTCAGGAGGGAAACTCGGACCGTAGCTCATTCTGGGGGTTCCCAAGGCAAGAAGGGATGTATAGTTATTACAGGAAGTTCAGTGTCTGACCTGGGGTGTCCTCCCAGTGTGAGGTGCCTGGAAACCTTCAAAGGGAGGCATCACTTCAAATGGCTGAACAGCCTGAGCTGACTCCCACTGGAGGATGAGGCTCCTCACATCTGTGGCCACTCTGTGTGGGCAAAGCTTAGGCGTTCCACTTGTATTTACGATCTCATTCTCATGACTTGCCTATAGTTATGATACATATCTCATGACCATAGGTGAGAGTGGGAAGAAACGGATCAGAATTTGAGACACAGACCTCAGAACCGGATATGGTAGGTAGGGCTTGGGCTCCACCCAGCTTCTCAGCATAAAGAAACGAGACGAGAAAACAGCTCATAACATATAAAGGAATAAGCAAGGCAACAGGGTCAACCTGTCATTAAAAGCTGTTAAGAAAAAGCTTAGTTGGAACGAAAAGCTTCACTTTTATTTTTTTTTTATCCAGTCTATACGGTTCTGGTTGATTCTGCCAGTGGTGCCCTGATTCAACTGAAATCCCCTCTACAGATGGAGTTGCGCTTAACATTAATGCTCCTGCTCTGTTATGAACCAACACCGGCTGCTCTGCCTGCTCAGTTGTTTGCCTTCACTTACGCGAAACATATGCCCGGGACAACATGAACCGAGTCTTTTAGAGTGAGAGAAGCAGTCCATTTATTCTGAGCCTTTCAAAAAAGAAAAAAAACTCCACAAGATATGAGGAAAGGTAACCTCTGATCTTTCTTGGAAAGCTCATTTCTGCTGCTTGTAACTCAAGTCTATTTGGTTCGGTAAACACACATAACCTGCGACCTACACAGGTGATAAAGGAACACAGATCAACAAGTATAGAGGAGTGTATTAATGAAAAGCAAAAATATCTCTGCCTCTGGTTTGAGCTGCTTTTGACTTATGGAATCTGCGCTCCAGCATCCTGACATTAAAACATCGCAAGCAGGAAAATGATTCAGAACTTTTCTGAATTGAAAGCCATTTAGGCATCATTAAAATATTGCAACAATGTTGGCTGTTATCATTCCACATTTACCTCACTCTTTTTCATCATCAATATGTCCCCCACATTCTCTGAGCTTTAGTGTTGAAATCCCAAAACACATCAATTATGAATGTCAAGGCTGTAAAAGTCCATATAACCGATCAGATATATTACTAGCATGTAGAGCAGAGGTCACGGATTAGCGGACCATGGTCCGGATTCGGACCTAGCTGCTACCTAATCCGGACCCAACCTCATTTAAAACATTTATAAATTACTGCATGTTGTCCGACGACAGTGTCTAACTCGGGGGTTAAAGTTCTCCGTCGCTGCGACGGATTTCCGTCATTTGGAAATTGAGCTTAAAAAGTCCCGTCTAGACTTTTTATTCAAGGTTTTGCACTGAAGCTGCTCTCAACCAATCAAACCTGGCAGAGGCGGGACATTAGCCAATCAGAAAGAGAGCAGGGCGGGTCTTTCCAAAGCGGACATGGCCAGTCTGAGGTTTATCGGTGTTCATCATTTTAACTTTTGGGAGAGCATTTTAAACTGGCCACAGATGGTATGAATGAAAGTAGCGGTGGTCAAAGTTTTTTTTGGATTGATGCGAACCAGCAGGTCAGAAAGTTCAGCAGCTGACAACAACTTCCCTCGGTAAGCGTCAATCTCCTCCTGCAGTTAATCAATGAGTTATTTCCACCTGTGGCCATGTCGTCTGTCAGGGTTTATTCCCTCGCTGATAAACGCGGCGACCAACCAGGAATCTCCTCGTGATTCGCTGTTATGTTTTATTTAAACACAAAGAAGAGTAACGCGCTAGCTCAGGGTAATTTAGCATGACCCTTGAAGAACAAGAGTCGGACTATGAAACAATGTGCCTCATTTGACTGAGTCCGATTAGGAAAAAGCTGCGCTGTTCTGAAACAAAGAAGGCAGAGCTGTATCTGCTGTCGGTATGCAGCAGTGTTCACCTGATGAGCAGCTGCGCTCCAGGACACTAAATAAAATGACAAGGATTTTGATGCTTACAGATGTTAAGAAAACTACATCAAAAAGATAAAACAAATAAACTGCAGCTACAACATGGACTGGAGAACGGGTTCTAACTGGGTGAGGCCAGAGAAAGGCGATTCTCAGAGAGTTTTTTTATGAAGTTAAAGTGGAGCGCGGACACAGGGTTCATCCTGGACAGGTCTCCAGTGACTGGGCTAAAATATAACCATTTTATTAAACTTCAAAAAAGTTAAATCATGCCTTTTTATAAACTGTAATTATTAATTGGTGAACAATAATGGGCAAAGCAATCTGTGTCAAATTAAAATGTATTATGTCATGATAGTGTTGGTGATGTGTCCTGCATTTCCAAGGCTGTGTTTGGCCTTGTATGATCATAAAATTGGATTATATTGAATGTGACAGGGAGCACCTTGATATGTGCTTGAGGTTGGCTTTGTTGCCAATCAAACTAAGGTTTAAAACCCTTGCAGGGCAGCCTAAAGCTCACTTGTCTCATTAAGCCATAAAAAAGAAATTAAAAAAAGTTCAGGTGTTTTATAAAAGATGTGAAAGTCAGGAAATTGTCTATATACCAAACTGTGAAAGATTGTGGTTCTCTATTTCAAAAAGCACTTTGGATTTTAAAATAGAAAAACGTTCTATTTTTATGTTATTTTTTGTGGATGCATAAACATTTTATTTCAGTGTTAAATACTGTTTGAAGTAACGGATTGTAATTACAAATGTGTCCGGACCTTTACTGGTTGTTGATTTTTCTTTATTCGGACCCCGCTGATTTTTAATTCGTGACCCCTGGTGTAGAGTGTAAATTCATGACACCTAAAACATAATAGTGACACACCAAATACTGCATGTAGAGCATCACAAAACCGTGATTCAATATATTGTGCATTTCTAAAAAGGAAAGGTCGGCCTATGTAAATTTAAGAGGACATTACTCGTGGCCAAAAGAAATTATTAACCACAGACTTCAGATCATCATTCATGTAAGTTAAACAAAATTATATTACAAAATATTACCGTGTCAATTTTCTCACACATCATGTAAAGTCCCGTACCGCCAGTGTGCGTGCACGTTCTTTGTTAGTTTCCACTTGCGGGCTGTGCATGCGCACTTCTAGTGTTTATATAGGCCCGTTTACACTACACTTTTTTAACCGAGCCGAGACCAGTCCGAGCTCGGTAACCGAGATAACTCTTGTGTGTAAACGGTCAGCAGACTGAACCAGACCGCGCTAACCATAACCGGACCGCGCTAACTGCAAACCAGCTCTTGGGTAGGTCTCGGCCTGGTTCTATTTTATCCCGGTTTCTGATAACGAAGAGCGCATGAGCAGACCGCGTCATGCCCTTACAGTCAGCTGACTGTCAGCGGGTTTTCCGGCGTGTCTGGCTGCACGTCCCGATTCACACTCCATTCAGACAAATTTCAGACATTCATAATAATACTAGCTTCCTTACCGTGCCACACGGTTTCCAGAGATGAATCTGCTTAGCAGCGCAATGAACCTCAGTGTCTGTCGTTGTTTCCGGCGTCTGTAAATCCTTATTAGACATTCGTTTCTCTCATCCACTTCCCAAAAAGCCAACTTTCTCAAGTAAATTAACCAATGGTTTCCTTCTTCCCCTGACTCTCCGCAAACACCGAAATATCACAATATCAAGCATAACTTCCTGAATGTTACGGGCGCAGCTGTGTGTGTTTTTGCTGCTTCCGCCTTCAATCCCAGAGAGCGGTAGTACCGCAGATCGCCACTAGGGGGCGAGGAGCAACCAAGTAACCGAGATAAGCTTTGTGTGTAAACGGGTCGGCTTGTCTTGGATAACTGAACCAAGCTCGGACTGGTCTCGGCATGGCTCGGTTTTTAGATGTAGTGTAAACGGGCCTTATATCTGGTTAGCTTAGCGCCTAGGTTAGCTTAGCAGTTAGCCGTTCATTATAGCTCTGCTGCTCTCACTGGATAATTTGGACATGGCTGAAAGTCACAAGCAGTAAACCGCGTTCAAGTTTATGAGACGAAGAGGAAAGCCTCAGCAGAAAGAAATAAGAGTTGATTTATTTCATGCGCTCTCCCTGAGGAGCGGAAGAGCGGGTAAAACGGTTCTGCGCATGCTCGTTTAGTCTAAAAGGGACTTGGGGAAACTTTGGGAAAAATCGCCAACTCTACCTTTAATTATGAAGAACTTAAAAATGTCAATTGAACACAGAGGACAAGTGCTCCTGTGTTTTTCTTGTCTTATTGGCCGTTCCTACTGAGCAGGAGGTACTTCCTGTTAAAAGGGAGTTGCTCCTCTCCACCATCACCACGCACTTGCTCAGCATTAGGATTTTCTAATTAGTAAATCAATCAATGCTAGATGCTCAGCTTCTTTAGATAGAGATTTTTTTCTCAATTAAGCATTATATGACCATACATGCATAACAACTAGCATCAAACTATCTGTTATTTTGATATACAGTCATATTCACCACATGAGAAAATGCAACGACGATAATTTGTCAGATTAAAACTACCTTTTGAAAGGTAGTGGTGAATTGAGTTCCAAAAATAAATGAACTTTCAGTCATTTTCTAATTTGTTGAATACAATTGTAAATGTAACTATATGATAGGGTTTAAATAAACTGGATTTATTTGCACCATGTTTGGACATAACTACACATGTTGAAATGAATTGGACCCGTTTGTGGTTTGATATCACGTTTGTTGTGAATTAGAGCTGTATGAATGAGCTGAACAGGGGAGAATGTGTTGTGCACCATTTAAATGGCATCAACGTACAAAAAAAACAACAATTATGTCTGCACAGATATAATTTCAGGAAAATATGTAATTGTGACTCTAATAATATCAATATGATCAACCCTGACTCTAATTTTTTTTACCATTACACAATGTTCCCACCATTTGTAGCATCTCAGTCATTGAAAATTTACATCAGGTGTGGCCATTACAGCCAATTAGAGTCCATCAAATTGCTCATATGTTTCCTGCATGCATTCCCTTGAAATATGGGATTATAGAAAATATTGCATCCAAGCAGTTGTTTGTAATTGCTTGAAAAAAATAAAGCCGCTCATACTTTCGAGTGGCTCAACATTAATAAACGCATACAGTTCAAAACTTTTTGCTGCATTTCTAAAAAGAAATGACCATGAAAGGTTAGAGAGATGGGTAACCATGGCAGGGTTTATCAGGAAGTTTAAGCTCTAGCTTCTCTTTTCTATCATGTCAGAGAGGTTTCAGGTGAGCTATTAAGTGTTCCTCAGTGGTATCCTGTTTATAAATGTGTGCCAAGACAGAAAAAGCACAGAATGTGTATGTAAATAAACGGGTGAGGAAATGTAGCTTTTGTTGCTGGGCTTTCAGTGACTCCACCGGGAGGTGGGAGGTTGCAGGGGGTTCAGCGGGCTCCTCTATTGATTGCACAAAATTTCAAAGCGACAACGGCAGACGAACTGCATCCATTTACACTTGAAATGTAAACTGGATTATCTTCATTCAGGAGATTAATGGCAAAAACAGCTGGTGCACATGTGAAAAACGGTTCGTGCTCTGCTGCGGAGAAATATGGTCGCTTCGCTGGATGAAACGACAGCCGGTGTTTGTCTTGCTTTTCTGTTTAGTAATATTCCGTGCAGTCGTGATTGTCTTCTTTACAGATATTTGTGCTACACTTGCTGCGCTCACCGAGGGACCCCTAAAACATCTCAAATGCAGGCGTTTTGAACAACACTATGCCCTGTTCGAACTTTTAGGGGACGGGGCTTTACACAGCTGCTTTTACTGCCATTTCAGAAACAATCATCTTTTTAAGTTGAAGCACTTTCAAACACTGAGCTGCGGCTGAAGACCGGGGGCCATCAGCGTGAATGCAGCCTGTCAGAGGTCTTTTGAGGACATTGCGCTCCAGCCAAGTGATTTGTCAGAACCGAGGAATCCAAGGCGGCCAAGTACTTCATTCATGGGGGGGTTTAATGTAGGGGGTCTGTCTTGGCTGCATTGATGCAACAAATGCCCCTAATCATGAAGGGTGAAAACAGCTTTTCAAGGAACATAATTTGTGTCGATAAATATTAAAACTGAGCTTTTTAACTTATTTTTGTGCAGCCCAAAAGATGCTTTAAAAAGACGTTGTTTTCCTCAGACAGCTCACTCCAGCATATCCAGCGCTGAAACTAAGATATAACCGTTTCAGCAGCAGCATGATTAAAAAAAAAGCAAAAAGAAAAGAAAAGGTTTACTGCCGTGTTGCATCAGCTCTTCTTGTAACAACTCTATTAGGTGTTTGGAACCTGAGGTGATCGTTTCCAGGAGCCTGAAAGCAATACTGAGTTCAGCTACACTATTTCAGGAGTTTTAGAGCTTTATTTTTAATCAATACCGTGTCACGTGTTATGAATTAGTGGCGGCTCTTGAAAGCAGACTCTTAGCACCGAGACATGCTGTAGGAACATTTTTTTTCCTGCTCCCATTATCTTTCTTTCTGTAATTAACGCATATTCATGATGCAATTTCTTTCTTCAAACAATGTATTAACATTATTAAGGATTAATATTTATGATACAGAAGTGGAATTAACTCATGTGCTCACATGAGTCATTGCAATATCCTTTATTTAAAAGCACAAAAATCCAGTAAGTCATTACACATCAAAATGGCTCGGTTGAAACTTTTATCACGCAACCTGTTTATATTGTTTCATTTTAAGTTTTGCCTTTCGACAGCTTTTTTTCCTCCATTATAATCCAACCAAAACAACCCGAAAATTGCATACATGTTAAGATAACAGTAGCGTGCATCTGTATAGTTTACCTTAGGGAAATTTGCCTTATTCCACATGTCATGAATAAATATACTGCAATGCTTGTATTTTGTTAAGGTTTTCAGTATTTTGATGCGTCTGTCACATATTATTTCCCTTATCAAATCTAAGCGGACATCTTTGCCGATATATCTGGCCACAGCAATTTAACAAACCCGTGTTTTCTCTGGTATTTTAACTGAAAATGTTTTGCAACCGAATCATACTCCCTCCCAAGTAGATCACAACCACTGATTTCTTCTTGTTTCAGCGCTAAACAAAAACAACACTTGCTGTCTGTGTGAAAAAAAAAATGAAAGCTTGAGAGGTAGAAACCATAAACCGACAAATTTACAAACCAAATACTTCTGAAAACATTCTGTACATAAAAAAGCAAAAGAAAAAATGCATTCATGCATAACTCAAGTTTGATATAAACTGAAACAAAATCAAATGTTAAGTTGGCTTGAGTTTAATAGAATTAGAATATATTAGCATATTTCTTATGCAGCATGCCCTCTTATGAGGCTCTGATTCTTTTTTATTATTATTTATTTATTTAAAGGGGACATATCATGCAAAATCCACTTTTTTAGCCCTCAAATACCTTTTAGTCTCTAGGAATGCAGAAAAATTTAGTTTGGTCTTACCAGGTTCTGCGTAGCTATCTTTATATTCTGTTTACTGCTAAAGAAGGTCATTGACTTCCGGGTAAGCAATGTTGTGAATCCGCCATTTTTATTTCTCAGAGTGATTTTGTAATCCAAGCAAAGGGATGCCAAAGCTTGGGGGATAAGTGAAAATGTTTGGTTGTTCGTTAAGCCCCAGCATGGTACAAAAATGGCTGAAGAGGGTGGCATGGAACACTCGGGGTGGGAAGTGTCTCCTTCAGATTTAAAGAGACAGCACCAAAACAAGTTGTTCTCAGACGCACCTAAGAACAGGGGTCCAAAGGGGGAATGTGGGGGTGAATTAACGAGGAATTCAGTCCAAAGCATTGCTGTTCCACTTTATATCGACCACAACTGAATGATTTCAATCTGAAAAGGAAGAACTGAAAAGCATGATATGTCCATTTTAAAGCTAAAGTCGTATAGACTAGCTATACTGAGAACATTATTGTTTCCAGATTTGTTTTAAGCTCATTAATGCAAGAATATACACAGCTTTGTTTTTTTCTTTTCTTTCAGACACTTGCATTTACTGACCGTAGCGTTTTATTTGTGGGCTCTGACCCCGATAACAACTTGTGAGCAAAAAGTTACCAGTGTAAACCTTGTTGAACCATGTGCCAGGCAGCTGTCAGGCATCTGCCTCCCCTGCTGTGGCGTGAGGCCACAAGTTATGCACCAGTTGTATACTTGCATCAGAAAGCCGTTAATATAATCTGTCATCTACTACAGCTGACAACACACAGGCCGTTTTGATCTGTACATGTTGTAGCTTGTAGGCTTCGCTCTTATGTGGGTGTGTTGTTGTCCTCACTTCTAGAAAAAAAAAGACCAATAGGAGAGTACACTGTGTACTTAGAAATGACTTGGGGAACACGACAGCGATGGTTCATCACTAATATCAGAACACCAGGTATGATAGACGAAGACCCAGTCAGAAGATAAATTAATATTTGCAAGATAGTTTTATCATTCTGGGTAAAATTTATCAGGTGGAAAAGACAGTATTACTTAATGAGGCCAAATTTAGTTGATATTAAACTTCTGGAATTTTAATAATATTTGATAAGGTACAACTCAGCATTTTAATTTCTTTCTGTTTTGCTCACTTGAAGATCTTAGGATGTTTTTTTCTTCAGTCCAGTCCGCGTCTCCAGCTATGAAAACATGATTTAAAGTGAAATGTCCAGCTAATAGCGTCTTGTGAATCACTTTGCTAGTACTCCTCTTTCATATCAGACAGGGGTGTAACAGTGTACATATTCTCACCAAAACCATCACTCTGGAGCTGCCAGAATACATTGGGCTCAACCAAAACCCACTATCACTCAGAAGAAGACATGCACATGTTTTTATTGCTTGTTAAATCAGGCAACAGACAATGACAAGATGCAGAACAGTTCTAAGGCAATCCAAACCAGAGGAGTGGAAGAATGGCTTACGATGATGTCACGTTGGGACGTTAAGGCCAATTATGCGTGTTTCTAATCAGCAGTGTGAAAACAAGCTCAGCTTTCTGGTTATGTACGACTGGAGCGGAGAGTGACTGATGGAAACATGGCAAGCCAGACGGGTCCCTATGTGAACACTTTAACTTTCCTACCTTGTCATGTACAGTATGTTGGTGCTTTTCTTTTCCATGATGTCCCCATTTTGTTTTAGAATTTATTCTTTCCATTTAAAGAATCAACTGACCATCTGGCGGTGAAATTTCAATGCCGAGTACTCCCGAGCTGAAATTATTTGTAGCATTAGTCAGACAGTAAATAATGCCATAAATCTTACATTCAGTTTAAACATTCCAAGATCCCAAGGTGAGTAAAACATCTGCATAGTGTAGTGTGAGATTACGTGTTATTGTGGGGTCATTGCAGTGATATTTTAGCCACGGCTTCATCGATCCTGCAGCAGTGGCATATGTGGCTTACATGGTTCAAGATGCACTGCTCATGTGGCAGAATTGTTCTCACTCGTCCAAAAAAATCTGTTGCAGCCTGATTTAAGCGGTGGTCCAGTTTTATGTGCTAGACTGTTAAATGTGTAGGAAGGCGACGCATTATTTTTCACCACGCCAGCATGTCTTCCAAAACTATTTAAATGAATGGCTGATAGGCAATAGTATCAGTGGGTATTACAATGTCTGGTTGCAGTCAGTATAACATGCTACATCAAACAAATGCCACCAGGTACTAAACACACAGGATCTACATGGTATTCAAAGATTGTCGTGGTGATAATGGTCTTATCTTTTTCATATGTACTTTCCCATTGGGAAAAGTTATTCAGCTCTTTATTACATGTTACTTTAAATGAGGTCACGGTCAGCTTTATTGGAACAGACTCTCTCCGTTTTGTTTTGTCTTGTCCTACGTTTGTATGAAAGGAAATATTTCCATTCTGGTCTTAATACTCTTGCCACGTGGTCTGAATGGCAAAGATTTCCCAGCCTCCTACCTTGGAGCCTCCTGACCAGTGGCGTCTCTGGCATGATGAGGAAGGGGCACAAAAACTCAACACCTGATGCATACAACCTGGCTTTGATCAATTTTAAATTAAGCAGACAAGTTAGCATAAACCAACACACTAGAAATGTGATTTTATATAAGATAAATGTAATATAATCTTTACACATAAAATCACAAATAAAGGCTCACTCATACCGTTTATTTATCGAACAGAAATGATTCACATCGATCCTTTAGCAAGGACAACCGACATTAGAGGGTCACACACTATCCGGCAGAAGGTAAACGTAACGTGTGCATTTCCAGTGTTTTGATTGGATGATCCGAGCTTGGGGCCGTAGTATTTGTGCCCCACCGCTGTCTACTGACAGCATGTTGGGAATGCGCACGTGATTTCAGATATTCATTATTTAAACAAACGTTGGTGGGCCGGCCCCAATATCAAGGCGCCTCAAGAGGATTTAGCCTACTGAGTTTGTCAGTTTTCTGACAGACTTAAATATATAGACATAAATGTTTCTAACAGTATTTTATTGGTAAGGGAATCTGTCTCCTTTACAATATTACTCTATAAAGAACAATCCTGTCCTGTTGATTATTGCAAACAAAGAGCTCCACTGTGACATCTGGTGGGGCCAGGTCCCACTGGCCCAAGGTGCAGAGCTCTTGACCAACAACAGTGTTTTTATTCTGTCTCAGTTTTTCTTTCAAAAGTTGGAGACTGAAACTTCAGGAATTTGTTTTTTCCTGCAAAGAATCACTGTCAGCTAGTGAACCCTTACTCTCAAACTGTGTAAACTTTGGATGTCTTAGTAAATGTAAAGTATCCGGAAGATTTTCTTTTTTTAACTGAAGGCGTAAAACTAAGGAGCTCAAACATACGATTCAATTAAAGCTGTCTACTTCTAGTATCCCTTACAAACATTAGCAAAACAAAAGAAATCTGCCGTAGTCCAAAGAACAATTTTCTTTTAGAAGAAATGTTGCTTGAAGTCCCTTTGAAAGATTAAACAAAGTTTTGTTTCTGGAAGCCAAATATAAGAAGCCCAGTTAGGTCAAGAGTTCCTCTCAGTACTGGGGAAAATCCTGCCTGTAGGTCTCTAGTTGAGCTGAAGGTTTGCAGCCTTGGCTTAGAGACATGTCAGCATACACAACTTGTTGCTCAAAGCTCCTCAAACTCATTAAAGTACAAAACACACCTGAATCTGAAGTCTTCCATCTGTTCCTCAGAGCTCAATCTCATGAATCATTTATGGCCACAAATATTTTAATAAATCCGTTAATCCAGCTCCCCATGAACAACGCGCACACAAAACAATCAAACACTGTAGTACATTATAGTACGTTATGGTACATTATAGTACCATAACGTATAAGGTGGTTTCTATAACTGCGTGCACCAGCATCTTTTCTATTTCCTTAAATGGTCTTTCACAGTAAGTGCTCTCATGCTACCATTTTAATTTGGCTTAATTGATAGTTAAACTTCTCGGAGGTTATTAATTAATTTACCAATTTTAAGCCATCAATCTGAGCAATTTCCAAGTTGCCAGATTTTTAAAAAACACTCCATATTAAAAAGATTAAGGTCATTAATTCATTAGTGATTTCCTTCAAACAAGCCTTACCTACTTATCTTCTTATAATTGTCAGTAATTAGGTGATTTAATCTTTAAATAATTAAACTTGGCTCTTGACATACTAGAAAATTATTATGCATTCAGCGGAAATTCTTGATTACATTACAAAAAATGTTTATGGATAAAGAAAAAACTAAAAATTTATTGAACCTGGGCAACCCGGACACGTTTGCACGATACAGCAACTTATGGATCTGTGAAGCCTTACTAAATGATTTAATATTCCCACATTAAAGGAACAAATTATGAAGCTTGGAAAGTTGGTCATTTCCCAATTCTGACTGTAAAGAGAGATAGAAAAAAAAAAAGAAAAGGGAGGCCATGACCAGTAAACTTACGAGCCACGGTAAAAACCCACTTGAGCTGTGCTATGATTCACAAGGAATTAAGGAAAACAGCTAAGAGAAGGTGGTAGTTGTTATTTTCCAGCTTCGTCACTCACTTTAATTGATTCGGAGAGCCCTATGCCAGAGAAGTTGTTTATTTTGCCTCCTGTCGTGGCCACAAGAGATAACTAAACTTTTATTGGCTCATTTAAGAGCTACTGTCTTTGTCATGGCCGTATCTATAAATGGGATGTGCTTAATTGCAGTTCCATGTCAGCTGCCTCGTCTGCTGGTTCTCTTTGTCTTCTACAAATTCACGATTAACATTTGGTCTTTCCCATGGCAACATGGGCAGTCTGAAATGTCTTCGTCAGTATGTGCAAACACAAAGCAACAAAACAGCATCGTGCCTTTTCCCGTCATTTTTGCATCCTCTGTCCATGTCATTTTAAGTCATGAACACATGTATGTTTAAATAGAGGATTTACTCGCAGCAGGGGCGTGTTTGCTTCAGGGAACTTTTGCTCACAAGGAAACACTTCTCCACATTGCACTGATGAAAAATAGCAAAGGCTTCTTCTCAGGAAAGCTGTTCGTGCATAAAGAACTTAGAAGGAACTATGATACATCCGTATATCTAACCCACAACCTAAAATGAGTCATGTCGGAAATTAAACTGTATTTTAAAGAAAAAGAAATTTAATTAGAAATGAACGTTGGCAGTACACATGCAGACGACCCTCTGTGCTGAATAAAACATTTTCTATAAATGTTGTGTCCTTTGAGTCAGAACAACTGTGGTGTTTAGCTGCTACTAAGATGTTTTTTGGTTAAAAAAATTATATTATCTTCATAACTGCAAATATGGTTTGTTGTTTTTGCAATTCTTAAAATGGTAGATTTTAAACCCTGGGACATATTTATACTGCTAGCAGCATATAAATGCATATTTAGTACATCAATCCGATTCACAAAGCCCTTTTTCACTTTTTAAAGGCGAAGCAAGGTGTGTGCATTCATCCTGTCCGCACACTTTTAAAATAACTGTATACGCCTGTGTTGTGGCTGCATTCTGAGGAAAAAGGCATGCAGATGCATATATGCCAGTAAATTACCAACAGAGCAGATAGTGTCAGATTCTCAAAGAACAATGCTGAATACGACATGCATTTTCTGTGAAAAATGCATGTCATATTCATGGAGGCGGAGGGGGGGATGTTATCAGAAGAATACTGTTGGACTACTTTAAAAACTAAATAAAATACTGCCAACAAAGCATCCTTTCTAATAAAGGAGCAAGTAAACGTACCGATAAAGGCATAAACCAAACAAACAAGTTGATGATGGGATACAAGAAGGAGCCAGAAGCTGCTGCACACGCAGAGGGTAAACAACTAAGAGCAGCAATCGCCACTCAGAATGACAGGACAGACCTTGCGATTTCTGAAAATTACTGTTTTTAATGTTTGGCCACGATTCTGATGCCTGTCCTGCCATGTTTATATTTTGACACATTTGCTTGTATTGTTGTAAAGGCTGTTAATTTGTTTTGTTTTTTTGTTTGTATTAGTTAATCAGTTATATAAAGTGACAATCACAGCATATTGTAATATTTAAATCACTTAATTATCTATTGGTTCTGTAAGACAAATACAGTGTTTGTGAAAAGAAAGTGCGCCCGCTGTCATTTCCAGGGTTATGCTGTGGAAAGGGTCTGTTCTTTACCAGATTACAGAGGTTCAACCATCTATTTGTTGTCAAAGATGATGCCAACCTGAAAAGCTTTGTGAACCTTAGAAGTTACGTAGAATCCTAAAACTGAAAATGGGTGAGCTATTTTTGTATTAAGATCATATGTTGCCGTTTTTTTTACTTTTACTCAGGGTAAGACTACTAAAGATGCATCTATGTGACATTAAAAGGCAATAGTTTAGTTTCTCTTTTTTCTTTTCTATGGATTAGATGTGTCCTTTAATGGGTCACTATGATTAAAAAATATGTTTACTATAAATTTGTCTTGAAACATTTGTGGGACACCCCTGTATCAACATATTCCTGCCGCAATCGGGAGCTGGCCATGAAGACGCATTTGTCTCTGACGCTGTGTTTGCGGCTGAAGGGGACAAAAAAGAGCCTGAATTTCTCAGACCTCCTGAGTTTTAACATGTTTCCACCAACATATGGTTACTGTCGGACGGTCAGCGTAAGGAAACGTGCGAAACTTGAAGCACTGGCCGATCCTTTGCAAATTAACACAAAATAAAAAGCGCCTCTGTTTAAGCTCTTCCACAAGTATCTTAACTGAAGCGGTGCTCTATAAAGTTCAGTCTCCGCAGCTACGCAGAAGGTTTTCACACGAGCAGCACAATTCGTCTTCGAGGGAGCGGCTGCACGCGGGCAAGTGCTTGAAGAGGAAATTGACTGAAGAAACTTTCGGCTGAGAATAGAGACAGAGTTCATCTAAAGGTGAAACTGAGGACTTGTATATGACATCTGCTTCTAACCCTTACACGACTGCAGAACTCAACTATTTATAACTTGTAACACAGTAGAAAGCCCCGCAGGCTTACGTGCACTTATATATATGCACAGCTGTAATATTAATGGTGCGGAGACATAAATCTGTTGACACATTCAAAATACGCCGGGTCATGCCTCTCTTCGGGGGGTTTAGGAAGGCAAGTGCGCACAATGTTTTTCATTATCTTAACGTTTTAAGGTAAAAACCAAGGTTAAGTTGTGAGCTAAGGAATACAAGTCCTTTCAAATCACAGAGGCATGATTCTGCTTTGTGCGTGTTTATGTGTGCGATGGGGTGGAAAGCTGGCGTGCGCCACGGGAGTTCCAAGGAAACCCGAACAAGCAGCACGCGAATGTACACAGACACACATGCTGGAGAGCTTCAACGCTAAAGTCCGAGCAAACAAACACAGTCCAGGCCGGCGTGTGTGCTTACATCCGGCCTATGTGACCTTCCATTAAAAGAAATGAGGTAAACATATTAAATCAATCCCCAAACCAGCGAGTCACCCGGTCAGGAGAGACTCTGGCACATGGTCACTCCTGAGTGTTTATGGGCTCTGAAAACCATCCACTCACCAGCCTGGTCTTTCAGATCAGTTTATCAGGAAACCTTAACCCCACTTTCTATGCAAGAATGCTGGTGCAGAGAAGCAAACAAACAGAGTTTGATCCTCCATTGAAGAAAAAGCTTTTCCCCAACACGGATGAGTGACCGGCCCCACCGACTCGGGAGTCCTCAGGTGACCTCGTATATGCTGCCTCTGCACCACAGCTTTAAATAGAAGCCCTTTTATCTCGGTGACCGATGAAAGCAACCGCGCAGATCTACACACTGACACCTTTATCGCAGAGCGGCTGCTTGATTCAGCGACCCTGTGAACACATAATGTCCTCTGGTGGACAGCTTGCAGTGCTGACAAAGAGGGGAAAATACCTGGAAATGTATTTTTTTTTTTGTTTTTTTTGTTGGAAGCAAACAAGACCAGATTCTAGCTGACACGTGTTTTTTAAAGGAACAGATCAAGTTTAAATGTCATATAAAGCTCTGAAGGTGGACAATGAGATGTTGCACTACGGCGCTTGCAGATGATCCTTTTAGTTCTGCAAAAGCTGCAACATGAAACGATCAGATAAGACCCGTTTCCTGTTAGTCTGTGAGCAGGCATACTGGTGCTGAATGACGGTACATGACTATTCGTATGCTATACTTCTCTTTTTCTAAAAAACAAAAAAAAAACCTATGTGCCTGTTTGTTAGGTTTCTATTATGCTCTAAAGCCCAATAGCTACAACCAGTTCATTTTAAATATTTATTTATTTAATTCAGTCTATTTGCCCAATTTTTCAGACTGTAGACACAGTGCGGGGATAAATAAATGACATCTAACTAATATTTATTTAAAAAAAAAATCCAAACAGAATCTTAAAATAAATACAAAAAATCAAATCTACAATACATAAATCTACAATTTGAAGGCTGAAGCATCAACTTTTCTCTCTCTCAAACCACCCTCTTAACTCGCATACTATTTTTAAAAAGAAAAATATATATTTTAACACTTACTATATGCCAGTTGTTTCCAAAATTTCCAAAAATCTAGTTGAAAGTACACAGGGGTCACAAAAGTTTGAAAATTATTCTTTTTTTTGTCAAAATCATAAAAAACATTTGATTTTTTTTCCTTTTTACTTGCTCAACAATACACTAAACACACAGTATTTTAATGTAATAAGAATAGTTGTCAGATTTCTGTAGAAAAGGGATTGTATATATGGAACATAATAAGGGAACTTGCAGGTTTGCCCAGTTGTAAAGAAAAGGTTGCAAATGATATGCTAAATATTTTGAGTTAATCATCATTTTACAGATTATTTTGTGTGATTTTTTTTTAGCAACAAAAACATGACATTGCTCCCTCTTGCTTTATTTAGCCAGGTTAAACAAATGCCCCCAGCCAAGTCTGCTTTTTAGTAAAAGTAACTAGATGTTTGTTGTCCTATTTACTAATAATTTAAATTAAAAGTAAAAACATGACTGATAAAAGATGAATATGTTTATGTTGCACCTTATATTTTGTATTTTATGAAGGCCTCGCATGAGTATCTGCATCAACTGCTTGAGTTGGCAAAACCAAATTAAGAGCATTAATGAATTGTGATCAAGGGCCACCCAAAATCGTTCAGAGGGCCACAAATGGCCCCGGGGCTGCACTTCAAACACCCCTGCTATTGACCATTAAAATAAACCAAATAGCTACATATACCTATAAGAATATGGCTCAGATTTTGTCAGTGTTTAGTTCCAAACATTTCCTTCTTCCTTATTGAAGACAATATTTCTAAGCATACAGTGCTGTGAAAATAGTCTTCACTGGCTGCACTACATAAAGTTCAAGCCACTGGTGTTAGCCCACAAAGTGCTTAATGGAACAGCTCCCATCTACTCGAATGCTCTCGCAGAGGCTGATGTCATGACTGGGTCACTGCAGTCGGCAAACGGCTATTGACTGTTTTCATGAGACATTCCACAAAGGTACAATGACTTACTGAGCGTCCATCTTCAAGAAAATCTGGAAGACCCAGCGCCAGAGAGCATTTCCTACCCTTTAACCAGCTCTGTTCTTCCCCTACGCCCTCTACTTCACTCTCTTTCTGCACTTCCCTCTATGTCTGAACTCCATTTCTAAACTGTCAACTCTGAAAGTATCTGACTATTTGTCATCGTTCTAAGTAGTTTATATTTAGTAGTTGTCATTATATCCTTATTTCTAAATCCCCTTGGATAAAAGCATCTGCCAAATGCGTAAACCATGATGTTTCTGATCAAATAAATTGTATTGTGACAAAGATAACTGGTAAATACAAAACACATTTTCCAAATGGTGATTTCATTTCTTAGGGGAAAAGGTCGTCCAAAACAACTGGTCCTATGTGGAACAGCAATTGACCTCCTTGCTGAATCATAAATGAACTGTGTTTAACCAAGTTTGTCTTTTAAGAATTTCATTACCCAAACCCAGGCATTAACCCTGCCAGATGTTTTCAATCAAGAAATCACTTATAAGCCTATTGACAAAATGAAGTAGGCTAAAACATCTCAAAAAAGCTACACATCCTGCCCCAATCTAAAGAACTTTAAGAAACGGTGAGATAAAGACATTGATATCAGTATGGAAAGGGCTACACAGCAATTTCCGAGGCTCTGGGGCCCATGGGTTTAACCTCATGGGACAGCGGTGAAGCTCCCCATGAGTGGGCTAGCCACTTATCGCAGGAGGTCACAAAAGAAACCCGACCAAATTCAATAGCCTACCGGCCTTACATGCCTCAGTTAAATGAAGCATTCCTGATCCTGCACAAAGTCAAACAATGAGTGAGAACAGTTTAGTTTGAACTGTAATCAAACACACAAATTTAAGTACATTTCAGAAAAACTTTTTTCCCCCGACAATGCTTCAAGGCAGTTGTCACATTTAAGGGTAGCCAGGTTGGTTTAAAATTATTACACTTTTTAATTGTTATTTTTATCCAATATTAAAATTTGATTGATGATCTGAAACATTTGCTCCTCAATATCACAGCTATTTTTAACCATACAATTTGATTGAATTCCTTTTTTAATGTTAGTTTCTGTAGCTCCCAGTAAAATCTCCTCCCACAACCAGGGGATAAGTGTGATAGCCTGGCAATTTCACCGTTCTGTGGGTTTAAAAATGTGACCGTGTCAAGTAGTTGGAAAACCAAGCTAATGTCTTTTTTACATGACCTGGATGAAGGTGGTTAGATAATAAATAGATGGATACATATTTAGAAATGTAGGTGCACAATAGCTTATTATTTGAATGAAATATATTTTTTTTACATCCCCCCTCGGTTACACATCCCTTTTTAAGATTTGACAGCCTGGAGATGCTCATTTTCTGCTTGGTGTCAATTTTAAAGCTCTTCTGTATTAATCAAGCTTACAGTGACAACTGGTTGTTCACAGTAGCGTATTTTCCCACCCTTTTTCTCCCTGTTACAATAAGACATTATTGTCTGAGTGAATATACCGTTTTGAGTCAATGTGTTAATTGGCAGGGAATATATGTCTGGGAGCACAACAGAAATGTGGTTTGACAGAAACAACAACAACAAGATCATCAGTTTCTACTTTTTAATAAACTCCACAGGATGAAATTTACAAAGTATAAAACCTGTCAGGACTGTTCAAGCTTCACTAGACAGCTAATCAATGCGGCTGACAACACAGTCAGCTCTTTAAACACCTTCACATGGACATAATCTCTGCATAGGATAACTTGCCAAACTCCGCCACAATAGGTTCCAGTCTTCATCTTTACCCATTTAGTGATTTCTATCATCGTAATTCCCTGTTTTCTTCCTTCATTATCCACACACAGCAATATAAAGGCTTTGTTGTTGTTTTCCATCACAATGGAACCTAAAGAGGCTGTTCTGTGAAAGATGGATGTAAACTGAGCGTTCTGGGGGGGAAAAAAAATGGACTGACTTAGAAAGACTTGAAAAATGAATGAACTTGTTATGAAATTTATTTCTATATTTTGAACTATAAACAGTTAATCTGTATGAGCTGAACCTAGAACTAGTTTTAGAGAAGGGGGAACTTCTCAACTCAATGTCATATTTGGGCAAATAGGTTATGAGGTAATGATTGCTGATTAATTAATAAGCACTCCACTGATGTTAAGTTACGAATGAAACGTGTCATCTAATGATCAGGTAAAGATAAAAGAATTGTTTAATACATTATTAACAAATTTGCATAATTTTTCACTTGAATGAACAGATCTACTCATGTAGGAATATGGCACTAAAGCAGCTACAATGCCAAGCTAAAATGTTTCAGTATGATGTTTAGACCTAAGAGCATTACAAAATAGTCATATCTGAACTGAGAAAAGGTTCTCTTTACAACAATCATTATAGCGAGATAATTATTAATGTATTCGGTTTGGTTAATTCTTCTCAACCATAAAAATGCAGTAAATGGCATAATTTCTCAGAAAAGAATTAACAAAGATGTTGCAACTAGTGTATGGTCATGGTTCAATTTAATTAATTTCAGTTTATTGACATAGTGCCAGTTCACGATGTGTCATCTCAAGGCATTTTTCAAAGTCAATTCAATCGAATCATACAGATTGGTTTAAAGGTTTTCCATCTAAGGAAACCCGACAGATTGCCTCGAGTCATTGACTTGCTGCATTCACTCCTCTTGGATGAGCATGTAGTAACAGTGGAAAGTTGCTTGCATTTGTGTTGTTGACGTAGCAACATAGATGGGGGTTACTTTTCTTCAACAATAATGAAAAATAAGGAAAGAGTATGTTGATATTGCATTTGTTTAGGTAAAAAGAAACCTCCCTCTTTGAATCGCCACCTTTAGGTGGTGGAGGGTTGGCGTACCCCGTGTCCCTTAGGGCTATACTGTCCAGATCATAAGCTCCTGGTAGGGTCTCCTATGGTAAATTGGCCTCAGTTGAGGGGTCAGACTAAGAGTGATTCAGTGTTTCCGATAACATGCCTGACAACATTAATAGAACCTCCCTGGGATTAGGGAGACAAGTGCCTGATAGTCGAGTTTTGGCTCCTAGGGCTCGGCCAGGCTCGGCCCAATGAAGCCACAAGAAGACCATCGGGATTGGGTGTAATACAAGCAGAGTTGCAAGCGAGGATGGGGAACTTGCCATGCTAATCTCTGGTGGCATGGACCGTCTTTAGTGACGTGGAATGTCACCTCAGTGATGGGTAAGGAGCCAGAGCTGTTTTGTGAAGTTGAGCGGCATCTGCCAGAAGTAGTTGGACTCACTTCTAAACACAGCTTGGGCTCTGGAATGCAGCTCCTGGAGATGGTCTGGACTCTCTCCTACTCTGTAGTTGCTCAGGGTGACAGACATCGGGTCAGAGTGGGGATACTCACAAGCCCCATGCTGAGCACCTCAATTTTGGAGTATTCCCCTGGGAGAGAGGGGTGCCTTCTTGCAACTTCAAGTTGCAGGAGTGTAATGATTCCTCCCTGTTCCTGCCTGAGAAGCTGCTATATGCAGTATCATAATGTCATCTTGTGCCGCACCGGCAATTAGAGGCGAGTGGTGTGACACCACTGCAGCTCTGATTACTGAGCTGTCACACCTGTGAGGAGGCACTATATATTCCTGGCTCTCCCAGTGTGTAACTGCCAGATCCTTGAAAGCCTTTTTGTGAGTAGACCATCCAGCATTCCTTGTTCTTATCTCCTGTTACTGATCTGTCTTGTTCCTGTTTTGCCCCTGGCTGCCTTGCCCCTGTTGGGCTTCAGATGTCTGGACACTGACCTCCTGCCTTGCCTATCGACCAAGTCTGTCTGCCTCTGCCCGTTTCTGGATCCTCCTGCCTGCCGTGTATGAACCAAGCCTGGACCTGGGACCTGGGACCTGGGACCTGTCTCCTGTCTCTGCCCCGCGTGGTTACCTCTGCACGGTGCATGTGCCTCCTGTTACCGATTCTCTCACCTGGATCCTGGATTTCCCTATTGCCTAACCCTCCTGGAAACTTCTGCTCAGTGGACTCTGTCCCTGTTTATGACCCCTGAACTGACGGGTTCCCTGCTAGATCTTGCCCTGCCTAGCGTTAACAAGATTCGGGTCAGTCACCTAGTGATCCAAATCCTCCAGACGGAGCCGTCAGGATCAATCCCCAGAACTACTGCAACCTCCCGGCATCTGAGAAGGTTAATGGTGTTTATTCAGTGTTCCGTCACCCTCACTGAGCTATTCCTGGTTATCCTTAAGTTATCACTAAGTTATCCCCCAGTAATGTTATTCTCCCCTCTGCAGTGATCCTGATACAAGTTCCTGTTGCTTCCAGTTCCAGCAACACAAGTTTATTGAAAAAAGAAACTCTTTAAAATGCCCACTTTTTGTGTTGGTTGAATTATCGGGTCTCCAGATTCTGAGGGTTTATTACAAGGTTCTAACTGTTGTCTGTGCTTATGCACCAAACAGTAGTTGAGATTACCCAGCCTTCTTGGAGTCTGTGGATGGTGTCCTGGAACTGGTGCCATCTGGGGAGTCAGTGGTGGTCCTTGGGGACTTCAATGCTCATGTGGCCAATGACGGTGTTACCTGGAGGGGTGTGATAGGGAGGAATGGACCCCTCATCTGAACCTGAACGGTGCTTCATTGTTGGATTTTTGTTCAAGGCATGGAGTGTCGATAACAAACATGTTTGAGAACAAGGTGGGCCGTAGTGTACTTGGTACCAGGCCACCTTGGGTCAAAGGTTGATGATTGATTTTGTAATTGTATCATCAGATCTGTGGTGCTATGTTTTTGGACACTTGGTTGTAGAAGGACAGAACTGTCAACTGATCACCACCTGGTAATGAGTTGGATCTGGTCTTAAGGGAGGCTGCAATGAGTGTTGAGGGTGTGTGGGGAGTTCTGGCTAAGAAACCAGTCCAAGATCTTCAGTTAACACCTCTAGCAGAATTTCTCTCATCTCCCGTTTGAGGAGTACACAGAGTTGGACTGGATCATGTTCAGGACCTTCATTGCAGATGTGGCTGCCACTGCATGAAAAGTGAGATTTTCGTCCCCGTAAACTACCGCAGATCTCCCTCATTTTCGGCAGTTAACGACAATTTTCAACCCGCGCTTGTCGCCGTTTTCAGTGCCACAAATTGTCGGAACCGGACTCTGACGTATGTGGAGAGCGATCAGCTGTACTAATGGCCCTAATTAGCATATGAATGCAGCGAACCCGTGCGGCTGGCCAGGTCTGGCTTGAATAACCTACTCAGTATTGGCTGAAACCACTATTTTTAAATAAGTAAAATCGCTCCTGATTGGCAGCAAAACCACACGTGGCCAAGCCAGGCTTGAATGTTCTTACTGAGTATTGGATGGAACCACTTCTTTCAAACAAGTAAAATCACTCCTGATTGGTTGGCAGATCCCCAATAACTTATTTACATATTTATATATATTTATTATATATATATTTATTTATTTATTCATTCATATTATGCTGTATATTCATGTTATCCTATGTAGGCTACTACACTATTATTAGGCTACCATCAAGGACATGAATGAATTTATACAGGAAATGAACATTTGCCAGGAAGATGTTTATGCAAAGAAAGAGCTTTATTAAAACAAACAACTATATACAACGCGAGGATCCAAAAATTACAACCCCGTGAACTGTCCGTTTGCCTCCTCGGGGTTGTAGGTAACTGCTGGCGGCGTTCTTTCTGAGGCAGGTCCGATGTGCAGACGCCTACTGTGCGTGGCTCTGTACTTCGGCGTCGCCTCTAACCGGGACTGCAGCTTCACACAGAGTTCAGAGAGACCCGGTGTTGTGCGCAATTCTGTTCCCCCGTGAAAATCTGTTTCCCCCGTGTCGGGAATGCGCTTTGCAGCAGGTTTTCCCGGCGCTTCTAATTGATTTCTCGGTAAAACAAATCATATAATCATGTCAAGGTTGTAACAGTCAGTTTAATCGGCAGTTGTTTACAAAATTGTAGAATACAAATAAACAAACTATGTCTTCTTACGCTGTATTGTTATAAATGGCAAGATAAACGGTCTTTTTCCAACTTTTGTCACTTTAACCTGACAAATAAAAGTAAGCCATAAAACACTATTCCAGCACCTACTGTGTATTTATGATTTTACATTGCTGAAAGAGGAGGATGGGATGGCTGATAGCAGGACACAAACATTATGGCTGTTTCTCAATTCACGAGAATGCGAGCGCGTTCTCGTGAATGCGGTACCGCGCACGTGACGTCACGGCCTTAAGAGTAACGCCCCTTTTGCCGCACCGGTAGGGCAAACAGTCGTAGAACGCACATACAAACCAGCCATTACAAGCGCAACAGAACCAGCGATATGACCGACTTTGCAGCCATTAAACTTACCCAAGACGATGTCCCAGGCGCACGGTTTACTGGTCGCACTGTGGAAGAACACACCAACCTTCAGCTGAAACGGTGGCTTGAGTGTCGAGGGCTCAAAAAAACCGGAAGACGGGCCGAGTTGATTCAACGGTAAGCTTTGTTTTTTTCCCTGCTCGGCGTTCATGCCTTTGTTATGATTTCCACCGTGCTCCGTTCACGTCGGCCTTTTTTGTTTGTTTGCAATCAACGTCCAGGAATCTGTATATCTTGCCAATAGGTAGCTACAAAACGACTGTTCACATCTCAGAATCTTTCGCTTAAGAGATTCAGGGCGTTTGTTTTTTAGTAAACTATCCCGGTAGCAGGGTACCATGTTAGCGCCTGCTAACATGCTAGCCTATATGCTATCATCACCCTTTCCACCGACAAAATGCTTGCTACATATGTAGGTGAATTTGGTAACTTTTTCCGGGTTGAAATGTTGTGTAGGCCGCCCGCACAAGTGTATCCAACGCACACATTTCTCCTTGGCACTCTTGAGTTTCGGGAAATTAATGAAGAAAACATCCTTCATATGCGGCCGATCAGCGTACCTCGAGTCGCTGTTGCACGTCCCATAGCAACAATGTTTATAAACCATGGTCTTAGATGTTGGAAAAAGCAGTCGTTTACCGAGTAAAACCTAGGCTAACGCACGTCTCTTCCACACCAAAACAGCGGCGCGTTTGGGAGTTTGCCCTACTGCGTACCACGTGATGTGACGTCATCGTGACGTTGTGTTTCTAAAAATAGCTCGCGCGCGGTACCGCATTGAGAAACAGCCTAAGACTTCCTGAAAACACAAGAGTGTAGACTTCCCAGTACATCCCTTTGTAATATAAAATATGACAGTTTACTGGATTAAGGAAATTTCTAGTATACTACATCCTATCACACATAATTTTTGAGAATTTAGAAACATTTGCTCTTTATTTCCCAAAGTTTTCGGGAGATGTCTGAAAGACCGTTTATTTTTATTTTACAATTTTGTAAACAGCTGCCGATTAAACTGAATGTTACAACCTTGACATGATTATAGGATTTGTTTTACCGAGAAATCAACTAGAAGCGCCGGGAAAACGGCTGCAAAGTGCGCTCCCGACACGGGGGAAACAGAATGCGGTACCGCGCGCGAGCTATTTTTAGAAACACAACGTCACGATGACATCACATCACGTGGTACGCAGTAGGGCAAACTCCCAAACGCGCCGCTGTTTTGGTGTGGAAGAGACGTGCGTTAGCCTAGGTTTTACTCGGTAAACGACTGCTTTTTCCAACATCTAAGACCATGGTTTATAAACATTGTTGCTATGGGACGTGCAACAGCGACTCGAGGTACGCTGATCGGCCGCATATGAAGGATGTTTTCTTCATTAATTTCCCGAAACTCAAGAGTGCCAAGGAGAAGTGTGTGCGTTGGGTACACTTGTGCGGGCGGCCTACACAACATTTCAACCCGGAAAAAGTTACCAAATTCACCTACATATGTAGCAAGCATTTTGTCGGTGGAAAGGGTGATGATAGCATATAGGCTAGCATGTTAGCAGGCGCTAACATGGTACCCTGCTACCGGGATCGCTTACTCAAAAACAAACGCCCTGAATCTCTTAAGCGAAAGATTCTGAGATGTGAACAATCGTTTTGTAGCTACCTATTGGCAAGATATACAGATTCCTGGACGTTGATTGCAAACAAACAAAAAAGGCCGACGTGAACGGAGCACGGTGGAAATCATAACAAAGGCATGAACGCCGAGCAGGGAAAAAAACAAAGCTTACCGTTGAATCAACTCGGCCCGTCTTCCGGTTTTTTTGAGCCCTCGACACTCAAGCCACCGTTTCAGCTGAAGGTTGGTGTGCTCTTCCACAGTGCGACCAGTAAACCGTGCGCCTGGGACATCGTCTTGGGTAAGTTTAATGGCTGCAAAGTCGGTCATATCGCTGGTTCTGTTGCGCTTGTAATGGCTGGTTTGTATGTGCGTTCTACGACTGTTTGCCCTACCGGTGCGGCAAAAGGGGCGTTACTCTTAAGGCCGTGACGTCACGTGCGCGGTACCGCATTGCGCACAACACCGGCCTACGAAATGGCGGCGGCCGTCCAATCCATCCAGACCACGCCAACAACGCCATCTTCTTCGCCAGGCTGGAAAATAATTAAATGAAAGTGGTATGAATAAAAATCAAACGCAAGTCACAATAACATTAAACAAGGAAGGAGAAGCAGTAAAAACAAGTCACTTACAGATAATGTCGTCTTTATCAACATCGTGTCAATCTGGAATTGCAGACATGGCTCCGAGCAAATAGGAGGTCACCGCCTCGCTCCGGTTCATAGCGCCTGCAATTTGTCTCCGAGTTGTGAAGACGGCATACTGCTTCCTGTAAATGAAAATACACTTTAATAAAGCTTGTTCTTTTGCAAGGCTACTAGGCTAATCTTAGATTTGGTTGTAGGCTAGGCTACTTTTAGCTTAGCTAGCAGTCACCGAACATATTCTTACCAAAGCTTGGGATTCTGCACCCGTCTTCTCTTCTTGGAGTTAGTCTCTCCCGCACAGTTGTTCGACTGCAGAGCCGCCAACTTGTCCTCTATGGACAGCAACCTGGAGTTTACCGAATTCTGCAGTTAAGTGAACCACTCATTCATATCTGCACTATTAGCTGACGAGACGGTCCACTTCTTCTTCTTCTTCTTCTTTCGGTTTTTATGGCGGTTGGCAACTAACTTTAATGGTGCATTACCGCCACCAACTGGACTGGAGTGTGGTACTGGAGTCTAACCTTCCCTAATAGGTTGCAAACAAATAAAACAAACACACAAACAAACATAACGAAACAAACCAATCAAAACAAAACAAACAAAAAGATCATACTAAATTATTTTTATTAGTCCTGTATTCCTCAGGAAGCCAATTACGTAGTTTACACTCATTTCCCCTGTGTTTTTTTTGCAGAATTTCTTCTAAGTTTAGCCTCATCTCTTCTCCTTGTAATTGTAAGACTAGTCTTTGTCTTTCTTCCTGATATTTATTACAGTGTACAATAACATGCTCTATAGTCTCTGGACTACCACAGAATTCAGTTGCCATCAGCATGCTTCTTCATTATTAACAAAGTTTTATTTAGACGTGTGTGTCCATACCTCATTCTAGAAAATACATCCTCCTCCTCCTTGCTTCTGTTTGTATTTCTGCTCTTTCCCACTTTATTCTGAATGTTATAGAACTGTCTTCCAGTCTGCCCACCGTCCCATAATGTTTGCCATTTACCCTTAACTATGTTTTTGACCATACTTTTAATTTCTTCTTTGCTGTAGTGCACTTCAACATCTATATTAGAATGTCTAGCTGCTTGCTTAGCACTTTTATCTGCTAACTCGTTTCCTATTACTCCTATATGAGCTGGTACAATACCAGAGTTATATTAATTCCTGACTTTATTATATTATTTGCAGCTTGCAGTATATCATACACAATGTCTTGCCTTGATTTTGACTGAAATGTTTTAATACTGATTAAAGCTGAGCTGGAATCTGAAGCAATTACTGCCTTCCTTGGCCTATTGACCTCCACCCAAAGCAAAGCTAGCCACACAGCAATCAATTCCGCTGTGTAAACTGCTAAATCATCACTCATTCTTTTTCCAACTTTAATGTTTAATTTTGGAATGACATAAGCAACACCCATTCTTTTATCAGTTAGTTTAGATGCATCTGTATATATAGTTAAATCCTCACTATACCTCTCCATTAAAGTGGGACTTATTTTTAGTTCATTAAACCCCATTTCATTTACTTTAACCTGAATGACCCAACCAAAACTTCTGACTTGAACATTTCCACGCTCTTGGCATTTCTTCAGTACCGACTGACTCATATGAGACAGTCCGCTGATAGCAATCAGCAGTTTCTTCTCGTCAGTCTGCGGACTGGCTGAAAGTTGTAGATCGCGTCCAAGAGGAGTTGAAGAGGAGTTGAATGCGAGACATGGGTAAACTCCCCCTGCAACCCTGATTTGCATTTGTATAGCTCACAGCATTTTCATTTACATGTTAAAGCCTCCCCTAGAATTAGGAGGAGGGGGGGTCATGGGGGGACCACGCCAAGCAAGGCCCACGTCAATTTCTGACAATTCACGGCGGTTTTCGGTGTTGCCTGCAAATTACCGTGAACAGCCGTTAACCTGAACTTCCACGACAATCTACAGTGCCGCATAGTGACGAAAATCACACTTTTCATGCAGTGTGCAAGGTGCTGTGGCTTGAAGTTTATCAGTGTCTGTCAAGGTGTCACATAGAAGACCTGCAGGTGGATACCAGGGATAATGGAAGCAATTAAACTGAGGAAGGAGGCCTTTAAGGTTTGGTCATCCATGGGGACTGCTGAAGGTTTAATTTTTTTAAAGAAAGGAGAGCAGAGAAAGTTTTCCAATTATTGAGGGACCATACTTCCTCCATGGTCAAAGCTTACATTCTCCCTTATCCACATGTTTGGCACAAAGTCAAGCCTTTTCCCAGTGTATGTTTGACTCTGACAGGACTTTCCCTTGTCACCAATCCTGTTTGTAGTGTTCACGGGTGGGTGGACAAAATCTCAAGACGTCAGTTTAAGTATGTTGGTATCTTGTTCAGGGGTAATGGTAGGATGGAACAAGAGATGGACAGACGGATTGGGGTAACTTCTGCAGTACTGCAGGCTCGGCTTTTTTCTGTTGTGGTGAAGAAAGAGCTGAGCCAAAAAGCAAAGCTCTCCATTTACAGGTCTGCCTACATTGTAAACCCTCACCTTTGATTATGAGCATAGATCATGACTAAAAGACAGAGATTCCAGATACAAGCAGCCGAAACAAGCTTCCTCTCTAAGGCTCAGTCTAAGAGACAAGATGTGGAGCTCTGTTATATAGAAAAGAGCTCAAAGTAGAGCCACTGCTTCTCCACATTGAAAGGTTTCAGTTGATGTGGTTTGGGCATCTTATCGGGATGCTCCATGGGCACCTCTCTTTAAAGGCTTTGCAGGCAAGTCTAACTGGAAGGAGACCCCAGAGAAAATCCAGAACTTGGAGGAGGGGCATATATCTTGTATGGCTTGGGAACACATTGGGATCTTCCAGAATAAACTGGAGAGAGGGATGTCTGGGTTACTCTGTTGTCCCCAGGGCCCAATCTTGGATGAGTAGCAGACAATGGTTGGATGGATGGATGGATGGTTGGATGGATGAAAAATGAAATTGAAAAATAAACTAATGACTTTCTGAATGAGTACCCAATCTATGGTTGTGAGATTTTAACTTTTTGTGACTTTGTGAATGGAGTGCCAGAGTCTAAGGGTAGGTGCCATGCCATTTGAGTATAATGAGACACTATGATTCAATCTTTGCATGTGGGTAGAAAAGAAAAGCTTTTTCGACAGAGTTCCAGCTTGTCCAGTTACTTCACAACCACACATGACAAAAGGAAGCAGCAGCATTTTGACAAATACTGAACAATGATTAAATAATTGCTCTCTTTGGGTATGTTGATACGTTTTGTGTAATTTTTTATGAAAAGAAAAAACACAACGCTCTGCTTTGTGGGCATAGTTTTAGACAGAGGTGCAGAGCCTTTCGCCTTGAAAAGGTGGCAGTGCTCCTGCAGCTCTGATAGCCTCGTGTTTTAAACCAAACCATTTATTTTTGGAGGTTCAAAATGAGACACAGACATCTTTTCCTATGATCTATTTACAGGCAATAAGCGCAGTTTGGTTCAAAACCATCTTTCTCAAATTAATAAACTGTTATCTCTCTGAAGATTGACAATTTTTACAGTTGATTCACAACTGAAGCCCATGGGAAATTTGATTAGACTCAAAGATGATGTTCAAAAACAATTTTGTAAATACTCTCTTTTGTAAATAACTTACTAAATTATTTACTGGTTACAATAGTAAAATTATCCTTAATATTCCAGGATAATTGATCATCATACATCATTTGTTAGGTCTAATTAGAAAATATCGATCTCACTGCAAACTATTTATATGCCACCGTGCCAGTTTTGAACAGGAAGCTGCATCTTTTTCCCAGAGTGAGTATAAGATCACTGTTTGGAGGATTACTTTATTTCGATGCTGGATTTTTATTTTTCTGAAAATTAAAACATTCTGGCGGCAGAAATAAATATACTTTAAGTTTATAAATGACCAAAGGCATAGGACCCTTTTATCAAATAATTACTTCATTATTGCTGTTGCAATGACCCGGATAACTGAGAATTTGCGCAGGCATGCTTAATCATTATTATTGGCAATCGAGTCCTCAGGAAGCATATTTCTAAAATCATATGCAGTGTAACGTCACATGACTCATTTATTATTCAAAAGGAATCAAGTATAGATGCAAGAAAACAGTTTCAGGGATACAAAATGCATTGCATCCACTTCAATTGGGATAAAACTTTCAGAAAACATGGATGACTCCCCTGTCACTGTTGCAGTCACATTTTTGATGGTTTATTTTAACCAGGACATTTTCTGTTGATGTATTGATGTTTTGTTTGCAGCTCCAATATGCTTAAAGTCTGTATTTTGTTCATGTTTTCAAGTTATTCTAGCATTCGTTTATCTAGCTCAGTGTGAATATTCTATGGCTTGAGGAGTCCATATTGTTGTTCTGGGGATTTTCAGACAGTCAAGGACAGTAATTCTTAGAGACAAAAATATTTTTTCTTGGTACTTGAAGGCTTTTTCATTAAGATGATTTGGCATCTAAGCACCTATTGCATTCATTCATCCATATTTTTTCCAAAGTCTTTTGGAAATTTTGTAACATTTTTGGAATTAATCCTTTGAAATACACCTCTTGTCAAAAGTTTGGACACATTCTTATTTAATGGTTTGTCTTTATTTTTACTACTACCTGTGGGAATTTTGTGAAGATTGTAGGAAAACTTTTTCAGGTGACGAACCTCCTGAAGCTCTTCAAGAGAACGGCAAGTGTGTGCAAAGCAGTCATCAAAACAAAGGGGCTATTTAGAAGAATGTAAAATATAAAAGATAGTCAGAATTTTTTATTTGCTACATAGTTCTATATACTTTTGCTTCATACGTTTTATGTCTTCAACATGTATCAACAATGTGGAACGTAATAACAATAAGAAAAATCCATTGAATGACTAAATTGTTTCTAAACATTTGACTCTTAGTGTGCACGTTTCTGTATTACATTAGCTCCATAATGAAGATTTTATGTTTTCATGGACATTTTTAATTGTCTTACTTTTTGGTTGAAACAATATCTAAATTGTGGACTGCATGTATAGTCTGAAAATCTGTTTTTGCAAATGTTTGAATTGAGTTTTAGATAAATTTTTTATGCTGGATTTTAGGGGAAGACAAGGATAGATAAAACTGTGCCAGAGTCAGGGGTTCAAACTCATCGCTAATCATCTGTACAGAAATGTTGCTACCACATTAAAAGTTCAGGAACACACAAGTGTTTTGGTTCACACTGGAAACTATGATTAATACAAAATCATGGACTTTTTCCTTTTACAAATTCAACTCTGTTCATGATGACATCCAAGAGGACTCTTCAGCTCAGCATCATCTGTGTTATGAGCACTACTCTGTGAGGACAGTGAGGATTGTAAGCAGTAATGTGCGTCAGTTCTAGATTAGAAATCACGCCTAATATTTCCACTTTTTATTTAATTTATTTTTTACAAATTCAACTCCCTTCCCCATGCTATACAGAAGATGTGTAATAGAGAGTACACAATGTTCCCGGGTGTTGTTTTTATCTGCCAGTGACTGTGCATATATCTACATATATGTCTTAATTAGGGCTGGGCAACGATTAAAATCTTTAATCGTGATTAATCGCATAATTTGCCTGATTAATCATGATTAATCGTATTGTATGCGCAAAATCCAAAAATGATTTCAAAAGTAGTGTAAAGAGCACTTTTATTTTAATGTTCTGCTGCCATATGAACAAAAGTGTTGTAACATTTGTAGCACTTATCAGTAACACATATTTAGTGTAAAGCTCAACTTAAACATGTAAAACAAAAAATAGCAATAATAATAAATTAAAGCTTATTGCCACTGACAGGAAATTCTCTTTATGGGGAAAAAATCTACCAAAAACAGGCAATTTCTGAGGTAACAGCAGGGAGCAGCATTACCATTTTATGTTCAATACCAAAGTGTGAAGCACAAAAAAAGGTCTACAGTAGCTATCCACTTCGCCATTACATTGGTTAGCTTCTCTGAGTCATTGAATTGTTTGGTGACGTCTACAGTGTGTTTGGCATTTAGTGATATGTTAAGCTCAAGGTGCTCCGGTGATAAGAAAGTTTAACTTGGCAGTGGTTACAACCAACTTGTTTCTGTCATATTCGTTGCTGGAAGAACTTTAAACTTAAAATGCTTGCTAACTCGATATGCTTGCATGTTTATTTGACGTTAACACGCGGTTTTTTGTTGTTGCTTTCTCGTGTGCCCCCCCGCCGGTCATCCGCACAAAACTTGTTCCGGCCGCCAACTCACCGCCTCGCCTAAGCAAATTCCTGCGGGAAACACTGCCTTCCCCATGTCAGCTTTGTTTTTTCCGCATGTCAGCTTCGTTTTTTTCCGCGCTTTCCTTTTTCCAGCCAGCACCTTTCTTCCTGTTTGAATCCGAGGCTGGGCTGACGGCGAAGTTATTGGCGCATTATCGCCACCTACTGTTCTGATTCAAACCCCTACACCGCAGCAACAGACGTTCACAAAATAAAAGCATGTGTTAATGCGCGGTAAAGTAAATATCGCCGTTAATAGTCTAATGAATTAACGCGAAATTAACGCGTTAACTTGCCCAGCCCTAGTCTTAATATACCGATATGCTGTCTTTTTAACCATTTATATCTGACATTGGAGCTGAAAACATCCATGGTGAATCACCATAAATCAAAGCTTCATCAAGCTGCATTCAATATTATTCTGTTAGTTATTTTAGTTATGTTATGTTAGTTTGTGCTTTGATCTATCTCCATGCATCCATTCATCAATCCATCCATCCATCCCCATGCATCTATTCATCCATCCCTATGGATGCATCTATTCAGCCATCCATCTGTCCATTCCCATGCACAAATCCATTTACCCAGCCAACAATCTATCCTGTAAAATATAATAATGCAATGTTTGGTTATAATGAATTCAATTCAATTCAATTTTATTTATATAGCGCCAATTCACGAAACATGTCATCTCAAGGCACTTTCCAAAATCAAATTCAATCAGATAATACAATTGGTACACCTCCACATTTATCCCCAAAATGGCTAACACAAGAAGATCACATCAGGTTGCACTTGATGAAAATGCCATTACTCAGCATTTTGAAGGAGGTTAGACTTTTCAAAACCTTTGGCATTTAGTTTGGAGTGCTTTTAACTGTTGAAGTAAGAGTGAACACCATGGTAGGATCTATTTGAGGCCTTCAGAAAGAAGATTGTAGTAAAGAATGTGGTAAGTGATTGAAAGACGTGATATATCCCATCCACTGTTTGGGAAAATGCTCTACAACTAGAGGATATTCGAAATAATAGCTAACATGCCTAGGTCTGGCCATCCAAGGAAGTTCACTCTGAAAGCAGACCGCGAGATGCTAAAAATGGTCTAAAAGAAATTCCAAATTGTCATCAGAGGACCTACAACAGGCCATTGCCACAGTTTCAATGAAAGAGCATGGCTGCAGTCAGAAATAGACGGCACAAGTTTAACTTTCATGGGAGATTGGCAAGGAGGAAACCTTTGAGCAAAATAAGAAAATAGAGCTATGATCATGCAAATTGCAAATATAGACTGGTTTCTGCTGCATTTTCCATTGGATGGTGCAACCAACGGAGAAGAAATGTGCACACCTCTGAATTTAATATGGTCTGGTTCCTGGCAAACTATGGAAAGCTGTCAGGTTTTCAGGATGCAATGCAAATGCAAAATGTATTTGTCACATGTTCAAAGAGAAGCCCTGACATCACGTTTGTGATGAGGGCGAGAAATGGATGAGGCGCTATGGTTATGACCGTGCTTCAGTGTAAAGAAAAAGAAAAAAACTCTTTCACCTGCATCCTCTAATGTCGGTAAAATCCTGATGGCGTGTCCTCCTCCACTCCAAAGCTGGAATTGATGGAGGAGGTGCAGAAACCTATAGAATATAGAAAAATAATGTAGACTGTAGCATATTCTATCCAAAACATGTAACACATATAAGAGGAGCAGGGACTGCTCTTTTAGGCAAGTGTGAAGTTTGCCACAATCACATCAAGTTTAAATGATTGGGGGCTTTAATAAAAAGCATCTATAGATTTAACATATAGTTGCATTTTACTATTTGTAGGCCTAAATTAAAACCATCTATTGTTAAATGAGCCATTTTGTCTTCTGTTTAGTAGATAAAAGCTTGTAACATAGCATATATTTGATTTGTTTTTTTCTTAAGTTATAAGATGATAACTTTGAATAAAACTCAATAGTTTGAGACAAAAAGGACCTCTTTCTATCCAAGCCCAACACTGACATGCATGGATAGAAACCGGAGGACACAGGCACTGATTGAAGCAGTGGAGGTTTTGAAAGCGACGTGTGATTTGAGCTGCATGTAACTTAGTTTTTCCAGGCATCTCAGCTGCATTATCTGTCAGATTTCTGTGTGTTTTGTGTGGCTGAGGGGCCTGGGGAACATCTTGATCTTGGAAGGCGTTTTAAAGTGAATGTGGTAATGATTTTAATATGCAAAAGACACATGAAGCGTTCTCAGATGAGGCAAAGTGTTATTTTACAGCGGAAACACAAAGAGGTTCTTGCTCTTTGGGAGAGAGAGTTTCACGTTTCAGTCTGTTTCTGCAGCTGTGCACTCTGATTCTGTTTTTGTTCTCCCTGTTCGACAAAGTTTACGGCCACAAGTGGGAGGGCAGACATTATTGTGGCTCAGGGCTATTTCTCAACATTTGCATTAAGCCCTTCTGTTCCAGGAACTCTAGTTTATTGATCGTTTAAACCTGATGACAAATCTTCCAAAGGAAAGGAGCAAAAAATGTGGAAATATGTGGACTATCTTTCTGCCTTTAATCAGAATTTTCTTTGTCAAAATATGGCTTAGAGATTTTAATTGACTTCACAAATGTTGGAATGCTTATAGAATAAGGTGTTAAGGGGAGCAGGGAACATTTTCACTGGCAAACATCAGTATCTTACCACCGTTTATTGTTGCTAAAAGATGGTTGTTTCCTGTAAAATATTAAATGTTTTCATTGCAGGCTTGCCACACCAGGAAATTGAGTTTTGCAATGCAATAATACTTTATTAATCCCAAAGGGAAATTTAATAGGTATTCCAGGTATTACAACAATGTCTACAACCTACGATGAAGGGCATCATCCAAAAGGGTGATTTACTAAAGTAGCAATACCTTGAACTTTGTATACTTTCTTGGGATGTTTAGTGACAGACCAACACAAAGTGTCGCCTAGTTGTGAAGTGGAAGTAAAATGATGCGTGATAAAAAAAAGAAAATTGTTTACTTTTCATAAAAATCTAAAATGTGGGTTGCATGTTTATTTAGCCTAAATTGAGTTCAGACAGATCAGGGATAAATTTGTAGAGCAGGGTTAGGTTAAACAATAAGCAGGCTTTGAATGTCTCATAGAGGACTGTTCAATCACACATGTGACAACAGAAGGAGTATGAAACACCTTCTGTTGTAAAAAGACACGGCCGCCCACCTAAACCCGACAGACTGCGCAAGGAGAGCATCAATCCCAAGGTAACTCCGGAGGAGTTGCAGAGATCTGCGACTTTGATTCGAAGAATCTGCTGATGGAAGAGTCGTCATCTGCCTCTGAAAGAGCGGCAAGAAACAAACCAGGGTGGAAAGACAAAAACATTTGCAGTTTGTCATAAGCCATCTAGGGGATACAGAAAACACAGCTACTTTCACAAAACACTTCAAGGTGGGATTAAGTAGCAACTTTCCTGTCTATGTGTTTTGTTGGAGAACCCATGCGGCAAGGAGGACAGAATCAGACCGACGTTCCCCCTCTGACTATCCAAGCAAGGTGCTAAACAACCACGCATCGGCTGACCTGTGTATGGACGAGCCAGCGTCAGAGGTCCAGGGAGAGGTATAGTAATGGGATACGCTTTGAGCGACCAGTCCGCAGCCGGATTTATGATTTTAAACTAGAATCAGACGTCCTTTCCGACAAGAAGATTAAGGAGGAGAGATATACAATTTAAATTCGAAGCATATCCTTAGCTGACAACATGATACAACACTGAGGCTGTCCGCCATTGTTGTTTGGAAAAGAGCTGTACGGAGAGATTTATGACAGAGATGTAATGCATAGTGCTGACGTTGATGCCACACGACACCTCCTGTCATCTCGCCACGGCAGCTTTATCATATGTGACTGCTCTGGGAGCCATGGACATATCCGCTTATGAGTTATGAATGGTCAGGGGGAGCTCAGAGATGGCTTACCTTCTTGGGTTTATCACAGAAATGGATCTCCAGAGTGAAACATGGTGGTGTCAGCATCATGGTGTGGGGAGGGGGATTTTGGATGAACAGCTGTTTAAAGGTTGAAGACGGCCTTCATACAGGGCTGGAGCTTCGCCTCACAATAACCCAGAACGTACAGCCAGAGTTGCACAGACTGGACTTGCAGTAAGGAGGGATTATATAAAGCACCGACTCAGAAGGGCTACTGCTCATCAGACCGTTCAGAGTTACAAAATCTAAAACTATGTACTCGCTCCCTCCCACTTCACACCTATGCACTACTTCTAAATGTTTCATTACATACAATTCCAACGAAGTACGTTTAAGTTTTTGGTTGCAAAGTCCTCAGTAGGAAACATTCGGGGGTTAAACTCTCAACTTTGCTTTAAAAGGTGAATTTTTATAGCGACGTATCCATCAGAAGAACATTTCCTTCGTGGAGAAGTTTTTCCCAGTTTGATGCACCATTTTGGATAAAAATTAATGCATATTGAATTGACCCGACCCCGGATAAGCCGAAGAAAATGGATGGATGGATGGATTAATGCATATTCTTCCACTTCACTACCCTCCACACTCTTTTGTTTCCCTTATTTTTTCCCCCAAATCCAGACCTCTCAATCCACATTCTCTTTTCTCTGTTTTGATCTTTTCTCCCATTCTTATATATTTTTTTTGTCCTTATTTTTCGTGCACTTCCCGTTTTCTCCTCCTCATCTCTTCCTCCCTCTTTTATGTTACACTTTTACCCCCCTGTACCACCTCACGCTCTCTCTCTCACCCTCCCTCTTTCTGCCTCTCTATCTCAGTGAAAAGCAGGTCCGTTACACAATTGCATCGAAGCTATTGAGGTCTTGGGTGCACAAAGGCTGTATTCAAACCTCTGTGCTATTTTTTCAGGAACCAGGCTCGGCACAGAATCGCACTTACCATCTGCTGCAGCGTGTGAGACTGCGATTGTGTGCGTTTATATCATACGGCCTCTCTCACCTGCGTGCGGACTCAAATCAGCAGCAAACAGAAGAAGGTAAAGAGTTGAAGCTCTAACGAAATCCTGATAGAATTGTTTGCAAAAATCGACACAGGGGCGAAAGTGAGTCGCGGGAGCTCCCTGAGGCCATGCACACGCAGTGATAGGAAACCGAGACCCATTTATATCGTGTTTGGACAACTCCAGTGAGAGCTGGTCAAACACACTTTTTATACTTAAACATTAAATATAAAACCTCTACACACAGACACACACACACAGACACACACAGACAGCCACGTGGATCTATTTGGGTCAGAGCTGAAATGAAAGCGTTGTCGCAGGAACAGATAGTTACACCAACACAGATTTTCTCTCAGCTCGGGCATATATTTATTTATATACGTGCACGTGTGTGTCTATAAGTGTATCCGAGAATGCACGAGCCGAGTGCGTTCCTGCTCCTGTCAGCTCCACTTGTCTCGTCGGGCCACGTTTGGACAAGTGCGTCTGCGCTTCCTTCCTTTCGTGCTGTCATGTTTATTCTCGGCTGTATACCTTTATGTTTCCGTGTCGCATTAACCTATATTAACACGGTACAGAAACCACCTGACTCCCGCGCATCAAAGGCCCCCCGGCGGCTGTTTGAGTCTGTCACATCTAACTAGACTAATGTGGTTACCTTTACATTCCCTGCGCGTCGCAGGGTCGCCAGGGCAGGATGCAAACTCCCTTGTGTAATGCTGAGAGGCTGAGGAGGGATTGTTGCAGCGTCGCCGGCAATCAGAAGCAGATCCGTGTGCAGATGTGGGGAGCTGCGATGAGGTTATATAATGTTCTTAGTGTTCCAACTTCAGCTGGGCAGCAGATGGGTGCGGTACAACAGACCAGGACAAACACACACTAGTTAGGCGCTTTAAAAAGGACAATGTGTCAGCTTTTACTGCTTTATGTAACAAAGTCTAAATAAAAAGAGGTCTGTTTAAAATCAAGCCTAACTCAATAATGGTGTCTTCGAACCCTGAGAACTAAACTCCAGCTTGGTTACATAGGCAAGAGAGCGTCTGTAAACATACATTTTTAGGTCCTACCGCGATTCTTAATTGGGCTTTGACTAGGCCATTCTAGGTTAAGAGTCTGTCCTGCCGAAAGGTGAGCCTCCATCCTAGTTGGGGGACTGTGGCTTGATGGGTTGAATAGTCATCTTGCAATTGGAAGGTTGTGGTTCAATTCCAGCTTCCCCTTGTCAGATGTTGATGTGCCCTTGGTCAAGACACTTAACCCCAAGTTGCCTAACGAGCTGTGTATCGGTGTATGACTGTGTGTGATTGGGTGGATGTTGCTCTAGTGTATAGCTAAAAAAGCATTTTTTTAATATAAAGGCTCTTACAGCCTTACGGCATGATCCTGCCACCTCCATGTTTCACTTAGGACATGGTGTGTTCTTCAGTATAAGGTTTCCACTAGTGTTGCACCGATACCGATACCAGTATCGGACGGGGCCCCGATCCAGCACTAAAATGGTGGTATCGGTATCGGCGAGTACCAACAAATAGGGCACCGATACCATTTTGATGTTTGTATGTCACTTGAACGCAGCCTTCTCTCTCCCGACTAGTATTATGCATGTTATACAAGTTCATGAAAGTTGCACTATTTTGGTATTTGAGAGCCAAAACTCAGGGTTTAAAAGAGATTATTCAAATATTAATGTAATTTTACTGTCTTACTGTTGCACTACTATCATACATGTTATAATTTCATGAATGTTGCAGTATTTTGGCCTTTGAGAGCCAAAAGTTTATTCAACTCTTGTCACCCATTCCAGGTAGGCAATAAAAAGTTCTACTACCCTGAGTAGTATGCAGTTCATATATACACACAGACACATCAATTTCAAACAGATGGTATCGGTATGGTATCGGTATCGGCCAGTACTTCACAGCCAGGTATCGGGTATCGGTATCGGGGCCAAAAAATGGCATCGGCACAACACTAGTTTCCACCAAATTAATTTTGGTTTCATCGGACCAGAATATCTAGTTGCATGGGGTTCATGTGTCCATGACATGGTTTGTGGCAAACTGATCTTTTGGTAGTGACTTCCTTCCTGTATCTCCTTCGTAGTCAATGGGTTATTTCTACCTGTCAATGGAATCTGCGAACGATCCTCAGTGACGTGGGGCTGACTTCTGCAGCTGCGCGTCTCGTGCAGTATGATTAGACAGAGCCAAAACAAACTTTTTTTGTGTTCTCGCCATCTTGACTACAAGAAAAAAACAACTCTCTGTTCACGTGGAGTATGTAACAAGGTTAACTTGTTAATGCACTTAAAGCCACAGTTTGTAATCCTGTTCAGACAATTTTTTGTTATACTGGGTAAAATCTTCCTTCCATCCTGAAAGTAGTTAATATATTATGTATTCAGAAAAAGGAGGTGAAAAAAATCGTTCTGGGAGCTGCCGGCCTGTAAAAACTAGTTTTGTTCCTGCTCTCACTCATCGATGTTATATACTCACCCCCCTCTGTCCCTCAAGTTCCGGGGGAATTGCCTTATCTATAGGTTGTCCCACATGAAAATCTTTCCTTCCTAGTTTCTGCTTGCTGGCTGCGCACCTCTAGTGTTTATGTATCCGGTTAGCTTAGCTGCTAGGTTAGCGGTTAGCTTAGCAGTTTGCCGTTCATTGTAGCTACGCTGCTCTCACTGGATACTTTGACATGGCTGAGAGTCGCAAGAAGCAAACCGCGTTCATGTTTATGAGAAGAGGAGGAAGGCCTCAGTAGAAAGAAATAAGACCAGAGTGAATTTGGGAGATTTTTTTTCCACGCAAACACCCTTAAGAGCGGAAGAGCAGGTAAGAAGGTGTTGTGCCTGTATAGTTATTGAAAAAGGGACTTAGGGAAACTTCCGGAAAACTCGCCGAGCTTAGCTTTAAAACGACTTCATCCGAATGTGAACGTCTCTTCTACAAGGAAAAAAAGCAGCTTGGTACAAAGACTGATGATGGCAGCATTTAAACAACCTTCACCAGGTAATTTAGATCTTGCCAAAGCATAAATAAGCATAGATAAACTATACTAACGATTTGTTAGCATATTGTATTCATTATAAAGAGTGCAGTTTATTTAAAATATTACCCAAATAGGTTACGTTTGTCTATTTTTATACAAAATTTGTATAGTTCACTTGGCATCTTTTAAAAATAATATTTTTTTCGGCCCTTTTTGTACTGAAAATTTACTGAACCGAGCCCCTCTTCAAAATGAACCGAACTGAAATCTTAGTGTACTGTTACACCCCTATTGCTTGTACAATCATACATATTACATAGTTTTATCACATTGTTCTGTAGATATCTAACTTGAATATTGCTGTTTATCTGAATATGCGGTATTATCAATAATTACACAATAAAGGTATTTCGTATTTATAGTTAAAGGATGATACTCTGAAGGCAACTCCTCCCACTGGATTTTATTTAGGGTTTTAGACATGCTTAGGACACAATAATGAAAAACATTGACTTCCACTTACAGAATACACACTACTTTGCTGTTGTGTATGATATCCTAAGAAAATCTAAGTTTGTAGTTGGAATGTGACAAAAAATGAAAAGGCTTCTGAATGGCACTTTATGTGATTGGAACCATGTAAAAAATATAGGAAGTAGCTGCCTTGACAACTTGCATCTCAGATTTTTAAATTCAAATCAAAAGGAGGCAAAAGTTTCGGACTGAAAAGGCATCAAAAACTCAAACAACAGTATCAAGTCTTCAGGATTAAAGTAAGACAGCAGAGCTGCAGCAAGGGAGGTAAGACTTAAGCACGATGGAGTCAGTCTAATGTCTTAAAGATGTAGAATGGATTCAGATCAAAACAACAACAACAAAAAATACACACACACACACACACACACACACACACACACACACACACACACACACACACACACACACAGATCGACACTACCAGCCAAGCTTCTGATAAGTGTGAGAATAATGCAGAGAACTGGGCTCGTTTCAGGACTGAAAAAGCCCAGCAAAGCTACAAAAAAAAAAGTAATGGATTGGCCTATTGGATTCCATTTGTCTAAGACTCTTAACCCATAATGTTTGACAGTGCTTTAAAATCCAAGGAAAAAGCAGAGTTGGATCCTCATTTGGGACATGTATCACAAATGTCCAGAAAAAAAGAGTTTCTTGGTATTTTCCAAAGTACCTGGAAAACACCCACACATGCACAGGGAAAACCTGCAAAGTCTGCCCAGAAAGGCCCCAGTCAGGATCTCAGCCTCAGACCTTTTGGCCTAGAGGCAACACCAACAACTTATTTATATACTCCAAATCCACAACAAATGTCATTTCAAGAAAAATAAGAAACAGATCCAATGCATATACAGAAAAGTTGTTAGATCTAATCAGTCTCAAACAGACAATCTCATTCATTTCCTTCCAGTTTGATCCCAGTTATAACAATACAGCCCCATTAAGGCTACGATGTATAAGATGTGTTAATATTCACCACTTATCCCTACACAAATCCACAACATGACATGACAAGGCTAAAAAGATAAATAAATAATATATTATAATCATATATTATTTAGGAAAATTCAACTTGATTCTAAGTGTGCAATTGGTTCTGTGAAATCATCTAATAAATCAAATCAGCTAAATTATATTTTTAGTTTGACAGCAGCGTGATTTAGACTGATTCCAGTAGAATCTGTGTCTTCATTAGCCTGATAATGTTTTTGAACAGATGTGATACAAGGTAATTAACGAGGCACGGAGTGATTTGACTTTGGAGTAAGCTGAAAGTTTTTACCAATAAAACTTCACGACAGTAAAACACATGCCCACTTTCCGACAGAACCATCAGATGTTTTCTTCATTACTTCACTGTCAACGTGAGCCCTGTAACCGTTTCTACGTGAGAGCTGTTGCAGTTATAAAGAGCTGATTTTACAATAAATACAGCAGCCTTAGTGGGTATAATTGGCTCCAAACAGTCCAGACACCAAGATTGGAGGAAATTATCTCGTCTGGTAATACAGGGATCCCTGCTATTCCCCCAAAGTAGTTCTAGATAGATCTGTTTATTAAGAAGAATAAGAAAAGACCTCACTAAACTGTGAGACATAAAGATAAATCAGGCAGTCACATTAGACCAGTAGGTGGTCCTTACGGTCTAGCTGAACCTTGTCAATCCGGTCTGAGAGCGATCAGACCAGCATTTAGCTAGATCCAAATGCAATCAAATCTGGAAGGAAGAAGGTTTGTGCCAGGGCTTAAAGGAGTTTTGTTTAAAGGGCTACAGCTAAATCCAGGAAGCAAGAAGAGGTTGAAAAGAAACAATGTCTCAGTTTTATCTGAATGTGTTTAGGCCTGGTACCTTTGTTTAATGACTATTGGACACAAACCAATAGTTTTATTCTTATGACAACGACATTCACGTAGAAAAATGGTAAATCTCTCTCCTAGGGTACCAAATACCGCAAATGTTTACATTGTTGCCAATTATCTGATCCCACTCTCCTATTAAAAAGCTCGACTTAAATCATCGACTCCTTTAACAAATCAAAGTGAATAAAAAAAAACTACTACCAGAAAACTGTTTTCTGATCTTACCAAAAAGGAAGTTAAGTTCGGTTGGTGTCGCACACAGAATCATGTTCTTTTAAACAGCTTCTTTGTTGAAGTCAAGGATCCGCTGCAGTTCTAATAAAAGGAAGTTGATCTGACTGGCGGCTGAAATGAAAAACATTCAAATTAAAGTCAAACTTTTATTCCTAGAACAAAAGATCAATCACCAAACTAAAAATCTGTCTCTGCTAATAGTTTCCCCCCCAACTTCAGCTGCTGGTGGTAAAACTCTTCAACAAGCGGGTTTCTATTTTAAATCTGTTTACTAAACAGAGAGATCTAACAAGATAAGCACCGTGGTTAAGGAGAAGATAGAAAACAGCAAAGCATTCAGGCTAATGGAGCAGCTAGGAGGGTGAATTTCAGTAAATTAAACCATTTATCCTGACGACTTCAGAAAACTACCATGTACGATGTTAATGTTTTAGCATCCTAAATATAAATAACTTTTGCAATTCTCATATTTAAGATCTGTTTTTACTGGTTCTTTGTAGTTCCCTCATAATTTCACCACAGTTTAAACATTTTATACTACAACAGTTGAATTTAGTGAAAAGACAGATTCATGTTTTGCAATTTTGTCTTTGCCGAGTAACTTGGTAAATGGACATTAAGTACAAACTGCAGTTTTATGTCAAAAAGAAGAAAAAATAAATCATAAAATACAGTTACTTTAAACTAAAACACGGTTTTTATTAAGCCAGGGTAGTACAGAGCAGTGAAAATGTATTTTCACCCTTAAAGACTTCTTATCTTTTATCTTTACCTTTCTTATCTTAGTTTTTTTTGTTACACTTAAATGTTGCAGAAAGTTTAACACCAGATAAAGCAGCAGTTTTTAAATTATAATTTTACTTCTTATGGGGGAAAAATGGGTGTGCTTTGAGTCACTGGCATCATCCAATGTTCTAATTATAGCGCCTAGCTCCTCTTCCTAGCTCCTGTTCCTTGACCTTTCACAAGGTCAACAGTAAAAACTCTATCATGGGGAGGAAATCTAGTCAAATCCGGGCCTATAGCCTTCCAAAAAAGAACTGCAAAGTGCGCACCCTCTTCTCTCGTGACCTTTTCATTAATGGCTGTGAGACGGTAACCTGACTCCGCCAGATGTATTTCGCTCCGCCTAGCTTCACTCACATACATCTGGGACATCGCCCATAGAAAGTGATTTCTCCAACCAATTTTATGGTCTGGCCAATCAGGACGCAGGGCTGGAGTTTCATAGATGTGACGTAGTGGAGACGCGACCATGACGTGAGACTGTTTTGATAGCAATGGCGGCTCGTCGAGGAAGCAAGCGTTAGCATTAATGCTGCTATTTCTTCCGTGTTGTCCAATCTACCTAATATTGTTTCATTAAAAGAACATCAGAGAACGCCTCTGAAGGCTTTTGTTGGTGGAAACGATGTTTTCGCCCTTCTCCTGACCGGATTTGGCAAGTTTTGTTTTCCGGGGCGCGTCCGCTGCGGACGCGCCCCGGTTAGCGCGAACCATGTTAGGAGGCCTTTAGTCCTCAACGCGGTCGGCCCGGTATCGACTCCGACCCGCGGCGCTTTGCCGCCTGTCTTCCCCCCTCTTCCTGTCAGCTCACTGTCAATAAAACACGTGCCACTAGAGCCGCAAACACATAAAAAAAAAGAAAAAGGTTTTTTTTTCCTGCGTCGCTCTCATCAGCGTCACGGGTTAGCTTCGGTGTGAGTGGTTGAAATAGCACGTCGATAAAGATGACAGACAAGTGGCTTATCCAATCATATGCAAGAATTTTTGATAAGGCCCAGCCTTCAATAAAGGCAATTCCTATGGCGGTGTCCCAGATGTATGTGAGTGGAGCTAGGCGGAGCGACATACAGCTGGCGGAGTCAGGTTAGTGAGACGGGCTGTGCTTATACATTATGTCATGCAAAGGATTGAGGGATTCCTTATTGCCCCTTAGTGCCTGTAAGGGACATTGTGAGCTCCTTATGCAAAAGGAACTGTGATAGGAAACATTTAAGCTCCTTTTCCTACCTCCTTCTTTACGGACTGTACTATTCGGACAGCACCGCTTCCGCCTTGGCTAAAGAGTCCTTACCAATTAAACCATTTCAGTCCACAAACTGATGGTGAGATGAGATTCAGGATCCTCCCGCGAGCCACACCAGGGGCACACCTGCTGAAAAGTCTCACTCGGTCTGCAGAACTAAAAGCCTTTGGGACCAAAATGGGTTTTGTTTTCTGGCAAATGTGAGACGGGCCTGTGTGCTCTTTGTAGTGAACAGTAGTCGATGCCTTGGACCTGTTCCATAAGACGCCCCTTTTCGCTCAGTCTTTTTGCAATGATTGCATCAAACAGTTATCTTAACTGAGGCCTATAGTGCTACATATGTTGTCCTAGGTTCTTTTGTGACCTCCTGAATGAGTCGGGTTGTGCGTTCTTGTAATTTTGGTTGGCCAGACACTCTTGGTAAGGGCTACCACTGTTCCTTGTTTTCTCCATTTGAGGATATGCTTTGCCAGAGTCTCAATGGCTCAAAAGCCTTTAGGAGTTCAGGTTCTATTTAAGTGGGTGTTTTTAGATCTATACGCCAAATAGTAATCATGTCTAAACGAAAGTGTTGTTAATCACAGTTAATTTATGATTCAGTGAGGGGGAATTACTTCTTCACATAGGCCTGGGTTTGTTCGGACAGTCCTCTGATCTTGATAAATAAAATCCTCATTTTACATCTGCCTTTTCTATTTCCTCAGGTTATATTTGTCTGACATTAAGATGCATTTAAAGATATGAAACAGTTAATGGAGACCAAAAAGCAAAACAGAAGAAGTCTGTGAGGGGGCAAACCATTTTGAACAGCATGGTTTTCATTTTTTTATTTAAATGCAGTGATCTGGTGGGCTTTTTAAAAATAACTCAAATGATCAACGTTAAAAGAGAAAGAAACTAAATGAATAAAACAAATATTTGCCTAATGCATCAAAGAAACTACCAGAGGAGAGATTTACCTACCCAATCAACAAAGCTGCAGATTATTACTCTATCTATAGGTCTTAATGAGTTGTAAAGTTCTTTAGATTTTAGGAAAAAATACCGTTGGGACATTTTCTGATATAAATTGATTTTAAAAAGTAGAGCTGTAAAGTCAAGCACATAAAATGCATTTAATGGTCTAAGACTGATGTGCTATATTACTTTGTGAATGTTTTTCTATTTTTCGGTCCCTCGGTGCTGAGATCAGAGCACAAAGAGGCTTCACTCCAACTCCCAAAAACAAAAGGCAAAGCACACGACAAAAAAAAAAACGGCATTACAATGATTTTACAGGGCATAAATTCTGTCATTGATCACCAACAGAGACAGACTCAAGTGACTTCAGGTGCTTCTAAGAACTATAAAACAAACCATAGTAGACGCGTTCAAAGAGTATCTGATCAGAGCAGACGACTTTTAACCAAATCCCCAAATATAGAGAAGTCACAGCTGCAGTGAGGGGAAAAATTATCCAGTGAAACCTCTAAAATCAGCAAGTTCAGCAGGCGGCTGAGTAAATATGGTGTATGTGTGAGCATCTACACTCATATGTGTGTTTTCTCTTTTTTTGCTGTTTCTGACACCTTTCGCAGCGCCACAGCCTGTCAGATGTCTTGTCTTTAGATACTCTGACAGATTGGGATGTTAAAAACTGTGATTTCAGCCTGGTTACATCAACCCCCCTCCCTCTCTCTCGCTTCTCCTCCTCCACCCCCACCCCATCTATGCTCAGCGGCAGAGAAATCAGCAGCAGCCATTTAAGATGTTGTCAAAGGGAATTACAGCGTGTCCTGGTGACGCTCTGGATGCCTCCCCCCCCTCCGGCTCACCTGGGGACGAGCTATGGGAGCTACAGGAGGAGGTCACCGTGATGTTTCTCAGCACACTTTCAGATCAATTTGTCTTGGAAACGGAGCTGACAAAAAATGTGTCCGTCTATTCCTGGAGAGCAGCGCGTGAACGTGTGATGATGCTGTAAACGACTCTGACAGAGCAGGGTGGAGGTCAGCCCGAGTCTGACCTTTCTTATACACAGCGGATGTCACAATTTGCTGTCAGTTTGATTCAGGTGGGTTTTCTTCTTAATTTGACCAGAAGACAATAACACCGCTTCATCACTCATTACCTGTAAAATCTTTAGATCGCTCCAGACGTTGTTTATTTGGTGGTGAAAATGAAGAAACGCGGCAAGTCTGCTGCGTTTTCTGCTGCTATTTTTCCAGGTCCAACTTTAATAACATGTTTTGCAATTTACCTTAGAAAAAAAAAAAAAAAAAACTTTCTCCTAATCAGTCCACATTGTGGTTCTGATCCTCTTTACATGCTTGAGCCGCATTAAATGTATCCCAAATGAGCCATTCAGCGCTCCAGTTTGCAGTCTACTCCTGCGTGTTTAGGAAAGTGCAAGCAGTTGATTCCGACATTCAAGAAATCTCAGAAATGAACTGAATCTAAAGCAAGTCCCCGACTTAAGACAAATGTTTTTTTTAATGCAAATTTATGCACATTTATTCACAGTGGACAATGGTGCTAATTGTATCCTCAGGAGCTGTGAGGCACCTTGAATGTAAAAAAAAAAAAAAAGAAAAGAAAATTGCGTGTTGTGTGAAATCACTTAGCTTTGAGCTGAGAAGAAACAACTTTTAATGCAGACATAGCACCAGTAGTTATTAAAGGCACAATACATTAAATAACAGCTTTGGTGATTTTTTTCCCTTCTTCCTGGTTTTAGTTTTCATCCAGCAGCGGCTGCGACTCCCAAAAGACGTACTTCTAACAGCATTTCCCTACCGATCTCAATTTTGTCTGAACAAGCATCTCTGACAAGAATAACGTAAAAAAGAAAGGAGGACAAAAAGTAAAAAGAAATGGTTTCATTTCCCACCTCTCAGAGCTCTTTTTTTTTCATTTTTTTAAACTATTTATTAATTGGCTGTAAAAGGCAGTTTTAACCATTTCAGCTGCTTTATAGAACAAAAAACAGAACAAAAAAGAACAAATCCTGAATACAACACAGACTTTATTACTTTCATTACTACTGGCGGTCCTTCTCCAGATCCTAAATCGCTGATAATTCCCAAGCCTGATGCAAAGGTCTCAGTGTTAAAGCCTGTCATTACCTGGTTCCACAAGAACCATTTTGGTATTCCACAGCCAGAGAACCAGGCAGCTCTGTGCAACTTTGTTACATTTCACCTAAAACGCGTCTTTCATTAACTGTTTGACTCGCCCTCAGCTTCCGTAGAAGATTACAGTGCTGGAAGAAAATATATAACCTCACAAATCACTGTTTGTCTCTATGCATCGTTTCTCACGATTGTTGAAATGTCAAGTCTCTGTGACGTAAAGAAAATAGAGTTTGACAAATCTGCTCAAAACACGTTCTACATGAGTGACATTTTTCCTGAAAAAATCAGCTGAAAAACATCTACTACAAGGGGAAAAAAATACAAAAGGTGCAATTACGCTGTTGAATAAGTGTGTACACCCTAAAACCACCACCTTTTGCTTCAATGCAGCGCTGCGTCTCCTTAGATTCACAGAAAACATTACTTGCAGTGAATCTGAAGAATCTGACTGAATTCAGTTGTGCTAGAAGAACTTTAAATTTTAATCTTTTACCAGACCGTTTACAAAGGCTCAACAGGATCCCAATATTTAAAGTTGTTAGTCCGGAGAAGTTGCTAAATGTAAAAACCTCCTCCACAGTGTTATCTACACACCCCGGCACGGTGCAGGCAGTCAACAATTACAAACAGCAAAGAGAGGAAAACAGTGACATTACAACAGGACATTTCTCCAAACGTGATGAAGAGAGGAGACGAAAACCGACCAGGGAAGCTGCAGAGAGATCAACAGTGACACTGGAGGAGCTGCAGGAGTTTTACACGTGTCAACACTCCAGCATTTAAACTTCTGCACTGAGGTGCAGAGTTACTAGGAGGCTTTTATGCCCAATGGTGCATTATAAAATGACACTGCACATCATTGAAAGTACACAAGGCACAGTGAAAGGAGGAGGTAGCAGCATTTTGAGCTGGGGGGACATTTACCAGATCTTTATGGTCAAGCTACAATGAGGAATACCAGTATACATCAGGTTAAAATGCTAGAAATTAACTAGAAGGTGCTTTAGTGTTGGTATATCAATTTGAGAATGAGCATCCCTGTGCGATCAGATTGTTTCCAGTCTTTTATATTTCTATATTTTCCAACTAAGGTCTTTGAGTGTGCTTCGGTTGCATTGTACAGGATACTATGTGCCACACTAAAGATGGAAAAGATGATTTTTCATGATCTCGTTTTTTTCCACATCACAGAAACTTGGCATCTAAAGAAGGGTGTGTACACTTTGTCATTTTTCCACAATGATTGCCAAAACATTTCAAAGGTGAGTCATAAATGGCATGCATTGGTGCAAGTTTATGAGAACAAAAGCGAGATCACCTCCCAGCCGTGGACCGAACTACATTAACTTCCTAATGAATGAAAAGAATTCAGTACTTGGGAATCCTTTCAAATAATCTCAAATAACCCAGGCTTTCCGAGCCTTTTCCCTTGAATTGCACTCAGATTTTTATGTTTATGGAGGTCATTGGAGTACAGTGAACCCACTAACTATTTTCAAGAACCTAGGTTGAGATTATTTGAGTTTGGTGACGCGGTGCATCACCCTGCTTGAGGTAGCCATGGGTACACTGTGGTCAGAAAGACATGGTCAGCAACAACAGCCAGGTTGAAATGATGCTCAGTTGCTGCTGAGTGGCCTCGGTTTGCCAAAGGAAGATCCCCACACCATTACACCACTAACAACAACCTGAACAGCTGATAAAGCAAAATATGGATTCATTCTTTCATATGTTTACACCAATGTGACGTTCAGATGACACTACCATCTGAATGTCACAGCTGATATTTAGATTCATCTGACCAGGCAACACTTGTTCTGATCTTGCAATGTCCAATTTTGGCAAGCCTTTGAAAGCTGTAGCCCAGGGGTGCCATCACACCAGGACTGATGGTCCACTTTAAACTGACCAGAATTTGTTGCATTGGAGAGTCCGCTTTATTTAGAGAAGTGTGAAAGCTCCTCTTAACTCTGGAGCAGGAAAAAAACTGTTCTACTTGAAAACGTGAGTATGCAGTTGAACTATCCAGCAAGCAAAAAAGAAAAAGTCATAAATTACAGGTATGTGGCCTGAAAACTGACATCCAAGCATTACTTTGCTCAGGGGTCTTTGCAACCACAGCAGCCCATCAGCTACATTTACATGGACAAAAGTAATCAGAACAAAGGGCCTATCGGAATAAAAATGTCATGTAAACAAGCCAATTGGAATATTATGATTGGATTAAGCTCCATGAAATTTTCTTCTGAATGAGAGTGTGGTTTATGCTGATTGATAATCTGATCAATGTGCATATAAACGCTTGTCAGGCTCAAGTTATTCTGAATATGGCAAACTGAGTCGAGTGCGCATGTGCGCCTGACGTAAACGTGACGCATTTCCAAGTTGGTGAGTGGCGGAAATATGTTGGGAAGCAAAACTGTCGGGGCTCCCAAAACAACCTTTGTGTTCGAAAAAATAAAAAAGCTAAAAATTGTTGCTTACTCAGTAACGTTTCAACCATAAGTAGAACATCGTGCAAGTCCAGCCTGGACGCTGGGAGGTCAAACAAACTTGTATAATACTGCTTTGTTTACTATTTTTTGTTGTTTAGCAAAGACAGAAGTACTTCTGTTTTTTAAGGGGGATTTGATAACTGCGCATGTCAGAGTAGTTATATTCTGAATAAAGCCAGGCGTGTATAGACGCATTATGATCGTATTAATTGATCGTGTGCCCATATAAATGTTAAAGTCTGATAATTTAATCCGAAAATTTTTTATTCCGATCATGAAATTTTGTGCAGAAGTGCCCCCTCTAGATTTAAAGCGACAACACCAAAACGAGTTGCGCTCAGGCGATCTTCAGCACAGGTGAAGAAGAAGGACTGTGGGGCAATAATAACGATGGATTCAGACCAAAGCATTGCAATTCCACTTTATACAGACCACAACTCAATGATTTAAATGTAAAAAGGAAGTAATTAAAAGCCTGATATGTCCCTTTTAACAAAGTCATCTTCAGCATTTCTACATACATTGTTCTGCTGTTGTGTGATCGACTGATTAGCAACTGCTAACAAGCAAGTGAGCAGGTGTGCCTAATAAAATGTCCGGTATTACTGTAGTACTTTGACCACAAACCAGTTGCATAGATGTTCTGATCTGGAAATGTAGAAATACACCAACTGGTGGCATATTTCTAAGAACTGTCAGTATAGTAATCTGTGGACTCTTTCAGGATCACAGCTCCATGACATTCTTGCAACTAATGTCTGTAAGACATTGCACCACCTTGTTGCTCTATTAAGCAATCTTTATTGGTGAGGATTGCTTATGCCTGCAAGGGATCTCATTTCAAGAGTCAGAAATGCATGTGCGTGCAAGGTTATTGATGCTGCAGTCCCCTATAAGAAACTGACTGTGTTTATTGGAAAGAAAGTTATTTAAATCTTTTGAATTGTTTCAACACAGAGTTACTTTGTTACGTTTCAGTGGTAATCCAAATCTTTGATCAATGTAGAAGCTTTTTTTCTTGCAAACACCTTTAAGTAAAACGGTCTTCTTCAAGCCAACAACAGTTTATTTACGGTTATTTGTTTCAGTGAAAACCCCCTCAGTCCCCAAGGAAAGAGTTGATGCCAAGAGAATAGTTTTGGAGGTAGAGTTTGTGCCTTAGATTTGGAAACAAAGAACTGGTGCTAAGCACTAAAACCAGCTTAGTGGAATTCCCTCCCCCAAGAGAAGATGTTTTGTGGAGAAAGCCATGGTGTAAGTGAAAAGTTGAGTTGGTGTTGGTCAACAGTTCCATTCACAAGATACTTTCAGGATGTGTCTGAGACCTTCGTCCTGTTTTTGGCGTGAGTTATGAAAAGGTCAAGTCGGTACGAAGTGACAAGTTTAACCACCTGCTGCTACACTCACCGGCTACTTTATTAGGTACCCCATGCTAGTGACGGGTTGGACCCCCTTTTGCCTTCAGAACTGCCTCAATTCTTCGTGGCATAGATTCAACAAGGTGCTGGAAGCATTCCTCAGGGAGTTTGGTCCATATTGACATGATGGCATCACACAGTTGCCGCAGATTTGTCGGCTGCACATCCATGATGCGAATCTCCCGTTCCACCACATCCCAAAGATGCTCTATTGGATTGAGATCTGGTGACTGTGGAGGCCATTTGAGTACAGCAAACTCATTGTCATGTTCAAGAAACCAGTCTGAGATGATTCCAGCTTTATGACATGGCGCATTATCCTGCTGAAAGTAGCCATCATGGGTTGGGTACATTGTGGTCATAAAGGGATGGACATGGTCAGCAACAATACTCAGGTAGGCTGTGGCGTTGCAACGATGCTCAATTGGTACCAAGGGGCCCAAAGAGTGCCAAGAAAATATTCCCCACACCATGACACCACCACCACCAGCCTGAACCGTTGATACAAGGCAGAATGGATCCATGCTTTCATGTTGTAGACGCCAGATTCTGACCCTACCATCCGACTGTCGCAGCAGAAATCGAGACTCATCAGACCAGGCAACGTTTTTCCAATCTTCTATTGTCCAATTTCGATGAGCTTGTGCAAATTGTAGCCTCAGTTTCCTGTTCTTAGCTGAAAGGAGTGGCACCCGATGTGGTCTTCTGCTGCTGTAGCCCATCTGCCTCAAAGTTCGACGTACTGTGCGTTCAGAGATGCTCTTCTGCCCACCTTGGTTGTAACGGGTGGTTATTTGAGTCACTGTTGCCCTTCTATTAGCTCAAACCAGTCTGGCCATTCTCCTCTGACCTCTGGCATCAACAAGGCATTTCCGCCCACAGAACTGCCGCTCACTGGATGTTTTTTCTTTTTCGGACCATTCTCTGTAAACCCTAGAGATGGTTGTGCGTGAAAATCCCAGTAGATTAGCAGTTTCTGAAATACTCAGACCAGCCCTTCTGGCACCAACAATCATGCCACGTTCAAAGTCACTCAAATCACCTTTCTTCCCCATACTGATGCTCGGTTTGAACTGCAGGAGATTCTCTTGACCATGTCTACATGCCTAAATGCACTGAGTTGCCGCCATGTGATTGGCTGCTTAGAAATTAAGTGTTAACAAGCAGTTGGACAGGTGTACCTAATAAAGTGGCCAGTGAGTATATGCTTCTTAGCAGCCAAGACTCAAAGAACTCAATTGGTAAGCAGACATGAGGTAAGGAGATTTAAAAGCCTGGGTCTCCCCATCATAAGCAACACAGCTAAATGTATACTGTATTATTGGCTGGATTGGCTGCATTTGAGAGATGCTTCTGTTTGATTTTCCAACCACCTTCTGAGAAAAAATTAAAGGGACATGGTGTAAATAATTTGGCTTTTTATTAGCATAAATCAAGTGTTGCTTTCAGAGATACATATTCTGCCAAAGTCTAATAACAATAGCAACAAAAATGAAAGCATTCTTATAGTTTAGAATGAGTAGTTTATAAATACGTGGGTGGCGGTACACCCAATGGAAGACGCCATGTTGCGTCGGCATTTTTTGGTTACAGTAGCTGAAAGGGGTAAAAAGTCTTACGCTTTTTGCCTGTATATGAAGACGAGATGTAGGTGGAGGAGTATAAACAAGCAAAGATGATCACAGATCATTCTATTTGCCGTTTTCTGTTGAAATGGAGGACCATCCATACTCTTTGCTCACCGAAAGGGAAGAGAAAGTAACCAAGAAAAAGTAATAACCGGAAGAAAGCGAGCGTCTGTATCATCGTTGCTTTTACCAGGTGGAGACAATTCATGAGGAAGCGGGGATTCAAAATGGATGTGGAGGTTCCAGGCTTTCTGCTGGACATGTAAGTTAACTCAATATTACCGTGAAGTTTGGCGGTATGTTAGACACAGGGCAGTGTAGTCCAGTAACTACTCTGTCCTCCCAGCAGAGACGGCTCTTCGTCTCCGTCTCCCTTAATCAGATGATCTCTGAATCTGCAGGTCACCAAAAACCATTTCACACGATGACCGTAGCTATTAGGTGTTGGCAGTAGCTTGGTACCAGACACATGGAGGACATGTTTACACCGTCACATTTATGAAACTCTGCAGCTGTAAATCTTACGCACTGGGGCTTAAAAGGTCATATTATGAGTATTATGGGTCCTCACATTTTGACCATTGAAATGTTTGAAATTTCAAGGGTAAAAGTAATTTGCACAACTTTGCTTTTTATCATGAGTCCACAATCAGCGTGTGAATTTTTATGGGTGTGTGTCATTTTCCACATTAACTAGTTTCCCCATCTTTTTCAGTGTTCTACCCCCTTTGGTTGCAAACCTTCCTATTGGAAACTTCTGAAATATGCAACAACTTGTCTCGTAGAAGCAACGTTAATTTCCTGAGTCGTTGCAGTCAGTCCTGACAGCCCCATAGTTTCATGCAATGTAATTCACAAAGTAGCCATGACATGGTAACTCTAGGGTTAGTCAAAATTCTCAATTTGATCATTGTCTAAATATATATATATATATATATATATATATATATATATATATATATATATATATATATTTCTTTTTTTTCTTTTCCTTTTCACAGATTAACTAAACATTTCAGGTGGAAACTGTATTACTGCACTTGCTCCTGGAAACTTACTTTGATCCTCAGTTCAAAAGAATGAAAAACAAGAAAAACTGAACAATCTCAGGTTCTTTTTTTAATTTACAATATGACACGCAAAAAAAAATAATTAATAAATAAATTGTGAAATAAATCTTTGATATATTTTCTATACATTCTTACATGCAGTTACTCAAGCATGGATTATCAAGACTTCCTTCAAAATAGAGGAATTCAGAGCAAGATCTTTGCTTCAAAATTATGCAAATTTTGAAGCAAATTTAGATAATTGTTTCCACCACCAGATGTGGGCTCTTTCAGTGATCTCTCACTGCATCTGCTTTCAAGACTAATTTATTAGATGCAGAACAAAAGCTTGAAAGAACACACCAAGTATCCAAATATGAAACTAAAATTTAAACATTTATACGGAACGTAGCGCCTGATCAAATGAAACTCTAAAAACACGTTCTAAAAAAGGTTTCAGGGCAGACAAACAGCTACTCCACATTTGAACGCATGATTATTGTGTTTTCTATTAGTGAACAGAGAATATCTTCTTAATGAAACACATTTCATACAGCTATAATATTAAAGGCATTAATTTAAGAGTCAAACTGACATGTTCTTCAGTTTAAAATAAATTTAGTCTTTATAAGCTACTGACTGATTGTGATTTCAAAGAAGCATATTCATGCCCGCTTTATTATTTTTTTCTACTTTAAGTGAAGCTGACAGCTGATGAAAGTAATAAGACTCAAACCATCCTTAATAGACACTCAAAGATCCAAACCGAAAGCAGCTCCTGCTGATGAATCACAGCAACATCTTCATTAACAGGGCCTGGGATCAATATGCAGGAGAGATTTGTGATTGGAGCATAGATTGGTGTTGGCATATACCAAAACTTAATCGATAATTTAACAGAAATAAATTAGGTGAGCCGGTGGTGGAGTGAAACGAGTACGTGAAGAGAGTGCAAAAGGAAGAGAACTAACGTTTGTTGTATTGGTTTAAAAATTGCTACCAGACACCCCAGCAGACCCACAAATTTGTTTTTCTTCCATTGCCTCGACCGGCTATTGCTCTTCTGGCTGCAAATAAGACCAGTGGGGCCAAAATGATGTCCAGTCTTTGTGTAGCGAGCTCCGCAACAAGGTTACATGACATTTGATAAATGATAGAAGTAAAGGAGCATCTAAACGGGCCCGACTGAGGCAAAATAATGTTAATCAAGCCAAAACATTAAAGTAAACTACAAAACCTCCAGCATTAGGTGAATAAAATAATGTACAAGAGTACCTTAAAGATGAGTTTTAATGTTTTAAAGTATCGGGCAATTGGATTTGAATGTTGAAGTCAGATTTTAGGTCTAAGCTGAAGTAAAATGGGTCAGAGCAAATGGAGCGGGTCAGCAAGAATTGCATGCCACCATAGATTAAACTTAGACTACACAGCAGAACAACACAGAGGCCAGACGGTGTCTGGAGCCGCCATTATTAATACAGCTGAGATTTTCCTCAAGATCACAAACTGAAGATCGTGTCATTACCTTAATCAGACCAGTTTTACTTTATTACAGAGAGTTAAAAAGGTTAGAGAAAATCAGGTTTGTTTGTTCCCGTGCACAAAATGATTATGGTGTGAACATGACTGCAGATGATATATTATTGTAATATGTAAATTGAGCCCTACGCACCTTTAAGCTACACATTTTATAAGTTTTGAAGTTAATTATTTTCTTTCCCATGCCCAATTTGGATAATGAGTTATCCTCTATTTAAAGCAGTTGCCTCTCTAGGCTTGATTAGTCAAGTTTTCGAGGGAGTGATTTGGGCCGAATTCTCTGAGCGTGCCCATGGGTTTGATACGCTACGCGCTCTGATTTACTTGGCTATTATGTTGAGTCTCTGCTGTAATCAATGAATTAGCGAGAGGACACGGGCTAACTTCAATTTTTAGAACTTTCTTACCTCAGAAGACATTACGCCTTTAAACAAAAGACGTGAAGTCGTAGCGGCAGATACTTTTCCTCTTCTCCCATGCATGTGCTCAACACTGGTGTCATTTCAACTTGTCGCCAGAGGGGGCAGACAGCTGCAAGAATTCTGGGACTTAAGCTGTGTTCCTTTAAGTAATGAGGCAACAGGACTGTCCTGGTTTCTGCTCACATATTTACTTTATTTTTATTCTAATTTTGAAAGAGGTTGTATAAATAATTTGCCACAACCTTAATATCCCTTTAACATTTTGTCACATCACAGCCACAAACTTCATAGCATTCAATTGGGGTCAATGTAACAGATAAACAGGTAAACGGGGGATTACAATGAAGAAGGAAAATAATACATGATTAGCATGCATGCCTTTAAATGTTTTCACAATTTAAGGGTCTATTTTTCTCACTCTGCTGAGATCTCCTACTGTTCCCCAATTTAGAATTGTTTGTTTTTTATTTTGACTATAACTTTTTGTTCCCTCTGTCTTTTTTCTCTTCATAGTGGGTACACCTGGTCTGGCGTTCTGTTTGCTGTGACATCATCCAGGGGAGACAGATCACCCACTATTACCATCTAATGTAGAACAGATTACTGGATCAATGTGAGCTTCTGTGCTTTTGTGTCTCTGCTCTGTCTTCTCTAAACCCCAGTGGACAAATGCATGGACTAGTTTTTCAGCATCACTCCTGGACAGAATGTCTCTAATTTTTGCAATATTCTGCAGGTGAAAAAAGGAAACTCTGGAAACCTGTTTAATATGGGATTTAAATGACATGTCTTGGTCAAAATAACACTGAGTTTTTTTTTACTTTAATACCAGAGGCCAAGTTAATGCCATCCAGATTAAGTGATTGATTAAGAACTTTATTTTTTGAGGACTCTGGTTCAAAGATTACAACTTCTGTCTTGTCAGAATTTAAATGCAGGAAATTTAAAGTCATCCAGCTTTTGATGTCATTAAGACATCTGATCTGACTGTAGTTGAAGTAACTGATTGGATTAATCAGGATTTATGGATAAATATAGCTGAGTGTCATCAGCATAACAGTGGAAATTAATGCAATATTTGCAAAACCCAGATTTGACCCTTGATTGGATATATTCAGCATTAATGGCCTTCTGGATCTGTGTTAAGGTTATTATCTTATGGAGATTTTTTATAATTTGCATTTTTAAAATAATTTACAACCTAAAAGGTTTTTCTTAAACATACATAACTGCCCTTTGTTTGTTGTGGTTGATGTGAGATTATTTCAAAAGATTTATTATCAAAAATTACAATTTAAATCTCATTCTTGGTAGGCTTTTGTTTGTCCACAGTTTTATGGCAACACACCTTCTAAAAATATAAACAAAAACAAAATAATTTGTGCATTTCCACTACAGACTTTTAACAATTTTTTTTATTAATCATTATTTTGTATATGAACCTCATTTGTCCATCCAAAAATAATAAGTTAAACAAGGATTTTTTTCTATCCTTTTTCTGGAAAGAAATTGATCAATTGTCAAATAATTTAGAGCAATAGTGTAATTGTTGATTTTCATGATGATGATGATGATGATGATAGCAGAACTGTAATTCATTAAAGTGGTTTCAGATTCTTCTCTATGAAAGGTTGTTTTATGCGTTTTGTTTTTTTGTCACTGAGCAGAAAATAAAACCACCTCTCTGTAGCGTTGGAAGACAAAAAGCCTAGTGTCTGTTTAAACAAGAGTATCTAAGGCTGTAAATGGGACTCAAACCAACAACCTTCACACCATCAGCTGACTGAGAGGCAGCCTTAACACGCCGGCAGCTGCTTCACCGGCAGCCCTTCAGTCTTTTACACTGTTGTCAGCTTTCAAACGGCTTTTTAGAAGCAGAGATGTGACTTGATCTCATCACCTCTAAACCTGCCTGCTTTGCTGATTGAGCTATTGAGTCTTCATAAGCGAGAGCTTTTTCAAGTTTTTCCCTTAGATGCTGCCTCTTGATTGTCAAAAGCAAAAGCAGTGTGTCAAATCGAAACACACCAAACCCGGCGCAGCTGTGTACTACGGTGAGATAATTCATTGAAAAGCCTAGACACTCATCTGCTGAAGCTTTTCAATATTTTCTCTACATTTCTGCTTTAAGAATGCACTTTCAGATGAGGAATTTAAAAGGAAACTTGAACCTGTGACCCTGAATTCTTCAGCTAAGCTGTTAGGCGATTCAGCCACTCCGTCTAAATATTAAATACATCCGTTTTCCATGTAAAATATAGAAGATTCAGTCTATAAAAGATTTCAATTCAACCTCTTTACCAATTAGTGAACAGCTTCCCCTTTTGTGCAGATAAATTAGAGGATGCTTCAGCTCGTCTGAGGTTATGCCAAACTGTCTCACCTGGAGTGTCTCCAGTTTACGTTTAGAGACTTCCACAACATGCAGATCTCTTGATACAAGGCTAGATTTTGTCCCACACCATTTTTTCCCCCACATTTGGCTTAAAGTTTAAATGAAAACAATAAACAGAATAATGTGCTTGACTGTTTTTTTCCCCCATTTTACATGAGAATTAAAGGCAAGTGAAAATGCAGCAGTTTCTGATAACTGCTGCATTTTGTTTTCTAAAGACTCTTTCAAACATGTTCTCATGTTTGAAAGAGTCTCCTTGTGTGACATCACGTACAAATCTGAGATATCAGGAAGTGATCTGCGAGTCTCCACAGGTCTAGTTCCTCGTTGGGAGCAATATAAAAAATGCCAGAAGGTCTCATGTCCATCTTTAAAAAAAATAAATAAAAATTATACAGAAACAAACACTATGGGAATGTCTCAGTCATCACAGCAGGTTTTGTGTCTCAAATTAAGGTATTTTGGTGAAAATAAATGTGCAGATTAACACTTGAACAACAGCAAAACATCTGATGATGCCGTCTACCTGATGTACATTTAGATTAGGAGGAATCTGGGGGACATTTTGAAGTCCCAGGACGTCATCGCAACTGTCAAACAACGGGTGGTACAGTCATGCCTGGCTGCAGGAGTCACAAGACATATTGCATCATGTCAAAATTATTACGTGGAATTACTAACGCAACATCTTAAGATATCAGCCAGCAAATTAAAGCTTGGCCACAAAATGGTTCTTCCAAAATGGACAATGTCCACGTACACAACCAGCTTAGTTACAAAGTGGCTCAAACAAGACCTGATCTCAGTACTATCCCATTTTCGGCCACAAGGAATTGCTACAGCATTTCTACACACTATGATGGGAAGCTTAAGTGAGTTGGGCTTTGTGTCATACAGAAACGGGTGAATGAAAGCTGACAAACCCGTAAGAACTTGGCAAGGATCGTGGTCATGTAAACAGTCCCGGTCGTGTCCAGAAAACAGAGCCGATGAGGTGTCCGACAAGAGCAAGGCAAGATGAAAAAAAGTTCAGATAACCAGAAACAAGATCAAGAAGTTGGCGAAGCAGGCAAGAAACGCTGGCCATCTACTCATCTTCAAAGGCTTTCAATAGGCTGGTGCTGGCTGACTGTGGAAACCCAGTATACAAAGGCAGAGCTCCAGGTGAACTGAGTCAAGCTGATTAGCCAGTGACAGATAGCGACAGATGCAGTAGATCATTTATAATTGCTGGGTGCGGAGCCAGACACAGAGACAGTCAGGCCAGAATCTTAACAGGTGTGAGAAATAAATTGAAATCTGTTGTTTTTACAGAGTGTATGTAATTATCTGGCCTCAACTGAACATTGCTGCCCTGCATTTGTTTCTAACCTCCAAAGAAAGCCTTTTAGTCCTCCCACTTCAAAACACCCATAAATTATAACAAAGACTTAAAGTCAGATCGAACTCTTTGGAGCTCGGCGCTGATGCAACAGTACACTTCAAACCTGAACTGCCCTCTGAGCGTTTCCGACTTAGCAACCTCCGAACAAACAAAACGAGCATGTCGTCTCTGTGGTTACGGGTCGATTGAGACGTCAAACAGCCAAACATGTGCTCTGCAGTAGGCAAAAAGTAATTAATTTATTATAGGTGCTCTTTGATAGCATCAAACTTTCCACGATCATGTGAACCACTGCTTGTGAAATCATCCTATTGAGGCATCTTGAAGGCTCTTCAGTAACTGAATACATCTTTAAGACCAACATATTTTCCAAGAGTTGTGTTGCCTAACCATGAACTATGAGTTCTAGCGACCTACTTTTTGGCTTGAGCAAGTGAAACAAAAAAGAAGGCTTAAATTTAAAAAACACATTTCCTTACTTAAAGCCCTTTCATAAGTAAATAAGTCACAGTTGCATAATCTGTTATATAACATGTTCAATATAATCATGAGCTGTATTTTAAGCTCCGAATTAATAGTTTATGAACGTTTAGATGCAGGATGTGCCATTATTTCACTGCCTGTATGGTTGCTTGTCTAGCAGATCTCATGGGTCACTTTTAAAAGGTGTGAACAAAGAACATAAGTTTGTGTAGATGTAATTTCCCATTTAAAAAAGGAATGGATTTGAAAATGTATACAATAGACTGGGTCACTCAGTCGTTCTCTCCATCTATCAGTCTGTCATACTGAAGAAACATCTGAGCTGAAGGGCATAGCTCTCCATTTAGTAGATCAACCACATTTTAGTCTGCAGCTATCGTAGGATTTGGATCTTACAACGGTTCCTGATCCAAAAATGTGGATCCCAAAAAGGTTGAAATAAGCTCCCTTTAGAAGAGTATAGCCTCCTGAGATTTGATTGGCATGTATCTGTGGGACAAGACCCCAAAGCAGTCCCAAAACTCTGGAAATGTCTTGGGATCACTAATAAGAGGAGGAGTGAAACTTCTGGGAATTCTTGGAACGATGAAACGAGTGACAAGACACCCTAAGCTGAGGCCATTAACTGCTGGACACACTCGGATGTCAATCTTTTGAGTGAACCCTGGATCAGGAACAACGTTTAACCAAAGAACCCAATTAGCATTAGATCACATAGTCAAGAAAGAGAAGACATGTATGGGTGTTAAAACATTTTCTCTTATAGATATTTAAAGTTAATAAAAGTGCCATGGATTTTTTTTTTCTGAATTCTGTTGTGTGACATTACTGAAGGACATAAAATATTGCTAAACATCTAAAGAAGATGACACTTCACTTTAATTTGTTTGATTTTAAATTACATTTATTCCTTTGCTAAGGCAAACCAATGATCATTTCTTCTTAAAACAAAAAGCTAATAAATAGGACTGACCGACACCTGGCTAAGGTACTGAACCAAGAATTTAATGAGAAATAATTTATCCATCAATCCATTTCTGATATCAACTTAACCTGTCGGCGTCTCTTAATAGGTCAGTGAGTGGGAGGTAGTGTAGACCTGGAAAAATTCCCCAGTGCATCACAGATTAACACAGAGAAAAAGGTATATGAGCGATACATGCATACACTCTGATCTATTGTGGCCCAACATGCAGGATTTGGATGGTGAGAACCTGAACAGAACCTATACAAACACAGGGATACAACACAAACTTCACACAGAAACGCCACATCTGGGATTCAAACCCGGGTCCTACTTGCCAAGAACCGTCCGACCATACAGAACAACGCTCCCTTAAACAGCCACAAATGCTCACAGTGGAAAACTGTCTCCCCAGAAAGCACTTTAAGCTCTCCGACTAGGCTGGATTTGTACAAACTGATTAATCAGAGCACAAAGACAAGATGTTGCTAGGCTTCGTTCTCAAGGAATAGATAATGTCACCCGGTTCGTCCGTCACTCTATAATCAAGTTCTTTCTGAGCAGAAAGAATTCACCAGTCATTAACCGCCCTCCCCGACAGAAAACTCAACATCTGCTCAACATGAAACTGTTTTCGGCTAAGAGCTGCAGTTTAAGCAGCCCAGAGGATATTTTGTGTCTGTGGTTACAGAGATGATGTCGGTTAACAAAGAACATACAGTACGATGCGTACAATCTGCATTTGTATCCATCGGCGAGTGTGTTTAATGCGAGTTTTGCGTGACCTGTTTGCTGTCGTCACATCTCCTCAGATTTCCCAGAGGCCTTCATGGAACTCAAGCACCATCTTTGTTCCAGAGACGACAGTCTGCAAAGCTCCTCTACGCGTCCCGGCATGGAAAAACCGACTAGAGCAGTTTGCGGCGCTGCAAAAGGAAGAAAATATTCCATGTGTTCTTAGGTTCCTTTAAGATGCCACTGAAACAGAGGAGGGGTTCTAGGTGTCAGCAGGAAATTTACCCGTCATGCCGATATAGAGGAAAATATAGTCTCACTGCTATCTTATTGTTTCATTGCAGGGAAAGATCAAGATTCATAAAACTACTACCCCTGACAAAATAATTTGAACTAAATAAACAATGCAGGACAAAGAAAGTGTTAGGAAAACAGAAAATCATGTGTTTCACTCTTATTTCCACGTAGTCCAAGAAGCTTTTTCCAGCCGCATTTATTTTGGCAAATGCTGCATAAGAAAAATCATGCCTGTGTGTTTTGTGTTCAAAAATTGAACTACCTTCATATGAATCTATATTAAAATAAAGAGTTTCCACTGTGTTTTAACATATTACAACAGAAAAAAATGAATACAGTCACACTCACAGTTCAGGGAGAAGTTGTGGAGAAGTTTAAAGCAGGATTTGGTTGTACAACTGTGCCAAGAAACATGGTGGCGACAGCATCATGGTGTGGGGATGCAGAAATTCATCTTCCAGCTGGACAATGACCTTATCCCAACTCCTATTCATGTGTTAAAATGGACCAGTCGAAGTCCAGATCTAAGGTTAATTAAGAATCTCTCTCATGTGAAATGGTCCTTTTTCCAGTCTGACCAAAACTGAGTTATTTTGCAAAGAAGAATTGATGAAATTCTAAGTCTCCAGAAATGTGATGCTGGCACTGACATATGCCAGAACACTTGTATCTGTAACTGCAGTGACATACAAATTCACCATACACTTTCCGGACATTTGAAATATTACAGAATGGTCCTCTTCCTCTTTACAATTATGCTCAACTTTGTGTTTGTCTTCACCCAAAGAAGACGTTTTGTGGTTGCAATGTGGCGAAATGTCAAAGATTCAAAGATTCCACGGGGACATCTTGGTCCAGAAAGTATCGACTTAAGCTAAATATTATTAGCTCTACATAACTGAAACAGGCAGCAGATCCCTGATCAGCCAAGGGAGGAAATGTACATTATTTAACAAAAATGACACGTCAACTGAAATCTGCACTGAATGGACAGATTTAAAAGACTGAATATATCTTGAAAAACAGCTGTTTTGGTAAAATACTGCAATTTTGACATAAGATAAAACTTCTCTCTGCACTTTTGACTTGTCGGCTTTGTTTTAACGCAATGCTGTTTGAACCACTGACTCGCATGATAATCTCTGTTGCTGTAATTGCTTGTGCAGCCACCAACTGTTCACCCAGCTTGTTTACTGAAAACGGATGTTCACATTTAATAGCATTTAATTTTGTTTTTACACAGTTGCCATCTTTTAATTTAACAGCGTTTTGAAACAGATATCCTCAAAGATTCAAAAACCTTGAAAAATATATCTGAACATTTAATTTCACACAGGCTGGTTTTACTTAATACTCCCCACTTAGGGGAATTTAAAAGAAAGAAATACCAGTCATTAGAGGAGAGTGTCTAAGTGAAACAAATACAGTCCAGTTACCTTGAAACCAAAATGAGTGCTCTCTCTGCTTGATGAGGCCATTTGTCTTTGATGAAAAAGTAATCACGTTCTTCGTTATAGAATTTCCAAAGTGTATTAGCAGCCTTCTTGACAAGTTATTCATCACCAAAAAACAAAAACACTTATTTTGTGCAGCAGATATCAATATTGGGCTCAAATTTAAGTTCTTGCACTCTACAAGTGTCTGAAAGGTTCCATTTAAATGTTTGTAAACACTTGTGGGTTGTCAATAGGGTCGCTTCGGTGTTGCCCCGTTCAAAATAGCAGAAAGAGAAAAAAAGTGTGGCATAAATTGCAAAATAAAAAAGTAGTTTTCACATCTGTTCTCATAAAATGTGTCTGACTTTTGATTTTTCAGCATTCACATTCCAATGCTGGTTTATTTGAGGTCATTTTTTTAACGCCGTGGGATACTGGACAGATGAGTGTGTATGTATGCTTTCATATTTTTGTCTACCTTGTGACTTCTGTCTTCTCGCCATGTGGTTACTTAAAGTGTAAATCACCCCCGTGTAAAAGCATAGTCCTGCCCCCAGACAAAATTGAAAAATCCTATCAAAGTGGCGGGATTCATGGGAAGGGTGGGGGAGGGGGCTGTGTCCAGCATGGAGGTGGGCACAAGCTTCATTTGCCATATTGAATCATGGAGAGTGAGCAGAGTTATGCCACGTTAGGCCACGGTTCGGTTTTCTGAGGTGGAGGATTTTTCACCCCCCTCATCACCGGAGGTTGAGGGAGGCTTTGTGGAGACCAGCGGGGCTGAGGCTTATAAGTTTGAGCTGCTGGCTCAAGGCGCTGACTCAGTGAAGCCTAAACTCGATGCTGCAGAGGCAGTGGAGGACAGGATCTGTCCAGTTATACATCATATTTATTTCCCGCTTTGTAATCCAGGCGGGATCCCCCCGGTGGCTTTGCACGTCATGATTCATTTGTAATGTGGACACGAAGCCTGACTGATCTTCTCTTTGCTCTGACTCCAGGCAGGCTTCAACACGAGGCAGCAGCTCTCTGCCTGTGAGGGAAGTTCACAGCAACCACGGTGCGGTTAGTTTTAGGTTGGACTGCGGACATTCACGTTCCACGGCTTCAGCGCCGTCTGCCTCCAGTTCGAGCCGATACAGAGAGGCTGATCTGGGGCTGCTGCTCTGTCTGCTGGCTGGCTGTTGAAGCCACGGAGCGCCAATATCCAACCCAATGCTAACTTCACCGCAGTCTCACACCAGCCCCTTCCTGGCTCAAGACACTCACGGGAGAACAGTTGATTGCTTTTACATACATTCGCCAATTGCACATAAAAACTTGGTAGAGTTGATTCTAGTCGCTTTTTTGAAGAAAAAAGTCACTAGAGGGTTTGAAAAGTGCAACAGTGCTCACTATGGTTTTTAAGACTAAGCTCTTTTTATAATCCACAGTGGCAGAGCTACCTATGTCATTCTCTCCAAATTACGACACACCAACCAATATCAATACGGATTCAAAATTCAATGCAACACCACCGTTTAACCCTAGGAGGGCGCCGCACTGACGATTTTACACAGAAAAGCAGGATTTCAACAACTGTGCGTTAATTTGTCAAAAATAATGACCAGGATATGTAGACAGTACTATAGGATAACCATGTTAACAGTTTATTGGGGAAAAAAAGTTGATTTGGGGATGAGTTATCTGTTAAAGTTTTTTCAGGGTGCAGCTCTCTGTGCCCATGGAAAATCAGTGATTTCTGTATCGTTCTTCATTCAATCAGAATGATTCATCTTTGATTCACCTGTCAATCAAAGTCACACCCCTGGTAGCTTGTGTGCTGCATTTTTCCACTGCGTGTGTTTTATGTTAGCCTCTTTTTTTGCGTTTGTCGCAGATTAATGTATTTGCTGTGCATTTGCGCCTCTCGCCCACCGTATGATAGCGATGATGTTTGACCAGCAGGGTTTGTTTTCTGCTACGCAGCTTTTTAGATGTACTTTAAATAAAAGCTCACATTTGGTCTCAGCTGACCAAACCACCTTGTTCCTTTTTTTTTTCTTTTTCCCAGTGTCCTGTCTAGCAATGGGGCAATAAGAATCGATGTCTTAATGCCAAATAGAGCTCAACAGATTTTACTTTCACAAGTGGAGCAATCAGCTTTCGCCATAGTGCTCCGCTTGATTTATACATGTAAATAGTTTTATTGTGATTCCTGCGGGGAGTATTTCAAATTATGTGAACACTACACTGGGAAAGTTCCAATACATGTTTTTTTTTTGCAAACAAACTGGATTCCCCTTTGCTTATGCTCACCGATAACATTCCTGTCGCCTCTCTTTCATAAAGGTCAGATTTGTGAAGGGCCTGAGGCACCTGAACTGTCAGCAGGCTTTCCCACCTGAACTGTGTCGCAGCTCCCCCAGAGTATCACAGCCCCCAGGGCTGCTTCTTTGATTAATGCTCTTCTTGCCCAGCCTGTCAATTTAGTTGGTCAGGTACACCTTAGCAGGTTTGCAGTCGGAGTTTATAGTTTTAACATAAAATGTGAAAAGGTTCAAGGGGTATTGCTATTTGTGTGTTGGACTTCCTCACACTTTCACATTTCCACTGAGAAAGTTCTTAAATATGAGATTCTATGTGAGAAAGTTTTCATACCAACGAGTTAAGAAATAAAAAAAAAAGTCTTTTTCCCAAACCCTAAAATCCAAATTAATCCCAAACAAAGAAAAATTGGACTGAACACCACAAACAAGTTGGAGAAAAGTGCCTCTTAATGTGCAAAATAACTTATTCTATGGCTGTGATGACAAATTTCTCTCCATCAACATTAAAGTACCCTCCCTTTTCCCTTCATGTCCTAAAATGGCTTAGCTCTATCTCTCTTCTTTTGCCCCATTAACGATTTTAGGATCTGTTAACACAGATCACTTTTACACGTTTGTTTTAGCACTCACCTTTTCAGATTTAGTTTCCACTTGTAATTTAAAAATTCAGAATGTTATATTGCATTCAAAACCACAGAGAGTAAAAAAAGAAAAAAAAAGACTTTCCAACATTTGAAGCTTGAGAAAAATGCTTAAGAATAAAAATAGGACAGAGGTTGTAAAAGAAAAACTCTCTGCTCCTTTAAATCTCAAATCAGCCGTCTTTGTTACTTTGTTTGCTTGTGATCACAAGAAAGTTCCTACGTGACCTATACACAACAAGCTTTTCTCCTGACATCCAAAAATAAACATTTCATAGAAAACTGTTAATTTATCATCTTGTCAAAACAAACAATTATCCAGCAACACAACAAGCTGTCAGAGCTGCTTTTCTCCTCCGTTTGTCACTTAAAATCATGTAACAATGACATCCCCAAACTAGTATTTTATTATGAGCGCAGAAACTGCGTGGCTCCACATTCATTATCAGATAAGCTGCAGATTTCAATACGTCTCGGTGCTGTTGTGCGTCTGACAACCTGCCTGCGGGCTCACAAACACCAGAGTCATGAAAGCAGCAGGACAACGGCTCCTTTGTCAGTTTGAGTCGTCAAATGAGGCTGTGGTGTCTTCGAGCCGCCTCTGACATTTCTGTTTCTCCTGTGGCGCCCGATTTTGGTTGATAGAGGGTGAATGCAATTTCTGATGACAATCAGAGATACGGAAGATGTGATTCTGTATGTTTCTGCTACCAAACGTGACACACTGACCCACTTGTCTGTCAGTCTGCCTGGAAGTGGCTCCTCTTATGATCTTCTTGCTTGGTTTTGCTGTCTGAATGGATCCATCTTAGTTTATGTGGCTTATATTTTCTTTGCTTTTAATTGTTGTTGCCAGACTGCTACAGAAAGCCTCGTTGTTTCTTTTGCACTGGTAGATATTAGCCATTCGAAACGTTTAAGCATTATCTAAAGCACTGTAATTACAGTAACTGAAGGATGTGAAGGTGGAAAAACTGCAATCGTACAGAAAGTGGATAAAGATAACCAACAGCGGCATGGATTGCAAGAGAGAAAGCACAGGAGATAAGACAGAAAAGGGGAAAAAAAGACTGTGGCGAGAAGAGTCAGAGCAAAGACATTTGTAAACAACATCAAGTGAACAAGGATGAAGTTGCAGTAAAGTTTGACTCTTGCAAACTTTCTTAGAGCCCTTCTTGTCTTCAATTCAATTAAATTTTATTAATATACTGTAGCACCAATTCATGAAACATGTCATCTCAAGGCACTTTCCAAAGTCAAATTCAATCAGATTATACAGATTGGGTCATATTAAACAGATTGGTCAAAACATTTCCTATATAAGGGAATCAGTTGATTGCATCAAAGTCATGACAAGCAGCATTCACTCCTCCTGAAGAACCGTAGAGCCACAGGGAGAGTCGTCTGCATTGTCCATGGCTTTGCAGCAATCCCTCATACTGAGCAAGCATGAAGCGACAGTGGAAAGAAAAACTCCCCATTAACGGGATTATCTTCCCCATTAACCAGTGACTTCTGCTAATATTTTTTCAGCTATGATTCGGTGACCTCCACGCATACCTGAAGATACATTAGGGAAATGGTGCAAATTCATCAAAAGCAAAGTCTGATTATGCACTACATACATTCTTTAATCTGTAGAACCCATACTTGACATTGTGAAGACAAACATGGTTGGCCTGTAGTGTGCACCACTGGGAGAACGCCTCAGCCCGGCAGGAACATGCATCCTGGTTGCTAAACAACCACCAATCGCAGCTGGCGTCGACATCCATCCTGAGTAATCAGATCTCAGTTATTGATTGCAACTAATGGAAATCCACAATCCAGAAACTTAATATCATGCAAAACTAACTTAAGAAGGATTTTAACTACAGAAATGCAACGCGAGGAAAGTGAGCTACAAGAGTTCATTGCAAAGGAAGCTGGCTGTTCAGAGTGCTAGCAAAGCAATGGAAAGCTGAGTGGAAGGAAAAAGTGCGTAAGCAACCAACAAAAGAGATGAACTTTAGCTTCCTTAACTCTGCAGAGCCACAGGCTTATTGTCTGCATCCCATGCTACAATGATGCAGTAATTTATGCAACAGGAGCCCCAACCCCAACATGTTTTAATGCATATACTCTTCAGTAGGCTGCATTAAAAAATGTCTTGAAATAACACGGTTTTCTGAAATATTTGAATTTTAGGTGTTCATTTGCTGCGAGCCAAAAATACTTACAATTACCAGAAATGGATAACTGTAACAAGAATCTTTACAAGTTTCACGCTTTGAAATATAATAATAAAAAAATAAAAACACATTTTTAAATTTACTGAGATAGTCAAAGGCTTAGTGACTTGAATGACGTTGTTATGCAGTCTATAGCTTGGCATGAGCTAAAAGGCCACTCAGAAAGGAAGAAGCCATGCAACATAAAAGCCCAGATTTCGGTTTGCAAACGGGGACCTGCATCACATTTTGAGGGGCTATTTGCGTGGGCTGCACAGGTTTCGGTGAATCTAATTATGCAGCTCGGCCGAGATGTTCTGAGAGACTCAGCATCAAATGTGGCCTAAAAACAAAAAACAAATACTGGATAGGTTGCTGCCAGCCGCTCTGCACACCATTATAGTTCAGGTAAAGCTGCTGAAGAACTCATGTGTCTGACATGGAACATTTTAAGTCAGCTGAAAGCATCCTCTCAAAAACTGGTCTCAACTCACTGCCCCCTGGGCAAATAGTTGTGGAAGTTGTGGAAGAACATAATCTAATGTCTAACATTTTAGCAAAAAGTTTCTCAAATCTTAATCTTACTTTTAAAATTCTTCAAAGTAGTCAATTTCATTGTTTAAAAATCTTTGCACCCTTTTGTTCTATTTGAGTGTGCCGGGTGTTCGAGGAAGGTCACATCAGGGCATTAGGTGGTCTTTCACCATTTTCCAGGATGGATTCTGTTGAGGTTGCTAAACTGAAGCGGTTAATTGTCCCAGACAACCACTGAAGTTTCAGTGAAATTGTCCCCAAAGCGTTGTGAGGGTGTTCACACCTGTATTAAACACTGTCACGGCATCCAGGACGGAGCCAGGTCTGACCAGGGTCCTGAGATCAGACTCGGGACAGGAGATTATGGCACCATGTGAGTACATCTTTTGGGTCAGGACTCTTTAGCCAAAGCAGAAGTGCGTCAGCGGCCACCATGATGAGCGCTGTCCAAATAGTGCAGTCATTAAGGAAGGAGGTACGAAAAGGAGCCTGTGTGCTTCCTGTTATAGTTCCTTTAGCATACCGTAACCTCGCAATATCTCTTAGCGGTGCTAAGGAGCGATAAGAAATCCCACAATCCTTTGCACGATATGACGCAAGTGCAGTCCACGTCACGGAAATTTATGAAAATGTCCGGAGAGCAGAGAGCGCGCACTTTGTGGTTAATTTCTGGAAAGCTGTGGGCTTGGATTTGACTCGAATCGTCCACGTGCGTTTCCGCCACGACATGTCGGAGTTAAAGGCTGTCCGAAATCAGCAGTCCGAAGCTCCTTTCTTGCCCACGATAGAGTTCTTATTGTTGACCCCATGAAAGGTCAAGGAACAGGAGCTATTATTAAGGGCATTCGGATGGAGATTATATCTCACAGTTTGTGTTGGAATTACTCCGACTCCATGAGCTACATTAGCGTTTCTAAATCTGGTCTGTAGCTCCCACAGCCCTGCAGATTTTAGGGGTTTCCCCTGCTGCTATGCACCTGGGCTTAGATGAATGGGTGATTAACAGGCTACAGCAGCACATGTTGGCTGTAGGATGTAATCTTTTAAATAAAGTGTGCCTGAGAAAAGACACATCCAAAGCATAGAGGTCAGTGGGCTCTGAGGAACAAGGTTGAGAACTACTGAGCTAGAAGAGGGAGGCCTTGTAACTCCTGCTAAAACCCCATGGTGACTGAAGATAAACGGACAGAATAGTTTCTCTTTAGTTTCCTGTATGTTGCAAACATCGATCAGGAAGACCAACCAAAACCCCTTTGAGAAAAGCTTACAGGAAGCTTTGGTGTTATATGAACTCAGTTCTACGCCAATTTGACTTTCACTAACTACAATCGTCTCTTAATTTTGTCCATTTTCATTTTTGTCAACAAAGTGGGTGCGTTCAAGCGGGGAGACAGCTAAAATGGGCAACACTGATCATCTCTGTGCAATATTAGGCAACTCTCTGCACCTTAAATAAAGCCTTTGAAGGAAGGAGACTTTAATCTAAGTAAATTTTGGGTGTGGCACATTTAGTTGATTTACCAGCAGGAAAAGATTACCATGGAGCCAAGACAAATTTAGAGACAGCTGAACTCACCAACATCAAATCTACCTTGTTTCCTGCGCACTGTTTTTATTTTCAGCCCCCCTAAATTAGATTGGTTGGAGCCCTTCAGTGATGATTTATATTTACTTTAGCACATTTCCCCACTAGTTTATATTTACTGGCGAAAGCAACAGCTACAACCCTTGTAAGCGAATATACATTTGTGGTATTCGTCTCCCTGATTTCTTCCTTTGTTTGGTGAAACTTCATAGTTCTACAACAAAAAGGATTAAAATCACGTCTCATGCTCAATCTATCCTGGAAAAACATCTCTATAGAAATAAATCAAACATATTTTAAAGCGGGTTTCAGAGGCAAGCTCCCAAAGTTGGTAAAAGCGAGAACCTTAGAGATACTTAAATGTTTTATACGCGTTTACTTTGTTCTGTTTTCCTGCCTCTGTTCCCTGGGCCTTTGTCCACCTGTCTGTTTTTTTCATGTCTGTTTCCTGTTTTGGTTCCTCCCTTCACTCCCCTTCAACTCTTCTCAGATTTAATTGCCTGACTGTTTTCACCTGAGCCTCCTCATGTATTTATGTTCCTGTCCCTCCTCTTGTCACTTTTTCTGCATTTCCCCACTAAGACCATTGCTTTTCCACATCTGTTTTTAGAAAATATAGGTTTTCTTCTTATTCTTGCATCAAATCTGCCTCCTCAGATTCGTTTCCACTTAGACTCCTCGTACAAAACATGTCAGAATTCTATTTATGCTTTTTCTACATTAATGATTTATTTTTTAATGCATCTCTCTTTATGATGAGCCTTGTCTCAAGATAAACTCTTAATGCACAAAGTTACGTTTAGCTTATTTTGAGTTGGTAATGAAGTTAAAAAAATTTATTCAGCAAAATAACAAACTTAAAAAAGCTGCCCAACACTTTAATCAGTTAATGATTGTAACAATTTTAGACATTGCTGGAAAATAACTTAAATAACTTAGCCTGCAGATAAAGAATAGTCAAATCAAGCTGATCAAGGTCATCCCTGAAGGGTCACATGGCTGCCAATAACTTCCTCTTCTCTTCATTGTTCCACTCCTTGTGTCGCTGGTCCGACAAACCTGAATCTGGGTGAAATACGTCCTCAGCATGCAGTCAAATTCAACCTAGCCAGTTAAAGATCTAATTCATTTTACTTAGTTGTGCTGAAGCAGAGATGCAGCTAAAAGTTGCAGGACACCAGCACTTGGAGGACTGGCCATAAAAAGTCATTCTGGCCCCGTTGCTTATGTGTCTTTCTGTGCTTGTTTCCTGGATGGAGTCATTTGTAGAGTTATTTTTTTAAAAAACGTTTAGTTTTTCTTTTTCATAGAAAGTACTCCTGGCGTCGTGCCTTTCTGCCTCTCCGCTCTGCCCTCTCAACCCTCGCCAATTGAAGCAGATGGTCACTCATACTGAGTCTTGCTCTGCTGGAAATTTCTTCCTGCTCAAAGGGATTGATTACTCTTCACTGTCGCCGCAAGCTTGCTCAGAAAGTCAACGTGTCCTTGTAACCTGCTGGCCATCTTTAGGAACATCAGTTTAAAGAAGCGTTATATGATTGACTATATGACTGGCTATATTGAATTATAGCTTAAACTTGAATTTATTTATATTAAACTGGCTCCAGAGCTATCTGACTAAATTGTATTGAAATTAATAGATTGGAACCAAATAGTTTTTTTTATGGTTAGATAAGTGTTGAACCTGTGTTGCTTGTAAAGTGCGTTGGGATAACAGGCATGATGAATTGGTGGTATGCTTTTACTTTGATTTTTTGTGTTTGTCATTTGAAAAACATAAAATTCATAAATAATCTAAAATACATGGCTTTTATTTATGTGAAAAAAATGTGATCACAGTTTATCTAAGTATATCCACCAATACAAAATAGAGAATGTCATATTAGAGCTAATTTTTTTATTCTGTTTTTTAATTTCCGTGCAGTAAAAACTAAAACATTTCACCTGTCCATCACTTTTTCTAACGAACAATTATGTTAGAGTTTGTACTCAGAGGAACTAATTTTTAGAGAAAATTCTTGTCATTTATTAAACTCAGAGTCACAATAAGAAAAAAAAAGTTCAATCAAGCTAGTAATTTAGAAAGAAAAATAGTCCAATTAAAAGTTAAACATAATTATTACGATTACTATTACTTAAATCAAAGAGATTAGAAAAATAAACAAGAAAATCCATCAAAGAAAAGACTAAACAAATCATTACATCCTTTATACAGAAAAGAGCACTTTGGAGGGATTTAAAAATCTGTTTTATTTTGGCAAACCTATTTAAAAGAAACAGACCTGCTAAATCAATTACACTCGCGGGCTAAATCAGAGCAAGTGTCTTTTGTTTAGCACAGTGATTGCAGAGAAGCTGGATGTGACACAGGAGAACAGGAATCACTTCTCACTTTCTCTGTGTAACCAGGTTTAAATGTCTACTGTGTCCACATCAAGATGTTTAGACAGTAATTACAGAGAATGACTCTGAAACCCGGAAAATCTGACAGACTTGTAATTCTGATTTGGAGACTGAAAAGAAAACTACTGCAAACATTTCAATCAACAGTTGGCTGAATGTCTGTAAATACACCTGTTAGTTATGGAAACCCCAACATGCCAACATTTTCTCAGCTCTCAGTGAGGATTCTCTCCTCGTTCTCCTTATTCTTCGGGTTGGAACAGCTTGACGAGTCATTCAATCAATTTAAATGACACCTAATCAGGGTCTTCACCAAAAACAGCCAACATGGCCAGATCAATGGATCATTTTAAATTTAAAACTTATTTTTGTGACATTTATACGTTGAGGGTGTGGTATCGGGTAAAGGAGTAAGCTTGTATCTCCGGAGATGTTCTGCAGCTCCATCTGAGGAATCTTCAGCCCCTTCCAACCCAGCTGGGAGAGATAATCTCTCCTCTGAGTCCTGGTTCAGTCTCCAACCAGCTGGACTAAAGACGTGGTCCAACTGGCTTCTCTTCATGTGGAAGAACTACAGCGGTCATTTCCACAAAGTCGTATGGGTCTGATCGTTAAGGTCATTAAAAGAAAGGCCTGTCATTATCAGGGGCTTAGACTTCCATGTGATCTTTTAACGTCATCTTGAACAACAGTTCTCTGTTTTCTTATGACATTAAGACCTTCTTTGGAGTTTGGCTGCTTTTTCACTCCTTCAGTTCTTGGACATGACAGTTTGGTTCTGTGTCAACCGACTCGTTCTCCTTAAAACGGCCCTTTTGATGCCATTTAAATGGGAGTCAACAACAGTTGCTATAGAAATGTAACCTGAACTCAGTTAGAATTTGAGGAAAGTTGGTCGAAATTCAGCTTCATCGTGCATCCTGCGTTGTGTCGTATACAGGGGGTAACGAGGGGGGATCGTACGGTCACATGAAGATCAAACGTATTTAGTGGGCCGTCGTGAGTGATCGTGAGCGCCTCCTGCTGTTGAGCCGATTTCCCCCAACCTCGCGCACTGCGCATGGGCAAGGAAGGGAATTCTTCTTCTACTCAGACGAAAACACAGGAGTGGAGAGAAGCATGGCGGTGGCAGGTGTGACATGGAGTCAAACTACGGAGGAGAAACTCGTAGAATTGCCAAGGCAGCGCGTTTCGTTCTTGTGAGCCTTATATTTAAAAGTGAGCACCGACACTTCCGTCTTTTTCTTCTTCTACATTGGGTGTCCGGATAGACGAGTCCGAGTAGTGCCATCTCTCTACGGGGCTGAGTCCGACGTCTGGGTTTTAGACGTACAGTGTGTGAGCACTTAGGTCGCATCAGAGCATCGGCTCGTATAGTGTAAGAACAGACATGGTGAGCTGTGAACTTTTAAACCCTGCGGTTTCGCTGTACAGTTTGAGCTGGATCTGAGCACAACGATTGAAAATATCGTACAGTGTATTCCCAGCTTTAGAGACAGCCATGTCATCTGAGCAGCAGAGGAGGTGCGTCTAACGGAGCACAAACGGGCCTCCAGTAAGCCGCTACTTAAAAACAACAGACACGTCACACATTTTATTTGCTGCCACTTCTTAATAGAACGAAACACATTGAAATTTGGAATCAGACCACATTTGGTTCACCTCATTCCTTCAGTTGAATCTTGACAGAGTGCTGTTTAAAATGTGTGTGGTCTTCTACTTGCAGCAGAGCGAGAATATTTTTTACTCATTTTACTAGTAAAGTGAGGACTTTGACGTAAGGTGAGGGCCTTTTTTTTTTTCGTCCTCACGTTTTTTTCTGGGCTAGGATGCCAATTAGGTTGGGGTTAGGCATATCCTGGTAAAGGTTGGAGTTGGTTTAGAGGTTAGGCCATAGAGAGGATTAAAAATGAACGGAAGTCAAGGCATGGCCCTCACTTTGTATTTTAAACAAGGATGTATGTGTGTGTGTTCGGGGGGCAGCTGTGTGAGCAAACCGAGGCTGAGAGGATCAGAGCAGAGCAAGTAACAGCAGATAGAGAAAGAAAGAAAGAAAGAAAGAAAGAAAGAAAGAAAGAAAGAAAGAAAGAAAGAAAGAAAGAAAGAAAGAGCGATATACAGCGACAGCAAACAAAATGTCTTTTGAAAATGGTTGCATTACCTGACTGAATATTTTTCCAATTCTGATACAGTAATTACTTCCCTCTGGTGACGTGCATCTTTTTTAAGTGGAGAATTGAAACATTAAATATTACTATTAATATTATTATTAGGTACATTCTGGCCATGCCATTTCAGCCAGGATAGTTACCAATTATTCAGTATATTGCATCCAGTGCTGATAAGGTTCCAGCTGTACTACAGTACATTTCACTGTAGCTTTTCTGACCCCCACCCCCCTAAAAAAAGAAATTGAGAAAGAAATTGCTCTTGAGAAATGAAATAGGGTTTCCGCCTTTGCTTCCTGGGTGGCTTCATATCATTCAAACAGATTCCCTTTCATGTGAGGGGGATAGTCTGGGTACGGTGGTTTAAACTTAGACACGGTGAGGGGTTCCAAACGGATAAAGATGCCAAACGTGACAAAAACAGTGTTAGGTTTCTGATTTGGCCTTCTCCAAGCTTAGACCTGAGCCCTACTGGAAATTCTTGGACTAGTCTTAGAAGCCTGGTCCGGGTCATGAGACCAAAGGATTTGAAAAGGAGTGATTAAACCTCCAGCCAAAATCATATCAGAAAAAAACTGATATGACATTTATATCTACAATAACTGAATGCAAACTTCTGACCAAATTTTGTGAGCAGTGGGTAGAGCTTAATTACGGAGCTATGAGACTCCAAACACGGTAAATATCGTTGTCAACTCTTTCTGCCGCTACGGTTTCATTTAATCAGCGCAAACAGAACCCACAGATTATTAGTGGTTAGGATGTGGAAGAACCCATATTACTTTTATTTATTTTTTGCTTGGAAAGGGTCCGTTGCGTGGCTGGTGTCAATAAAAAAGTTGCGCTGAATAGATGAGTTTAGAGGATTGGTTTAAAACGGGAGCAAACAAGCTGCATAAGAAGAAGAAAAAAACTGAGATCATGTTTGATGTTTGAGTTGAAGATGTCCTCAGCGGGGCAGAAACGGAAGCAAACAGGGTTTATCAAACTTCACACTCGCTTGTCTAATTTTTGTTTCGCGTTTAATCCAGTTTTGTTTTGATTTAATTAAGTGTAAAGAAGGAACGATGAAAAAAAACAGAGTCAAAGGTACTTTTGGAGAACGCGCCGGAGAGGCTTATGGGAACGACAGAGCGGCTGCATCTTGATATTAAAAAGAGGAAAATTACGTCTCAGAGCTCGTGTGTCACTTAAGTTAGTTTTTTTGTAAAGAATATAGTTATTCTGAGACGCAGCAGCACTTGTCTCCTCTGTTCTGCTCTGACAACAGTATTAAATTTGGACTTCATAAAAAGCCGCGTTTAAAGACCGAGTATACGTCTGAGGACTGAACACGTCTTTGTTTTTCGTCTCGCTGCTGCTACAGATACAAGAAAGGAAAATGTCACCTGGTTCCTCTTTTTTTCTTCTTGCTATCCATCTTTTTCTGGTCTCCTTTATCATATTTCCCCATGTGACTTGTTTTATTAGACCTTTCAGCAATAATTAACTAAAATAGACATTTTAAAGTAAAGCCCTTCATTTCCACTTTTACAGCTCGGTTTGCATTTTCCTTTGAATTTGCTGCAGTTAAAATGACCAATTACCCAGTTTCTCATCAGAGGTTTAAAGAAAGCCTGCAGAGTTGAAGGATTTTAAATCCCTAAGTTGGAGAAGTTTAAGAAGAAGATAAAAAAAACTGACATGAAACATCTACATTACTATGACTGAGGTGTGAATTATTACATTTGTTATTTATCTCTTTTTGTTTCTATGAAAACTTTTATTTACTTTTAGTTATCACACACACCAGGTACTTTTTTCTGGCTTGGTTGGTACTTGACCAGCTCTGGTGTCAAATATTTACATAAGGAGCAAAACTGAAGTGGGACTTTATGAATCACACTGTATTTTTGGATTATGTAAATCTGCACATTTTGTCAGTCTCTCGTTACCTTTTTCCACCATTGCAGAAAAAAAACCCATTTGAGTTAAATTAGTTTGTTTTCCTTCCTATTGTAACATATTTAAACCGTACACCTGAGAGGAATTGAATTAAGCATTTAAATCAAATACAACTAAGAATACCTTATTTCTAGAGTAAAATGAGCAGGTTTTGTTTATTTATATCAAGGTTGCTTCATTTGCTCTTGTAGATTAGAGAACTGCTATTAAACAGCTTTTAGAGACGCAGTTAGCAATTAGGCTGTATGTTTTCTTTTTTTAACTCATTCAATGAAAACATTTTTGACTGGAGATTGCTCATAATTTACACACTCAAAGTTATCTGAGAAAACATTAGGAACTAAAAGAAGATATATTTTTAATATAACAGGGATAGTCATTACATTTAATCTTGTGTTAATCTGTTTTAATATATTATGAGTTAATTTTATGCAACAAGACATTTAAGATTTTTGGGTCGTGTAATTCTGCTAGAAAGAAAGCATCCCAACCTCATATTCTGAGGTCTTTAGTCCACGGGGAGGAGGCAGAGCAGCAGCAGATACAATGCCTGGGCAAATTTGCCGTTATCTGGGTCATCGCAACCCCAAACAGGCTTAAATGGATAAAAAATTAAAAGAGGGGTGAAAGAAGCCATCTTGGTCAAGAAAAGCCATCACGAAACAGAGGAGGAGGATTGCGCTTCCAACTCCAACTCATTCCAATGAGATTACATCAGCATCTCATCATGATTCAGGTGACCAAGTACTCCACTCACACCAAGCAATCGCTTCTAATGACACAGGACAGTGATGGGTGGGTCATTGATTTGCATCTGACTTATAATGCACCTAGGAGGATGGGCCTCCATGTGCTTAAAAACAGCAGCGCTCCAACTGCAGGTTTCTCAGTGCGAGCCACCAGAATTGACAAAGACTCCTGGATAGGTGTCAAAATGTTTTCAGAAAGAACTGAGCGAAAGTCCAGTTTCCTCAGATTTAAGCCTGTATGCTAAAGTGCTAAGCTAACGTGAGCATGTTTTCGCTTTTTTTTTATGAAGATTTGGTTTGTAACTCTTTCCAGTAGGATATGTGCATGAACAAAACTTACAAAAGTAATTTTTTATACTGCTTCATAAATAAAATGCTTTTCTTTGAGTATCGTAAAAAAGTAATAACCAGTGTTCCAGCAAGGCTCTGCTGTGCCTTTGGCAAACCAGCCCGCTCTAAGACCGACTCTTTGTAGCGTACAAGAAAAGTAAACTCCCTTCGGAGTCTCTGCTGAGAATCCATCCAGGTAGGAGCGGGACTTCATTTTGATGTGCAAACATACAAAGGCAGATGAGAATTGTGCCATTATGCGAAGAAAGGAAGGGAGGCAAATGCATTGAAGACTGCAGAGACCCGTCTTCAGATTGGAAATGAGTGAAAACTGAAAAAGAAGCATCATCTGGCTGTATTACGATGGTATTCGAGACTGAAAAGCTGAGCTCAGAATTTATGACACGAAAATGACCGTCAGAAAAGGATCAAATCACAAACGTTCCCAGAAACCAGCGGTTCTGTGATCAATTATCCATTTAAAAGTTGATATAAAATTCAAATATTAAACAATAGTAACCATGCTTTTTAAGGAAAAAAGCTATGCATTAGAATAAGACCTTTATGAAAAACTGCATTCAAACTTAAATCAATTCTCCTTGACTGACCTGTCCAGGCTGTACCCACCTCTCGCTCAGTGGCTGCTGGAAATAAGCTTCCCCCCCCCCACAAATTACCCCACAAGGACATAGATGTTTAGTCACTCTGTTCTTATAAAATTTTACACTGTCCAATTAAATCTACATTTTTCATGAAAATCAGTTTGGATGTGTGGAAAACTGACAGCCGACCCAAAACATGTCCAACCATGAAGAGTAACTGTAGCGCCTATCAAACATGACCTAATCAATCTTATTTCAAGTGTTTATTTATGGTATTTCATCATGGGGGAGTGATGGCCTGGTGGTAAGAGCAGGGTGCTTGCGTCCTGGAGGGTTTGATTCCCACAGATTGCCACTCCCTGAGTTCCCTCAGGTTCCCTGAGCCAGGCCCCTAGCGCCAGACTGCTGCCTGGGTGCTGCACTCTTCCCTAAAAGGGTTGGTTAAGGTACAGAGGACATATTTTATTGCAATGTGTGTTGCAATTACAAATAAAGATGATTATTATAAAAAATATTATTTCTTGATTAAAAAGAACCTTATGAAGCTGCAGTATTCTCACAACCTGTTATAGCTTCATGTGACAAAGACATGTTTGTCCTCCAATTGTTCAGTTACTCTGTGCAGCAGAAGTAGATTAAAGTGCCAATATCTTTAAGCTTCTCAGTAATATTAATTAGAATCACGAGGATGTAACTGTGCGGCTTTGACGCCATAGCTCCAAACCGGAGGAGAACATGATTTCAATATATCTGGAGTCATAGCCGTCATGACGGCATGTTTTCAAATTTTAATCATTAAGACCATTAGCACCAGTTCAGTCTGATTGCGTATGCTCAGTTTCATGGAACAGCAGCACGGTTCTCATTCAGACATGAATATCAGATTCACTCACTGTCTGTTGTCTGAAAGGGGCTCGAGAAAAACACGCAAGGTCAGAGGTCACATGCTGGGAAGTCACAGGGGTTCGGTGTCCAGCACTGCAGGGCAGCGATGCTGGTTGTTGATACAGGAGCTTGTTAGCACGTTATTTTGGAAAGACCCGCTGAACGACCTTGATAAAGACGGAATATAAATTTGTTTGATGTTTTCTGTCTGTGGGGAAAGCTAATGAATGGCTTTGTGGGTGTGTGGATGCGTGTTTCTGCATTTGGGCAAACATCCTTTTTATTAGAAAACCTCCAACAGGAGGACATTGTGATCCTGGTTTCCCCAGGAGTCCGGGGTTTTAGCACTCAGGTGCGTCCTCCGTGCATATAGCTGCAAGTATGTGTGTGATTAAGTATCCATATTAGTAGCCTGGAACAAACACACACAGATGCACAAGCCCTTTGTAGTTTTTCCACACACACACAAAAAATGACTCACAGTCCCACATTTTATCAGTGTCCACCTCCTGAGATGCAGCTGCAGCACTGACTCAACAAGCCAGTTAAATGATAAAGATACTAATGAGCACTCACTTGAGTCAGGTGGAAGCGTTGCTCGGGTCTTAAATGCAAACAGATGTGTTGATTGAAAATCTCAGAAAAACGACAAACATGAAAAAGATGTGCCGCTGAATTTATATCAAACTTAATTTAGAAAGTTAGCTTTCAAATTGGCTTTTAATTTATTGAGGGGAAAAATGTTATACCAACCAGGCCCATTGTTAGAAAGTTGCTCCCTTAACCAAATGACTGGCTTGGCAACAGCAACTGCCATCAAGCGTTTTCCACCACTGGCGATGAGTCTTTAATATCACTGCAGAGGACTTTTGCCTAGCTCTGCTCTGCAGCATTGTTCCGATTCAGCCCCATTGCAGGATTGAGCATAAACAGCATGTTTGAGGTCATGCCAGAGTCTCAATACGACCTTTTCCATTACAAGCCCCAAGATTTACACTCCCAGATTCTGGTTTCCTGGGGTAAACCAAAGTCTGGTGCTTTAGGTAAGTCGTGTTTCCATTGAGGGACCATCTATGTAAAACAGCTGAATGGGTGGGGAAGTTGTGAGGATAACTGCAGTACCACTCCGCTCCATTGGGTGGCGGCAAGGGGACAGCGGTCACACATATTAAAGCAGAGAAGTTGTATCCATATCCTGCCACTGATGCTGCCACATATCCAGACCCCATAGAAACAGAATGGAAAACTCCTTAATCCGCCGGGCTCCACTCTATTCTACTCCTGTTTGGTGTAAATAAATAACAATAAAGCCCAGCCTATTTCTGTTTGGGCAACGCATCGACAGCAGCGGTGTGGTGGGTGTGACAGAAGCTGAGGGGAGACGAGACTGTGACCTGTGCTTTAAAGTTTGATGAATGAAGGCAAACTTCATTCAGTAAATTAGACCTTTATGAGTTTAATTTTTCCTCAGCCATGGCGAGAACGACGAGGATAATTTTTAAGTACAGTATCGCAGACCTTTGATCACAGCAACGTAATTTTTAATAACGGAGGAGACCTCCGCAGCCTTCTCCTCGTGCACACACACACATACACACACACACAATGTAAAATCAGTCTAGTTACCGAACTGTGGCAAAACATTTTGTAATAAACTTAAAACGCCGAAAACATCCAGCCAAGATTTTCACATTTGATATCTGTTATGTGCAGATTTTCCCCACAAACTTAGTAAACGCGTTATACTGACTTTGCAGACACAACAAACGATCCTATCTGTGGGATTTCACAGGCTGTCTGGCCGACTAAACGCTGTAGCAGCGAGGGTTACCCCCCGCAGCCTCGTCAGAGTGACCAGCCTGTCCACAGGTCTCTACCACTCCTGACAAGTCTGAGCAGAATTAAAACTGATTCATAATCCTGATGAACTGACTGAACAGAGGAAGTTTGGAGGTGTACTTTCTTGCCTAAACGCACCATAAAATAAAATTTTGTGATAGATTAAGGGTATAAAATGGATAGGTTTGTAAACTCCCCATCTCCTTACTGTTCCTTACAACCCCTTATGGCGGACAGTTTTTCTTGCTGCACACAACCTCGCCCCCTCAACAAGCCTCGGGAAAACAGAGCAAAGTACTGGGTCGCTTGAGGAACAAAAGCCCCAGGAAAGTAAAGTGTGTGGAAATGCTACCTGGGATATGAAAAGCCCCAAGCTTTTGAGTGGCAATGGAAAAAGGGCTAATTGGATTTATGTCGAGACTTTGAATAGGCCAGTCCTAAGCTTTCCCTGTACTTCAGATCATTGTTCCGGTGCATAAATTATGTGTGCTTCAGTGATGGTCTGACATTCCTCCTCCAGATTTTCCAGTAGAGAGCAAAATTTGTGGTTCCATCAACTCCAGCAAGTGGTCCAGGTCCAGAAGCACCACAGCAGACCCAGACCATCACGCTGCCACCACCATGCTGGATGATCATTTTCTGAAATGCTGTTGCAACACCAGATGTGATGGGATGCACACCTATCAAACTGTTCTCCTGTCCTTTCAGTCCAAAGAATTCTGCCGTCTTCATCAAGATGTTTGTTGAAAAATGTCATCTTTGGTCAGCCGTGGTTGTTGCATTAGAAATACTCCATGGATGACACTTTTGCAGAGACTCTTTCTTATTGCTAAATCACCAGCGCTGACCTTACCACCACAACACAGTGAAGCTGTTGTACCTTAAAACCTGCAAAGCAACACATATTAGGAAGAAAGCACAATTTTTCTTTAAATGTATTTTCATTTTGAACTTGAAATGCAAAACAGAAAGAGTTGGTGTGGTTAAAAACATGGAGGACTCTGATAGATGCCACAGTTCTCATTACTACAGGAGTCGCTGAAGCCTTCACCTGTTTGGTCTGGACAATCTGAAAGTGTTACCAGTGGAAGATGGAGTTTGTGTCCCTGAGATGCAATCATGCAACTCAACTGACAGAAAGTTGGTTTGTCACACGTCGGAAATGACACCGACACACATCATCAACGATGTGAAGTCATCCACAGCCGCCCCTACACCCCTGGGACCCCCCACGACATCTGACAGTGAATGATTATGTTCGTACATGTCATAGGCAGAGCGGAGAAAGTGAGAAGTGGAGTAAGCGAGTAAGTGTGTGTGGTAAGATGGAGAAAAATGGAAGCGTAAATGTCTGCGTGCCTGTGTGGGCAAAAAGAAGAATGTGAAAAATGACAAATGTGTGAATATGTGTGCGAAAGGAGAGCAAAGTGTGACGGCGTGTGAGTGCGTGCGTGTTATCCGAGGGAGAAATGTGCAAACACGGAGAGGATAGTTGTTGTGAATGTGTGACTTTGTGTGATTACGTTCCAACGTGGATGTATGTGTCCTCTGATCTCTCTCCCAGCTGTTGTTTCTTCTTCTTCTGCCAGTGCACAAGGAACCAAACTTCATTGCAATCACAAAAGCAGTAAGCGCACACACACAAAATGCGCCTCACATGTGGCATCCACGGAAAAAATAAAATAAAATATATATATATATATATATATATAAAACTAGTTTATGAAAATTATGAATTCCTTTCCAAACACACCCACACTGCAAACTGGAAATCTGAAAAAAAAAGTTTGTCTGGAGCCAGAGAGCGTGGAAACAAAGAAGTTACAAAGCAGAGAAATGCAAATCCTCAGAATTCATTTGATTCATTGAAGAGCATTTCTAATTGTCAAAAATGTTGAAAGTCTGTTTCACAGATTATTTCTTTCAAAATAATGCAAAATATTTTAAAGGTTTAAAACAAAGGAGTAAAATAACAGATCTTAATATTAATTGGAGCTCATTTGACGTTTTCTTTTTAGTAAAGGTAACTCAAACCTGACCTTGCTCCGGTATCCACTCCATTTAGGTCTTTAATGGCGCCCCAAATTCACACAAAGTATGGCAAAAATGTTTCAAATTAATTTGCACATGCGCAACATCAGAAAAAAAAATATGTCACCAGATTTTAGAAAGTCTGGAGGGAAATTACTTTTGCTTTTTATGAAATTGCAAATAAATAAATAAAAATAAACTAAAAATTTCAATTATCCTTGAAAGACCACCGTTTGCAACTTCCCAAACTGCTAGCTGATTGATGTCCAATTAAAAACAACATACCTCCCTTTCTACAGTGAAGCTGACAAGCAGATGCTTAAACATGGTGCAGCACAAATAAATTCTGTGTGCAAGCCCGAGTTTAGAGTTGGAAAGGTGTTAAACAGCGAGCCACAATATCATCCAAATCCAATTAAATGACAAATACAACCTTTTTGGCATCTTTGTGTGCCTATATTAAACATTGGAAACTTAAAAAAGAAACACATTGAAGAATATTAAACTTTTTTTTCAATCCAACTAAAGAGATAAATATAATTTTACTTATTTTTCATCGAAAAAACATTCACTTTGGAGTTTGTGTAAAAATGCTGAAAACAGATTAAAATTATTGATATGGCGCCACCAAATATGGCCTCCACCATGATTGTCGAAGTTTTATCCATTATGTCCATCAGATTAAAGGAAATCGATGATTAATGATGAAGGACAACACCAAGGCTCAAGCCACTGGAAGACCATTGTTACTGTGCACAGATATCATCAGTGAGAGCAAAAGAGACCAAGAAATAAGCCCTGGTTCCATAATGGATGCCTTAAAGCGTAACTGAAATGTTTAGCTCTCCACACAGACAAATAAAATGCTCTTTTGGGAAAAGTTTTGTGTTCAGAGAAGACAAAGACTGAGCTGCTTGGTCACAATAAGCCGCATATTCGGTAGAGATGAAGTGAAGTTTTCGACCCTAGAAGCAGTAAACTGACTTTCAGGCCTGGCGATGGCAGCAGCCTGCTGTGGGGCTGTTTTGCCATCAGTGGTACTGATTTTTTGTATAAAATAGATGGGCTATCTCCAATTTCACCAGCTGTACCGCCCAATCAACCGGCTGAAAGCTCAAACATGGAAAGAGATGGGGGTTCCATTCACACCGATTTCTTCAAGTCTGCTTTTACTTCCTGCAGACTTCACTGCTGCAGTTCACCTTCGTCTGATGTCCCTGCAAAGCTCAACTTCATCTACGGCAAATCTTGGCTGGAGAAAAGTTAGCAAAAAGCTAACATAAAAAACAACTTTAAAGGTACTATATGGGCTACCTGTTGACTTTCCTTGTCTATGAAGCTCTACATGGTCTTAGTTTTATTTAACAGAGGCATTTGTGTTTTTAAGCTCTCAAAAACCCGGAGGTCATTGGAGACGGGTTTGTACAGATTCCAAAAGTTGGAACAAAAACATACGGTGAAGTCTCCATTATTATCATCACTCCCACCTCAGGAACAGCTGCTAAGTTTAAAAGGAAACTATCTTTTTAATTCAGTGTTTTCTTGATATTTTAATATTGCATTATCTTCTTAGTCTACTTGTAAATAATACATTTTCATGAGCCAATTACATCTTTTACGGTTTGCTCTTTTGGTTATTGCTTTTCTGCTTTATTTTTTATTCGTTCATTTCTAGAAACGCTTTTAAAAAAAAGTTTAAAATAAATGTGGAATTTTATCACGTTATTGTCCTGTGTTTCTGTTCATTGATTCTTTTTAAAAATGACATTTCCATTGCAACTATCTAATGTAAGATGTCTTATATTCCCTTTTGCTTTTTGAAAACGTAAAGAATATTGTCAGTGGGGTAGGTGTCTGCTTAAAATTAAATCTCATAATTGGCTTTTTGTCGAACAGAGGTGCTTGAAAGGTGCTAAACAAGCAAAGAGTGAGTGAGTGAGTGAGTGTTTTTCAAAGCATGGACCTCACCTCCACTGAAAATATGTTGCCTGCACACTAAAGGCTGATCTGTGCAGGAAATTTCTACTTTAAACTTGAAAAACTGCATAACTTCTACCAAGAAGGGCAGTCAGAGATCCAACCAGTGTTACCTTATGCCAGATGCTTGTTGATTGCTACAAATATTCTGTAACTTGATAAGTGATATTCAACCAAATATCAATGGGGGCGATACATAAGTCTAAATTAGACCCTGTGTGGACTGGCTGAAGAACAAAAACCATGATGCCTGTATGTAAACTGCTCATCAGAATTATTCGTGATGAAACATGTTTTGTATCATTATAAACAAGTAAAATGCACACTTTTATTTTTCAATTCTGTGATTTTTAACATAAATCATGGAACATATATAACAATTTTTCCCCTTTTATCACTAAATTCTGATTTTTTTTCTCAACACATTGTCAAACTTTACCAGATTGGGATATGTTAAAGTGAAAAACAAATAAAAAAGGAGTCATTATATTTCAAGGAGCAAAATCGTGAAACTGACTGATATTGATCCAAGGGTAAATCTTCAGAAAAGCCGTAGCGCATCAATATTTTAGGAAGACGCAGGCGCAGAAGGCAGCAAAGTGGGAACAATAGAACCAAAAGGTTGTTTTAAAGTGACAGGAAGTAGGTTTTAGGTAAAAAAAAAATACATATTTACTCACACAAACACAGTTTAGCACCTTGATATGCTGCGTAACGCCTAAAAAACATTTGAGGCTGTTTTCGGGGAGTAAACAGGGAGGGGGAGGCGGTGTGGGCATCCACATGGAAGTTTTGACTTACCAGCTGCCAAAAATTACTGATGTGTTCAGAGTTTTTCTTTTTTTCTTTCCTGCTCACCCTCTTCCTCCATCTTTCTCCTTCTGCTGGAAGACTGGGTTGAAAAGTTCAGTGTGAATTCGTGTTTCCGTGAGATTCAGAGCTGCAGTCAGGAATGAAAGCTGTCGTGGCCCCAGAAGCTGCAACGTGCGTGTGCGTGTTTGACTAAGTGCTTCCAGTGTTTGAGTGCGGTTATCGTTCTGCCTTTTAGCTCCATATTCATGCAAAGCGTGTGTGTGTGTTTGTGTGTGTGTTATTCCCCCTCATCGAGCCAGAGATTTCCCTGTAAAATGCTCCATTAAACTGAAGTCTGTGTGTTTTTCTAAGCCACTGATGCGTGTGTGTTTGTGTGTGTGCGTGTTTGCAGCGATGCAGATACAGTAACACTCACACGTGGGTGCTGACACTCGTGACAGGAGCGTGCGTGCGTGTTTTGGAGGACTCGTGGTTTGTGGGTGAAAACGCTCCTTTGACAAATTTGACAAACACTTACACATCAGCAGTTGATGGCTGACACGTTACAGATCGGTGCAAACACTTGCTGCACCTCCAGTAAAAATGAGTAGTTTAATGCAACAGATTTTGGAAACCCTACACTAACCTCTACAGCCATACTGATCCGGGCAAGCAACAACACTCATCTACCGCAAACTGACACTTGTGGCCTTTGGTTTGAATACTGAGAGCAAATAAATCCGGAAATTGGTTGAAACGTTCATAACTGATGATCTTCCATTTGAGCTTGGAGCGTTTGAAATGTTGCAGTATATACTGAGCTCCCATTAGGAAGTTTCAGGTAAAAGACTCCATTATCTGTGGTTTTTATGTGGCTAATGAGTCATTCTAAAAAGGACGTTCAGCTCCGCTGTTGAGCATCTCAGCTGCATCAAGCAGCAGCCAGAGCGATATTAATAACAATATTAAATCCTGTCTGAAGCACTAAAGAGACTGATAAATTTACAAAGCATCAAAGGAAAATAGAAACTGTTTTCTCCAAAAAATGTAAATACAAGCGTAAAGTTTCTGGTTAGGTAGAAATTAGGACACCTTTGCATTTACAAATTGCGCACAAATTGTATCAGCTTTCGATGATTGGAACATCATTTACTCGGCATTTTGAAGGCGGTTTGCTGTGTTTAAATTTAGTTCCTGGCTGTTGAAGCGAGAGTGAAAACCATGGTGAGAGGTAATGACCTGTCTGAAGCCGTCAGGAAGAAGATTGTAGTAATTTATCAGTCTGGTGAGGGGTTTTAAAGGTGCCTTGGCATCACTGTATAAACAATTTCATGTATTTGCTGCATATGTAAATTCTCCAAAGACTTTCATTAAAAAAAGATAACACCAGCTTATTGTTTTGTCAGGCCAAACATCCCTCCTTAGTAAAAGGGTTGGGTGCGGTAAGATATGCAGCTCTACTACGTTGACTTTATTCTGATTGGCTACAACCATATTTGGAAAACCAGTCAAACGTGGCCCCCCCACACCCCTCCCCCCCTCCATCCACAGCTCCCTTCTTGGCGCAACACTCCGTTACAAATCAATGTTCCGGTTTTATGGCTGGTGAAGTGTTTGGGTTGCAGGATGTCGGACAGGTGAGGCCAAGCTGACCAAAGGCTTTAACCTGGTGGCGAGATTCAACACAGTGGGACTGAAATAAATAGCCACATGACCACGGTGCGGACGGGGGAGCTCGTTGCGGCACCACTGCCGTGACAAGAATATGCAGGTGGGATCCAGCTCTTCACCGCGGTGACTGCAGCGGAGAGCTCGCTCTCCCGGGCAGTAACAGGAAATTCACACAGCTGGCAGCGGTTTAGCTTCAGTTACACTGCAAAAACGGAACAAAAAATAAGTAAACTTTTCTTGAAATTAGTATATTTGTCCTTGGTTTGAGCAGATAAATAAGATGATCTGTCAATGGAATGAGTATTTTGACCCCTAAAATGAGATACTGCACTATAACTAAGATGATGGAGATGAGTCGTTTCTGTTTTAAGTGCAAAAATCTTATTCCATTGGCAAATCATCATATTTACCTGCTCAAATCAAGGACAAATACACTCATTTCAAGAAAACTTTACTTATTTGTAGTACTGTTTTTTGAGGTGTAGTCAACCAGATTTACAAACACACCTGCTGTACATTTAACAACATTTAGAAATGAAATTAACATTAGAAATGAAAAAAATAAATAAATAAAATGAAATAAACTTACGGGTGTTGACAGCGTTGTGATGGCCACCTTCTTTGCTGGTACAGAAGTTTTTTTTTTTGTTTTTTTTTATCTTTTCTTGTTTTTTTTAATCTTTTCTTCGAAAACAACAACTTAAATCCCCCCACAAGAAACCGTTTTAAGTAAAGTCCCCATTAATGAACTTCAGCACTTTCAAAACAACTGCCGGCATGACAGGGTTTGGTCGTCCATGCAGTTTCACTCTGAAAGCAGAATATTCTAAAATAAGTCTCCAAGACCCATAAACGTCATCAAGGGACCTACAGCCAGCCCTTGCTACTGTTGACATAAGCACATACCTGTAAAATCAGAACGAGCGTGCACAAGTTCAAATTTCATGGGAGGTGTGCAAGGAAGCAACCTTTGCTCTGAATAAAAAAACAAAGTCCACAGTGAGGTTTGCCAGAGAGAACGTTTACAAAGACCAGCATTTTGGAACAATGTTCTTTGGACAGATGACTCGACATTTGGACACCAGCAGAGAGGACATGTGTGGCATAAACCCAGAACAACATTTAGGGGGGAACCCATGCCACTGTAAAGTATGGAGGTGGAAGTGTCGTGGTTTGAGGACACTTTACTGGAAAGAGCTGGCCAGCTCACCATCATGGAACCCATCATGAATTGTCGTGTGTGTCAGAGGTAAAATAAATATAGCTGAAGCGGAGCTGGACTTCGCAAAATGACAATGACCCAAAGCGTACCAGTAAATCGAACAAAGACTGGCTGGGAATCATGAAATGAAAACTCCTGGGCAGATTCAAAGCCCAGGTCTTGTTCTCATTTAGATTCTGTGTAGTCACTTGAAACAGTCTTTGCATGCAAGAAACATCTCACAACTGAACGTGAGGAGTGGGCTAAGCTTACCTCGGACGGATGTCAGAGACGGGTAGATGTCTGCAAGAAGCAACTCACTGAAGTTCTTTCAGCCAAAGGAGCCTCAAACAAGGTTAACAGGGGACACGTCCTGCTGTTCAGCTCTTAGTTTCACATTTAAATAATTAATTTGTGGTCTTTATAAAGTGGAGCTGCATTGCTTTGGTCTGATCTCCTTGTTCATCCTTACGTCCCCAGTTCTGCCCCTGTTCTGACGTGCGTCTGAGAACGACTAGTTTTAGTGTGGTCTCTGTAAATCTAAAGGATCCACCTTGATCTGCCATTTTTGTAGCTTTGTTGTCCTTCAGCCTGGAGTACAAAGTCCCCTTGGGAACATAAAAATTACAGATTCAATTGGTTAGCCAGAAGTTCACGACCTTGATTAGCAGTTCCACATTAAATAATGAGACATAGTTGTAAAAATAAATAAATAAATAATAGAAAACAGAGAAAATGGAATGGAATGAAAAATATGACCTGAAAAGAATATAGACATCTACGCAGCACCCGGACAGACTAGATTCACATTTTCTACATTCCTAGAGTCTCCAAGTAGATGGTCTGCTTAAGTACACTTTCTTTTTCTAATGTTGTCTAAGACACAATATTAGACATCATTATGTGATTATCTCTTGATAAAGAGCTAAATATTTGAAAGGGCGTCTTAATCAGTTTACATGAATGTATTTCTGCCTCTCAAAACAACTTGACGTTATATCCAAAGTTTCACACTGATTCAAGTTAAGGAATCAATACTTTAGCACCAGTGAGTTATTTACACTACATATGCGCCATGTTAGAGGACAACTGGTTCTTTGATTCCCAGCAGATACAGTTTAACATATCAAGTCCATGTATATGAGTTCTTAAAAAATGCCAGAAATATTACTTCAGTTTGGCACATCTCCTTTTCAATTCAATTCAATTTTATTTATATATCGCCAATTCATGATACATACCGGTGGTTCCTAGAGTGTCTAAAAGTAGAATGGGAGGCAGATCCTTTAGCTATCAGGCTCCTCTCCTGTGGAACCAACTCCCAGTTTTGGTCCGTGAGGCAGACACCCTGTCTACTTTTAAAGACTAGACTTAAAACCTTCCTCTCGGACATAGGCCATAGCTTGAGCGCCCTCGCTTACCCTGAGCTACCTCTATAGTTATGCTGCTATAGGCTTAGGCTGCTGGAGGACATCAGGGTCCATTTTTCTCACTCTGCTCAGTTCTCCTACTGTTCTCCAATCTGCATTGCTTGTTGTTTCATCCTTTACCATTTAGCTCTCTGTCATTTTTTTCCCTTCATAGTTGGTACACCTGGTCCGACGTTCTTCCAGCTGTGACATCACCAGGGAAGACAGATCACCTGCTATTACCGTATAGCGTAGAAAAGATTCCTGGATCAATGTGCGCCTCTGTGCCCTTACTGTCTGTCTTTTTGTGTCTCTGCTCTGAAATTTCAAAGGTGGAAAGGTGGAGAAACTGAGGTGTCACACATCGCCAATCAAACCTTTTTCAATTTTCAACAATTTTACCTATTGGGAAGCCTGATTAGTCACCTTCACTGTGAGTTATGACCTGTGTGGGTAGCATCCACCCAACTTTCATGTACCCTACCAATATTCAATAGAATGACGACTGGTGTCCTAAAGACCCCGAAGTAAAATATGGTAAAAACGGAATAAGAACTCACTAAGCCTGAGCTCTGAGGTAACACTTTTGCCTGAATATTTATGACGGGTCAGACTCAGAGCTGGGATTTCTCCTCAGGCGTTAGTGGCTGCTTCAGTGGCTCAGCTCTGTGTTGACCTGTTTTAAACTGGGGTTATAATGGGAGCCTCCCAGTGTGAAGCGATGTAAATGGGAGCTGGGCGGCTGTGGCTCTCAGACCTGCTGTGCACGGAGGCTGAGAAATAATGAAGTCAAGAAGGATGGCCCTTCGTAGGTTTCCTGGTGAGGCCAAATATCTCATCTGATGCTGCAACGGCCTCTCTGTTGACGAGCAGCGCTCCATTAAAGCCCCGTCGACGCGTCTGCTCGGGGTTTGATTAAAATTTTTAAAATCACACAACAGTGATTGAAACTAAGTAGCTGAAGAAACGCTTCAGATAAATTAAGGAGCAGCTTATAAAGCGGGATGTGAGCTCTATTGATATAAATCTGAAATATTTCAGCAAAGACTCGCAGCCTGAGAGGACTTGAAGGTTTTTCTGCTGGATCCTGAAATTTCTGAATGCTTCGCTCTCTGCTCCTGCTTATTTGATTCCATAATAAATGGCAACTGTTCATCGGTGACATGCATTTCATCATTTTGTACAAATTGTGATCATCTGAAGCTGAACAGCAGGCAGAAGCTCAAAGGCAGAGAGCACGCTGTCCGCGCATATGGAGAAGAAGAAAAATCTTTCATTTTTTTTTTTTTCATTATTTCTTCTTGACGTACGCAGAGCAACAAAAGCTTTTCAAACAGCTCAATGAGACTGGGAGCTCTGAGAGGAACATGTCCCACGATGCCTTTACAACCACAGATAGTTGATTTGAAGCAAAACAACAATCAATCAGATCCAGACAGTCCTGATGCTGTTATTTTGTTCCGGACTGGATGTCACCGAACATATCATGTCAGATAAGATGAAAAGACCATGTGGACATTATTTTTGTTTGTTTATAAAGAAATATATAAACCAAGCGGACATAGTTGATGGAAAATACATTTACAGTGCCTTGAAAAGTGTGACATTACAACCAAAAACGTAAAAAAAAAATGCACCACTTTGTATTGATCTATCACGTACAAACCCAATAAAAACTTTGAAGTGTTAGGAAAACAGTTTCATTTTTTGTGTGGCATGAATAAGAATCTTTTGGTATGAATTTGTGTTTAGTTTATTTTCCAACCTGATGACGCTGGATGGACCCAAACCTGCACCATCCTGTTCCCCTTTCCACAATGGAGCACATATCGGTCCTGTTGTTGGTAATTAAATTATTTATTTTTTTTTAACAATGGAATTAAAACGTTGAAAAGGGCTTGATTAAACTCCTCGTTTAGGTTCCAGCACTGGAAAAAAACATTCACAGCTAAGGCTGGCAGGCTAAATCAAGCTCATGTTTACATTTTTCTAAAGGCTGCTGGTCCACTGAGCTTGACCTCCCTGGCTTCAGCGTGGAAGATGCTCCGCACGGATCGATGCACAGTCAGAATGTCGCCCTGCACAAGTGTAAATATTTTGGTGATCGACGCTTAGCTTTTATCAGGGGAAGAGCTAATAGCTCCCACCTTAAGCTGTTTCCGCTCTCTGAAATCTTTTGTATACGTTGGCAGAAAATACTTTTAGAAATTCGCTCCAGACTTGCATCAGTTAGTTTTCTCAAGCACTTTACTGTAAGTGTGAAAGCTGGTAAGGGTGATCTTTTTGCATGCTTATTCCACTTTCCTGGATGAATTCTTACATATATGGTTTTGATATAAACACACCCAAAAATAAGCCCCTCTAAGGAGGCTCATCTTCCATTCTTGCATACTTTTTGCATCATGTTCTCTGTGCCCTACTCAAATGTCCCTGCCTTGCATTTCAACTGGTGATTACACATCAGCAGCACACAGCATCCCACTGTGAAGTGCATGTGCGAACAGCAAAAAAAAAAAAAAAAAAAAAAGGCAGAAGTGAGCGCACACTTTTTCTGAAATCTTCTCTGTTCATGTGTGAAAATTGCTTTTGATTTTGTTTGTGTTCTTGCTTCAGATGCACACGCAGAATACTTGAACCCTAAACGGTAAAGCGCAGATCAAATTATTGTGTGAAGCGCTTTGTGTTTGAGTAAAAATCCCTCCGTTGGTATTTATTGCATAGAGTAGCAGACTCAGTCCATGCGAGTCACCCTCCATTTACCTTTTCCTGACCATTGAGTCTTTTGTTGTTTCATGTTCTGGTTTTAAAGACCGAAATATCAACTGCACAGTCAGGTTGGTGTTTTTTGTTTAGCGTGTCGAGAGATACAGGAGCTGCTGTAAATCCCTGGAGTTTAGCTGGTAAATCTGCAGAGATTTCTCCTGGGACTCTTCTCTCTTTTCCACCCGCTTTTTTTTTTTTTAAATGTCTTTAGGCTTTTTTATTTTTTTACATGTAGAAATGCTCGTCGGGTGTGTGTTCTGTTTCTCAACGACGTCCTGATTAACATTCACACACTTACACTTGTTCACACCTGGAAAAAGCGGCACGCGTATCTGCAGTAGGCTGCTGAAAAATGTCTCTCGGGGGAAGCTGGAAGAGGGACGCAGCACCGGGAAGTCTATTGGTATACTTGAAGAATAAAAAAAAGGATTTAAAAAAAAAGGAAGAACGAAAAGCTTTAAGGTCAGTTCATTTAGACAGAAAGGTGTAGAACATATTTGACAAATTCCTATCCCACCTTTGATATTAGTATCTATTCATTGGGAAAAATACCGAGAAATGTTAAGAAATTTTCGCTCTTTTTGCAAAATCTTCAGTGTCAAACTGATAGATACCCTACTTCAGCTTCCTTAACCCAGTTAACCCCGCGTTGAAGAGGGGTACCAAAGATTCATGCTGTTTCCTAGGGTTTCCCCTGACCCCAGCCTTCCATCCATCACTTGACAATTAATTCAGGTGGTGTTGAAAATATCTGAGACACATAACTGAGACACGGAACAGTCCTTTAAGAAACTGGCATTCGTTATTTCTGATTTTTGAACATAAAAATATTTGATTTAAAGGTATAGTTTGGATTTTTTGAAGGGATGATCTGGGAAGTTATAATCAGCGATAATTCCCTTTAATTGTAGTAGACAGATGTCATATGACCATATGTTTGCAGAAAAGTCAATAAATCTCCTGCACAACCAAAGCGAGCCGCTGTTTTAATGTCGGGTTCACGCTGCAGGATTAGCGCGGTTTCTGCCCCGATCTTCCTCATCCGACACGTCCTGATCACGGAGCGGCTCTTAAGATAATCTGAAGAGATATTGCCGGCCTGTGTGGTGGATTGTCTTGGCCCCATATGTTAGCATGGGGTGTTCCCAGAGGACAAACAACCACGCTGCCTGTTGAACGTGACGTGTAGCCAGTCAGAAAGCAAGGTGAGGGGAAACCCTGAGAAAAAAAACTCACCTCCATATCATAGGGTAGCAAAGGTGGAGCCTCTGTCTCCACTACTTTAACAAATGCCTTTTCTTTTACGTTGTTTTTTCTGTTAAAACTAGTCCACAAACCATCAGCATTGTTGTTCCTCGCTAATTTACTCTGAACTCACCTTTGATCTTCAGAGGTTTTTGCGACCTTTCCCGTCTGACCTCTGAATGTTCATGAGTGATATCTGTGTGTGTGTGTTGTGCTTGCACATGTTTGACCAGACGCCACACCCTGCATGAGCAAACCTGTTATATCTACGATTTTTTTGTGATTATGTGTGGGGTCCCTCAGGTTTTGAAAACCGGCGGACATTTTTAAAATCTTGCCTTGTGAATCACACATCGCCACGGGCTTTCTGCAGGTAGCTGCATCGAGGTGGACAGGCCTCATCAAGTACCGAATGTGTTTGCTTGGTGACACGTTTCTGTGAGGCACAGTGAGTCCCGACAGATATCCAAAACGTGGTCATGTCTGAGTCGAGACTTTTATTTTAAATGGACTGTGCATTAAACAGCTTCATTTTAATGTTTTCGGACTGAGAGTAACACTATGATGGCCAAATCAGACTGTTATCCACTCCTCGTCTTCTATCCAGCCCATTATGTTTCCGTGCAGCGGTGTTTTCGAGGTTACAAGTAGGAAGTGGGAGATTGATTGATGACAATGCATCTATAGTCAATCCACGAGTAGACAAACCTTTGATGCGAGTTCCTACGAATATATGTCGGACTCAGAAGGATTCGTAGTTGCTTGATGTATAAAAGGCACTTTGAGGTGTTGCAGTTGTTGAGTGTCGACATTCGGGACACCGTGTAAGCTAGCATGACTCCATGCCGCCTTGCAGCTGTGTGGCTATCAGCTAGAGTTGCTACCTCTGGCTGCTACAACAAAAACTGTCTAGCAATGGGCTGTGGAAGCGGCGTAGACATAGTACCAGCCAGCGGGCCGAACTTCAACCGAGCAGAGCGCAGGCTGTCCATGTGTTTTATAAATGATGGAGTCTCACTGGAAAGAGAAAGAATCATGTTCTTTTGTAAAAAAAAAATAAAAAATCTTGATTTTGAATAGCTGTTAGCTTTCTACTGTTGTAAGATTTATATTTCTACAAGCCCACAAAAATGTGACATCTGTCTATCTCAGGTAAGGAATATTTTATTGACAATAACTTGATAGAACTTCATTTAAACAAACATAAATTCCTCAAGGCCACACGTTGGTAGCCAGCAGCTTAGTTAACCTAATTAGTCCCACGTTGGAGCAGACTATTGAGACTATACCGCTATACTGAGTTGTTCAGTTGTTGTTTGTGGACAAAAGTGCAATGTAAGAGCTTGGGAGTCGCATGACGAAGTGAAAGTTGATTTATTAAGTAAATAGAACAACAAAACTTACAGGCAAGCAAAACTGGAAGCAGGAACAAGACAAGGAAACTGACCAGAACCGGAGGAGGATGACAGAGGGGAAAGCAGGTGGAGCAATTAGCACAGGTGAAAGGTGTAACAGTAATCAAGCTGAGGGAGAGAGCAGAACCTTAACTTAAACATGAAGCCTTGGTGAATGGATAGACTAAGATCAAATAAACTCACTTGAACAGAACTCAAGAATGAGACGGGGAAATAAAGGATTTAACTGAAACAAGAGTAGCAAACTGAATCCATAATGAACAGCATAAATAATGACAGAAACCAAGAAGGAACTGAATCTGCAGACTGACAAATACTAAAAGGTGAAAAACAAACATGAACTGTACGATCCCCAGGAACCTAGAAACCATCAAAGACCTGTGATCGGTACACCCACAGACAGCAGATACACTGTGTATCTCTGTCAGGAAAAAATAGTAACCATGGTAAACTAAATTTAAATAGAGCTTTTCTGATATAGCGCTTTACAGCCACACACACATTTATACACGGATTGGTAGGCAGAATGGGGTTGATTTCCCCGCCCGGGGGCAAGTTGGTAGGTGGCAGAGGGAATCTAAAGTCAAACCCACAACTTTACAGTTGCAAGATGATTTCTCTACCCCCGTGTCCCTAAGATTGGGGACAAATATAGATTTTGGGAGCATGTTTGACGAAACGGTTACACTACTGATATAAATCAGGTAATACTGATTTATTTTACTGCTGCTATTGAAAGCTGCTGGGTTTTAAAGCATATAAACAGCATAGATGTTATTAATATAAATGCAGCATCGGATCGGGGCTCTGTACGGCCCGCGGCAAATCCTAAATAACTTGGATTGATATTGCAGATAAAGAAGTCCTGAAAGGCGCATCTCTGTCAAGATAGGAACAAATAGAAAACATGCAATAGGTATACATTTCCAAGTAAAACTGTTTAACTGCTTCTGTCACGTTTATTCTTCGCGTTACAGCAGATCCACATCCTTCATGATGATGATGTGCTTTTAGCAGATTTAATCTAGCAGGAACTGCTGCCTTCCACGTCCCTTCAAAATGTCCTTGGAGTTATCCACCTCATTATAATTCCACAAAACTATATATTTTTCTTGGTTTTATTTACATACCTGATTATTGTGAGCTACTTTCCCTCATGTGGAACTTTAATTAGTTTGTGTACCCGGTGTTCCTTTTTGAGTGAACACTGTAACTATGTAAGCTATTATGGTCCTGCTGAAGTTCTCTCTCTTTCCATTGTGCTCTGTGGGAGATGTAAGCACATTTTATTATTTCACACCCCATTGTCTTTTGTTGGGCCGCATTCTGTTAATTGTATTACATGTGAATTTGCGTCTACGTTATAGGGACTTGCTTGAGGGAACTGAAAGCAGTCTGAAAAGATTGAAGAGCAGTTTATGGTTTCCTCGCTGCTTCCCGAACGGAAATAAATATAAAAAAAAATTCTCATTGGTTATACTTGTAGAACCATAGCTTGAGTAAAAAACAACAACAACAACAACGTATACCAGCAGGTAAAGGCACAGGAACTCTGCTAAGTTTTTGTCCAACAGAAAAAAAGGCTTGCCTAAATGCCTGCTGATGCACATCAATGCCTTTCTTATATGAATAATCTTATTTCTTATTTCAGAAAGCGCATAAGTAACCCTTAATTGTAATTTTCAATATTGGTTATTGATGATGTCAGATCTGTAATGTGTCTTTTATTTAAGAAAATAATTAATGTAGAGAAAGCCATGAGAATTTCATTATGACTGCACTGAAAGATTGTTGTAATCTTTGGGAATTAAAATGGTCTCTTAGTCAAAGCAATGTGTTTTTAAAGGAAATAGAATAAGGTTTCAGTTGGTTGTCTAATGGGGCAGAACTCATGTTACCTCACGCATCTGGTTGGTTGATCACGTATGACATCTCCTCCCTGGGAGGCAGAGGCTGCTGAGCTGAGGACTGAAGTTTGCAGTCCAGCAAACAGGTTTGGCAGCTTTTCACGACCTGGTTGCGATAAATAGTCATAGTTTTTGTTTGCAACACATCCTATATCATTTTTCTTTGTCAAGTCGTGAAAAACATCAGTTTTCCTCTGCGTCTTGGGTGTGTGCTCTGCATTACTCAGTAATTTTCTTTGAGCACAAGACGTAAGCGTCAGTAGTATAACGCACGAGGCCAAAGGAGGACAGTGGTGTCCGAGCGGTTTGTCCAGTGACCCGGTCTATCTTCTATACCAAGACACGGGAGTGTGGGAACCACACGATAAGCAATCCAAGCTGGTTCCATGAGAGACGTCACAGAAGAGTCGTGTCGGACCATGGCAGAGCACTCTTTTCAGTTCTTTAGTGGTGCTGAAAGCCGACAGAATCAAGGCAGTTTTTGCACCTTTCTTTTAACCTCACTTTTTTTGCTTGGATTTGAACTCAGAAGGTCATGAAACCCATTTCTTTAAGCTTCCTAGAGACTCACAAAGTAATTTTGTAATCTTAAAAAGTAAAATTAGCAGTGTTTATCTTTGTTTGATAGTCTTTATATTTGTTGGTTTGTGCGTTTCTTTTCTCAGGTAAACACACGTTTTGATTATTAATATATTTTATTCCTGATTCCATTAATGAAAAGCTTCTTGCTGTTTCTAAAAGCTGGATTGTCAGTTTTTGTGTTGATTCCAAACATTTTTTATTCCTCATAAATAGACAAAGACTGCTTTTTGCTTTTTTATGTAAAAGAGATCCTTCCTAGAAAGATCAAGAAATCCTCAAGATTGCATTTTTTTCAGATTCATTTTAAGAATTAGTATATAAAGATTAATGTGGTGCAATGTCAGAACAAGAGGTGATCTGTATAATACCTTTCTTGAATAAAAGAACAGATTTTCTAAATAACAAGCTATTTCTAATTGTTCACACCTACAAATGAAATGAATAACCTTTGGATTGAAATAATTTTTCACGTAGTTTTGCAAAAAACAAACAAACAAACCAAAACGAAAAATATATTTCTCTTGACCTACGATCTGACCAACTTTCACATATTAAAATGTTTACAAAAATATTGACATTTTGTGGAATATAAAAATACATCATGAAAAGCATTCCGTACACGTGGTAATATATTTTTCTTTTATCAAGGTTTGAATATCAAGCAGTATTTACTACTAAGAAAGTAGGGAGATAAAAAAAAAAACATGTTTCAAGTGCAGAACTCAAAATTACCTGATTTCCCCCAGGGCCACAAACGCAGCATCTGACACAAAAGGTGTTTTCAGAAGTAACGTTCATCTTTCGCAGGTCGATTTATCTGCTGAGACACAAACTCAAACACTATGAATATTTAGACACACACACACACATCATTAAAGAGCTACCCCCACACACACACACACACACACACACACACACACACACACACACACACACACACACACACACACACACACAGAATAAACGCTCTGAGGGCATGGCAGCTTGGAATCCACCCTGTACTGCTATCAGGCCGAAGTGTTATTCCTCACCTTTATTCTTATTCATTTTTAATTTTTTTTACAGCCCCCTTCATTCTCATTGTAATTCCAAAGGCAGAGCTCAACTTAAATTAACACCAGCACCGTGATATCCATGGAGAATACCGACCAGATATTACAGCTTGCCTGGGATGGGCTGGGCAACGTGAGGAACATCCAAAATGAGCCGGATGGAAATGCTAAAAAGGCAGGAGACGCCCTCCTCATCATGCTTAACAGCTGCATCAGGTTCCTTGCTCCTCACAGCTGCAGAAAATTTAAGTTTTGGTTTTTAAATTTGATTTCAGTTCTTCATCATCTCTCCAGTAGGTCAAAACAGCGTTCACCAAAGAGGACAGTCAAAACTGTGGATGGAAGTGGAGAAGATCATAAAGTTTGAGAAATTAAACCCGACTAAAACCATGATTTATTATTACGCAACATTTGGTAGTTCTTGAAAAGATGTGCCGCACATTTGAAAGCTGCAATGAAAGAAAAGAAAAAACCTAACAGCAGGAAACAACTCAAAAAGATGAACAAATGTGACTAAAATGGCAGCCTTTTGTTCAGAAGGAGCCAAAGCAAACCTAAAACCATACATAAAACTAAAAATAGCAATTAATTGTCCTCACAGTAGCAAGTACTTTAGCAGAAATAACAAAATGCAAGAAATAAAAAAGACGGACAGGACACAAAGGGAGTACAGAGGAGCATTGAAACCTTTAAGCAAAAGGCATAAACCCATAATGATCATTAAACACCCCCAAATCCCTACCAAACACACCGAAACAAAGAAATAGACAACTAAGCGTTTGCAAAGCGACGATAAAGACACACGAACCTCCACAAAGATGGTTAGAGAAAGTGTCAGATATAGCAAGATGAGAGATCCAAAAAAGACCAAGATCAATTTAATATGATATAACCGTTTCAGAGAGAAATGCAAGCGCTTTAGAGACAAAAAATAACACATAAAAGGAGTCAAAACCACCCTCAAAACACATCAATCAGTCAAAGTTACCCAAAAGACCTTTAATAGAGTAGTTTTAGGCATTTAGACCAGACAATAAAACTGTTTCCAGGGGTAAGTTGCCTTATAATCAGCCTAGTTTGGTTAGACAGAGATGTTCGTATTTAAGTCCCTGTAAGAAAACTACACAGACTTGGATTTCTTTTTAACATCTTATCTCATTACAACCACAAAACTAAATGTATTTTATTGGGATTGCATGACATAGACCAACACAAAATTGTGCCTAATAGTGGAAGGAAAATTGTAAAACAAAATGTTAAAACCAATTTTAGAATCCAATATAATCTGATTGAACTTGACTTTGTAAAGTGCCTTGAGATGACATGTTTCATGAATTGGCGCTATATAAATAAAATTGAATTGAATTGAATATCTGAAAAGCATGACTTTTTAATTCATCTTCACTTTGATAGTTGTGAGTTTGACATGTTGCCCCTAGATGTCACCTAATTGATAATGTTCACCTGCATGTGATTTAATCTCAGTATAAATAAAGTTATTCTATGAAACCTGCTAGACAGCTAGTGAATGAAGGGTATCACGATGGGTTAGGGTCTAAAAACAACATCTGGAGCATTGAACCTGTCACAGAGCAGCTCTCGGTTCGTTCTCTAAAAATGGACGCACATCTTCCGAGGAGACCCGGGCAAGGAGAGCATCAGTCAGACAAGCAGCTGCAAATGTCCATTGTAACTATGGAGGAACTGCAGAGATCAACAGCTCAGGTGGGGGAAAAAAAGGACAAAAATCAGTTGTGTGCTCCACAAATCTGACCTCAGTGGAAGCGTGGTAAGATAAGCCGTGTAGGGGGCACGGTTAACGTGGAAACAAGATGCAGTGATCATGCTGTGGGGATACCTTTGTTTTAGCTGGGACAGGGACACTGATCTTGACTTAATAGGAAGAAAGATGGAGCTAAATACAGTGTAATCCAGCAGGACGATGACTAAACACACCGCGTACAAGGAAATTTGGATCAAAAGGATATTTATGTGTTAGAACACCTCAAGGTTCAGACAGAAACCCAATTTATTGAAAATTCTCTGTCAAATCGGACTAACAGGAGTTAATTTGCAAGACGAATGGGCAAGATTTCCAGCCTATAGATGTGCAAAACTGAAGGAGACATCGCCCAAAAGACTTTTAGCTATAATGGCAATTTAGACGGGTTGCAGATTAAACTTGGATCAACTTCTCAGTGATGTCCTGCTTTGATATTTTATCACATTAAATGGTAACAAATCGTTGAGGTAACAAAATGTGCAAAGGTTCCATGGGTGTGAATACTTTTGCAGGGTACTGCAAACAACTCATCCACAAATTGAGACTAAAAGCATAAATGTATTTGATTTTGTATCTTTTATCCTTCCCAACTGCTCACCATGAAGACGTAGAAAATAACTGATTTTTGTTTCTTTGCACTGTGAAAACAACCAGATGTTTGATTGTTCGTGCGCACGTTTAGTCTTTGAAGATTAGCCAAGTTTTATTTTTTTTTTTATTTTTTTTTTTTACAGTTTTTAGCAACATGTAGATATTTATTACTGTCTTTGGGCTCTTGGGGTTTGAAAAGGTTTCACTTTCAGGCTTTTTTTTTTTTTTTTTTTTTTCTCACGCACGCCTGATTAGCACCCTGTATGTGCTAATAGGTAACAGCCCATTAAGCAAAATGTAAAGGCAGCAACAGATAGCACTGGAATCTGGATTTGTTCACACTGTTGGCCCGTGTCTACCGTTCAGCCTCCTCAGACAAACTGTTCAGAAAATATGTTGCAGAGCATCTACACCCATAAATTGGTGATGTCTGGACGTACGAATCTCTAAAGCTCATTTGTAATTTACAGCATCTGTGCCGAGATTCTAAAAAAAAAAAAAAAAAATTCACTTTGTAATATGCAGCTTGCACAAAACATGAACCTGATTTAAAAATCTTAGTGTAGTAGGTATATTGTTATTAACACGACTATGCTGACTGGTTGGAGCCGGTCTGATTCTGTGTGGCCTTATGTCCAGCCATCAAACTAGTCGGGAAAGAGACAGGTTCTGTGCTTGGTGAGAAATGTCTGCACCGACCTTAGAACGTAACCAAAAGACTATGTAAAGAACCTGCAATCACTCCAAATGCAACATAAAAATGACAAATGAATTCAGGAAATAAGATTTGACTTTGATGTCTGCTATGTAGTGTAATAATACTGAAACTGAAGTTTTTGCCATTAGTGACCATCGATACCTTTGGAGGAAACGGGGAGTTGTGAAGCGTGGGGATGGCAGCTTCATGTTGTGAGGATGCTTTGCTGCATGAAGGACTGGTGCGCTTCACACAGTAGATGGCATCATGAGGAGAGACTGCGTGAAAAATATTGAAGCAACATCTCAAGACATCAGGCAGGAACTTCAAGTTTGGGCACAGATTAGTGTTCAAAATGGACAGAGGTGGGTAGAGTAGCCAAAAATTGTACTCAAGAAAGAGAAGTACTACTTCAACATATCTTTACTCAAGTAAAAGTAAAAAGTAGTCAGCCAAGAAAGCCCCTAGTGGCTAAATGTTGCACAGCGCTGCTTTAAGGATAACATTTGTGTAGAGCTAAAAGATGAGTTTGAGCAGGGTGGTCTCCAAACGTGACTGAGTTACATCATGCCTGTCTGGAGGAATTGGCCAAAATTACAGCAAACTTATATGAATGGTTAGTGGAAGGATAATCAACTTATTTTACCCATATACTGAAGAAATGCATGGAAAATTCTGAATTTTGAAAATAGTTTAAAAAAATTCTTTGTTTTATTATTAACATTTAAAAAAATAGAAATGCATTAGTTAATTCTGAGATAAATAAAATGAAAATGTTTTGTCATATTTAATGTCTGACAGTGAGAGAAAATGGCATTCATATGCAGATAAAGTAATTATCTGGCTTCAACGGTTTAACATCCCTGGCTGTTGTTCAAAGATGTGAAGCCTGTGCCCTGAAAATATGTGGCATCTCCTAAATATCCGGATATTCAAACCTTTTGCTTCAGCGGTTGCCTCCAGAGCCAAGCAGGACTCTCTGAAACACATGAAGTCAGCCAATATCCCTAAAGCCACACGACGGCAACAAAATACGTTAAAACTGAGGCACGGGAAAAACAGGAGTGTTGAAAGGGAGGAAGCAGTGACCTGATGAAGCCATTTATAAGGTGTTGTGAATTAGTGTTTTGCTTCTTTAGGTTCGTCATCCTTGGGTGGCTGTAAAACAGCAAGATGATTGCTTAGCAAAAAAGTACAACCTATTACATTGTAGAGATTTTATGTTTGTTAGACATACAGTAAGGTTTTCTGAGTGTACTTATCTTTACTTTTTCAATTCTGGCTTCATATTAGACCTATAGCTCTAGGTTTTTATACACTAGAGGTGAGCTTTGGTAAAGCCTAGATAATTAATTTGTTAAAAAACTAGGGATATTAGAGGATGCATGTCCTTTTACAACGACTGCAAGACCCCCCCCCCCCCCCAGAGCGACACGTCCACAACATTTCCCTAAAGACGTGCCTCCAAAACACACCAACAAGAGATCTTTTTCACACGGAGCTGCAGAGACTTTACTCTGAGCTCTTCACCTCATCCCTGAGGTTGTGTCGAGCAGCCCTGCGGGGGAAGCTCATTTCAGCTAAAATTGTTTTAGTTTCATTTTGGCCTGCCAGCAAAATAACTCTAAGAAGTTTGTGTGCAATCTGTGTTGTTTCAGTGGATTTAATTTAAAGTTTGAGATAAGGCAAACTGAAACTGTGTAGGTGGATCTGACTTAACTAAATATAAAACGTTTGATAGGACCTATCAAATGGAACGTTATTATTCTGTCATTGTCAGTTTTTACTTGTGGTTTTGCCGCAGCATCTGGGCTAAAGACACAAGTTTCTGCTGTTTGACCACTGGTGCAGCATTAAATACAAGCAAAACAATAAATAACTATGCAGGAATCTAGCATTTGGTCAACTCGGTCATCCTAATTTATGATTTTTGAAACTGAGAGCTACTTCATTGGTACCGTTTCATACAAAGGGCTACCAGTCCTGACCTTTGAATTAGAAGAGTCAGAGCTCATCTTACCTTTATGTAAAATAAACACTTTTTATGCTTTTCTTTTCAAATATTGTAATTTTTAAGTTTAATTAAACACAAGTGTGTTCACAAAGGTAGAGCAACAGCATTAAATGACATCTTAGATGTAACTCACTAGGTGGTTGTGCTATTTTTACAGGGCACCCCATGTGGTCATTGTACCTGGTGATTGTGGGCACTGTGTTGGTGACCCCTGCTTTAGATGCTCTAAAATCCCAAACTAATGCAAAAGAAAGCAATAAGCTTCACTTTTACTGTATATTAGACATTCCTGTCCTGCTTGCTAACAAGTCCAGCCCATAACTTCCAGTTTTCAGTAACATGGCGCTGCTCCAGGGTGCAGGGTGGTGCCTCGGTCCTCAACGCCGTTATCGCAGGTTTGAGTCCTGACCCAGAGACCTGTGCTGCATGTTCTTTTCTAGCCACTGACTAATAAAAGACCTCTAAAGCCACAAAACTAGAGGCTCTTCTCATATTCTGAGGAGAGCACAAGCTAAAGAATGAACCGCTAGCTAAATCTAAAGTATAATTATTAGTTAAAAGAACAATTTCTTGAAACATTGAAATAAATAAACATATTTTTGATGGTTTGCCAGACCTTGTTGTTATTTATCCCAGAAAAAAATGAAGATAACCAAACCATTTTTTTTTGGTTAGGTCCAGGTTTGGTTAGCCTGTAACCTGGTTTAAAGGAGACATACAGTTGTGTTCGAAATAATAGCAGTGCCTCAACAGCAGCAAGAAAATCACTGGTGTTATTAACATTTCAAACTCTATACCCCAGATAAGTTTCTGGGGGGTAAAATAAAGGTATAGAAAACCAACAAACCCAACAGGACAGCCATGCATACTGTGGATTCTGTGAAATTGAATGATTAACTGAAAAGGGTGTGTTCAAAAAAATAGCAGTGGTGAGTTCAATTAGAGAGGGCATCAATTAGGGAGGGTATTCTGGGAAAAAAGGGTGTTAACAGGTGATCCGTATTTAAGGATCAAGACAACTGGCATGCTGGCTGTGCATTTGTCCTGAAAAAACAAGGAAAATGGGTCGTTCAAAACACTGTTCTGAAGATGAGCGTTTCCTAATAAAAAAATTGATTAAAGAAGGGAAAACATACAAAGAGGTGCAGAAAATCATTGGCTGTTCAGCTAAAATGATCTCAAATGCCCTGAAATGGGAGCAAAAAACTGAAAAACGAGGAAGAAAAAGAAAGACAACCCCTCGAATGGACAGAAGAATAGCCAAACTGGCGAAGACTCAGCCAATGATGGGATCCAAGAGGATCAAGCAAGACCTTCAGTTGACAGTGAGTACTGTGACAATAAGAAGACGTCTTACTGAGGTTAACCTTCCAGCAAGAAGCCCCCGCAAAGTCCCACTGCTGAGAAAAAGACATGTGCAGAAGCGTTTACAATTTGCCAAAGAGCACATTGACTGGCCTGAAAAGAAATGGCATAATATCTTGTGGACAGATGAAAGCAAGATTGTTCTTTTTGGGTCTAAGGGTCACAGGCAGTATGTCAGACGCCCTGCAAACACAGAATTCAAGCCACAGTACTCACTGAAGACCATTAAGCATGGTGGTGCAAGCATCATGATATGGGGATGTTTTTCATACTATGGTGTTGGTCCGATTCACCGCATACAAGGGATCATGGATCAGTTCCAGTACATCAGGATCCTGGAAGAGGTCATGCTGCCATATGCTGAGGAGGAAATGCCTTTGAGGTGGACCTTTCAACAGGATAATGACCCCAAACACACCAGCAAGCGAGCAAAAGCATGGTTCCAGATGAACAAGATTCAACTGATGGAGTGGCCAGCACAATCCCCGGACCTTAATCCCATTGAAAACTTGTGGGCTGACATAAAAAGTGCAGTGCATGAGGCAAAACCAAGAAACGCTGAGGAATTGTGGAATACAGTGCAATTATCCTGGGCTGCAATACCTGTGGAACGATGCCAGAAGTTGGTTGACTCCATGCACCACAGATGTGAAGCAGTCATCAGAAACCGTGGTTTTGCAACAAAATATTAGTTTAGGATACTCAGCTAGGTTCACTTATCAAGAATTTCTTTGTTTGTACAGTACATTTTTGAGTTTCCAAGGAAAGATGGCAACACTGCTATTCTTTTGAACATGCCATTTCTTACTTTATTTGAAATATTATTATTATTATTTAAGTTTTGATGACTTTGCGCAATTGTTTTGCTTTGGAATAGAATGTACTGTGTCCCCAATGTATCTGTGTTCATTAAAGTACAATTTCTCTGAAGAATTTTGACATTTACTCATTTTTCTAAAGGCACTGCTATTATTTCGAACACAACTGTATCATGCAAAATCCACTTTTTTAGCCCTGAAACACATTTTCTTGTGTACTTGGAGTCTCTAGGAATGCCGAAAAAGTTGAATTTAATCTCCCCAGGTACTTACATTTTATTATCATTCAACGGCACATTCACAATGTATATTTCAGCTAATTTGTGTTGCAAGACTATGAGTAAAAACAGAAAAAAGAGAAGTTATTAGTATTTGACATTTGTAAGGAATGTAGCGGCAAACCATAAAAAAAAGACATTTATATGTACAAAAAGCTTATGAGTAAGACAATAGGAATAGTGCAGGTATAGCCAACAGATATATAGATTTATATTCTGCTTGAATCATATTTTTCAAGCCTTTCAGTTTTCTCCATTATGTTTTATGAACAATAATGTCAAAGTATTTGCTGCAGAGCTGTCATGAACTTCTGGCAAACCAATTTTGTGACTACACCCGTTTTAGTTTTTTTACGCCGATTTTTTAGTCCAAGCTGAAGGATGCCAAAACTACAAGTGGATGAATCAAAATGTTCAGTTGTCGGGTGTATTAAACCACTCAATTGATTAAACTATCTGATGTCATCTTCTCATTTTGCATTTATAGAGACGAGTTGCTCTCAGATGCTCCTCAGAACAGGGGCAAAAGCTGTGGGGCAACAATAAGGAGGATATCATACCAAAGCATTGCAGTTCCACTTTATATAGACCACAACTGAATGATTTAAACATGAAAAGGCATTAAAAAGCATGATATAGGTCCGCTTTAATCACATTTAGACCCAAATAAACCTTTTTATGTGGGCGTCTTTGCACCATTAACTTCTAAACCAAAATGTCATTGTTCTGATGGAAGGGACCTTCATCTTTTCTTGGACCTTAAAAAAAGAAGTAAAAAAATACACCATAGGGTTATTTTACAAACGGCAGTGTGACTACAGATTTTTTACATAAAAACTTAGATTTTTTGTTTTCTGTCCCTACTAGCCAATTTTTTAAAGGATAAAACTGAAAGTTTACCATGAATCTTTTGGAGATGTTTCTGTAGAGTTCAAAACTTCAAAGAGCACAGATTGTGACAATGTGAGCAGATAGCTGCAGGAATGATGGACACACTGATGGCCAGGCAGAAATATGAAATGATGAACAAAATGGATGTCTAGAAAGATAAATAAATTTAAGGATGAATCAGATGACTGCAGAAAGGATAGATGGAAGGGTGGATAACAGACATAGGTGGCTGGAGAGATAATGACCAAACAGATGTCTAGAAGGACGGATAAACGAATGGATGGCGTAAATGATGGACGGATGGATGAGGGACAAACTGATGCATGCATGGACGGATGGATGAGTGAACAAAACGAATAGAATACGGATGGGCACATAATGAACAAACTCAATGACGGACCAAACGTAAAGGTTAAATGATTGATGCACAAACATATGGCTAGAGTGATGGAGGGATAATGGAGAAATGGAGGAACGACTGATAGACTGATGGCCACAGGGTGGGGTGGATGGATGGTGGACAAAGATGGATAGAGGGAAGGATGGCTGAGGGACGAATGGACAGAGATGTATGGAAGAATGATGGATAGATAGCAAAAAGGAAAGATGACAGAAACCTTGATGAACAGACATTTTTAAGGAATAGGAGTGAGAACAAAGTCTGGAAGCACCAATGCTTTAGAGACTGCATGGGGCGCTTTAGAAAAATCACCAATAAATCCCCTTTGATGGCAAAACGTAAAGACTGCAAACAATTTGTGTGACTTCTGTTTAAAACGCATTCAAGGAAACAAAGACAGAGAGGCAGGAGGTGTACCCTTTGAAAAAGGCTGTGTTTTATTGAAATACAGCAGACATCAACATGTTGTTTTGCTGACCTGGGCGACAGAAACCGAGCTGAAACACTGCTCCAACTATGTAAAAACAAATAGTCATGGCTGTTATCAGTGTAGCTCCACAAGACACATTCAACCCAAACTGATTCGACTTTACATCCTTTTAGGCCAAAAACGGATTAACAAAAGTGTTCAGAACTAAACAAAACAAGCTGGTGCTCCACATCAATTTGGGTTTTCAGTGCAAAGTTGCTGGTGCGGCGTGCAAAGCTAAAAAAAAGCTCACACGCCTCGTATAGGAGATTTGGAACAGCGTCCGGACCTGTTTTTGTGCCCAGGGTTGGTTGTTTGATAGTAGCAGTAGTAGAAGAAGCAGAATCTCTGTTATGAAGCAGGGCTGGCCTCAATGCCCCCCCCCCCCCCCAAAATCACCAAATTATAATTAATGAAAAAAACAAACACATTTACAACACCTGTTTCCCCCCAAAAAAGGACCCGAAAGTCATCCTCTCTGATGCACTCGACAAGTAGATGCAATATTGGCTTTGGTTGCATGAGAGAATTTTTCTTTGTAAGATAAAAAAACTGGGGTTTATGTTGTTTTTTAAATCCTTGACAAAAAAAACCTGTTTTAAGACACTTTTAGGCTGGTGATATTTTGGAAAAAATTTCCCACTTGTTTGCTTGCAAGTAAGGGATTAAAATTTGGTGCAAATTAGTGCAAATTTTGATTGTCTCGAGTCCTACAATAATCAAGTGGAAATCAACTAGGAGTGCAATTAAAACGAAGACAATGACAGATTTTAGCTATCACTGCTTTGCAAAGTGTCTTCTTCTCTTGGTTTGTTTGTAATATCCAACAAAATGCCAAACCCCCACAAATCCTGTCTCTGAATGAAGCTTAAGACTAAGGATGTATCCAACTGGCCAAATTGTACTTGACAGAAGATGGATCAAATAGTTTCATCTCCAACGTATTGGAGGTTAACAAAAATCAGTGTGAACATGTGAATATCTTTCTTATTGGTTGACAACCTTAGTTTTTAATACATACAATACAGATAGTGCTCAGATTTCTTTGCATTTAAATATTATTTTTTTTGCATTAGAGAGGACTTCCCATCGCTTCCTTCTTTCGGTTGTCTCGTGCCCACATTCACGACGTTTACGTAACTCCTCAAAGCAAATACATTCAATCAGTAATCAGAAAAATACTCAATTAAAACTATGCGCTTGCAAAAATAAAACTCTCTTGGGTAGCTTTCTAAGGCGGAGCATCGACCCGAAGGCTCTCTGCAGCACTGCTGTCTTTTTTGCACAAGGACGTCGAGCAGCGCGGCGGGGGGAGAGCTCCGGTGATGCAAAAGTTGTTATTTTTTTCTTTTTTTTTTTTTATCTACAAAGCAATAAAAGAAAATGCACCTTTGTCAACTCATACAAGCAAGACAGATCTTTGCACAAAACCTCAAGACTGCAACTGGACGGATCTGAATATCATCCCCCCCCCCCCCCCCCCTTCCCATCATTGTTCTGCTGAGGCCAGCCCTGGTTTGCATTTGTAAATACAGTATTTCAGATATATGTAGTCTTTTCATCATTAACTCTGACCAGAACACTACAGCGGCAGAAGCAATACATAAAGAAGCTCATATTTTTGATTTTGCAATTATGCTTTTTTTTTTTTTTTCTCTTTTTGTTGGAATGGAACTAGTTTCAACTAAGCCTACAGAGCCAACATGTAGTAATGTATCGAATAAAAGGCTATTGATCTTTTTTTTTTTAATCGTTTTTATTTATCACAGGTGTTTATGGTGGTGTGCGGGTCATCGAGAAGAGAGAAAACAAACATTGATGGCAAGAAAGGAGGAGGAAAAAATAAGAATTGGACAAAAATAGATGGAGAAAGAAGAAAGAAAGAAAGAATAAAGTATGATTCAGGCAGCATGATGATTCTGGATTGTGTTTTTGCTGTTGAGTTTGTAGATTGCATGATCGTTACCATTAAATCCTTCTGCGTTTGCCACCGTCCTGACAGCTTCTAAAGTGTTTTTTTTTCTTCTTTTTAACTTGTTTTCACAAAGTTGTTTGTTCCTTATCGCTTTAAAACGAAGATCCACGACAGTCACTTGGTCATACAAGCATATGTTCGTTGGAACGCGATGTGCAGATTGGCTTAAGTTTGTTTTCGATATCTTTTTTTTTTCCTCTGTTTTTCATTACTTTTCTTCAAAACAAACTAAAAAAAAAAAAAAAAGGATTCCAGACAGAGTGGCTACAATAATAATATTAACAATAGTAATAATATAATAATAGCACTTGACTTCACTTCAGCACAGTTAAAAAAAGAGAAAGGTTCCAAAGGTGCTTTTTTGTGTTTTAAAATTTGTTTTGATGTGAAGCGAAGTCCCCCCCCTTCCTCCCTCCTCCTCCTCCTCCTCCTCCTCAGCGGGGAAATGGCGGGCAGAAGTCCAGTGCCGGTCAGACGAAGAAGTAGTGACTGAAGCATTGCCAACTGGTCTGTCTTTTTCCTTTTTTAATGTTTTTTTTTTTCTTCTTTTTGTAGTGGTTCCACTCTGGTTCGGGACAAAAAGAGGAGGAGAGATGGGAACAGAAAAAAAAACAAAAAAATAAAAATGTTGAACACACGCACTGCTGGCACCATGTTTGCTGAAAAGTCCATCGTCACAAGTGAACAAACAAACAAAAGGAAATCGTAAAAGAGTTCGAGAGCAACTGAAAGAGGGCTTTGAAGAAATCAAGGAGATGCAAAAAGGATGGGGGGGGGGGACGAATTGCTCCCATTTTACAAAATGTAACAAAATTTGTCCGCAAATCTTACAAATCTATCAGTACAGGAAAAGAACCCAAAACAAACATATATATCCTATTTACATTGACAACAAGAAGAAGAAGAACCCTTTTTTTTTTCAAAAGTGTAGTGAGAATGCAGCAGATTCCAGCTTTGGCACACGGCGATTTTGTTTTGTCTGTCTTTTTTTTTTTTTTACTTTTTTTTTTTTTGTTCTCCATGTTTGTTTGTTTCTGATCCGACCTGTCTGACGATCCGTCGGTCCGTCCGCGGATCTGTTGGTCGGTGTGTACAGTCAAACTGTTGCTGCAGGCACACATTCAGTGCTCCGGTTCACCTTCCTCCTCATCTTCCTCACATCTCCAACGCAACGCAGGTCACGCACAACATCGCCTCCGCCGTCACTCCGCCCGCCCATCGCTCGAGTTTAACCGCCGGCTCCAATCTGCTGCCAACAGGTTCACTTTGTGGAAGGGATCTGGGGTTTAAGGGGCTTTTGGTAAAGCGTGGACCATGAAAGACGTTTACTTACGCATGCTATAGTTAAATTGCAAACATACAGGTCGAGACGGAAGAAAAAACCCCACCAAAGGCTCCCTTTAGGTGACAAAGTTTAGAAAAATTTACATCTTCCACTAAGAGAAAATGAGTTAATTAATGGGAGTCATCTGAAGTCTTCTTTCTCAAGAGCCACGTTTAATTTTAACCAGTTTTTATCCATCGGTTTGCTAAGAAAAGCATTTTTCAAGCTATTTTATGTGCAAACAGCAAAATGTGACAACAAAATGTAACATCTGTCATTCATGTGCATCAGGGGGGTCCTTAGAATAACTCTGGGATATAAAACGTGCCGTCCCTTAAGGAGAAGAGGGAGTTTACACTTAATATTCAGAAACAAAGCACTGTGCTTGTAAATGTGCAAAAAAAAAAACATGTAGGTTATTCGCAAGCATTATCAGACGTGAGTTTAAAAACATATACCTGTTTATCTATCAAAAAACATGCATCAGTTCCAAACAGGGTTCCTACCTATTTTTTTTTTAATTTCAGACTCAACTTTCAAAATTTCCTTTCTGCAGATTTATTTTTTTCTTTCCCCGAGACATCCGAGTACAAAATATTCTGCTTTAATCACAGTCCGGCCTTGCGTCTGATTTTTGGAGTACGGTGCACAGCCATTACACTGGGTTCTTACCATCTGGGCCCATTTAGTTCAGCACTTCTTCAAAACCGGCGTCTTTTACTTGTTAAATAAGGAATTCTACAAAAAATTTTTTTTGTGAGCTTTACTACATTTTTTCATGAAAAACAAAAAAAAAACATAGCAATTTAAGTGCATTGTTCTGTAAAGAAAATTGTCCGAACTGCGTAGGAACCCTTTGTAAAAAGGCATGCCAAGATTATCACGTAATAATAACTGTGAATAAAGATATCAAGTGTTAATTGTATTTCATGAAATTTACATGAAAAACAGAAAAAAATGTATAACATGGCCTAACTGCTGCTTTTTAAAATGGAAAAGCAACCATTTTTCCTACTCCTGATAATAAAAACCTTATTGAATATCATGGTTAATAAAGTTAACTATAACATTTTGCCTGTTATTTTAACTTTGACATTTCCATGAAATTACCTGCTAAAGGTATCAGTCCGTTTCAGTTGCTTATTGCACAGATTGTTGCACCTTTTTGGATTTTGTTACAAAGTAAAGCTGTGAACCAACAACCTTATATCAGCGGAATAATTAGTCGGGCTATCTGCTCTGACAACCAGCCTGCAGTCGCCTGCTTACGAGACCTACGTTAGCTTTAAAACTGTTTGTGGTTTATGGGGACAGGAGACGTTTCCTTCAGGCAGCTGACAGGCAGTGTGACGCAATGGCGGAAAGAATAAAATAAAAATTTAAAAAAATCATTCAGGCACTTCTGCTGGCAAAGCCTTAAAAGCACTTTAAAGATCAGGAACAATAATTTTGAAACCGCAATTGTTTAAACCCTTGGTAAACCTAAAAAGACAAAAAAAAAAAAAGGCATACGTAGTTAGATGGAAAACTTTAAACGCATGTTGAAATCAAAACCGCCTTAAAATGGAGCTCCTGCACACTGATCGCCGTGTCGTGTCTTGATGGGAAACTATGATTGTTTACAGGACTTTTAAATTGCTCTCTCATTCGTGTTAATGCGAGTTACCCTAAAATCCCCCTGTTTTGTTTTTATAACACTTTGGTTAAACACACGCATCGCTGGGAAAGCCGGAAGCATAAATATGAACTCTATTAAAAAAAAAGAGAGGGGATTTTCGATGACTTTCCCAGATTGTGACCCTGAATTTCTATCTGAGCTCTTCAGATCTTTCAGCGGGGGTGGCTGCTTGCTCACGTGCCCCAATAAACCGGCCGCCTCTGAAGCCCGGTCTCCAGTTAAACTCAAAATCTGAGTTTAACTGGGGGGGGGGGGCCACGCAGATGAGATTACCTCAAACGGGATGGAGGAGGATGTTGTGCGTGACCTCGTATGCGACAATCAAGAGATAAGAATTGGTTTTTAAAAAATAATAATACAGTACAATATCTGTCACTTAAAAGAAAATAAAAAACAAATAAAAGAAAACCAAAAAACTTTTGTTTCTCCATTCTTCAGATTCGTTCCTCGCGTATGTTTCCAGCAGCAGTGATGGCGGAAAATCTAAAAAAGGAAAGAGGAGAGAAGAGAGGTTAAAAAAAAAAACACAGTCAGAAGTGTCCATTTTTTAAACAACGTCTAGAAATGTCAGTCTGATGTGAATTCTGATTATTGCTACCTTAAAAAGGACTAAACTAAATCATATATGGGCAGAGAAAGGGATTAAAAAGCAATTGTTGAGCCAGAAGCTGGCACTCCATCCATGTAGGTGGTTTATGTTTAAAGTCGTGTTTTGTTTGGAATTGAATTAAATCAGGATCAAAAGTCCCTGCGATTACTGAAACAGGACAACAGATCATAAGTCATACAGAACCACACGATATTTGCAGGTATTTCTATTGGACCTATTGTATGAGATTAGTGAAGCCTTTACATGCATTACTGTAAACTCAACCTGTTGAGCTACTATGATCATCTGCATGATACCAGTGGTTTTTGGCTCCCATTTCTTTAAGAACCCTGTAATTTTTCAGTCTACTGTAAATTAAATTGGCAGAAATCCATAATCTTATGCTAAAAATCAAATATACTATTCACAGAGATCTTTTATATTCAGTGAGCTGATCTGAGCTGCACAGTTTCCCCGCTGCCATCAGACTGTTGAACTGTTGAACTCTAACTGGACTCTTGCATCATTATTTTGCACTACCAACGTTGCCGAACTTTTATAACCCATTTAAATCGTACACAACTGAACGTTTACTGCATTTTTGCACCATATTATTTAGCACCGCATTGAACGTTTTCATATTAATGCCTTTTTGCACCATTATTTTTGCACCATAAACATGGTGGAACATTCTTCTGCACACTTTTTTTTTAAAACACTGTTTTTCTCCTGCACTGTTACATTCTTATGACTGCTGCACTTTATATTGTAATGTTATCTTATTCCAACTGCAATCTCATTACACTGTCATAAGCTTTATGCAACGAAATTAGATTTTTGTATACACTCTGCATACCGATCATATCGGTTCTACGGGCATAAATCTGGGCCAAAAATACTTTTACCTTTTTTTTTCATTTGTTGAACTGTAAAGAAAATGCCTGGAAAAGTCGGTTTTGTGCTGCTGTAAAAAAAAGATTTGTATTTTTCGTTAATTTTCTAGCAGTTTTGAACATTTGATAACCCCCACAGAGCAGAAAATTAAAGTTTAACCTAAATGTTTACAGACGCTGACTAAAAGGATAACTATTTCTTTCTCACTGATATAAAATCAGACATAATTTTCCTTTCTTAGGTCAGTTAGGATTAAAGAAACTATTTCTGTATAGAAAAATTTGCCAGCGATTGTTTTAGAAAATGACTTTTAACTTGCTGAAAATTCAGAGCTGTACTTGGTAATTGGTAAAATTGCGTTTTAAACTATATTCCATTTTAGCCTCTTTAAAAAAGGTTTGATTGAATTTCTTTAGCAAAACAAGCAGATACTTACACATGCAGCATTCTGCCAATTTCCACCTGATTGGCACTGACTAGCAATCAGCAGGTGCAACACAACACGTATATTATTTTGTGTATAATGCATCAACTCTATTAACTTTGCTATTTTCTGGCTACAAATGCATCATCAACAGCATGCGTTTTGGTGCACTTTTTTGAGTTTTTAAAAATTGTATTATTTTCTGTTAGATTGTATTGCTTTTATTAAAAAAACTGCAGCAAATTCCTTATGTAAAAAAAAGAAGAAAAAAAATCTGAATTGGGTAAAATTAAAATTGGAATTCAGAAAAGCCTGATGGTTGCAAAACAATAGCCACTTAAAACCCAGTGTAGAACTCTTATTTCCTGCAGACTTTAAACGCAACTCTCTTTTTAGCTGGCAAGTTTTATTTGTTGTTGTTAATGTTTGACTGAGCAAAAATGTAAAGGATAGTAGAGTCAGTTTTGTGTCGGTAAACTGTACAATGCTGAATGGAAGATACAAATCTTTTCTGCTGTAGCACAACCCCACATTTTTCAGACACTTCATATCAAAATGTTACAGAACTAGGTTTAAAGGTGCAATATACTTTTGGTACAAGTTTGTGCCCAAAGTGATCAATCAGCTATTTACGAACAACATCGGAAAAATAATTAGAAAATCCTTTGATGGTGTCCATCCAACTAATGATCCAAGATCATCGTTAAGATTGTGAAAAAAAAAAATGTTTTTAAATCAAAAGGGAAACGTATTATGTAGAATCAACCAACAATTAACGGGTCACCATAAGCTAACCAACTGCAGACAATCCAACGAGGCCAGAAGAATATCTGAGCCTCACTTTGATGAACAGCAGATTAAACTGTAGAACCGAGATCTAAACCCTGGTTTAAAAGTTGAAAATAGTCATTAAGAGATCCTAAATCATACAAAAATAATTTAGAGGGGAGAGTTTTAACACAGTTCTTTGAAAAGGTGAAACCATATTTGTCTTCTCAAACCATCAGTTGGTTGTGGCAGTTGGCCGTTCACACTGAGCCTGGTTCTGGTTCTGCTGGAGGTTTTGTCTTCCTGTTAAAGGGGAGTTTTCCTTCCAACTGTCGCTTCATGCATGCTCAGTATGAGGGATTGCTGCAAAGCCATCAACAATGCAGATGACTCTCCCTTTGGCTCTACGCTCTTTCAGGAGGAGTGAATGCTGCTTGGAGAGACTTGATGTAATCTGCTGGGTTTCCTTAGAGAGGAAACTTTTTGACCAATCTGTCATCTTTGATTCGATTAAATTTCCCCTGTAAAGGACCTTGAGACGACATGTGTTGTGAATTGGTCCTATAAACTGAATTATATTAAATACATGTTAAAACCTTCCAGAAACATCTGACATAATGAAAAGAGCTGACACTAAATGTTTAGCTGGGGAGTTAAACTAACAACCACAATTATCACCTAGATTCAGACATTTGAAAGAAGATTTCAGTTATTACAACAAAAATAAATTAAATATAAACCTTAAACTGTGTAT